>CM040118.1:42972572-43572572 GCA_022559845.1 Amorphophallus konjac | reverse complement strand
ACCCATTACCCGAGGAGCACTCCCACTCCTCCTTTCTCGCCCAGTTCATCTAAACCCTCCACTAGGACCAAAACCCCACCACCCAAAAGACCCCAAGACTCATTAGAAGAACTAAGGATTGAGATTAAGAATATCTTCACCTCCCTCAGGGTCCAAACTCCACCACCCCAAATAATTCCAACTTGCACCACCCCATCGCCAAAAGGCCTTCCCACTCCCCTGGAGAGCAAGACCCCCACACCACAAAGGAATGAGATTGAAGTTGAGGAATATGAGACCCCCCCTGATTGGGCAGAGGAGTATGAATCACAATATCATGGGTTAGGCAAAGAAGTTCCCATCCCAAGTGGAGGAAGCATTATGGCTCAATCCACCCTCACCATTCCAACCCGTATGGACCCCATGTCCACTCCACCAAGGCCCATGATGGCCACCACCACCCCACCCAAAACTCTCCCACCAACCCACACTCCACAAACTTCCTTGGACCCCAAAACCACCCCTCCATCTTCCCCTAAAAGAGACACACCCCCTGAAACCAATCAACCCAATCCTCCTCAACCCATCCATCTTCCACTACCAATCCCTACCCAACCCCAACCGAGGCCTCCACTTCTCCCCTTACCGATCCCAAACCAAGTTCCCCTTTATGATGGGGACATCGCTTACTCCTTCACATACCTCCGAGGGTCCTGCTACTCGCCATTTTGCTCGCCATGATTTTTGGAGTCTAGCTATATAATTTCCACAATTTTCTTGAGTCATTATTATGTAATTTTGCCTTTTATTGAGTCTATTACCTAAGTTAGTTAGTCATTTACCTAAGTCTAAGTTTCATTAACTAGCTTAGTAGGTTATTGGGCCTGTTCATTGGGCCTGGCCCATGGGCGCCCCCTTCCCCAACCTTTGGTCTTCTGTCAGTTGTCCACAATGTGAGGACTTATTGTAAATTGTGGGTTTCCTATATAAGGACCCCAATCCCCCACTTGAAGAGGGTAATTGATGAATGAATGAAAATTGAACCCACTTGAATCCCCTTGAGTCTTCTCTCTCTCTCTCTAGCTCTCTCTCTCTAATTCTCTCTCTCCCTCTCTCCTAGGGGCGAACCCCCTCTCTCTCCTCCCTCCCTCTCTCTCTAAATTTCGAAATTCCCCTCTCTCCTCACCCCTTGCCACCTCACTTGCCACCTAGGCAAGTCCCTTCAACTCCCAAGGCCCCATTACTTCTCTCCATTACTCATTCCACCTCCCCAAGCACCCTTCCACCTTCCCAAAGCATCCATCCCCCTTCCCCAAGCAACCATCCACCTCCCTAGAAGACTCTTCCTCTCCCCAATACAGCCCATCAACTCCCTAGGTCGTCCACCCCCTTCCCCTCCCTCCTAGGGTCGAACCCCTCAACCCCTCTCCACCTCCATTGCCTTGGCCGACCACCCCATCCCCCTCTCTCCTAGCTGCGGCCTCCCCTCCCCTCCACCCTCTTGGACCTCCATCTCCCCTGCTCCACTCCTCTCCACACCCCTAAACTCCCCCTACCATCACCACCAGCCCTCCCACCATTGCTACATCACCATTCCCTTTAACCAAGCTCCACCACCACCCCTTTACCTAGTCAAGTCTGCAGGTAGCAGAAGAAGACCCATCTTGCAGAAGCTACCCCGAGTTTGTACGGCGACATCTGAGGGCTTATCTTACCTTTCTGGAAAGGTCGTCCAGTCCCCTACGCAGGCGAGAAAGAATCGTGCAATTCCGAGTTTGTGGCCGCCCGTGAGAGCTGTCCTACCCCGACTGCGCCAGACACCACCTGCAGAAAGCCTGAGCCCGATTGGAAGCTGCTTCATGACCAACGGCGAAGGAATCAGGCTGAAGTCTCTTCTTCAAAATTCTTCCTCCATCTGTCCACGACCAGAATCAAGAAGCGGAACTGCATTCGACATCCGAGAGCCAGAGTTCCGAAGTTTCTCCCTCAGTCACGCGGGTCTGCCTCCTGCAGTCTACAGCGACTAGTTCTCACTCATCGGCGTCCTCCTGCCCACCCCGACTTCAGAAAGTGTTGCCATCAGTTTTTCTGTGTAGAGGCTTCATCCACGGTTCCAGCGGCTCCAACGGTTTGTGATTCGGCATCCGGGAGCGGCCGTGACAACTTCTGCAATCCACTGCTCGTATCTGGTAGTCGCTGCGGCCAGAGTCTGCAACCCGGCTCGTCGCTGCACCACGACTAATCGTGGAGGATTCAGACCCACGGCCCTTCATCAAAGTTCTTCCTCCATCTGTCTCCAACCAGGAGAAAGAAACAGAACCTCATTCGGCATCCTGGGGCTAGAGTTCCGAATTTTCTCCCTCTGTCGCGCGGATCTGCCTCCAGCAGCCTACAGCGACCAGTGCCTACTCTTCAGGGCACACCGATCGTCCACGGCCTCAGATCGCAGCCCCACTAACTCCAGCTGAAAGCTACCTCGACCACGGAGACGACACCGCTGATTTCGTGCCAATCGGAGTTCGGGAGCGCCCGCGACAGCATCTGCAACCTACTTCCACAGAACAGGTCCGGCCAGAGACCACACCAACTGTCCTGGTTCAGTCGCCAGTGCTGCCAGTCCCTGACTCCAAAGGCCGCCCCAAAATTCAGACAACACCGGCTTCAAGTCAGGAAGCATTGCGAGGTGGTTTCGCTCAATTCGGAGTCTGGACAAGACCGGGACAGAGCCAACAACAACACCCTGTCCAGCCGTCCAAATTGCAGCTGAACCCACATTGATTTCCTTTCTACCATTTCGGTCCGTCCTCCCATCCCCGCCTGGCCGGCTTACCGCCCCACCCTGCGTGGTGGTAGTGTTTGCTGTAATTAATCAATTCCCACTCCCGATATCACCCTCCTATGCGAGGTGTAGTAATTGTACTCTTGACAGGTCTTAGAAGCTACACCGGCGCAGTGTGCGGGGACCATACTTCCCCGCTCGCCCTCGTCTCCGCCCGGGATCGACGTCTTCACGCCGATCAGGTGAGCTCTTGGCCACTCTTCTTTGCTGGTTATTACCATTGCTAGCTTAGTATTGCTTTTAGTTGTCCGTCGGAGGTGAGAGGAGCGCCCGATCCTCAATTCAACCAATTATAGTGTTCGCCGCGGAGCGAGTTGAGAGAGTTCCATCACATCCCACGCCCTCGGCGTGCTGGCTACCCTTGAAATCGGGCATCCCTGGCCCATTGGGGTCCCTTCCGAGCTAGCCAAACCCTTGGAACCTTGAGGTCCAACCCCGGACCCTCACCGTCATCGCCGGTCCTCCTTCGGACCCGAGTGTGCCTACGCGAGTGAGTCCGCTAGTGCGACGTTGCCAACTCATGTGTTGCTTGCTATCCTAGGTCCAAGGGAGTCATATCACATCAAATTGGTATCATTGTCCTCCGCTGCATGTTGTGTCACATCAAATTGGTATCAGAGCAAGTTCTAGACTTGTCTCTACTAAGTCTTGTCCTAGGGCAGTTGCATTCATCACCCGATCATCATGCATACCCCTCGTTGGCCAAATGGTCCGATTGACCCCCTCCACATAGACTACATTGTAGATGAGGACCTTCATTTTGATGGAGATCCTCATGCCTATCTTAGGTGGGAGAATACCATGGAAAGGGACTTTGAAAGAACTTGGGTATATGGATCCGAGAGAGTCCGCAGGGCCAAGGCACGACTTCGGGGTCTAGCTAAGAAAATGTGGGAACACAAAGAGAGATTCAGAAGGGTTTGGGGGCAAGAGCCCATTCACTCATGGGAAGAGATGAAGAGTGAGCTTAGGAAGATCTATGCTCCCCGACCGTCCCACTCCTACCTTAAGACCCATTACCCGAGGAGCACTCCCACTCCTCCTTTCTCGCCCAGTCATCTAAACCCTCCACTAGGACCAAAACCCCACCACCCAAAAGACCCCAAGACTCATTAGAAGAACTAAGGATTGAGATTAAGAATATCTTCACCTCCCTTAGGGTCCAAACTCCACCACCCCAAATAATTCCAACTTGCACCACCCCATCGCCAAAAGGCCTTCCCACTCCCCTGGAGAGCAAGACCCCCACACCACAAAGGAATGAGATTGAAGTTGAGGAATATGAGGCCTCCCCCGATTGGGAAGAGGAGTATGAATCACAATATCATGGGTTAGGCAAAGAAGTTCCCATCCCAAGTGGAGGAAGCATCATGGCTCACTCCACCCTCACCATTCCAACCCGTATGGACCCCATGTCCACTCCACCAAGGCCCATGATGGCCACCACCACCCCACCCAAAACTCTCCCACCAAACCACACTCCACAAACTTCCTTGGACCCCAAAACCACCCCTCCATCTTCCCCTAAAAGAGACACACCCCCTGAAACCAATCAACCCAATCCTCCTCAACCCATCCATCTTCCACTACCAATCCCTACCCAACCCCAACCTAGGCCTCCACTTCTCCCCTTACCGATCCCAAACCAAGTTCCCCTTTACCTCCCACCCCGGGGGTACCACACACCTACCCTCACCACCCCACCCTCAAGGACCATCTCACCTCCTTGATAGAGGAACCCATGATTCCCATACCCGACCCCATAGAGGTGAACACACCAACCCCCGCCATAGAGATCGCCCATGTCCAGGAAGAAGAAGGAACTTCACATGGTGGTCTTCACCTTACACCACCCTCCTCAATAAGGACCGAGCTTATCATAGGAGAACCCCTTTCACACTGGCTAAAGGAGAACCCATTGGGAGATCTCGTGGTCCATGCTTACCCACCCATGGAGCAAAATCTTCCTATAGTACCAGTATCCACCTATCACACCACAATCCAATCATCCTATCAGGTGGAAACATTAGGGGATTTTATTGAGGGTCTAACTTGGCAAATGAAGCTAACTGGTATGTTGACCACGGTAGCTGACCAACCTAGGAGTCTTAACCTCCTACATCTATGTGTCGGGTCCATCTCTTCCATTTACACTGTGGGTTGCTACACTAGCGACCTTCTTTTATCCCTCCCCATACCCGAAGAGCCCGATGCTATCCGCGAATTGGAGTTACTTATTTCGGGTAGGATGCCAAACCCTCCAAACATGACCAAACAACCCTCCTCGAACTTCGGTTCAATTACTACATTTGAGGAGGAGGACTCACCCTCATTTGGAGACCTTGAGGTGAAAGAATACCTCACCCTTGGTAACACATTCCACGACCCCTTTGATCCCACCCCGTGGAAGACAATGAATCCATGGGACCTGACCGCCCTACCCACCACCCACTCCCTCCTACCCTCACCAACCATGCTAGAACCAACACACCTCGTCCTAGACCCAGTCCACACCAAGGGAACCATGACCATGGGCAGTATACACCTAGGGAACAAGGTAGTGCCCCACCCCCTGATGCATACCTACTATGATCCCTTCGACCCTTACAAATGGGAGCTTAAAGGCCACCCCATACCCACACACATGGTCATCATCTCTAGGAGAAGAAAGCACCCATCTTGGCATGTCACATCATTCGACAAGGGTCATGAGTCCAGCCCTCCCATGCATGTCACGCACAGTTTAGGCTCAATGCATAACTGGCCTACATTTGGTTGTGCTGGTCCACCCACATTCTTCATAGCCCTTACACTTGAATGGAGCACACATGGATGTCCGGGTCCCCCGGTAATTCTCACAGCCATACACAATAGATCCACCTATGGTTTCCCAGGCCCCCCTGAGTCCACAAGATGCCTCATCACATCCATGAATGATAGGTCTATGTATGGTTGCCCCGGTCCCCCTTTGCATACCACATACTTCCCACCCCCACCGCACCATCACTCAAAGCATACTCATTCAAGCAAGCATCCAAATATGGGTAGTGACGATCATAATGAGCGGGCTATAACTCACGGGTGGCACTTTGAAATCCAAGGAGGTAACCTCGCGATGGTGGCATTGGAACGACTCTATCTTAGGGCCACCTCCAAATCAAGGGCACGAGGACTTGGACCTTTCATGTTCCAAGTGGCTTTGGCAAACCTGGCTTATGGATTAGATTTACTAATGGGCTATGGGATATACCCCAATTATCATGCGGCTGATCCGGCACCCTACATGGGCACCGCGGTGAATCCCAGTGAGTACTTTGAGCCTATAACTTCCTTTAAGAGGGACACCCCGGAGTGCTTCCACAAAACAGCCTTGAGAGCCCGACGTGTACACAGAGGGGCAATACTATGCCAGCAGGGTTCCATCGCCAGCATGAGGGTGTGTCCGGGCCGCCTTGAGAGGATGAAGAGCCGTCCCCTGGTCGCAGGTGCAGGTTGGTTTTGGAGATTGCAGGACGCCCTGAGCTGCTCCCCCGGTGGGCCCTTACTCGACGAGTCGAGTTCTCCGCACCCCGGGAGTATGATGGGGACATCGCTTACTCCTTCACATACCTCCGAGGGTCCTGCTACTCGCCATTTTGCTCGCCATGATTTTTGGAGTCTAGCTATATAATTTCACAATTTTCTTGAGTCATTATCATGTAATTTTGCCTTTTATTGAGTCTATTACCTAAGTTAGTTAGTCATTTACCTAAGTCCAAGTTTCATTAACTAGCTTAGTAGGTTATTGGGCCTGTTCATTGGGCCTGGCCCATGGGCGCCCCCTTCCCCAACCTTTGGTCTTCTGTCAGTTGTCCACAATGTGAGGACTTATTGTAAATTGTGGGTTTCCTATATAAGGACCCCAATCCCCCACTTGAAGAGGGTAATTGATGAATGAATGAAAATTGAACCCACTTGAATCCCCTTGAGTCTTCTCTCTCTCTCTCTAGCTCTCTCTCTCTAATTCTCTCTCTCCCTCTCTCCTAGGGGCGAACCCCCTCTCTCTCCTCCCTCCCTCTCTCTCTAAATTTCGAAATTCCCCTCTCTCCTCACCCCTTGCCACCTCACTTGCCACCTAGGCAAGTCCCTTCAACTCCCAAGGCCCCATTACTTCTCTCCATTACTCATTCCACCTCCCCAAGCACCCTTCCACCTTCCCAAAGCATCCATCCCCCTTCCCCAAGCAACCATCCACCTCCCTAGAAGACTCTTCCTCTCCCCAATACAGCCCATCAACTCCCTAGGTCGTCCACCCCCTTCCCCTCCCTCCTAGGGTCGAACCCCTCAACCCCTCTCCACCTCCATTGCCTTGGCCGACCACCCCATCCCCCTCTCTCCTAGCTGCGGCCTCCCCTCCCCTCCACCCTCTTGGACCTCCATCTCCCCTGCTCCACTCCTCTCCACACCCCTAAACTCCCCCTACCATCACCACCAGCCCTCCCACCATTGCTACATCACCATTCCCTTTAACCAAGCTCCACCACCACCCCTTTACCTAGTCAAGTCTGCAGGTAGCAGAAGAAGACCCGTCTTGCAGAAGCTACCCCGAGTTTGTACGGCGACATCTGAGGGCGTATCTTACCTTTCTGGAAAGGTCGTCCAGTCCCCTACGCAGGCGAGAAAGAATCGTGCAATTCCGAGTTCGTGGCCGCCCGTGAGAGCTGTCCTACCCCGACTGCGCCAGACACCACCTGCAGAAAGCCTGAGCCCGATTGGAAGCTGCTTCACGACCAACGGCGAAGGAATCAGGCTGAAGTCTCTTCTTCAAAATTCTTCCTCCATCTGTCCACGACCAGAAGCAAGAAGCGGAACTGCATTCGACATCCGGGAGCCAGAGTTCCGAAGTTTCTCCCTCAGTCACGCGGGTCTGCCTCCTGCAGTCTACAGCGACCAGTTCCCACTCATCGGCGTCCTCCTGCCCACCCCGACTTCAGAAAGTGTTGCCGTCAGTTTTTCTGTGTAGAGGCTTCGTCCACGGTTCCAGCGGCTCCTGACGGTTTGTGATTCGGCATCCGGGAGCGGCCGTGACAACTTCTGCAATCCACTGCTCGTATCTGGTAGTCGCTGCGGCCAGAGTCTGCAACCCGGCTCGTCGCTGCACCACGACTAATCGTGGAGGATTCAGACCCACGGCCCTTCATCAAAGTTCTTCCTCCATCTGTCTCCAACCAGGAGAAAGAAACAGAACCTCATTCGGCATCCCGGGGCCAGAGTTCCGAATTTTCTCCCTCTGTCGCGCGGATCTGCCTCCAGCAGCCTACAGCGACCAGTGCCTACTCTTCAGGGCACACCGATCGTCCACGGCCTCAGATCGCAGCCCCACCAACTCCAGCTGAAAGCTACCTCGACCACGGAGACGACACCACTGATTTCGTGCCAATCGGAGTTCGGGAGCGCCCGTGACAGCATCTGCAACCTACTTCCACAGAACAGGTCCGGCCAGAGACCACACCAACTGTCCTGGTTCAGTCGCCAGTGCTGCCAGTCCCTGACTCCAAAGGCCGCCCCAAAATTCAGACAACACCGGCTTCAAGTCAGGAAGCATTGCGAGGTGGTTTCGCTCAATTCGGAGTCCGGACAAGCCCGGGACAGAGCCAACAACAACACCCTGTCCAGCCGTCCAAATTGCAGCTGAACCCACATTGATTTCCTTTCTACCATTTCGGTCCGTCCTCCCATCCCCGCCTGGCCGGCTTACCGCCCCACCCTGCGTGGTGGTAGTGTTTGCTGTAATTAATCAATTCCCACTCCCGAGATCACCCTCCTGCGCGAGGTGTAGTAATTGTACTCTTGACAGGTCTTAGAAGCTACACCGGCGCAGTGTGCGGGGACCACACTTCCCCGCTCGCCCTCGTCTCCGCCCGGGATCGGCGTCTTCACGCCGATCAGGTGAGCTCTTGGCCACTCTTCTTTGCTGGTTATTACCATTGCTAGCTTAGTATTGCTTTTAGTTGTCCGTCGGAGGTGAGAGGAGCGCCCGATCCTCAATTCAACCAATTATAGTGTTCGCCGCGGAGCGAGTTGAGAGAGTTCCATCACATCCCACACCCTCGGCGTGCCGGCTACCCTTGAAATCGGGCATCCCTGGCCCATTGGGGTCCCTTCCGAGCTAGCCAAATCCTTGGAACCTTGAGGTCCAACCCCGGACCCTCACCGTCATAGCCGGTCCTCCTTCGGACCCGAATGTGCCTACGCGAGTGAGTCCGCTAGTGCGACGTTGCCAACTCATGTGTTGCTTGCTATCCTAGGTCCAAGGGAGTCATATCACATCAAATTGGTATCATTGTCCTCCGCTGCATGTTGTGTCACATCATTGGTGTTACGATGATGGGTTGATATTCCAATCACCCATACCGCCGCATCATGAGTCTCATCCTATCCCTAACACCTCTCGCCCCATCCGGCATTTTCAACGCACTAAACCTTCACCTCCCGTAACCACACCAATATCCTCCATTCCATCGGCCTCCGTCAAGCCTCCATCACCCTCCACTACGCCGGCCTCTGCCGAGCCTTCTATTACTCCTCCTCCTTGTTCGCCACCTCAACCCTCCATTATCCCTTTAACCCCAAAACCCACTAAGCCTATAACCCCTACTCCACTACTTAACCCTTCACCCTTACCCGTGGCTAGTCCTGAGCAAGGTCCACCCCTTTTTGCACTCGAGCCAACCCCGACTGCTTCCGAGCAAAGGGAGAAGCTCGATGTGTTTGAACCTCCACCTCCACTCACCCTTTCTTCAACACTTTCCATTATACCACCACCATCCATGGAGCCTTCCGCCTCCGCTTCATCCCCCTTTACTACTCGGAATGGGAGTGCTTCTGCAAGTATTTGTACCGAAGATGACCAAGAGTCGGGCAAGAGGGATTTGGCTACAGCCGAGCTATTCAAGATGCAAGAGTTTATATGTCGGATGCCGATCCAGGTTGTTGTGCCAAGCATGGTCGAAGAAACCAAGTTCCTGCCACTGCTCACTAAGAGAGAATGTCAAACTTTGATGCCGTGTAAGTTTGTGCCCAAGGGCCGGGTAGGGCACCCCTTGTTCCAACTTTCAAATCTTTAACCTTTTCTTCCATACAAGGGGCGAATGACCATTTTGTTCAACACTCTCTATACGCCACAACCCCTGGGCAACACAATGCTTCTTATCCCGACTTTCCAACTCTCTCACACTATTACTTTTCACTCTTCAAGGGAGTTGTCATTTACCATTGAAGCTTCGTCATGGGCTCTTGCTTTATCCATTGGGCCAATTGGCTATACACTTTCGTTGCCATGGAGGGGCGGTTATCTTGGTGCTAAGGGGCCTTCCACTATTTCATCCACCTTCTATTCAATATCATCCACATTCTTGTCTATCACATTTTCTTCATGGGCCACTCCAAGGGTAAGGAGGGGGATCTCATCCTCTCGCCCTTCATGTTCTTCGTATTCTTTGCATCTCATGCATTCTGTTGCATCCATGCATTCATTGCATCTGTTGCATTGTATTCACATATATTTACACTTCTTCTTTCCCGGGTTTCTAACCCCGTATCTTCCCCGCCTTCCGGAACCTCCGGATCCCCCACGTTTCCTATGTCTTCCGCCTCTATCTTCGGGGTCTCCAGGTCCCCTTACGCTCACCGGGCATTGTGCCCCCTCCAATCTTCCCTCAGGGCATCGCGACCCTTTCCAACTCTTGCATCCGCACTCCCAGGATTTCTCTCCCATCCTCCTTGGGCATCGCGTCCCATGGTATCTTCCCCCTCTGGAACCTCCGGATCTTGCTCATTGGGCATCATGCCCCTCTGCACCATCACGTCCGAATCCTCCGGGCATCTCACTAATTTTTCTTGGGCATCGCGCCCTTTTCTACCTTCTTCCTCCGGAACCTCCGGATTCTCTTTCCTTCTTCTTAAGGCATCGCGTCCCCTCCCATCTCATTTCTCCGGAACCTCCGGATCCTTCATCCCTCTCTTTATTCCTTGGGCATCATGCACCATGGTGACTTCCTCCTCCGGATCCTCTGGATTTCTTATCCCCCCTCCTAGGGCGTCACATCCCTTCTTTCACTACCCCTCCGGAACCTCCGGACCCTCCTGACCCTTTTCATCCACTCTTCCTGGGGCACCGCGTCCCTTGGCATTTTCTTCCTCCGGAACTTCAGGACCCTCCATCTTTCTTCCGATTCATCTTTCTGCTCCTCCGGGACATCACATCTTTCATTTTCTTCTTCCTTTTCCATTATCTTTTTCCCTATTTTTTTCAAGGGCGCAGCGTCCCTCGATATCTTATCCCTCCATAGCCTCCAGATTCTTCCTCCTATCATGATTCTCCTCCTCTGCCTCCGGACCCCCCGGATCCGTCTCTTTCCATCTATCAATTTCTTCTTCTAATTCCTCCTGATCCTGGGTCCGACCTAACTTCTTCCGCATCCACTGCCTTGGGTATCTGCCCTTTCTCCCACTGCTTCCGAGGCTTTAGTCCTCACTCCTCCTTCTAATTCTCCGCTTCTTCTGTAGATTGTTCCATGTGATCAGGGTCTCTACACCTTAGTGAGGGAGTTCTAGCCCTCGCCTCTTTTCCTTTTCTCCTTATTCGTCTGAGTCTGGTCTGAGCACCACTCCTTCTTGTTAAGCCACTTCCAAATCCTTTGCTTCCAATCCTTTTATTCGCTAAAAGATGACTATTTCACGATGATCAACCTCGCCTCTGATAGCTGCTTCTACAAAGGTTGCAAGGTAACATATTGGCGTAAGTACGCATTTATGATATCATTACCTTATTGCTTTACGCGTGATTTTCAAAATGAAGTGCTTCTTAACAAAGATTAAAAGAGGTGTTTTATCTTAGGCTTTTGTTTAATTTAATTATTCCAAATTAGGCTTGCTTCTGCAGCACCTTTTGGTTAATAAAAACCCCGCGCTGGGAATTCAACGTTCTCTCCCCGCTTGTTAAGAGCAACCCTTAGCTGGGTATCACACACTTCACGGCGTCCTTAGCCGGCTCCTTTGATAAAACACCGTTGCTACTTTGGCCATGCCATGAGTATATCTGAAAGTCTTTTCTCTTCTTTACTCGGTCGAATGCAGGGGCAAGAGGTTGACGGATGAGATGACCAACTTCGATAATCCCCAATATGAGAGGAGTCTCAAATAGGGGCAGTCTTGACCCAAAATCAATATGAATTTCATGGTACATCTCGCCAAAAGGGCTATTATGAAAATTAAGTCAAAATTTTGATAAATGTAAAAGTATGAATTATGGCATGTCAAGAGAGGCAAAGTCCCCGCAGGGGAAACCCTGGTCGTATGCATGTCAAGGGTCTAAAATTCAAAGGCACAAAGCCCCGGCACAACAGATTACCTCTTTGAGGGAAAAAACCTTGGAAGGAATTCAAGTCCCGACATCTCCCATCCTGCATAAAGCTTATCCTCAATTATTCTTCTCTTCTCCCTCTAAGACCGAATGTTTCTCAGGTATGGCCTTGGTAGGGGCATCGTTATACAAGGGTAGCCGGTCGTAGGGCGCCACCTTCAATGCACGCTCAGCTTTGGGCAGTTTTTAGCGAAAGGGGAAGGAACAAGGACCCCTAGCTAGTGGTTTAAAAACACCCTTTGATGCTGCATTAACAAAGCCTAAACCAAAAATAAAAAAATAAAAAAAATTGAATATTTCTCAAAATCCAAAAAAATTTGAATATTTCTCAAAATCCAAAAATATTGAATATTTTCAAAATTCATAAAAAATTCACATATTTTCTAAAAATCCACATAAAAATTTGAATATCTTTTTAAACCCATAAAAATTTGTATATTCCAAAATCCAAAAATTTGCATTGTATTTTCTAATGGTGTTTTTGCAGGAACAACAATTTTGCAAAGGATCAAAAGCACGAGATGAGTCCTCTCCCTTCACTGCTATCAATCTTTTGATTCTTCCCAATATCATCATGATTCGTCACTATGGACACTCCTGATTATCATCTCTCTATACTGGGCATTAATTGATCGTTCATCTCCCAGAATCTTTTAATAAACTCATGCTGATTTCACTTGATCACTCCGCCGATGGATATTATCAGATCCTAATCATCCAATCTCAATCACACATGCCAGTTGTCATCCTCATGACAAACAACAAACAATGATGCTATGCTATCTATGCTTTAATGATGCTATCTATGTTAAATCTTATTCATGCCTTTCACGCTGTGCACACTTGAATGCTATTCATGATATGATACATACATGCTATTGATGCTTTGATTCATGCTATACTTGCTATGCTTAAATGCCTTATTCATTACTTGTTATCTTTTATATCTTGACTAATGAAATTTTGAGCGCAGGATAAGAAGCTCTTGGTCTCACCGACTGGGCATCATCATCCAAGTCCCACGGTGTTTGCACCTCATCTCTCAGTTCCCTCATGCTTATTGCTATCACCATCTTCTTGTATGCATTTTTACTATATGTTACATACGCTACTAGATTATATCAAGGACCTTGTGGCTTTGGTAAATCTGGAATTTGAGTTCCCCTTCATCAAAAATAATGATGATTCCAGAGGAGTCTTAGTCATACGGATAGGCCGTTGAGCCATCTAAGACTGGGGACGATGGTTCCCTTTTACGAGTTGGTGCGCGGATAAACGAGCTTCGGCTTAGTATCAGCTCGCGAAATTGGTTTCTTGACTCAGTCTTGGCAGCTTAACAATATTATCCTTGATTATCTTATATTTTAATTTATTTTAATTTTTTCTTTTAAACCCAGCATGCATTCATATAGGACTTTGAATCAACATTAGAAAATCATTCTGATAAGTTAATTTGGAGAGTCAAATTGATCTTAATCTTCCCAAATATGAGATATTCATTGCTGAATGGAATCCTCAGTTCGCCTTGCTGCTGTTTTGGGTCATTTTCTCGAAAGCTCCTTGTTTGGATTTCTATCCTCTTATTTCAATCTTTTCCCTTGATCCACCTTGGCTGCAGCACGTCCACATTAGCTGGTAACCGCTCCCCAATGGTGAAACCTACAGGTTTGTGACCTGGGGTACTTCCACCGCGCTGGAAGTTGATCATCTTCTTTTATCTCCTTTGTGCCCACGTGCACACTCCTTTTATCCAAACATCGTTGATTTCATTGAATTTCCCGAGATTGCTTCATCTCGAACTTTTGATTTAATTCTCATCAAGTGATGTTGATTGCGTGTCTCATCACACCTTGGCATCTACTTTTCAGTTTGCTCTGCTCCCTTGCAAAGCAGACGCCAAGGCGGGGCAGCTGTAGACATGCCAAAATCGACGTTACTGTGGGTACATCTCGTATCACCTTGTAATGCCCCAATTTGACCCTCAAATTAACTTTGTTTGAGTGGTTTTTCTCACTTTTCTTGGATTTCTCCCCTTTTCCTCTATTTTCCTATTTTTCCCTATTTTTTTTGGATTTCCTGGGCATTTTTCTCTATTTTTTAGAATTAACGGCGTGAGAGGGGGCGTCATTTTAATTAACGGCTCGGCCAAGGGCGTTTCTTTTAAAATAGACGACTACCAATAGGGGCGTTAATTAAATAAATAACGACTTAAGGGTGGGCGTCAATTCTATTCTGAAGTCTATACACCCCTCCGTTTGTTCCACTGCCTTCCCTTCGTCTCATTCTCTGTCTTCCTTCTTCGTTTCACAGTTTGAAGTCCATACACTCTATCGTCTTATTCCACCGTCTTTCCCTTCTTCATCCTTTATGAAGTCCGTCTACTCTATCGTCTTATTCCACCGTCCTTCCCTTCTTCATTCTTCACAAAGTCCATACATTCATCCGTCTATGCATCCGTCTCATTTCCACCGTCTCTTCATCCTTCCCAAGTCTATACATTCTGTTCACCGTCTTCCTTCTTCGTTCCACAGTCAAGTATATACATCCCACCGTCTACTCCACCGTCTTCATTCCACAAAGTCTATACATTCCCTTTCCCCTTCCTTCACAGCCAGAGTCTATACACCACCTGTTCATTCATCTCCATTTCCACTAAGTCTATACATTGCGTCCCTTTTCATCCTTCTTCCCAAAGTCTATACATTCCCGTTCCCCTTCCTTCACACCCTAAGTCTATACATCCACTTCCACTAAGTCTATACATTCCCCTTCCTTCCAGCCAAAGTCTATACACCCATTCTTCCCAAAGTCTATACACCCATTCTTCCTTCACAAACCAAGTCTGTACATCCCATTCTTCCTTCACAAACAAAGTCTATACGTTCCCCTTCCTTCCAGCCAAAGTCTATACACCCATTCTTCCCAAAGTCTATACACCCATTCTTCCTTCACAAACCAAGTCTGTACATCCCATTCTTCCTTCACAAACAAAGTCTATACATTCCCTTTCCCCTTCCTTCACAAGCCAAAGTCTATACATTCTCCACCTCCTCACAAGCCAAAGTCTGTACACTCCTCTCCTTCTCACACGCCCAAGCCTATACATTCTGTCTCTCTATTTTCCACCGTCCACCCACAAAAAACATAAATAACACCCCTATGAAAGTCGTCCTTTTTTTTAATTCACGCCTTGAGCAAGGGCGTCTTTAAGAATTAACGGCTTGCTCAAGGACGCTCCTTTTGCAATGGACGCCCATCAGGGGAGGCGTCATTTTCTGGAATTTTATCTAAAGGACGTTGATATTTAACGCCGTTGGAGCAGGCGTCTCCTCGTCATTTTTCAAATAAGGAAGGTTTTATTGCTAAAATTAAATTCATGAATTAACGCCTTTGTCCCAGTCGTGATTTCAATTAACGCCTCAAGACAGGTCGTCAATTTCAATTAACGCCCGTCTGAGAGTCGTCTTTTACCTTTCCGTGTCCTGTTCGAAAGAACCTTTCCTGAAGAGTTCCCTATCTGTTTTGGTCACCGTGCTCGATTGGGGAAGTAGAGTCCTTGCCGTAGTTGATTATTGCCCGTTCTAATCCCACCGGATTTGTGGTTTGTGCCCTATAAATAGAGCCCTGCAGCTCTCGTTCGAGGGGGGTTGTTTTTGATCTTTTTACAGGGAGATGCTACTGCTACTTGGCACAGGAGGGAGCTCCCCACGTCTAAAAGTTTCAGCTCTTGAAAGCTTCCTCCCGAATGCATATCAAAGCCAATGCACAGACAGGCTTCTCCATCTTATTGCCTCTTTGCCCCACTGATTGTTTTTGTCTTGCTTTATTCTTTTGTGTTAATAGCATGCATTCATCTTAGTCATTGTTATGCTGTCAAACTCCCTTCTCAACCATGTTGAGACTCCCACAGTGCAACTCTTGCACACCTCCATATTTGCATATCATTCATCATATGTTTTTATCCTACCCTTTGCATAGGGGTTTTAAAGGGCAATACCCAACAAGGTGTGTTCTTATACATGATTTTCATGCTCATCTTTATTATGAATTTGATGCTACACTCACCTTGGTTCTAATCCATATTCTTTATTGGTGTTTGTTAATTTTGCAAGGGTAATCAATCAAGGAAAACTCTCTTCATCGGCCGGCCGATCGGAAGAGAAAGGTGCACTCATAATCTCCCCCGCATTTGAGGTATTTATATTCGCGATCCCTCCCTTTTATTATTGTTTATATCCTTTGAGGCCCTCGCGTCTCTGGCGATCACTCTCCTTATTAGCACCTCGTGCATGTCATAATTCTTTTTATTTTTAATTATCTTAAGTGGATTTCTTAGAATATACAAAGATGTCTGCTCATGTAAAAAGACACTTATATCGCTAACTCTGTTCTCAAAGTTGAGAGGCAATGACAGTTATCACACTGAGTAACTGGGTCACTTCACCTGAGACGTGTTGTGCCTCATGTAAAAAAGTGTTGATCAACCTAAATTGCTCAGGAAAAAATATAATGTGCTTCAAATGAAAATATATTGAAAATTCTGTCAACTCATATTCTTGTAAAAAGTGTTTAACATCAATACTAATCTATGTAACTCTTAAAAGAGTCATTGAGATCATGTGTGTAAGATAAAGATGATTGATTTTGAGTGTTATCTGAATATTTGGTTCACCTTTATTAAAACTTGGATTCAGATATGAGTATTGAATTTAATTTGACAAATTTGGTATACATCATAATTAAATCAGATTGGTTAAGTTGCCACTTCATAGCCCTTTATGATAGAAGAGTCTATTCTTCTTAAGACTTATTGTAATGGTGCAAGTATTAAAATCCCTCATGATCAGATTCTTTCCAGACAGCCTGATCAACATAAATCTTGCTATTGATTATTCATTGAGATGTCTTGTGATGATTGTTGTCTACTCTCACCTTCCTATCATCAATCACTTTACTCTCCACACTGTTGGAATCTTCCATCTCGTTTTGCAACAAGTTCTGATTCTGTGGACTTTCCACCTGTTTCATTCTATTCATGCATATGTGAGGTGCCACAACCAAAGTTCAGATTGATTTATTGGATAACCAGAGTTCATTCCTGTGCTTCAAGGGGAGTTATGGTTTATCTGCATTTAAGAGGAGAGTAGTTCTGCATGCATATTGATAGGGGGAGAGATGCTTTCCAGAGTTCATTCCTGTGCTTCAGGGGGAGTTATGGTTTATCTGCATTTAAGAGGAGAATAGTTCTGCATGCTGAATTTTGTCTCTCAAACCATCTCCTTTTTGCTTATGTCAAAGGGGAGAATAGTTTGACGAGTCAGTATGACTCATTATGTTGCCATCATCAAAAAGGGAGAGATTGTTGTGCCCCTTGTGTCTTGATGATAATGTGGTGTTTTAATGATAGCAACATGAATGAGTGACCATATTGTTTTGCTAAGAACATCACATTGAATGATAGCAACATGAATGCATATGATTGATCTGTTCTGTGGAGAATGCATGAGTTTGCTTTGTCTGATCTATTCATTACTATAGTCTTTGTGTTTAGCATACTCTGCATTAGTGCATCCATCAGGCATACAGTCTATACACTGATGCATGTGAGGTCCTGTCTGCACGCTAAAGTCTATACACTGCATTACTGCTAGTTACTGCATATGCAAACACTTGGTCGATGCATTGTATTCTATCAGAGCATATGCAAAGTCTATACATCGCTGCATTGTGTGTTTCAAGCATTTCCAATGTCTATACATTGTCTGACTGTAGCGTCTCATGCAAAGTCTGTACATTCGCCACCATGCATTAAGTCTCAAAGTCTGTACAGCCCTTTGCATTGTTCTTAAAGTCTATACATTCTTGCATCGGTTCTCATTGTACACACCTTCACTCATTTTCTCATGCTAAGTCTATACATTCATAGCAGGTCTACACATTGCATTGCAGTATGAACAATAGAGTCTATACATTACATTGTGTTGTGTTTGTGCATCGCTTAGAACACAAGTCTATACATCCATGCATCATCACTCTCAGCATAGTCTGGACAGAAGTGGGTCGACCCCCCCCCCCCAGATTCGTAAGTCTATACAATGCATGCACATTCATTCAAAGTCCATACATTGGCTTGTAACATGCATGAAACCAAGTCAGTACATTCACCAGTTTAACTTTCCAAGTCTATACATCGGTGAAGTCTATACATTCAACAGCTTGACTTTCCAAGTCTGTACAGCGTCATGCATCATTCTTCAAGTCTGTACATTGCATATGTAGCAGATATTGCAAGTCTGTACATCGCATTTGACGAAGGCATTGGAAGTCTATACATTGGGATCTTTACCTACGTTGCACCTGCAAGTCTATACATTGCAGCTGAGTTGAAGTCTGTACAGCCCCTGCTTTGCCAAAGTCTATACATTCGTTTGCCTTGCATTGCATCAAGTCTGTACAGACCTTGCTTTGCTCAAGTCTGTACATCGTCCAGCTTCCTTTGGCAAGTCTATACATCGTGCTTTGCTCAAGTCTGTACAGCCCTTGCTTTGGCAAGTCCATACATTGTGAACGTTTGCCTTGCATTGCATCAAGTCTGCACATTCATCGCTCAAGTCTGTACAGCCCTTGAATTGGCAAGTCCATACATCGTTCAGTTGTCTTGACTAAGTCTATACATCTTTGTCTTGTGCATGCATCAGTTCTCAAGTCTGTACATTGGGCTATCAGGTAAAGTCTGTACATCCTTTAGCTAGAACTGTGCAAGTCCATACATCGCTGCATTGGCCAAGTCTATACATTGCAGCTGAGTTGAAGTCTGTACAGCCCTTGCCTTGCTCAAGTCTGTACAGCCCTTCCTTTGGCAAGTCCATACATCCTGAAGTCTATACATTGGCTTTGCTTGCACGGGTTGAAGTCTATACATTGGACTGTGTCACTTAGCGTCTTGTGCATACATTAATCAATGTCTGTACAGCCTGTGCTCAGCAACAGCAAGTCTGCACATTGCTATAACACGCATGCAGAGTCTAGACAGTCATGAGCAAGTCTAGACATCGTCTGGTTGCATAATGCATAGTGAACATGAAGTCTGTACAATAGTCGACGGCATGTTAGTGCATTCAGTTCTGTTGTGCATACTTCACCTTGTGCACACTTCAGCAAGTCTATACAACGTCTACACATCATGCATTCAGGCTTACATGTTAAGCACAGAATGTGTGTACAGCATGTGCATCCTTTGATTCAATGTCTACACATTGCATGTTAGCATGCTCGCACACACTAAGTCCATACATTACACAAAGTCTGTACAGCCATGTACTGCTTTGCTTGCATAAGTGAAGTCTATACATGCCTCAGTGTCACATTCACTAAGTCTGTACACGCTTCAGTCTTGCATGCGTGAAGTATGTACAAGGCCATAGCACTGCATATATGAAGTCTGTACATGGCATTGTTCTGCATTCACCAAGTCTATACAATGCCATAGCCCTGCATATGTAGAGTCTGAACATTGCATTATTTTGCATTCACAGAGTCTATACATTGCTTCAGCATTGCCTTCATATAGTCTGTACAACGTCTAAACCTTAAACTGATGTTTCTGTTTGACTAATCTGACAGGATTGCTGGACGAGGTTAACAAGACTGGCATGTGATCCGAGGCTGGAAGGACTGACAGGATGGTGACACGTGTACTGATGCAGGCTGAGATGCTGCCACGTGTTCAAGCCTTTGGGCGGGAGATGTGGAGAGCACACACCCAATTCCTGCTTCTCTATATATATGAAGCTTCTTCCATCTGAAGAAGACTGATCGTGAGATAGAGAGCTCTAGCAGAAGAGATCGACAGAGGAGTAGCAGAACCTAACGGCCAGAGCTCGTGCAGAGTTGATTGAAAGCAGAGAAAAGAAAGAGAGTGAGATCTAGAGAATAAGAAGAGAAAGAAGTAGAGGAGAGATAGTGAGATCGAGAGAGATCTGCCTTCACTGGACCGTGGATCAAATCCAGGCCAGTCAGCTCATTCTGAGCCACATTGTGCTTCATCGTTTACAACCTTCCGATTGCTGTTGTCTATGTTTTTGTTTTCCTTTTGAACTCATTTCCTCAAGCTGTTAGTCAGCGGTTTGCAGAGGAGGAATTCTCTGGACAGCAAGCTGTGTTGCTCAGCGGGCGAGGTGAATACCTCGGATGGCCAAGCTGTATTGCCCAGCGGTTGTAGAGGATTTGTTCCTTTGGTCGGCAAGCTGTAAGGCCCAGCGAAGCTGTGTATCAGCGGTTGTATGGCAAGCTGTGATGCCCAGCTGTTCAAGCTGTGAGTCAGCGGAATCCACACTCTGGTTTGAGTGTGACGTGGATGTAGGTCTGCAGGACCGAACCACCTAAAAACCCTTTGCGCACTGTGGTTTGATTTCTTACTTGCTTCCGCTAGATGAATGCTTAGGTGCACTTTGGTTTGATTGCACACTGTGTGTTTGTTTAATTCCGTAATTGCTTATTAACCTTCAGGTTTGTCTAGTTAGCGAACTAGAATTTTTAATTGAGCGAAATTTTAAAGGGCTGATCCATTCACCCCCCTCTGGATCCAACGCACCGAACCCAACAGTCTCGACCGCTAAGATCTCACTTCGGGAAGAAATGGCAGTGGCTGTGAGTGCATAATTTCCTCTTCTCTCTTTCTGAGTCCTCCCTCGGAGTTGTTGATTTATTTGAGGCAATACAGGCTCATGCCTTTGAAGGAGCCATGGAGACCACCACCCCAGCCACCAAAGCCCTGGAAGAGGGAGAGATAGCGCCAGAGGTCGAAGTGCAAGAGCCGGTAATGCCCGAAGCTGGAATTCGGGTGGAGGAAGAGGCGGTGCCGACGACCGAGACCCGCAGGGAAACGGTGCCCGAGGCCGACACCCGGGAAGATACGACGCCGGAAAGCAACATAGTGCCGGCGGGCGAGGTAAGCATGAGGATCCATTCGACTTCTTTGGGAATTCAGTGATTCACTTCGCTTGACAAGCGGCTAACTTCTCTTCATATGGTCAGGTAATAACGCCCCGGGGAGCACGCGCGCCTCGGGCTGGTAAAGCCGTCCCTAGGTGGAGTTCGTCCTTCCGCTTGCATGCGGCCAAGAGGCTGAAGACACTCCTAGGGCCGGACGCGGGGTCCTTGACGTCTCTTCTACAGATGGGAGCCGTCCCGCGGTTGGTGATCCCGCTGCCACTGATCTCGACGCCGGTGATACCCGAGGAAGCCCGGCTCCTGGGGAGGATATTGACGATCCTCCATGAACGTTCGGGGAGATTGCAGGCGGGCGAAGATGAAGCCCTTTCGGGAACAGTAGCAGGCCCGCCTGTCATTGACGCCCTGTCTACCGAGGTCATCGCTCCTACACTTCCGGTCTGCGGGGATGCCATGGACTTAGAGCCTGCTGAGCGAGTGGAGGCCGGAGCAACCTCGTCCGCCGCAGCGCCGGATTCGGTCTCCGTGACCGCTCATTCTTCCGACGAAGCTATGGCCCTGGTTTCGACGGAGGGGGCGGCATCTTCGGGCTCGGAACCGGCCCGGTCGACGGAACTGGAGCAGCCGCTCATCATGGCGGAGCCGTACGCTTTTGTTGCGGTGCCTCATTCACTTTCGACGGTGGCTGGCCAGGGGTCGTCCTTGGAGCCCAGGAGGCCCCTCCTTTCGGTCCTGACACTTCCAGGTAGCTCGGCCGTGGTGGACGCAGAGCTATGGGCGGTCGTGGACAGTGAAGTTAGCTTCGATCCATCAGTCGTCCCTTCTATTGGCCACATGAGTTCAGACCTTCCAGTCCGCCAGACCTTAGTGGTATTGCGATCGATGGTCGTTGCCGACCCGACGCTCACATACCGAGGCATGAGGGCTATCGTGGAACAGCTGACCATGGCACTGCAAATGATGGGCTGCCCGCTGAAAGAGTGGTCACGCCGCGTTCTGTTATTACTGAAATACGTAAATCATCGCGCATTCCTCGAGACGCAAGCCCCAACTGAGCTTACATCTATCGGTGCTTAGAGGGACGAATATCAGGAGGTTCTGGCGGCGTGGAGGGACAGCCGGGAGCACCACCGAGAGGCCTTGGACAGGCACAATGCCGACATCGACGCTTTAGAGAACCGGATCGAGAAACTCCGGGGCTGGCTTACCCAGGCTGAGTCTGACCTGCTCAAGGCAGAGACGAGTAAGGCCCGGGAGACCGAGGAGATAGCTGTCGCCGAAGCAGCAGTGGCCTCTGTGGCGACCGAGCTGGAGCGCCTCGACGTGCAGGAAGACCGCTTGCGTGAGATGATGAGCTTCCCTTGCGTCGGGATCCTTCCCTTCGAGGACATCTTCCGGGGGCTAGATTAACTACCGATTCCCCTTCCATTCCTTTCTTTGTATGTAACACCGGGGTATTCCTCGAGGCCAATGTAATTCTTTTCGAAAAGAATATAATGCAATTATTCCATGTGTCTCTTGTATGCGTGTGGTGTTGGGCGATCTCTTCCTTCCTTTTTCTCTCTTTTTTTTTGCTATGTGATGGGACGCAAGTCCACGCTAACAGCTTACCCGGGGAGAACCCGGTGAGGTTCGCAGAGGAGCATAGGAGAGTGCTCGCCCCTTCCAGAGGGGGGACGAGGGGACCACTCCACCATGTCCATCAAGCGACTCATCCGAATGATGTCACCGGTATGTTTGACCCGACTAGGTTGATCCGACCTTGGAAGGGCGGAGAGAAGAGTTTGTTCATCCAACAACCCAGACGGGAGGTCTCGGCCAAAAGGAGTTGTTCGTCACCATGCCGACAGAATGTCGGGGGTAGATGTGGTTTGTTTATTTCTTGATGTATTTGTTGTCACAGGGCCGATGCCAACGCAAGGGGGTAGGTCAATTCCCCAATCCCGAGCGGAAGGTTCGGGAGGGGTATTCTTCGTCAGTGCCGACAGAATGTCAAGGGCTGACAGGGTTGATTCTTTTAACGAAATGTTCGTTGGTACAGGTGAGTGCCAACGCAAGGAGAAGGGTTGATTCCCCAATCCCGGGCGAAAGGTCCGGTTGGGGTGTTTTTCGTCAGTGCCGACAGAATGTCAAGGGTTGACAGGGTTGATTCGTTTATTGAAATATTCACTGGTACGGGTGAGTGCCAACGCAAGGAGAAGGGTTGATTCCCCAATCCCGGGTGAAAGGTCCGGTTGGGGTATTCTTCGTCAGTGCCGACAGAATGTCAAGGGTTGACAGGGTTGATTCGTTTATTGAAATGTTCGCTGGTACGGGTGAGTGCCAACACAAGGAGAAGGGTTGATTCCCCAATCCCGGGCGAAAGGTCCGGATGGGGTATTCTTCGTCAGTGCCGACAGAGTGTCAAGGGCTGACAGGGTTGATTCGTTTATTGAAATGTTCGTTCCTTTTCTCTTCATTCTTTTTTCTCTTTTTTTCCCTTTTTTTTGCTATATTTTTTCTATCTATTTTTTCTCTTTTTTTGTTTCTCTTTTTTTTGTCCCTTTTTTCTCTCTCTTTTCTTTTTTTTTCTCTCTTCTTTTTTTAAAATCTCTTTTCCCTTTTTTGAAGTGCATGGTGAATAACGACAAACCATCCAAGCGATTGAAATGTAAATTCGCCCGCTGTGGGGCGAGAGACTGTATTATTCATTAAAGGGGGGAATTGGAGCGTGGTACAACCTCAGATGCCTACCATTAAGGGGTGGAAACTGGACCTCCCCCCGATGATCGACTATCACATATGCTCCGCCTTCATAAATCTTTTGGATTACATAGGGTCCGAGCCAATTCTCGTTCAGCTTGCCCTTGGGGTTGGAAGCCATGACTTCCCTCCTTTTGACCATAACGAGGTCACCCTTCTTGAATTCACGCTCCTTGACGAGCTTGTCGAAGGCGCGAGCTATTCGGGCCTGATAGACCTAGATGTTCTGCTGGGCTCGGAGCCGCTTCCCTTCCAGGTTAGAGAGCTCTTTGAGCCTTCGCTCGACGTTTGTCTGCTCTTCCTGGACTAATCCGTGTTGGATTGCAACCCGAAGGGAGGGTATCTCCAGCTCGATGGGGACAATCGCCTCCGAGCCATATACTAAAGAGAATGGTGAACAACCCGTTGGAGTTTTGTAAACAATTCGATATGCCCAGAGGGCCTCATACATTCTTTCCTCCCAGTCCCTCTTGTTAGAACTGACAATTTTGGAGAGGAGAGTACAAAGAGTTTTGTTGAAAGCTTCGGCCAAACCATTGGCTTGCGGGTTGTAGGGGGTTGACGTCCTCCAGTCGATCTTGTACTTTTCTGCTAGCCGGTAGACTTTCTAGTTGCGAAAGTGGATCCCATTATCTGAGATAATTCGGTTCGGAGTGCCGAACCGGAATATGATGTTGCGACGGACGAATCTGGCGATGATCTCCCCGGTCACTTCTCTCAAAGCAAAGGCTTCCGCCCAACGGGAGAAGTAATCAGTTGCCGCCAAAAATGTATTTGCACCCGGCAGATGATGCGGGTAGTGGGCCTACGACGTCTGTTCCCCACTGGACGAACGGCCAGCTGGGCAATGTCGAATGTAGCGGCACGGGCGGCCTCCTGGGTATTATGGCCTGCTCCTGGCATTTCTGACAAGACTTGGCGTACTTGCAGCAATCATCAAACATTGTCGGCCAGCAGTAGCCGAGCCTCTTTATTTCAATTTTCATCTTCGGTCCCGCCTGGTGTGCATCGACTGTCCCGGCGTGGACCTCTTTCATGACTTTCCAAGCTTCTTCAGTGGATAGACATCGCAGGAGCACCTTCCGTCTGGCATCCGCCATAATTTGAAACAGGATCCCGTTCCGAACCTCATAAGAATCCTTTGTTCTGATCAGCTTAATCTTCTCTTCTCTCTGCTTGGGCAGTTGCTGGTGTTTAAACCATTGCAAAAGAGGGTCCCTCCAGTCGGGCAGGCCGACGGCTTCTGCTGCAGCCACCTCCAGTTCTTCTTCTTCTGGTTGTTTTACCATGCTAGGCACCTGGCGCTGATTCACCACCCGGATGCTAAGAGATCCATCAGGCGGGACTGCTAATGAGCTTGCCAGCTTTGCCAGTACATCGGCTTGTGCATTTTCTCGCCTGGCGACATGGCCTATCTCAATAAGGTAGAATTGTTCCATGAGCCGCTTCGCTTTAGCATGGTAAGGGAGCAGCTCAGGTTTTCGAACATCAAACTGCCCCTGGACTTGCTTGACGACTAGTAACGAATCGCCAAATACTTGCAGCATCCTAATCTCCATTTGTAAAGCGACTTGGAGGCCGATGATCAGAGCCGCATACTCTGCCTCGTTATTTGTGTAGGGTTTATCGATAGAACAAGATGTATGTAATACTTCTCCCTCCGGGGATTTAAGGACGATGCCGGCACCTGCCCGTACTTTTGTATGTCCGGACGGGGCTATTTCTGTTCTTGAAGCTCCATCAAAGTGCAGCTGCCAAGCGATCTGTTGGACTTGGTCCACCTCCAGTGTCTCATCTTCAGGCAACTCTATAGCCAGTGGGGAATCTTCAGACACAGGATGTGCCGCAAAGAATTCAACCACGGCTTGACCCTTGACGACCTTCTGCGGCACGTAGGTGATATCAAATTCCATTAGTAGCACGGCCCACTTGTCGAGACGCCCCTTCAGGACTGGCTGGGAGAGAATGTGCTTAACTGGGTCGGCCTTGGAGATCAGGCTCACTTCATGGGAGAGCATGTAATGCCTCAGCTTCTTGACTACGAAGACCAAGGCGAGACAGTGTTGTGACTCCTCTGTGTTGATGATGTTGACAATATGCTTTACTTCATTGGCAACACCTTGTTTTGATTGATTGGCAACTGTTTATGTTTTGATGAAATTACTTTTATCAGATTGTCTGTGTGTTCTATGCATTTTACAAGTCTACACACTGCACACACACACAAGCCTTCACATTCAGCATAGTCTATACATCGTGTTGTGTTTGTGTTGCACAAGTTCAAAGTCCATACATTGCATCGGTGCATTGCTTTCTTTGTGCATATACTGCATCAGTGCATCATAAGTCTATACATCCATGCTTCATCACTCTCAGCATAGTCTGGACAGAAGTGGGTCGACCCCCTTCTTAGATGCGTCGACTCACCCAGAACATAAGTCTGTACACTGTCCGTATGACTTAGCGTCTTTATGCATTGGGCGAAGTCCATACATTGCAGCTCACTTAACTAGCAAGTCTATACATTGCATTGTGGCGTTTGTGCTCAAAGTCTATACATTGCATCGGTGCATTGCTTCCTTTGTGCATATACTGCATCAGTGCATCCATCAGGCATACAGTCAATACACTGATGCATGTGAGGTACTGTCTGCACGATAATGTCTATACATTGCTGCATTGTTCGCTCAGGCTAAGTCCATACATTAGTCAAGTCTGTACAGCGTCATGCATCATTCTTCAAAGTCCATACACTGCACTGTTGCTTGCTCGAGGTGAAGTCTATACATCCGTCAGTGAACTTCGAAGTCTATACACTGGGATCTTTACCTACATTTAGTTCTGCAAGTCTATACATTGGACTTTCACGTAAAGTCTATACATCCTTGAACTGTGCAAGTCTGTACATCGTTGCTTTGCCAAAGTCTACACATTGCGAACCTTCAACTCTATACAGACTTTGCTTCGCTGAAGTCTGTACATCGTCCAGTTGTCTTTGGCAAGTCTTCACATCGTGAAGTCTATACACTCGATTGTCTTGCATTGCATCAAGTCTGTACAGCCTTTCCTTTGGCAAGTCTGTACATCGTTCATGAAGTCTGAACAATGAGTAAGTCTGTACATCGGACTAGTCTGCATCGGCTAAGTCCATACATTGTCCAGTGCATTGCATGCATCATTCATGAAGTCTATACATCTAGTTGAATGCCGGCTAAGTCTGCACATCGTCTGTCTTACTTAGAGTCTCATGCATAACATGAAGTCTGTACATCGCACATCATTCAAGTCTACACATTGGGTATCATTTTAGTTGAAGCCTGTACATCGTGCATCTAGTGTTTCAAGTCTATACATTGTTGCACGTTGTGTCTGTCTAAGTCTTCACAATGCTTCTTCATGCATTGAAGTCTGCACATTGCTGCACGCACATCAAGCCCATACACTGGCATGTCTTTACATTGCCTAGTGATGCGGGACGAGACACGGACACGACAAGCTCACGGTTGTCCCTTAACGAGGGAAGCGTCGGACGTGCGCGGTTGAGAAACCGGCAATGAGCTAGGGTGATCGGCTCTCTCGTGTGCCCGGATCGGGTCACGGGACGGTCTCGCACTCTCTCGCAACAGCGGTAATGAATAGATAAAGCGAGCTAGATATCCCTACACATGCTCTCTAGCAGCGGCATAAACAAATATATACGAAGTAAGCAAAATGCCAAGTAAGGGAGCGAATGCGATACCTCCACGCGCTCGGCGTGGGGACGACGGACTCGATCGAAACTAGTACTCTCGGGATAAATATTACACAATGATGACAGCAATGAAATATCGCCCACTCCACGCAGGGAGGTAAAGGGCTACACAACTGGGCCCGGGAGGACCGAATTCGGGTTGACGGGCGGCTTCTCGCGTCTCTTCGGAAGCACCCGAACTTGTGGCTGTGGATGCCTAGATGAGCGCTCCCTGGAGTGGAGGCGCGCTGGTTCACCGTCCGGAGGCCGGGCGGCTCCGATCAGCACCGGTCAGAATAACCGGCTACGGATCTGCAACTTCTGGTTTTCAGCACGCGTTCCGGCGAGAACGGGCGCTACGATCAACCCCGATGTCGGATCGACACGAGACTGGCGCCGTTGGAAAGCTAACTTCAAATCCTTCAACTTAGGCCTGGAGATCTGGCCTGGATCTGCATGGATATGGGCTTTAATGAATTTACCACTTCCTGTTGTACAGTAGCCGAACACTCAGATCTGCAGGGCTATTCTCTGAGAACCGCCTTTGACCGCTATGAAACCCTTGGATTCAGACTTCAACCTCTTCATGAAATTTGTGGAAACTTGAGCTAGGAAAACGATAAAATTAGTTTGGACAAGTTTCGATGTGGCTACGAATTGATAGGATTTTTGAACTGGAAGTGGATCGGATCTGGAAATGGGCTGAAAGCACTGTAGCTGAGATAGAACACGAATTTTTAAAAATGGATAGATGGCAGATAAACAATCAAGAAAAATGGTGGATGTAGGGGATGATGGACAAAACTCCCAGTAAAATTGGGAGGGTTTGGAAAATTCAAAAAGATGGTCGGAGATGGGAAACTCAGAGCTGTTGTCACTGTAGACAGAGACAAAACAGATCTGGGAATGTAAAATGAACGAAATTGGAAAATTACTAAATGGAGAAGTTTGGACGTGAAAATGTATGTGGAGGTGGGGATTCAAGGTAAGAACACACCCTCAAAATTTTAAATCCATCTGAGCTCATGGCTGGCAGTAAGAATTCACGAACTACACCTCTGTCCAGCAGGACAGAAACTTGAAGACGGCTCCGCGGCAGCTCGAAGGCGGCACGAACGGCGGCGGCGGCACAGATGATCACCGGAGATAGAGGGGAGGGGATAGAAGGTAGAATCACTCTAGAACTGGAGGTTAGAGGAGAGAAACTAGAGGGAGAGAGGAGAGGCTCAAGAACACTCTTGATTTTCCAACAATTTTCTCTTCATTAATACCAACAAATGGAAAATACAACCTTTTATATGCCATGTGTCAAATCTAATCTACACTATTAGATCGAGGGGTGGGGAATGGAGGGTTGGGATGAAGTGTGAATAACACACAAAAAAATCATAAAATATTAAGGGGAGGGGCGCCCCCTTGACCAAGAGGGGACAAGTTGGAAAGGGTAGGTAGCCTACCTTGGAAAATTTACCCCCTTTATCTCCCATGTGGTCAATTGGCATTCAACCCTTCTAGATGACCACCTAGGATGGTTGACCAGCCCCACATGGTCGAGGTGGACCAATGGGAAAGGGGTGAGGGCCCCCTGGGTTGGGCCTACTGGAATTTTACATATAAACCCACTAAGACTTACAATTGCGTACCCATATAACACAAGGGTATACATACAAATATGAAAGGACATAAATGCAAACAAAATGCAGACGGTCTTGCCTCGATGTCCCCATCAATTCTCCCCGGGTGGGAGGAACTCGACCCCGTCGAGTAGGGGTAGGGATGCTCGAGTACTCCGGCGGATCCGTCACCATGCCAAGTAACGCGGGTATGCTCCACTCCAAGTGACCGTCACCTGCTCATTCCATATATACTCGATATGCGCAAACTGCTATGGGCTAAAGGTGGACACTCCGGATGGGGCACTCTCAAAAGGGAAGGAAGCAGCTCGAAGACTCTTTAGGAATCACCGCTGAGTCCCTGTAGGTGACTGATCCGGGTATAGATGTAGAACCGATCCCATACTCATCGAGTGAGTCCAATCGCCTCTTACTCATAAGAGAATGACAACGAGCTTGCACAAGACACATGCAGACAGACATACCACACAAAGAAAAAGTACACCGACTCATCTATGACCCTAGACATACCTAATGTTAGTCCGACCCGTACATGGGTGACGGCGGACCAGGACACCCGAATGTGTGCCATGCATGCATTTGACGTAACCGGAGGTTGACGTCATGGGGAACTCCTAGACATACTACGATGCACCAATCATGGACATTGGGCTTGGATGCGGGAAGTTCGGGAGGTGCGGGTGGTTTGGATGGATCGGAGAAACCAAAGTTTTCATTACCCCCATATGAAAATTCGGACCTATGGCTATGTGGAGGTTGCTTGGCCCGAGTGGAAAAGGTGTGATAGTGAACTCCGTGGAGGAAGTGGAGTGAAGATGGGGGCTCGGGAGATTCACTAGTGAGGGGGTCAAAAGGGTCGAAGAAGGTATGACCCCGTGAGGTGGGTTCCAACATGACATGGTCCCAAGTTTGGAATTCATAATCACCGCCATACATTATGATCGGTGGGACGACGAACATGTGTAGAAAATAGGACTCCTCCCTTGGGCAAAAGGGAATGAAGTCGGACTCGGCCGGCATCGGGAGGAGTAGAAGAATCTCTGTGGTGACACACCCCACAGTGCACATGGAGGTAATGGACCCTAAGGCCAGATGGGTGAAGCTAAGACTAGCGGGTTGGTCAAAGCCTCGGGCCAATAGGTGCGTCAACTTCTATTGTGAATCTAATCCCATGACAAGATCATCCAACGTGTCAACATGGTGACTAGATCGAAAAGTTGTGTGGAAGGAGTTGACCGGCACTAGAGGTAGGATGGGGTCCATGGATGAGAAGGGAGGTGGGACCAAGCCATCCTTGAGCCAACTAAGAAGCGGCTCGGCTATGTATAGTGTACCCGTTAAAAACACGGGTGGCTCGGGCTTTGGTGGTTCCAAATGAGAGGATTCCGAATCGAAGTCAGAAATAGAGGGGGATGACATTGGAACTCTCTCGAGTGGTGAAGGCCATGGTGTAGGCGGCTGGGAGGTAGATGCTTGTCTAAAGCCACCATACCGAGAAAAGTGTGACTCAAATGGTTCGACCACTAGAGCGACCGTATAGGATTCCGCTAGAGAGAATGCATTGCGGATAAGACATTCTAACTGGAAGTGAAGGCGCAAACCTCTCCGGAACTGAAATGCGGCCATGTTGCTCTCCTCTCCCAAGCCATGTTCCAACCAATACGTATGATATGCCCGACTGTACTCGGACACGGACCTATCGCCTTGGACGGGTCGGCATGGGTTGGCCATAGTTGCCAAAATACGGGAATGGATCCCTAGGAATTGATATGAAAGGCCATTTGGACAAGACACTAGACACGACCCTAAGTAATGCAAAGTTGGAATGCATGCACACTAATGCAAACGATGCACCTAGACCTAACCAAGACTCGGTACGTGGCGGAGATAAGTGATCCGAAGATCACTCGCGCAAGTGTGCGGCCTTCCCGATAGGCGTAGCCTAACGTTCGGATAACACCTTTTGATATACCGAGTAAAGGGATGCAAATACAAAACGACACATTTTTTATTATTTTGAAAACAATGATGACCCTAAACACGACGTAGACAATGACTAATGATTAAATGACACTCTTTTTTTGTTGGACACCCTAGACTCAACTTGGCGCTCTGATACCAAATTGATGCGGGACGAGACACGGACACGATAAGCTCGCGGTTGTCCCTTAAAGAGGGAAGCGTCGGACGTGCGCGGTTGAGAAACCGGCAATGAGCTAGGGTGATCGGCTCTCTCGTGTGCCCGGATCGGGTCACGGGACGGTCTTGCACTCTCTCGCAGCAGCGGTAATGAATAGATAAAGCGAGCTAGATATCCCTACACATGCTCTCTAGCAGCGGCATAAACAAATATATATGAAGTAAGCAAAATGCCAAGTAAGGGAGCGAATGCGATACCTCCACGCGCTCGGCGTGGGGACGACGGACCCGGCCGAAACTCGTGTTGTGCATCCCTTGGTTTTGATGATGACAATAGGATATGTTTGATTAATCAAGTTCTATCTTGTTTCATAACAAATACAAGTGGTTTGATTGTTCCTTCAAAGTAATGGACTCATGACTATTTGATGATGACAAACAATGTTTTTGATTAACTCAATATAAATCTGATAGTTCAAGTTACTTCTGATAAGTTAAGTAATTTTAGGTCCACTGAAATCCAAGTGGAATCAACAAATCAGAAGAAGTGCCAAAGGCCGCTTGTCGACCAGGGAAGTGGTTATGGTCGACCAACAAACCCAGCCAGAAACACTTCAAGTCATCCGTCTTCTGCATGTGCCTTGGCTGTCGACCAAAGCCCCACTTCTGGTCGACCACAGAACAGACAGAGCATCAGACAGAACTGACGGCCATCTGGAATTTGCCCCTTGTCGACCAGCGACAAGGCTGTGGTCGACCACGGGGGACGCGAGTGTCAGCCAGAATGAAACCGCCATCAGGACACTGCTCGTGTCGACCAGGGACAGTGTCATGGTCGACCACGGGTGTTATAGCGTCCAGAACCGAACTCTAACCGAATTCTGTTTTGGTTCCTTAAAACCTGCAGATTGTTGTTGCAGGTTGTTGGGTAGTTCAAATGATGAGATTCCGCACGGGAATCAAGGAGAGAATCTTGCTTAGAAGCGGTCAAACTTATTGTAGTGATCGGATTTAACCTTCTCCCTGCTTTCTAGCAGATTGACGCTCGATCTGGAATTTGAGCGGGAAGAGCTTCAGGCTTGAAAAAGTATCTGCATAAAAAGTAGAAGGTAACTGATCGCGGAGAAAGCACACAGAGAGAGCATAGAACAGAAGCTAAGAAACACACCTACATCACAGGACGAAGTGGCTCTCCATCAACCAGAAATCTGCAGAAGACTAAAGGCATTCTCATTGCTGCAGAAGGAAGACTGGGCTTGAAGCTGTGCGACCTCCAGCAGCAAAGCAGCTGAAGGCATCCGATTGGAAGTTCTACAGGGAGTCTACTCTTGTTATTTATGTGATTAAGTCCCAGGCTGAATTCTTTACTTTGTTACAAAAGTCTATATTCAGTCCTGTTGCATCATCCCACCTTCTCATCATTTCTATTCATCCTTACACCAAGTGTCAAGCTGTGAGGCAGCGGATTCAAGTTGTGTGTCAGCTGGTACAAGCTGTGTGTCAGCAGGAACAAGCTGTGTGACAGCGGTGTCTTGTGTTTTGGATTGAGATCAGAGGCTCTCATAAGTGAAGCCTTGCTTGAGTTAAGCAAGGGGTGGATGTAAGTCTCGGGAAGAGACTGAACCACCTTAAAAATCCTATCTTGTGGTTTGCTTATGTGTGTGCGTGCTTCTCTATGTGTTTGTTTTCTTCATTGATATCAACATTAGTTCTGTAATTCGTCAATCACCTGCAACTCATTTAGTCAATAGATATTAAATCGAAAAAAGGGGGAAAGATCTATTCACCCCCCCTCTAGATCTATTCAGTCCGTACTCAACACGTGGTATCAGAGCCAGACTCTCCAAAAATGTGGTCTAACAACCAGGAGAGGCCTGCCGGACTGAACTCTAGAAGTCTAATGGCTGAGGGACACTCAGTAACTAGACCACCATATTTCGATGGAAATGATTTCTCATACTGGAAAAATCGTATGCAGGTGTTCTTGAGAGCACAAGATCATGAGATGTGGAGAGTAGTAAGCCGAGGACCCTACGAGCTGCCCGAAGATGAGGATACCTGGACCAGAGAACAGGTCAGAAAATCAACCATCAACTGGGGAGCCATGAACGTAATGCAATGCGCACTACACCCCACGGAGTTCTCACGAGTTTCACAATGTGCAACGGCCAAGGAAATGTGGGATCGACTAGTAGTAATCTATGAAGGTACTTCAGAGGTAAGGGAGTCAAAAGCAAATATGCTAGTTTCAGAATATGAAATGTTTAGAATGAAAACTGACGAAAATATTTCTGAAATGTATGCTAGACTAGTGCAATTAACGAATAGTTTAAAGAGTCTAGGGAAAACCTACAAGGAACAGGAATTAGTGAGGAAGATCCTAAGATCCCTCACTCCTATGTGGCATACCAAGGCCACAGTAATTGAGGACTCAAAGAACCTCACCACTATGACTGTGGATGAACTAGTGGGATCCCTAATGGCCTATGAGGTCAATCTGAAAAGAAAAGAAGATGAGGGCAAGAAAAAGAACCAGCTCGCCCTAAAAACTAAAATAGGCACCTCTGAACTATCTGACACTGATAACTCATCTAGCACAGGTGAGGAAACTGGTGAGCTAGCCATGTTAACAAGAAAATTCAAAAGGTTTCTGCGGAAGGAAGGTAAGGGATTCAGGAATCCTAAGGGCATGGTAAGAAAGTCATCTCAGTTTAAGTTTGATAAAAATAAAACTTCATCTAACAAACTTGTCTGCTACAACTGCAGGAAACTAGGACACATAAAGGCTGAATGTCCAGAGACTCCTAAGAAATCAAGCTTCAAGTGGAAAGGCAAGCAACCAAAAGCAATGATAAGCACATGGAGCGAGGAGGAGGAAAGCAGTAAGGAGGAAACAACTTCCGAGGAAGAAGAAGGAAACATCTGTTTGATGGCCAAAGGAGATAGCGATGATCTTGAGGTAATCCCTCCGTTTCAAGATTTTTCTAGCTCAGATTGGGAAGAAGTCTACTCAGACTTACTTGATGCATATGAAAGAATTAGAAAGGAAAATAAGAGTTTGAAGAAAAAGCTTAATCAGGTCAATAATGACAGCAACCCATTTGCCAACAGAACTGAACTAGAATTAGAAATCACCACCTTGAAAAATAAGCTGAAACAATACGAGACAGATGAAGAAAATGTCAAAGGGCTGTTAGAAGAAAATGAGTCACTGAAAAACACAATTGATGAGGTAAAATTAAAGACTCAAGAAAGTGAACAGCAAACTAAGGTAACTCAAGAAAGAAACAACTCACTCAAGGAGGAAAACTGTCAACTTCTGGAAGAAATAGAAAGAATCCAGAGTGAACTGAAAAACAAACAGGAAACCTTGGAAAAAATGACTAAAGGTCAAGAAAACTTAAATGCTGTCTTGGGAATAAAAGTAAACTTTCAAAAAGAAGGGTTAGGATACAATCCTACGGCTAAAAAGGAATTCCAAATAAAAACCGTAACTGGGATTGCTGACTCAAAAGGAAAAGGGCCCCTAATCAATCTATATCAAGACAAACAAGAGGATGTAGCTGAATGCTCCTCCAAAAGGAATAATGTCACCAAGGAAGAGAGAAACATTAAAGAGAAAACAGTCAATCAACATAAGCTTAAAAATAATAGACAAGAAACTCAAATTCACAGAAATAACCAAACAAACCAAGTACTAAATCAAGTTAAAGGACATAAATCTGGAAAACAAGGTGTCTGGAGACAGGCTGGTCGACAACCGACCCCTCCTCTGTCGACCAGAGGATCTGCCAGAACAGGCGCTGGCGTCTGGAGAAGCAGTGGTCGACCACAGACATACCAGATGTCGACCAGAGGAACTGCCAGAACAAGCGCTGGCTTCTGGAAAAGCAATGGTCGACCACAGACACACCAGATGTCGACCATGACCAGACACGCAAACAGAAACCACAGATTTTCTCAGGTGAAACAAAATGAAAATTGGAAATCAAAAAGGTGGATTCAGATTAAAGAAACATTAGAACAAAAGCCACCCAATCTGAACAAGTTCAGAGACGAAAAATTAAACTGCTCTAACAAAATCTGGGTTCCCAAAGGATTGTTACAGCAATTTCACAATTTTACAAGTTATCTTGGACCCGGGTACCATTGGGGTCCAAAAATTTCTGTGTAATTCATGATGCAGGAATGTCTGGCAGCCATGCACAATAAGTGGTACTTAGATAGTGGTTGCTCAAGACACATGACGGGAGACAAGACCAAGTTCTCCCAACTAAGCTCAAAAGATGGAGGTTATGTGACCTTTGGAGGAAATAACAAAGGTAAGATCATCGGGACAGGTAAAATAGGTAAGAACTCCTCAAACAGTATTGAAAATGTACTGCTGGTAGATGGACTGGAATATAACTTGCTGAGCATCAGTCAGCTTTGCGACAAAGGCCATAAAGTAATATTTGACTCCAAGATCTGCAAGATTATTGAACCAAATTCAGATACAGTCAAGTTTATGGGCCAGAGAGTAAACAATGTCTACATAATAGACTTGGATGATCCAGCCCACTCCAACCTGTGCCTAACCGCCAAGAAAGAGGACCTGACCTGGCTGTGGCACCGAAGGCTAGGGCATGTTAGCTATAGGGTGTTGCATAAACTTGTGAAGAATAAAATGGTTCTTGGTATGCCTGAAATTTCGTTTGCTCAAAATGTCAAAGTATGTGAATCATGTACCCAAGGTAAGCAAACAAGAAAATCATTCAAAGGTAGAACTGAAAGTCAATCTTCTAGACCACTAGAACTTGTGCACATGGACCTTTTTGGCCCAACAAGAACTGCTAGTCTTAGTGGTAAGAGATACGGTTATGTACTAGTTGATGATTTCTCTAGATTCACATGGGTAATATTTCTATCTCATAAAAGTGATGCTTTTTCTGAGTTTCAGGAATTCTACAAAAGAATGAAGCAGGATGGCAAGTCCAAAGTGTGTACAATCATATCTGACCATGGGGGGGAGTTTGAAAATTCTGACTTTGACTTATTCTGCAGAAACAAGGGCATAACCCACAGATTTTCCTCACCAAGGACTCCAGAACAAAATGGAGTTGTGGAGAGAAGGAACCGCACTCTTGTCGAGATGGCTAGAACCATGCTGGTTGAAGCTAAACTTCCAAGGAGATTTTGGGCAGAGGCAGTCAACACAGCATGCTACATTGTAAACCGAGCAATGGTAAGACCGCTAGTGAAAATACACCATATGAAATGTTCAAAGGTAAGAAACCATCCCTAGCTCATTTTAGAATTTTCGGGTCAAAATGCTTTATTCATAACAATGATAAAAGGGTCTTGGACAAATTTGAACCGAAGAGTGATCCAGGAATATTCTTGGGCTATTCCGACCGATCAAGAGCCTATAGAGTTTTAACACCAAAGATCAAATTGTTGAAGAATCCCCTCATATTACATTTGATGAAATTAATGATCTTGGCAAAAATGAGCAGGTCAGCAAGGAAGAAGAAGATAGGGAATTTCTAGAAGACAACGAAGAACCAAATGAAGAAGAACAATCTCAGGAAAGAGATCAAGGTATTACTAATGCTCCACCCGAAGGAGAAGGCATCTCAGGTAACAATCTTGAGAACTTAAGACTTCTTAGAGATCATCCCATAGAAAACATCATTGGTGGAATTCATGATCCTAGGAAGACTAGATCTCAGTTAAAAGAAATCAATGAACTAGATCAGCTTGCACTTGTGTCCCAAATAGAGCCCAAATCAGTAGAGGAAGCATTAAAAGATGACTCATGGATAAATGCTATGCATGAAGAACTAAATCAATTTGAAAGAAATCAGGTGTGGAGTCTTGTCCCTAGACCTTCATCTCACCCCGTTATTGGAACCAAGTGGGTCTATAAAAACAAGCTAAGTGAAGAAGGGGTTGTAATGAGAAACAAGGCTCGGCTGGTGGCTAAAGGGTACAACCAGGAATTTGGGGTTGATTTTGAAGAATCATATGCTCCAGTTGCTAGATTAGAAGCCATCAGGATATTGTTAGCCTTTGCAGCATCTCATGGAATCAAACTACAACAAATGGATGTAAAAAGTGCATTTCTAAATGGAATAATAAAAGAAGAAGTCTATGTGGAACAACCCCCTGGATTTGAAAATGATGAACTTGCTAATCATGTTTTCAAATTGCATAAAGCTTTGTATGGATTAAAGCAGGCTCCTCGGGCCTGGTATGAAAGGTTGAGCTCCTTCCTCACCAAGAAGGGATACATAAGAGGTAAAATTGATCAAACATTGTTTTCCAAGACCCAAGGTAAGCATATACTAGTTGTACAAATCTATGTGGATGATATTGTGTTTGGGTCTACCGAAGCTTCTTTATGTACTGAATTTGCAAACTTAATGACCAATGAGTTTGAAATGAGTTTAATGGGTGATTTACAGTTTTTTCTTGGACTGCAGATCGTACAATGTAGAGAAGGATACTTCATAAATCAATCCAAGTACATAAAGGAGATGTTGAAGAAGTTTGGCATGGAAAGCTGCAAACCAATCGAGTCACCCATGGGTACAAATGCAACATTGGAAGCTGATGTAAAAGGTAACATGGTAGATGCCAAGAAATACAGAGGTATGATCGGGTCCCTGCTATATTTAACTGCTTCAAGGCCAGATATTCAGTTTAGTGTATGCATGTGTGCTAGATATCAGTCTAGCCCTAGAGAATCACATTTAGGGGCTGTCAAGCGTATCCTTCGATACCTTGCCGGCACCCAAGAATTGGGTTTATGGTATCCTACATACTGCAAACTAGATTTGATTTCATATTCAGATGCTGATTATGCTGGTTGCAAAATTGATAGGAAGAGTACTAGTGGTTATTGTCAAATATTAGGTGGATGTTTAATATCATGGGCTTCTAAAAAGCAGCATTCTGTGGCACTCTCCACTGCTGAGGCTGAGTATGTCGCAGTAGGGAGCTGTGGTACACAGGTTATGTGGATAAAACATCAACTCCAAGACTACAATGTAGATCTTGGATGTGCACCTATTTTCTGTGACAACACTAGTGCTATTAATTTGTCTAAAAACCCCATTCAACACTCTAGGACAAAACACATTGAGATCCGTCATCACTTTCTAAGAGATGAGGTCTCCAAAGGAAATTTCATGCTTCATTTTGTAGAAACTGAAAAACAACTGGCAGACATTTTCACAAAACCCCTTAACAATGACAGATTTTCAACTCTAAGAAGGGAGTTAGGAATTTGTAGAATTTCTCCTGAAAATTCTTGAAATAATCATATTCATGTGTTCACTGTATAGATTCTGTCATTTCTGTACTAAGTTATGTCAACTAGGTCTCTAGTACTGGTCAAGTTTTGAGTTTGGAGGTCTAGTGTCGGTTGCTACTTCAGCAAGTTCTGCAGAATCCTGGTTCTACTACGGATTATCTCTTGTGGTCGACCACAGGCAAGGCGCTGGTCGACCAAGGCATCAGGACAGGAAATAGTTGGTTCTGTGACTTCGCAGCTGTCGACCACAGGCGGTCCCATGGTCGACAACAGAATTGTCAGAAAGCAGACCACAGGTGACTACTCATCAGGCAGCTTCTGTGACAGCACAGGGGTCGACCAAAGGCAACTCTATGGTCGACAGAGGATCTGAACAAGGGAAAATGGATCTAAAAAGGCTGCTGGCTCTGCTAGGAAATCCTCTGAACTAAGTGAACTTTTGTGCTCAGATTCTTCACTCATTCATCCTTATCCATACTTCCCATCCCTTGTGTCTCTATATCTCTTCATGGCCAACATTTTTTTTCTCTCTTTAGCAAGGACTCACAAATTGAGGGGGAGAAAAAGTGTAAACTCATTCCTTGATCAAACATTGAAAAACCTAACCATATCTTTCAATAAAATCACCAAGGTAATCATTAAGAGTAGAGGTTGAGTGTAGTAATGAGAATTTGAACTGTACTACTGCAATAAATTCAAACCATAACTATGACTCTGTCACAAGATTTTGAGGACTTATGATTTTTAGTAATGAGACTGTTTCTCTACCTGTGTCTGTGTTGGACAGTAAAAATAAACTCAAATATAACATGTATGTACATGGAATACGCCATAATTCTGCCTTCTTGGTAGAGCAATGGATTGAGTTCTGAGAAACTACTGTTCTCCATCTCAAAGCAAAAAATTGGCTGAAAAATAGATGGGAGACAAGTGTGTCATGAAGATCCAATCTAACTCTGCTGCTTTCAAAAATATTGATTGGGCATACTGAGTAACTGGGGATATTGGCGTCTGATAAACGTATATCCTCACGGATAAAAGGTGTGTCCCAGTCATTAGTGGAATGGTTAGGCATGCTAAGTAGCCAGGGTTTCTGGCGTGTAAAAAGCGTGTCTCCTCGTGTAGAAAAGCATGTGATAAACCTGACCACAGCTCTCAAATGATTCAAAAAGAAAATTTACAGTTATCACAAAGGCAGAGAAAATGGTTGACCTAAAGCATAGCATGCAAATAAAAGTACAAAACACTGTTCAGCTAGCATAGTTAGTAAAATTATCTCTTGAAATATATTATAAGTTCAAGGAGCCATGTGTAAGAAATTGGATATGGGGAGTCAATTTATTGGTGCAATACTTTCAAATTCATTGAACCACAAGACCCACTCTTTTTGGTCACAAGGTGGTCTTTGCATAAGGGTGGAAAGGTTCCATAAGTGTTCTATTAAAGAAAGGGAGTACACTTTAATATCTTCCCAAAATTTGAGTTATGCTGATTAAATCCTGACCGCTCGTTTTCTGCATCGTGATGGTTCACTATCCTTTTTTTTTAAGACCTCCACTCCAAGTTCCACCTACCTCCACTCCATCTACGTCTGCTCCACCACCATCCTTCACCTCCAACACTGAGTCTCACGGAGTGCTTCTCCAGATAGCATCTCAGTTGTCCTCTCTCACCACCCAATTCCAATCCTTTCAAGAGAATATGCATGCTGCCACCGGGCGCCTGGAGCAGAAAGTCCAAAGGCTGGAACAACAGATGGAGGCCAGGTTCATCAAGCAAAAGGAACACACTGACCATGCTAGTTCTCGGTTCAACAGACTAGTTGGCACCTTAGGTCAAGTGTCAGAAGAAATGGGAAACCGCATAGAGTTCACAACCAAGCAGAATGAAAAGTATCACAATGCTACTATCTCCGAGATCCAGAAGCTCAGGCTCTCTTATGCCCACATTGTTGACAAGCTGGATCGCATGGAAGAGAACGTGAAGCCAGAGACTTCCTCATCCTCCTCAGAGGGATTGTTTAAATGATCTTCTTTTTGCTGTTGACAAAGGGGGAGATAGGACTTTATGTGTCATTGTGTGTCTAGTTGTGTGTCTAGATGTGTATCTAGATCTGTGCTATGATAGCCTTGAATGCAATATCAAATGAATTTATGAATTTAATAATCTGTTGTTTGTCACAATGACTCATGGTTGTCATCATCAAAAAGGGGGAGAATGTTGTGCATCCCTTGGTTTTGATGATGACAATATGATATGTTTGATTAATCAAGTTCTATCTTGTTTCATAACAAATACAAGTGGTTTGATTGTTCCTTCAAAGTAATGGACTCATGACTATTTGATGATGACAAACAATATTTTTGATTAACTCAATATAAATCTGATAGTTCAAGTTACTTCTGATAAGTTAAGTAATTTCAAGTCCACTGAAATCCAAGTGGAATCAACAAATCAGAAGAAGTGCCAAAGGCCGCTTGTCGACCAGGGAAGTGGTTATGGTCGACCAACAAACCCAGCCAGAAACACTTCAAGTCATCCGTCTTCTGCATGTACCTTGGCTGTCGACCAAAGCCCCACTTCTGGTCGACCACAGAACAGACAGAGCATCAGACAGAACTGACGGCCATCTGGAATTTGCCCCTTGTCGACCAGCGACAAGGCTGTGGTCGACCACGGGGGACGCGAGTGTCAGCCAGAATGAAACCGCCATCAGGACACTGCTCGTGTCGACCAGGGACAGTGTCATGGTCGACCACGGGTGTTATAGCGTCCAGAACCGAACTCTAACCGAATTCTGTTTTGGTTCCTTAAAACCTGCAGATTGTTGTTGCAGGTTGTTGGGTAGTTCAAATGATGAGATTCCGCATGGGAATCAAGGAGAGAATCTTGCTTAGAAGCGGTCAAACTTATTGTAGTGATCGGATTTAACCTTCTCCCTGCTTTCTAGCAGATTGACGCTCGATCTGGAATTTGAGCGGGAAGAGCTTCAGGATTGAAAAAGTATCTGCATAAAAAGTAGAAGGCAACTGATCGCGGAGAAAGCACACAGAGAGAGCATAGAACAGAAGCTAAGAAACACACCTACATCACAGGACGAAGTGGCTCTCCATCAACCAGAAATCTGCAGAAGACTAAAGGCATTCTCATTGCTGCAGAAGGAAGACTGGGCTTGAAGCTGTGCGACCTCCAGCAGCAAAGCAGCTGAGGGCATCCGATTGGAAGTTCTACAGGGAGTCTACTCTTGTTATTTATGTGATTAAGTCCCAGGCTGAATTCTTTACTTTGTTACAAAAGTCTATATTCAGTCATGTTGCATCATCCCACCTTCTCATCATTTCTATTCATCCTTACACCAAGTGTCAAGCTGTGAGGCAGCGGATTCAAGTTGTGTGTCAGCTGGTACAAGCTGTGTGTCAGCAGGAACAAGCTGTGTGACAGCGGTGTCTTGTGTTTTGGATTGAGATCAGAGGCTCTCATAAGTGAAGCCTTGCTTGAGTTAAGCAAGGGGTGGATGTAAGTCTCGGGAAGAGACTGAACCACCTTAAAAATCCTATCTTGTGGTTTGCTTATGTGTGTGCGTGCTTCTCTATGTGTTTGTTTTCTTCATTGATATCAACATTAGTTCTGTAATTCGTCAATCACCTGCAACTCATTTAGTCAAGAGATATTAAATCGAAAAAAGGGGGAAAGATCTATTCACCCCCCCTCTAAATCTATTCAGTCCGTACTCAACAACTCGTACTCCCAGGATAAATATTACACAATAATGACAGCAATGAAATATCACCCACTCCACGCAGGGAGGTAAATGGCTACACAACTGGGCCCGGGAGGACCGAATTCGGGTTGACGGGCGGCTTCTCGCGTCTCTTCGGCAGCACCCAAACTTGTGGCTGTGGATGCCTGGATGAGCGCTCCCTGGAGTGGAGGCCCACTGGTTCACCGGCCGGAGGCCGGGCGGCTCCGATCGGCACCGGTCGGAATAACCGGCCACGGATCTATAACTTCTGGTTTTCAGCGCGCGTTCCAGTGAGAACGGGCGCTGCGATCAGCCCCGATGTCGGATCGACACGAGACTGGCCCCGTTGGAAAGATAACTTCAAATCCTTCAACCTAGGCCTAGAGATCTGGCCTGGATCTGCACGGATCTGGGCTTTAATGAATTTACAATATCCTGTTGTACAGTAGCTGAACACTCAGATCTGCAGGGCTATTCTCTGAGAACTTCCTTTGACCGCTATGAAACCCTTGGATTCTGACTTCGACCTCTTCATGAAAGTTGTGGGAAATTGAGCTAGGAAAACGGCAAAACTAGTTTGGACAAGTTTGGATGTGGTTACGAATTGATAGGATGTTTGAACTAGAAGTGGATCGGATCTGGAAATGGGCTGAAAGCATTGTAGCTGAGATAGAACATGAATTTTTAAAAATGGATAGATGGCGGATAAAAAAACAAGAAAAATGGTGGATGTAGGGGATGATGGACAGAACTCCAAGTAAAATTGGGAGGGTTTAGAAAATTCAAAAAGGTGGTTGGAGATGGGAAACTCAGAGCTGTTGTCACTGTAGACAGAGACAAAACAGATCTGGGAATGTATAATGAACGAAAATGGAAAATTACTAAATGGAGGAGTTTGGACGTGAAAATTTAGGTGGAGGTGGGGATTCAAGGTAATAACACAGCCTAAAAATTTCAAATCCATCTGAGCTCATGGATGGCAGCAAGAATTCACGAACTGCACCTCTATCCAGCAGCACAGAAACTTGAAGACGGCTCTGCGGCGGCTCGAAGGCGGCACGAACGGCGGCGGCGGCACAGATGATCACCGGAGATAGAGGGGAGGGGATAGAAGGTAGAATCACTCTAGAACTAGAGGTTGGAGGAGAGAAACCAGAGGGAGAGAGGAGGGGCTCAAGAACACTCTTGATTTTCCAATAATTTTCTCTTCATTAATACCAACAAATGGAAAATACAACCTTTTATATGCCATGTGTCAAATCTAATCTACACCATTAGATCTAGGGGTGGGGAATGGAGGGCTGGGATGAAGTGTGAATAACACAAAAAAAAACCATAAAATATTAAGGGGAGGGGCGCCCCCTTGACCAAGAGGGGACAAGTTGGAAAGGGTAGGTAGCCTACCTTGGAAAATTTACCCCCTTTGTCTCCCATGTGATCAATTGGCATTCAACCCTTCTAGATGGCCACCTAGGATGGTTGACCAGCTCCACATGGTCTAGGTGGACCAATGGGAAAGGGGTGAGAGCCCCCTGGCTTGGGCCTACTGGAATTTTACATATAAACCCACTAAGACTTACAATTACGTACCCATATAACACAAGGGTATACATACAAATATGAAAGGACATAAATGCAAACAAAATGCGGACGGTCTTGCCTCGATGTCCCCATCACCTAGTCTATACATTGGCTGATGAATGTTCTTCAAAGTCTGCACATTGTATTACACTTCAGCAAGTCTGTACAGCGGTTGCCTTCATATAGGAAGTCTGTGCATCGCACAGCACTGCATATATGAAGTCTATACATTCCAGAGTCTGTACATTGCATTCACATTCACAAAGTCTACACAGCAAAGTCTATACAATGCATTCGAGTTCACAAAGTCTATACAGTGAAGTCTATACAATGCATTGCATCCCACAAAGTCTGTACAGGGTTTATACTTAAACTGATAATTCTATTTCGTCTGTCTGACAGGGATTCTTTGCAGGGATTGATGACTTGGCTCGTGATCTAAGGAAGGATGAGGTGATCAGATGGTGACACGTGGAAGCAGCCCATCCAGGATGCTGCCATGTGGATGAAATTTCCTCGGATCTGGAGAATTCTTTGGGCGGGAAATGTGGAAGCCACACGCCCTTATCTAATCTGCTGATGGTATATATATGAGTCTTCTTCTTCGGATGAAGGCAGATCGAACAGTGGCAAAGTATATACAGAGAGAGTAAAAGTATGAAGCAGCAGAGAGCCACCGATCCACAGAGAGAAGAAAAGCAGAGAAGAAAAGAAAGAGAGAAGAGAGATGTGTTGAGAGAGTGAGATTGAGAGAGTGAGATTGTGAGAGTTTTGATTGAGAGGTTGTATCTCAGACTCTTGGTTCAGATACCAGAGCTGAGCTTTGCTCATTCCGAGCTACATTCCCATTTGGGTTTTCTATTTTCGTTTGCTTCTGTCTTTTATTTCTGAAATTATTTCTTCAAGCTGTGAGTCAGCTGTTAGCAGAGGTGCTGCCTCTGAATGGGTAAGCTATAAACCCCAGCGGTTACAGTGGAGGTCTCCACTGGACAGGTGAAGCTGTAATCCTCAGCAGGCGAGACTTGTCTCGGACAGCAAGCTGTGTTGCTCAGTGATTTGTAGGCCAAGTTGTATTGCCCAGCAGATGCAAGCTGTACTGCGCAGCAGTAAGTCATACTCGGTTGAGTGTGGGGTGAACGTAGGTCTCTGACCGAACCACCTAAAAATCTTGGGTGTCTTGTGTTTGTGAGTTTGCTTGTGATATGCTGTGTGGCTGCATGTGTCGACACTCCTCATAGTGTTCTTTCTATCGCTCAACAGTTGTTTGTTTTAAATTCTACATTATAGTTCAACTGTATTTTAAAATAGCCATTAGATCTATTCACCCCCCTCTAGATCCACTCTCAGTGGAGATAGACTGCGTCCATCTAACATAACACTTGGTATCAGAGCCATACTCTTCTACAGGGACTCATCGCCCGAAGTGGAAAGGCCAAGATGGATGCTCGAGGGATGATAGTTGAAGGACACTCAACCACAAAGCCCCCATTCTTCAATGGATCTAACTATGCATACTGGAAGAATCGTATGCAAGTATTTTTGAGGGCTAAGGATTACGAGATCTGGAAGGTAGTCAGCAAGGGACCTTATGAGCTGTCCCCAAATGAGGAAGTCTGGACCAAGGAGGAGATCAGAAGGTTTACTCTAAACTGGAGCGCCATAAATGCTATCCAGTGCTCTCTACACCCCACCGAATTTTCTCGAGTATCTGCTTACAGTTCAGCTAAGGAGATGTGGGATGCACTGGAAGTGATCTATGAAGGGACTTCTCAAGTTAGGGAGACGAAGGCTAATTTCCTAGTGTCTGAATATGAGGCATTCAAGATGAAGCCCAACGAGACCATCAAAGAAATGTATGCTCGGTTGACAATCATTACCAATGGTCTTAGAGGTCTTGGGAAACCTCTGACAGAGTATGATCTAGTGAGGAAGATATTGCGTTCCCTGACTCATGCTTGGCATACTAAGGCTACAGTTATGGAGGAGTCAAGGGATTTGCGAAATACTAGGGCTGATGAGCAAATTGGCTCGCTGATGGCATATGAGATTAATATGCCAAGGATAGAAGAAGCTGAGAGGAAGAAGAAGCCAATCGCTCTGAAAGCTGGTACCAGCAAATCCAGCAAGTCCAGCAGATCCAGCTCTAGTAGTTCATCATCAGAGGAGAGCTTGAATAAAGAAGACATAACCCGTACTGAAATGGCAATGATGACCAGAGAGTTCAGGAGATTCCTCAAAAAAGGAGTAGGACGATTCAGCCAAAAGAAGTATGGTGGCGGCCAAAGGGATAAAAGGTATAAACACAACCCTGCTAAAAAAATTGAAACTAATACTTGTTATCAATGCAGGAAACTAGGCCATATGAAAGCTGACTGTCCAGAGAATCAGAAATACAAGGACAAGTCGAAGAAGAAGAACACGAAAGGGAGAGCTATGGTTAGCACCTGGAGTGATGAAGATGAAGGCTCCCTGAGCAATACCTCTGACAGTGAAGCTGAATCTGAGAAGTCCATTTGCCTTATGGCAACAAGCTCTGAAGACAGAGAGGAGGACTCAGATGAGGTAATCACTAGATTCGATAACTTTACTATTGCTGATTGGGTAGATACCTACCATGAAATAGCTGATAAAGCAGATGATATCAGTAAGGAAAATAGGCATCTAAGACGAAAGATAAATTACATGCAAAATAACACAACTCTAACTGATAAAATTGCATGTCTAGAATCTGAGAATAGTAGATTGAAACTCACATGTTCTGAATTAGAAGAAATCAAGAATGAGTCAAAAGCCTCTAAAGAAGAAAATGAGAGGTTAGAAAAAGAAACTGATGAACTAAAATTGAAAATTCAGAAATGTGAGAGTGAGATAAAAATAGTGAATGAAAAATATCAAGTTGTCCAGAGTGTGAACACAGAACTGAAAAAATCCATTGAAGAAATTCAAAAGGATAGTGAGGACAAGCTTAAAACCATTGAGAAAATGACCCAAGGTACAGATAATCTAAATGCTTTGTTAGGGTCAAAGGTCAACTTCAGAAAAGAGGGCCTATGATTTAATTCTAGTGCAATAAAAACCTTTGGAATGAAAACTATTTCATTTGTTGCACAAAAAGAGAAAGGACCTCTAATTAGCATGAATTCAAACATTTCAATGAACAAAACTGCTAATCTGAAAAAGCCTAGTGCTGAGGACAAGGGCAAACAAAAATTGAGTGAGACTAGTAGAGCTAGCACATCCAAGCAAAATCCCAAAGCTCAGTCTCAGGTTAGGGGTAAACCTACACAGTCTTATAAACCCCATGCTAAGGTCACCAAGTCTTCACCATCACCACCACCTATGAAGAAGACCCAACACACACCTGTGAATAGGTTAGCAGGGTCCAAGGTGCAGGGGAGGCAGAATACTTTTAGAGCTCAACCCAAACACTTCTACCAACCTAGAGCCCAATCCCACTTCTTTGCACAGTCAACTTATCCAAATAGGTCAGGATGGACTAGGACTCAAGGAAGGTTTACAGGTCATGGACATCAGGCTACACAGTCTTATAGACCTTACCCTAGAAATTGGGTTAGTGGGTATGGCAAGTGGACACCTAGGAACCAAAATTTCTACAGCCAGCCCAATGATCACTATGGCCAAAATTTCGTGAATACATCCTGGCCAAGGCACTGGCACAGAAATAATCAATCTGTAAATAATCATGCTAGTGTCAACAAGAAGAAGCAAAATAAAAAGAAATCTGGAAAATCTGGAAAATCCACTGAACAGAACTATTTCAAACAAATGTGGATTCCGAAAAGTCTGCTTTCTTATTTTAACTGCTTTCCATCTTCTCTGGAGCCCAATCAGTCTTGGGTTCCAAACTTCTCTACCTGATTGTGTGTGCAGGTATGCCTGGCAGCCAAGAATAACTTGTGGTACTTGGATAGTGGCTGCTCCAGGCATATGACAGGGGATAAGGCCAAGTTTTGCATGCTGACAGAGAAACAAGGAGGCCTTGTCACCTTTGGTAGCAACACAAAGGGTAAGATTGTTGGAACAAGTAAGGTAGGTAAGTGTACTACTTGCTGCATTGAGGATGCTATGTTGGTTGAGGGTTTAGCTTATAACTTACTTAGCATCAGCCAACTATGTGATAAAGGATGTAAAGTGCTTTTTGATTCTCAATGTTGCAAAGTTTTTGAACCTGATTCCGAAACTGTTAAATTTTCTGGTAAGAGGATAAATAACACTTACATGATAGATTTAGATGATATTCAACATTCTAACCTATGCCTTACTGCTAGTAGAGAAGACTTAGCATTTTTATGGCATCGTAGGTTAGGTCATGCTAGTTACATTGTTTTGCATAAACTGAATAAGCATAGCATGGTTAGAGGACTTCCTGAAGTTTCCTTTAAGAAAGAAAATAAAGTCTGTGATGCATGCACTCAATCAAAGTTAACTAGAAAGTCATTTAAATCTAGAACAGAAAATCTATCTTCTAAACCCTATGAGCTGATACACATGGACCTTTTTGGGCCAACCAGGTCTGTTAGCTTATCAGGGAGGAAGTATGGGTTTGTCATGGTAGATGACTTCTCTAGGTATACTTGGGTATATTTCTTATCACATAAAAGTGATGCATTCTCAGAATTTCATGAGTTCTGTCTTAAGAAAAACCAAAAAATTGAAAATATTTTGACTGATCATGGAGGTGAGTTTGAAAACTCACAGTTTGATAAATTCTGCAGGTCAAATGGAATTAACCACAGGTTCTCCTCACCAAGGACACCTGAGCAGAATGGAGTTGTGGAGAGAAGGAACATAACCTTAGTGGAGATGGGTCGTACACTCTTGGTTGAAGGTGGTCTACCAAGGAAGTTTTGGGCTGAAGCAGTAAATACTGCCTGTTATGTAATTAACAGAGCCATGGTAAGACCTTCTACTCAGAAAACACCATATGAGATCTTAAAGGGTAAGAAACCGTCTATTGCTCATTTCAAGGTTTTTGGTTGTAAATGTTTCATTCATATAAATGATAAAAGAGACCTTGATAAATTTGAACCTAAAGGTGAACCAGGAATTTTTCTTGGTTATTCTGAAAACACCCGAGCATATAGAGTGTACAATCTGAATTCCAAGACTGTTGAAGAATCTCCACACATAGTGTTTGATGAATCCATATTAAAGACTAACATTGGTCAATGCAGGATTGAAGACATTGGTGAAATTCTGAAAGAAGGAAATCCTCCAGACCAATCCGAAAATGAGGAAGGAAATGAAGAGCCTAATGAAGAAGAGCCTACAGCTCAGGGGGAGGTAAATGAAAATCATGACAATCCAATTGTTAACATTAGATATCTTAAATATCATCCAGTAGATAATGTGATTGGAAATCTGCATGATCCCCCTAGGACTAGAGGTCACTTAAGAATTCAAAATGAATTGAATGCATATGCGTTTGTTTCAAATGTAGAACCCAAGTCCATTGACTGTGCTCTCAAAGATGTGCATTGGATTAATGCCATGCATGAGGAGCTCAATCAATTTGACAGGAATAAGGTGTGGCATTTGGTTCCATCTCCTGATCATGAAACAGTCATAAGGACTAAATGGGTGTTCAGAAATAAAACTGATGAATCAGGGAATGTCATTAAAAATAAGGCCAGACTTGTAGCTCAGGGGTATAATCAGGAATTTGGAATAGACTTTGAAGAGTCTTTTGCCCCTGTAGCCAGGTTAGAAGCAATCAGAATATTATTGGCTTATGCATGTTCCCTAGGAATAAATCTTCAGCAGATGGATGTAAAATCTACATTTCTGAATGGGGAAATTAGTGAGGATGTCTATGTGAGACAGCCTCCTGGATTTGAATGCTTAGATTTCCCTAATCATGTCTATAAACTCAAAAAGGCTCTCTATGGTTTAAAGCAAGCTCCTAGAGCTTGGTATGACAGGTTGAGCAAATTCCTCACTGAAAAGAACTTCACAAGAGGTGTAGTTGATCAAACATTGTTCACCAAGGTGAGTCATTCAGATATTCTTATCATTCAAATTTATGTGGACGACATTGTCTTTGGGTCAACTAACCCCAAATTGTGTGAGGAATTCTCTCAAATTATGACTAATGAGTTTGAAATGAGCTCAATGGGTGAGCTCAAACTATTTCTTGGACTGCATGTTACATAATCAAAGGATGGTACTTTCATCTCTCAGTCCAAGTACATAAAGAACTTATTGAAGAAGTACAAAATGGACAACCTCAAGAAAATAGCTGCTCCAATGGGTACCTCAACCAGTTTGGATGAAGATCCTCAAGGTAAACCAGTGGACCAAAGGCTATATAGAGGTATGATCGGATCCCTTCTATATCTTACAACATCTAGGCCTGACATTCAATTTTCAGTGTGTTTATGCTCTAGATTTCAGGCTAGTCCTAAAGAATCACATCTTAAATCTGTGAAGAGGATTTTTAGGTATTTACTAGGCACCCAAGAGCTAGGTCTTTGATATCTTGCTAAGTGTGAGTTAGAACTTCTAGCCTACACTGATGCAGACTATGCTGGGTGTCGAGTAGATAGAAAAAGCACTAGTGGCTATTGTCAATTCCTTGGTGGCTGTCTAGTATCTTGGGCATCTAAGAAGCAACACACTGTAGCCTTGTCTACAGCTGAGGCTGAATATGTTGCAGCAGGTAATTGTGCTGCCCAAGTACTTTGGATCAAGCACCAACTAGATGATTATCATATAAAATTGGAATATATTCCAATCTTGTGTGATAATACTAGTGCTATATGTCTTGCTAAAAATCATGTTCATTATTCTAGGACTAAGCATATAGAGATAAAACACCATTTTCTTAGAGATGTTGTAAATAAAAAGGAAATTAAAATGAACTTCATTGAAACTGAAAAACAAATTGCTGATATCTTTACTAAGCCTCTTGGGAATGAAAGGTTTAAATTTCTTAGAAGAGAACTTGACTTGTGTAAATTTCAGCATAATGAATAAATTCTCTGATGGCTTGAATAAAATATGTGAATGTTGAATGTAGCAACAGACTCATGATCATGCATGTCACTCATATTTTTTTTACACTCATGATCATCACTGCATATCATTTAGTCATGAATGTGTCTAAAACCACATGCATATCATTCATAATTTTTTATGACATAGTTTTCATTGCATATCATTCATCCATGACCTATGTCGAAGCTCTCTCTCATTTAATTCTTGCCATTCATTTGTAAAACTGCATGCATCTAGACAGGGGGAGTCTTGTCAGAAATTCAGGGTGAACTACTGCGTCGACGCTATCACGCTGTAGCATTGACGCACTCGGGTATTCCAGAGAACCATTAACTCTGCCTTTTTTAACTACTGCGTCGACGCTGCTCTACTGTGGCGTTGACGCAATGAACTAGATCTGTGAATGCCTTTGCTCCTTATTCTGATGAGTTGACGCTGCAATAGTGTGGAGTCGACACACTGATATTATCTCAGTATTTTATATTGTTGCCTCTTCAACTGATGCGTGGACGCCTTGAACTCCTAGCGTCGACCCTGTTCATTCATCCTTTGACTCTGAATGATTGAGTCTGACAATATGGCAATCTGTTAGTCAGTTCTGATTCCTAAACAATAGAAAACAGACTTCTTCTCTTATAAGAATTTTAATTGCTTATAGACTGACTTAATGGTTTCAATTTTATAATTTTTGGAGTTTAAAGATTGCAATCAGTACATAAGAAAGCTGAAAATTGATAAAGCTCTCAACCCTTATCTTATTTCATGTCAGACAAAGCTAATCATATCTGAAATATGAAAAACTCATCTGAAATCATGTTAGAGAAGCTAAGTATGTGTATTGTCCTTAATCAAATCATTCTGAAACATATAAAGGACAGCTAGGAAAGATATTGAAAAACATTAAAAATCCTTGAAAAATAATGTTGGCAGAGCAATGACTGGTAAATCACTGAGAAACTAAGTGATCCATCAAAGAAATGGACAATACTTAAGTCATGAGGTGTATCAGTTATCTCTGCATAAAATGATCAAAATAGTAAGGTGGTTTCACTGAGTACCTGGGGATAACTGGCGTCTGATAAACGTGTACCCTCACACAAAAAGGTGTAAATCAATTCTATTGCATTTGATCATGACAGAATGGTCCACCATGTTGAGTATCTAGGGGTATTGGCGTCTGATAAACGTATACCCTTACGCAGAAAGACAAATGGCACCTGAATGCCCTTAATGAAATACAATGAAAAATGTTGTTCCTTCAAAATAAATTTCATGGATGTCAATTTGTTTAATCTCAATACATGACTTGGTATCTCTTAATCATTCTTTTCTGAGTCTATGAAAGTAAGATATTTTGAAACTGAATCTCTCATGCAAATATGATTCTGGTTTATTGTTTTATCATGCACAGAAAACTTATCCATTGATTGTAGTGCATGAACTCAAAATTTATAACCTTTAAACCAGAATTCTATCTGAAAGTAGTTTCTAAATTCATATGACTGAAGACTCTGTGCTTTAGAATGTTTATTCCTGAACTGCTTGTTCAGAATGCCAGTCAGATGATCTCTCTTGTTCCTTCCCTTGTAATCACTTTCCCTCCTCTTTGTTGATGGCAAAGGGGGAGAATATTGTCTTGTTTGATGAATTCTGAATTCATTCTAGGGGAAGTGTATGCATCATGTTATGGCAAAGGGGGAGATTTTGTTAGCAGGGAGTTGCTTATATTTCGTAGCATGCATTCATAGCATCTGCATGATAATCTGAATAACAAATCATGTCTTTCATCAAAAATTCATCTGAATGACAGGTTGTTGCTCTTCTATATGATAGGGGGTTGCCATCATCAAAATGGGGAGATTGTTGTGACTCCTCTATGTTGATGATGTTGATAATATACTTTACTTCATTGGCAACACCTTGTTTTGATTGATTGGCAACTGTTTATGTTTTGATGAAATTGCTTTTATCAGATTGTCTGTGTGTTCTATGCATTTCACAAGTCTACACACTGCACACACACACAAGTCTTCACATTCAGCATAGTCTATACATCGTGTTGTGTTTGTGTTGCACAAGTTCAAAGTCCATACATTGCATCGGTGCATTGCTTTCTCTGTGCATATACTGCATTAGTGCATCACAAGTCTATACATCCATGCTTCATCACTCTCAGCATAGTCTGGACAGAAGTGGGTCGACCCCCTTCTTAGATGCGTTGACTCACCCAGAACATAAGTCTGTACACTGTCCGTATGACTTAGCGTCTTTGTGCATTGGGCGAAGTCCATACATTGCAGCTCACTTAACTAGCAAGTCTATACATTGCATTGTGGCGTTTGTGCTCAAAGTCTATACATTGCATAGGTGCATTGCTTCCTTTGTGCATATACTGCATCAGTGCATCCATCAGGCATACAGTCAATACACTGATGCATGTGAGGTATTGTCTGCACGATAATGTCTATACATTGCTGCATTGTTCGCTCAGGCTAAGTCCATACATTAGTCAAGTCTGTACAACATCATGCATCATTCTTCAAAGTCCATACACTGCACTGTTGCTTGCTTGAGGTGAAGTCTGTACATCCGTCAGTGAACTTCGAAGTCTATACACTGGGATCTTTACCTATGTTCAGTTCTGCAAGTCTGTACATTGGGCTTTCACGTAAAGTCTATACATCCTTGAACTGTGCAAGTATGTACATCGTTGCTTTGCCAAAGTCTACACATTATGAACCTTCAAGTCTGTACAGACTTTGCTTCGCTCAAGTCTGTACATCGTCCAGTTGTCTTTGGCAAGTCTTCACATCGTGAAGTCTATACACTCGATTGTCAGCTTTCCTTTGCCAAGTCTGTACATCGTTCAAGAAGTCTGAACAATGAGCAAGTCTGTACATCGGACTAGTCTGCATCGGCTAAGTCCATACATTGTCCAGTGCATTGCATGCATCATTCATGAAGTCTATACATCGAGTTGAATGCTGGCTAAGTCTGCACATCATCTGTCTTACTTAGAGTCTCATGCATAACATGAAGTCTGTACATCGCACAGCATTCAAGTCTACACATTGGGCATCATTTTAGTTGAAGCCTGTACATCGTGCATCTAGTGTTTCAAGTCTATACATTGTTGCACGTTGTGTCTGTCTAAGTCTTCACAGTGCTTCTTCATGCATTGAAGTCTGCACATTGCTGCACGCACATCAAGCCCATACACTGGCATGTCTTTACATTGCCTAGTCTATACATTGGCTGCTGAATGTTCTTCAAAGTCTGCACATTGCATTACACTTCAGCAAGTCTGTACAGTGGTTGCCTTCATATAGGAAGTCTGTACATCGCACAGCACTGCATATATGAAGTCTATACATTCCAGAGTCTGTACATTGCATTCACGTTCACAAAGTCTATACAGCAAAGTCTATACAATGCATTCGAGTTCACAAAGTCTATATAGTGAAGTCTATACAATGCATTGCATCCCACAAAGTCTGTACAGGGTTTATACTTAAACTGATAATTCTATTTCGTCTGTCTAACAGGGATTCTTTACATGGATTGATGCCTTGGCTCGTGATCCAAGGAAGGACGAGGTGATCAGATGGTGACACGTGGAAGCAGCCCATCTAGGATGCTGCCATGTGGATGAAATTTCCTCAGATCTGGAGAATTCTTTGGGCGGGAAATGTGGAAGCCACACGCCCTTATCCAATCTGCTGCTGGTATATATATGAGTCTTCTTCTTCGGATGAAGGCAGATCGAACAGTGGCAAAGTATATACAGAGAGAGTAAAAGTATGAAGCAGCAGAGAGCCACCGATCCACAGAGAGAAGAAAAGCAGAGAAGAAAAGAAAGAGAGAAGAGAGATGTGTTGAGAGAGTGAGATTGTGAGAGTTTTGATTGAGAGGTTGTATCTCAGACTCTTGGTTCAGATACCAGAGCTGAGCTTTGCTCATTCTGAGCTACATTCCCATTTGGCTTTTCTATTTTCGTTTGCTTCTGTCTTTTATTTCCGAAATTATTTCTTCAAGCTGTGAGTCAGCTGTTAGCAGAGGTGCTGCCTCTGGACGGGTAAGCTGTAAACCCCAGCGGTTGCAGTGGAGGTCTCCACTGGACACGTGAAGCTGTAATCCTCAGCAAGCGAGACTTGTCTTGGATAGCAAGCTGTGTTGCTCAGTGGTTTGTAGGCCAAGCTGTATTACCCAGCAGACGCAAGCTGTACTGCGCAGCAGTAAGCCATACTCGGTTGAGTGTGGGGTGGATGTAGGTCTCTGACCGAACCACCTAAAAATCTTGGGTGTCTTGTGTTTGTGAGTTTGCTTATGATATGCTGTGTGGCTGCATGTGTCGACACTCCTCATAGTGTTCTTTCTATCGCTCAACAGTTGTTTGTTTTAAATTCCGCATTATAGTTCAACTGTGTTTTAAATTAGCCATTAGATCTATTCACCCCCCTCTAGATCCACTCTCAGTGGAGATAGACTGCGTCCATCTAACATAATAGACAGACCTTCTCAATCGGGGTGTATTTTGCTTTTGCCCCCACTAGCCTTCGGCTAAGATAATAGAGAGCCTGCTCTTTTCCCTCGTCATTGTTCTGGGCGAGCATTGCCCCCAGTGAACATTCGGTGGCGGCTATGTATAGAATAAGCGGCCTCCCCTTGACAGGTGCCCCCAGCACAGGCGGGGTCCTTAAGTAGTCCTTCAGCTGATCGAAGGCGTTCTGGCATTCCTGGTTCCAGTCAAAAGGCGCATTCTTCATCATCAATTTGTGGAGTGGCTGACAGCGCCCTGACAAATTAGAAATAAATCTTCGGATGTAGGCCAGCCGGCCCTGCAGGGATCTTAGCTCTCCCAGGTCCTTCGGAGGAGGCAACTCCTGAATGGCTTTTATTTTAAAGGGGTCGATCTCGATCCCTCTATATCGGACAATGAAGCCGAGGAACTTCCCGTTGGAGACACCAAAGGCACACTTCATCGGGTTCATTTTCAGCTCATACTACCGGAGTCTCCCGAAGATGACTCTAAGGTCCTTCAGGTGATCTTCCTTTTTCTTTGTCTTGACGACCAAGTCATCAATGTAGGATTCGACTTTGTTGTATAGCAGCTCGTCGAATATTTTGGTCATCGCCCGCTGGTAGGTAGCGCCGGCGTTCTTGAGGCCGAAGGGCATTCTTTTGTAATGGAATATTCCTTTGGGCAACCGGAAGGCCGTGTGAATTCGATCGTGCTCGGCTATCCAGATTTGGTTATAGCCGGACGATCCGTCCATGAAGGACAAGGCCTCATGGCCAGTGGTTGCATCAATCATGACTTCAGTGATGGGCACCGGGAAGTCATCTTTTGGGCAGGCTCTATTCAGGTCGCGGAAGTCCACGCAAATCCTGATCTGCCCGTTCTTCTTCTTCACCGGCACAATGTTGGCCAACCAGGAGGTATATTGGTTTTCAGCTACAAAATCAACCTCTATGAGCTTGTCGACTTCTTTGAAAATTTGGTTTATCAGCTCCGGCCTCATGCGCCGGGGAGACTGCTTCACTGGTTCCACCTTGGGGTCAATGGCCAGAATATGTTGAGTCACGCCGGGACTCAGGCCGGGCATCTCCTTATAGTTCCAGGCAAAACAGTCCCGGAACTCTTGCAGCAACTTGATATACTATTCCCTCTCCTGTAGAGGAAGAAGGGCACTTAGAAAGGTCGGCATGGGGTCGCCTTCCGTGCCCAGGTTAATTTCGATAAGTTCATCTACTGTGGCCTGACCGCCATCTTCAATTTCTGGCGGTGTCGGCAATAAGTCAACGAAATCCTGACCTTCGCCATCTTTCTCCTCAAGGACTCCGTAAGTGTCGCCTGGCTCCACCCTGTCGGGCAATGAGGCATTGCTGTTATTCCCCCGTTCCGGGCTTGTGGGCTGCGCCTTCAAGGGATCCTCCTGCGCGGAGAAGCAAAGAAGCTCTCCGAAGTCTTCTTGGTATTTGTCATAGACGGCTTCGGCAGGGGCTGGAGTAATTGATTGCCCCACCGGGGGTTGGTTCTCAGCTGCATCTTCAAAACTCTGGTGCTGAACCGACACCATGTGGATGCCTCTGTCGTGACTATTTGTCACGTGGGGGCGTGGCGGGGCCACTATATAGTCCCCCATTCTAAGCTCATCCGTCTCAATCAGATCCTGAGCAATATCCTTGAAGACGTAGCAGTCCTCGATGGGGTGGCCCAGTATTTGGTGATAAGGGTAGAACAAAGGGTCACCACTTCTGCGAGCATCTTGCGGCCTCTTGGACCTTAGGAGGGTGACTTTGCCATAATAGCAAGCCCATTCGAAGATCCCTCGGGTTTTATTCCTCGGGAAGGAGTAGGGCCTCAACATTCTCCCTTGTAATGTAGGATTCCGGTCGGTCGGCCGTCCGACTGGGGAAACAGTTGCGCCTCGGGCCTCCTTTCTCCAGTACATAGGGATGTTCGGGGTGGCGCTCGGGGGCAAGTGCGTGCCGATATTCTGCTGGCGGAAGATGCCCCAGATCAAGTCGGACACGAGTGCGGTCACTTCGGCCAGCCGAGCCTTCAGCATCTCAATTTCTCGCTGCTGCTGATAGCACAGGGCAAACAGGGCAGAGTCGCACCGAGGGAGGCCCTGGGTCCGGCTTGCTTCTTCATCTTTTGCATCAGTATCAGACAAAGGCAACGGCGGTCCTCTGCTGTAATCATCCGGGGCCGGTCCCTCAGAGGAGGACGGGGTCTTTTCCTTGTTCCTGCAGGGAGGTAGATTCCATAGGAATACCTCTTCATCCTGCTCTTCATCAGCTGAAGGCTTAAGGTGTTGGCGACCTTCGACCTCTTGCGGGCCTGTGGCGCCTGTGAGGCTGTTGCCGTTCAGAGCTGAGACCGATATAACGTCGGCTTCGTAGGAATCTTCTAATGAGAAATCTAATCCCGGGTGCCGGGTGATTTGCAGCAATCTCCGGTCCAGGTTTGGTGGGTTCCACATCTTTTTGAACATGTCCTTCCGACTGGAGAGCTGGCAAAAGGGGATCCCTTGTTTTCTGGTCATTCTGGCTACACGGCCGGTTATGGCAGGTAGCCCCGTGATCGGGATGAGTGGGTCATGCAGTTCGTCGGGGAGTTTACAATCATCGTCCCCTCTGACCGGGTGCTCATCAGCCACATAGAAAATAGTAGACCGTCCCCCGGGGTTAGGCACCTCAAAGGTCTTCAATGGTTCAACCACCTGGCAGTCAACTTCTGCGAGAGGCTTGATGACCCCGAGTGGGACCCTGATGTCCTCTAGCAAGTCTTCGAGGTGCGGCATCCCTGGTGCAGGGTAGATGGGAGGAGAGGTGGTTTTGAATACTCCGCCCGCTCCAGAAACAACTGACACTTGGCGGGGAGCCACATAGCCTGGCGGCGGTGGAGGGAACCAACTGTCAGGCTCCGCCTTCTTCTTTCCCTTGTCCAGGGTGACTTGGGGAGTTTGCTTCGGCTTCTCTAGATACAAATTGGCGTCTGAGAGATGGCATTCGAACACCTCAAAAGGGTGGAGGTCAGCAAAGATCCTCTCCTCCTTCCCGTTGCCGGGGTACTTGATGCATTGATGCAGAGTAGACGGCACTACCCTGTTCTGGTGCAGCCAAGGCCGGCCGAGCAATGCTTTGTAGGAGGTACTGGAGTTAATCACATGAAACTGGACCTTAGTCGTGAAATCGCCGAGAGAGAGGTTAAACTCGGCAATCCCCATGGGGACCTCGCACTCCTGGTTGAAGCCAGCAATCTTAACATTCTTGACCTCGACCAAGTGTACATCAAAGTAATGCTTCTGGTATATCCGGTAGGGGAGTATGTTCACTGCCGCCCCAGGGTCAATCAATACTCTGTTGATGGGATGTCCATTCAGCTGCCCCCTCATATAGAGTGGCCTGTTGTGACTGCAGGTAGGTAGGAGCATATCTTCTTCTGTGAAAGCCACAGCTACCTCGGGTGACATTTCCGCAAGGCAGGCTTCCACATATGCTTGTGTCTGGAGTGCTGCGATGACGGCCCGCCGTGTCTCTTCATCTAGGGACAGGATCTCCGAGACGGTGAACCTGGCCGGGATCTTCTTCAAGTGCTTGACTATTCTATTACTAGCTCAGACCTCGAGCAACTTCGTCTCTTCGGCCCTGCTGCGCCTGCCCCCGGTCTGGGCCTGGGGAGCCTGCTCAGCGGGTGCTTCCTCCACCGGGTCAGGTATCACTTGAGCTTGCGGGGCCTATTGGGTCACTTCCTTCTCTCGCATGAACTCGGCAAGGTTCGGGGTGTTGTCAGGTTCTTCCCTTGACCGAGAAGGAATTACCACCAGCGGGGCCGGGAGGCTATTTGCTTCTTTGATCTGCCGAGACTCGCGGGGGCATGATTGCCTCCCCCCTTGAGTCGTGAGGAATTCAATAAATGAAGGGACATTCTGGCCGACCGGCTCCCCGGGGTAGAGACCCGAGGGAGGAGGAATCTCCATGCCTTGGACCCTAGGTTCAGGGATATGATATGGTTGTTCTCTCCTGAGTAGGATGTTATGGTTGGCCTGAGGAGGGCATCCCCATTTCCTTCCCGACCTGGTGGCATGCTGGGAGGTGGATGCTTCAGCCTGGTTCACTTCTGACGACTCAATGGGCGTCTCTTGCTCTTCCTCCCCGAGGGAGAGGGCAGTGTCAAACAATGCTGAGAGGGTGTTGCAAGAAAGGACGACCCCGCTCTTCTTCTTGCTTCTGGGCCTTCTCTTCTTCTTTTTCTTCTCTTCTTCAGTGGCTAGCAACTGCCCTTGGGAAGGTTCACCCCACAAGAGGGGCTCTTCCTTTGCCTCGGCTTCTGCTTCTGGAGCCAGTTCGAGTGACTCTAACTCCTTCCAGGGGACATATTCCTTCAGCTCCATAGGCCGGATTTCGGGCTGCTCATAATCTTCAAGCCCATCAATAATAGCCTGGAGTCTCTCCACCGCGGGACTGGTTTCTTTGTGCACCCACACCGGGGTATGCTTCTTCTTGTTGTTAGTGAAGCGCCGCACGACCAGCCGGGGGGATGTATCGTGCCAAACAGGCGTCGCTGGTGATGAGACTGGTTGAGGTGTGACACCCCTTATATGAACCTCCGGCGTGGGCCGAGGGGCTTGCCTTCTTCTCCTATTCCATGTCGGCGTCGCCTGCCAACCTCCCTGATCTTGAGCCGGCGCCATGACGAAGGCTTCATAAGTGGCCTTTGTGCTGGCCTCCGCCCATTCTTCAGGTAGCTGCTGGTATAGAGACACCATGTTGACACTAGTACCGAGGCTCGGCATCTCGTGCGACTGCGGAGGATCTATCTTGTGTCCCCCCATATCCAGTTCTCCCTTCCTGATCAAAGATTCAACGACATCCTTGAAGATGTAACATTCTTCGATAGTATGCCCCAGCATCTGGTGATACGGGCAGAAACGGGGATCATCCTTCTTCTTTATGTCTCCAGGCCTCTTTGGTTCTGGCAATGTGATTTTATTGTACCTGGTGGCCCACTCAAATAGGATCTGGGACTTGTCCCGAGGAAAAGAATACAACTTATTCCTCATTTTCTCCCGCAGGGAAGGACCCTCCCGCCGCTCAGTAGACCTGGCTGGAGGGGGATTGGCCGCCTCCTTGGCTTTCTCTGTCTGTTTCTCAAAAGCTTGAAAGTCCAATGCGCGGACTTCTGGTGGTATCAGCTTCTTCTCGGCCTGCCTGGCCCTCTGACTTGATACAGTTGGAGCAGAAGAGTATCGAGCAAGGAATGCCTCGATCTCCGCCACTATATTGTTTAAGCGGTCAAATGACCTTACTTCGGCACCAATCATTCTCTCAAGGATTTCTTTCTTTAGGTTCTATTTACAGATTTGCACCGCGTCCTCCTGATGCGGGGGACGTCTGCATCTCATGTTGAGGTTCCTCCACCTCTTTATGTAGTCGAGTGCTGACTCATCATTTCTTTGCCTCGTGGCGTAGAGTTCTGCCACGGTGACCTCCCGTTCAGCTATGTAGAACCTTTCTTTAAATTTCTTCAGCATGTCGGGCCAGTCTGCAATGCACCCGGCGGGCAAGCTCGAGTACCATTCTAAAGCAAGCCCGATAAGTGTTGAGCCAAAGAATTTGAGGAGGTAGGCTTCATCTGCAGCTAGATCCCCCATAACATTCACATAGTAGGCAATGTGCTCCCTAGGAGACCCCTGCCCATTAAACTTCTCAAATTTCGGTGGCTTGGTGATACCGGCCGGGAGCCTCCTTGCAGCATAGTGTGCCGGATAAGGTACCCGATACACATCAAAGGGCGTGCAATCACTATCGCTCCTTTCTGCCAGCTTCATGTCTATCATATGTTCCAACATCAGTCTGTTTATCGTCGCCGGGTCCACCGGGTTCGGGTAAAAATGAGTCGGTTGCGCCAGTGGCGTTGTTAACACTGTCGCATGAGGTGCAATGGTGGATCCTTGGAACGGTAGGTTTGGCGACGGGGCCGGAGTTGTGTGCTGTGGCTGATGCAGGGGTATGCCCCCGGTGTAGCTGGGGATCGGTGGAGACACCGTCGCCTGTGGAGAAGCTTCCGAGGCTTGACCGTTGCCCCCAGGGGTCTCTGGTAATGCTTCGGTCTGCCCGGATGTCGAGGGCTGAGCAGCTCTATCAGTCAACTGCTTCTTTAGCAACTCGATCTCCCTTTGATATTGCTGCATCATAAGTAATACAGCTGGGTCACTCATGGAGAGGCTAGGGGTGCCCCCTCTTTCTTCAGCTGGCGTCTCTTTGGACGAAGTGGACGGTCCTCCCGTGGTGCCTTTAGTAATGACATTGGCAGCCAGGGCCATTGACGATTCCCCATAGTCAGTTCCTTCAGTGTGAGCTTGTGTCTTTTCAGTTGCTGCTTTCCCTCTTCTGGTGAGAGGTCCTGGCCTCGCTGCAAGTCTGGCCACTTCCTCAGGCTCGGTCGGCAAGGCCCCGTACCGGCCGAATACCCCTGCTATGTTGCAAGTATAGACCCTTAGGTCTCTGCCTCTTCTTGCTGCTCTTCTCGACGTCCTCCCCGGGAAGACCAGTCTATCGAAGACCGACCTCCGCGGCCTCACTTCTTCCCTTGGCGGGGACTGATAGCGCTCCTCAGAGCAGTTCCTCGACTCGGCACTAGGTACGGGTCGGATTTCTTCTTCTTCAAATGCAGAGGCTACTGCCCCCAGCAGTCTCTGGCGACCCAAGGGGGTGCTCCCCGGGCCCCGTAAGTAGTTTCTCATGGCCTGCTCCATTCCTTCCCAGTCTTGGTCAGGAGGAGAGGCGGGTGATACTGCTCTGCTGACAGCAACGGGCACGTGGGTTGCAGGCTCCGCACGGACAGCCTGATGGCGACGTCGGTGGCGTCGACGGTGGGCATTCTCCGGCGGGGCCAGTGTGACTACTGTCGGTTGGTAGACGAGGGCCGAGGTCTTGACCCGGTCTGCCTGTTGAGCCCTTGCCGGGCGAAAGGTGTTGGGCCCTGCTCGGGTTGGTGAAGTGCCCCGGGCTGCTTTGGGAACCCACGCCCGTCTGCCCTTGGTTTGCCTAGGGGCCGGTTGGTGCTGTGGAACTGTGGCTGGAGATGCGGGTGTCATACTGCCCTTCATCTTCCCCAGTGACTGGAAGGAGTTGCGCACCGGTACGGCGGGTATGATGCGATCCTGGATCACTTCGGAGCGTTGCCCGGAAAGATGCACCCGGAACGTTCCGACGACAGTAGACTTGCCGGTGCTGGAGACTCGGCCTCGGGGTGATGCAGTGGCATGGCTCCTCCGGAGCCTTCTCTGGTGGGAAGCCGATCCTGTGTGTGATGGGCCGGCATTCTGGTGGACATGGTGCACATTGCAGCCCAGCGTCTTCACGGGGACAGTCTTGGGGGATTCGGCCATTGGTCGGCCGGCAGCAGCTTTGGTGGCCCCCTGGATGGAGGCGTTGTTCTTGATCCCGTCAGACGCTTCCACGTCCAACAGGTGCACGAAGGCCACTCCCAAAAAGTTGGGGAAGCCAACCGAGGGAGGGAAGCTCCCGAAAGTGAGGGGGCGGTCAAGTAGTCATTCCCCACGTGACTCTCGACGGGTTGCTGACCGAAAGTGAGGGCCATCTTGACGTTCGGAATGCAACCTGCATTTGCAAATTGAGGAATTAGTATTACAAGAAGGGGGCCGTGGAGCCCTTAATTCTGGCAAAGAGATAAGGGGGGGTCATGTCCCACCGGGCGTGCCAGACTTGTGGACGCACTTATTTTCACTTATTGGATTGTTCGTTTATTTAGGTGCGTGGGCGTGCCAGTCACAAAGTGACGATTTATTGTGCGCTCGATCTGACTAATCAGACGATTGTGTGGTTCGGGTCGGGACTGAGACCCGTTGTGCCATAAAGGTCACAACGTCATTTACATCCCCTCGGAGAGGGGAATACCCTTGATTAATTGCCAGAAATAAGGGCTCCACGACCGAAAGAAATACTAATCAAAGCAGGAAGGAAAAGGTAGTCGGGCTACGTGGTGAGCCCGAGGTGAGGGCATGAATACTCGAATTATGTCGGTCACCGATGGACCATTCCATGTTTGGACAAAAGTTCATACGGAAAACAAGACGATAACGGGGGACGAATCCATGCGAATGTCTGCCGAGGGACGACAATTTTAATACAGGGAGGAAAGTCAGATCCCGGTGAGGGAGGGGACCCTGGTGAGTTATTGGCCCGAGGTAAGGCCGAGCGGTCACCATGACGAGAGAGAGGACTCCCGAGGGTGAAGGTCGGGTTACGAGAGCATCATCAATATTCCCGGATTCGGAATCCAAAAAGGGGGACGAAGACCATGTCATTATGTTCATGAGTTGCCTTGAGTGACATGTATCATTACCGCTAATTTATTAGCATCACTTCTTTTTGTTAGCTTCTCTTTGCTTATTATTTGGTTGGAATTACCCCCCCCCCCTCCCTTTTTTTGTTTTATCACTATTATTATTGTTTATTGTTCCTTTTATTATACTTTTTTTTGTACATATATACATATTCATTGGAGAAATGATGGAGTGTACCGCTGAAGGCTGAATTAAGAGTGTGCCGCTGAAGGATTAGGAAACGTGCCGCTAGAGAGGTGAGAGCGCACCGCTGAAGGATCTGGGGGCGTACCGCTGAAGGCAAAGGGGAGAACTGAGGCATGCCGCTGGAGGCAGGTGGGAGCGTATCGCTGGGAAGAGTGGAGCATACCGCTGAAGGGTGAAGGAGGTGTACTGCTCAGGAAGCAAAGGAGAGCGTACCGCTGGGGGATCTAGAAGTGTGCCGCTGAGGGCAAAAGGGGGGGGGAACTGAGGCGTACCGCTGGAGGCTGGAGGCTGGAGGCTGGAGGCTAGGGTGTACCGCTAAGGAGTGGGCTGGGGTGTGAAGAATCAAAGTAGTCAGGCTGTGGCTTAACGGGGTGGCATAGAATTTAAGAGGGAGAGAGTCCCTTGTTTATGCAATTCTGATGGGGAGTCTCAGGGGATCTGACTGTCAGTCTTTTATCAGGTGGTTGAGTCCCGAGTCATGTTTGGCAGTGCAGTTCTTGGGGTCTTATTCAGCTGATTTCTGGAGCCTTGAATAGTTCCTTTAATTGATTAGAACATTTTATTGTTGTTGGTTCCATTTGTTTGTTGCTTACTTTTGTCTTTTAGCTTATCATTATTTCTGACAAAAATTCGGCAGCATCTCCCCTTAACCCGGACGGTAAGGGAATACAAGGGACATGTCCACAGTGAGTGACATGAACCGACAACTGAGGTGTGTGCCTAAGTAGTCACCTTTTGGGAAACTTCGGAAAACTCGGGGAAAACACCGAACAAGGAACCGGTAGACTGGGGCAAGCTACGAGTACACCGGAGAAAAGAGGGCCAAGAGGTGTTGGGCGGACAGTCCGAGGGTGTGCCGCAGGGCAGGCCAGTAGAGGAGGTGTGCCGCTGAGGCAGCCGGAGGAGGTGTACCGCTAAGCAAGAGAATGGGAAGGGTGCACCGCTGAGCAAACCTAGGGAGAGTGTGCCGCTGGGCAAACTCGAGGAGGGCCGTGCCGCTGAGTGGACCCAGGGAGGACCGTGCCGCTGAGCAGACCCAGGAAGGTGCGCCGCTGGAAGGCAAAAGGGATGCTCCAGGCATTGAGGGGATCCAAAGTGTCAAGAGGAGAGAAGAATCCCACAGACATGCATGGTGAAAATCAGGGGTCGTCACACTAAGGAAAGCTACTAGAGGGGGGAAGAGGCCAGCCCTGCCCCACCAAGCCAAGAGCTAAACCTTTCAATCAAGTAGACCCATGCCACGGGAGGTGAAATCAAGCAAGAAGTTGGAGGGCTGGAGGCAGACGCCAAACTCACAGACCAACAGTAAGAAGAAATCAACAAGTGCAACAAACGAAGGCAAAAGCCAAAGGATATTTCATTCATGACAGACTTAAGATGACAAAGAGCATGGCATGAAGGCCAACTACAATATACTGCAGAACAAAAAAAATTGTGATAGGGGAAGAGGAAAACTGAGAAATAAAGAAAAGAAAAAAAGAGGAGCAAGAGAAAATAGTGCTGGGGGAGAGTTGGAACGAGGGAGGGTGCCTCCCTTCACCCCATTCCTTCTCTCCCCCCCCATACAGGTGGCTCACTCCCTCTAAATCTCTCCACACTTCTCTACCTTCTTCTCCTTCTCTTCCTCTTCTCTTCTTCTTCTTCTCCGGTGCTCTCTTCGAACAGGTGTCTTCGCATGCAGCCTCTCTCTTTTTTCTCAGCGTGGAAGCCCTTTTTATACGTGGGCTGTTGATGAGGCTGACCTCATGATGGCACTGCCATCCGAGGTTGACTTCGGTATCTTCCTCGTCAAATGAAGATCTCCCTCCTCCAGCCAGAAGGTGACACCGAAGCGGGCGCTAGCTGGCTTTGAAGTGGCCGAACTGCGCGCCAATGGGTCTGCCTATTGACCGTTGTATCTTCTGCCGGGGCGTGCCGTTCATAGGAATAGAACGATGTGCCGCTGAGGGTTGAGGGGCCGTGCCGCTGAGGGCTTGGAGGCTGTGCCGCTGAGAGGGCGTTGGGCTGTGCCGCTGAGAGGGTGTTGGGGCTATGCCGCTGGAGACTTCCAAGGGGTGTGCCGCTGGAAGGCACCAAGAAGGCGTACCGCTGGGGCAGCTGGCATTGTGCCGCTGGGGCACTTCAGGGGGTGTGCCGTTGGGGCACCTCAGGGCGTGCCGCTGGGGCACTTCAGGGTGTGCCGCTGAGGCCGTTTGGAGCGTGCCGTTGAAAGGGGCACCAGCTCTTGATTCAGGAACTTAAGTTGTGCATTCTTGGGGATATTTCTTCACCGTTAGGGACCCGAGGGGGCGTCCATAGCAGTGTATCAATTCAGGAGGGCATCCTGTGTTTTCTTGGTCTCTTGATGCGCCAGTGCAAATATGGGGATTTGCCGGACGGTGGTATTCCTCCGGGGCCCTGGGTGGCCAGTCTCCCGGAGTCTTCTCCCTTTGACTTTGGCATTAATGCGGGGCTCAGTAGGATATATGAACGTACAATTTTATACGTCCACAGGGTTCGAATCGACTAAGAAGGAAGCGTCGGTTAGACTAGCCCCTTGAACGGTCCCCTCTGGGCCGCCCAGAGATGTACGGCTAGACAAGGGCCGCATCAGGAGATGAACGGCCAGGAACAAACCGTTCTTCCCCCGAGAAAAATGGGCAAAGACACGGCTACCAACAAACTGCCCAAAGGATGAACGGCCAGACCCTAGCCGCACAATGGGATGAGCGGACTCGCCCTGGCCGTACATCCACCAACTGCACCAGTGATGAACGGCCAACCCCTGACCGCTCATTGGGACACACGGCTAGCTCCTAACCGCTCGTCCCAATCACTGTGCAACGGTCACAAGCAACGGTCGAAAAACGTGAGGGGATGAACGGACGGCCTCGGGCCGCACATGGGTTATGCGGTAGCTCGATAGGCCGCGTAACCCCACTGCGCTCCTAGCCGAAGGGCGGTCAAGCCAGGACCGCGCATGGGATAAACGGGCCCTGGTTCGACCGTTCAACCTTCACCGGTGCGAAAATGGAGAACTTCGCCAGAATTCGCCATTTCGGCCCCCAAATAAGCCCCACGAAGGGGGAAACGATGGGAAACGAACCCCCAAGCCCCCTCGCATGATTCTATGCTCTCGAAACGCGGAATCGCGGCTTAAAATGATGGATCGGGCGAGCTCTCTCCAAAGCATGGTTTTCCCTTCTCGGCACGAAAACAACCCCTCTCGGCCTCGCCTCGGGCTGAAACTTGCGGGGAAGAAATGCAAGAGGCTAGGGATCGTCACCCTACCTCAAATGCGCCTCGAGGCGCATCGGGTCGTCCCGAAATCGTGATGAAAGTTTTGAGAATCCTTCGTCCCTTCTCGAAAACCCACGAGCTTTACGCCGCCACGACCACCTCACCGCCGCCGTCGCCCACTGCCGTCTGCAGCCGCAGGGGCTCGCCGTGGTCACGTCGGAGGAGGAGAGGGAGAGGCGCTCGCGGTGGGGAGAAAGGAGGAGGAAGAAGAAGAAGAAAAGGGGAAAATGAATAAAGAAATCTCCCTTTTTATAGAAAATATGAATTTTCAGAAAAATATCAAAAAATTAAGAGTTACATTTCCGCGATCCTCGGAACGCACCGATCGCAACGGTACCACTCTCGCCTAGGTGAATGACCCGGTTCACCGGCAACGTGGTTCCGAAAGAATTACCGAAACACACACCGGAAATCAGAAAACACGCGAGGAAAAGCCGCGGACGCACTCCGGGCCTCCGAAACAACTCCGGATCGCACCGATCCGAACACGAAAGATGTCCGAAATAAAATTTTGGGCACATCGGAGCTGGATACTATGAGAAACCAGATCCGAGACCCATGGAGAAGGATCCGAAAGGTCCGAGATATTACAGCCCTCCCCCCTTAAGGAATTTCATCCTCGAAATTGAGAACAACCCAAGGGGAAAGAAGAGAAAGACTCACTCAAACAAGTAAGGGAACTACTGATGCATCTCGTCCTCACGCTCCCAAGAAGCCTCACCACCAGAGTGCCGCTGCCACACCACCTTAACCAAGGCGATGACCTTGTTCCGCAGGCGCTGCTCTCGCCTATCCTCAACGCGGACGGGAAACTCTGGGAGAGAAAGATCTGGAGTCACCTCGGGCCAGACAGAATCCTTAAGCACATGAGAGTCATCGGGCATATACTTTCGCAACATCGAGACGTGAAACACGTCATGGACTGACGCCAACTAAGAGGGTAACTGAAGCCGATAAGCTACTTCACTGATGCGCTCCACGATGTGGAAAGGACCAATATAGCGGGGACTCAGCTTCCCACGTCGTCCAAAACGTATCACCCCCTTCATTGGAGAAACTCTCAAGAACACGCGATCGCCAACGGCGAAAGCAAGAGGCTACCTCTTCCGGTCAGCATAGCTCTTCTGCCGACTCTGGGCCGCCAGCATGTTCTGACGAACCAAGTGCACAACATCCACACATTACTGCAACAACTCTGGTCTCGTCAAAACACGCTCACAAACCTCGAACCAATTGAGTGGAGTCTGACACGGACGCCCATACAACGCCTCATAAGGAGCCAGGGCGATGCTCGAATGATAGCTGTTGTTGTAGGCAAACTCCACCAACGGTAGGTGGTGAATCCAACACCCCTGCCACTCCAGGCAGCAGGATCTCAACATATCCTCCAAAGTCTTGATGGTCCTCTCTAACTGACCATCTGACTGAGGATGGTACGCTGAGCTAAATGCTAGATCCGTGCCAAGAGCTCGATGGAAACTCCTCCAGAATCCAGACGTGAAGCGCGGATCCCGATCTGACACAATGGTAATGGGAATCCATGCAACGGAACGATCCGCTCCACATAAAGACGAGCCAACTTGGGCACACTCCAGCTGACTTTGACCTGTAACAACCGAGTCACCTTCGTCAGCCTATGTACCAGCAACCAAATATTGTCCTGCCCACTCGGAGTCCTCGACAATCCCACCACAAAATCTATGGTCATGTGGTCCCATTTCCAAACGGGAACATCCAAGTGCTGGAGAGTACCACCTGGTCGATGATGCTCCGCCTTCACCTACTGACAGGTCAGGCACCTGGCCACAAACTCAGCCACATCTCTCTTCATGCCAGTCCACCAGAACTACCTCCGCAAGTTTCGATACATCTTCGTCGTACCCGGGTGTATGGTGTACCTGCTCCCATGGGCCTCGCACAACACCGCACGACGAACTTGCCCATCGGCTGGGATGTACAGCCTACCACGGAACCTCACAGCACCGTCCTCACCGAGCTCCACATCAGCCAAAGCCAAAATCCGGGGTAACTCAGGGTCTGCATGCTGAGCCTCTGTCACCTGACGGCGAATAGCAGGCGTGACAGTCAGACTCGCGAGCACAGCTAACCCTGGCTCTTGGGGAATCTTGAGCCTGAATGAAATTTCGGGCACTTGTTCCTAGAGCCTCCACTTCCTCAACATCAAGACACTGACCGCGACCTTCCGACTCAAAGCATCGGCGAAGACATTCATCCTGCCCGACTGATAAGACAGGGTGAAGTCATAATCCTTTATATACTCCATCCAACGCCTCTGCCTGAGGTTAAGGTCCCTCTGTGTGAACACATACCTCAAACTCTGATTGTCAGTGAACACCTCGAACTTCTCACCGTACAGATAATGCCTCCAGATCTTCAGCGCGAAGATCACAGCCGCTAACACTAGGTCATGGGTAGGGTAGTTCTCCTCGTGGGGCTTCAGCAGCTGAGATGCATACGCCGCCACTCTACCATGCTGCATTAGCACAGCCCCCAATCCGACCCCGGAAGCATCTGTACACACCATAAAACCTCCCGATCCAGAAGGCAAAACCAACACCAGAGCCGAGGTGAGCAATCTCTTCAGTTGCCTGAAACTCTGCTCACACTCATTAGACCAGACGAAAGGCACATCCTTCCGCGTAAGCCTGGTCATCGGGGCAGCAATGCGAGAAAAATCCTGGATAAACCGACGATAACAGCCCGCAAGCCCCAAGAAACTCCAGATCTCTGTCATAGACCTCAGCCTCGGCCACTGCATTACTGCCTCGACCTTGGCAGGGTCCACGGAAATACCATCACCAGAGATCACGTGCCCCAAAAAGTGCAACTCACGAAGTCAGAACTCGCACTTACTGAGCTTCGCATACAACTGGTGATCTCGTAATGTCTGCATCACCACACCCAAATGGTACGCGTGCTCCTCGGTAGACCGTGAATAAACAAGGATGTCGTCTACAAATACGACCACGAACTGGTCCAAATACAGACAAAACACCCTCTACATCAAGTCCATGAAGGCTGCGGGGCATTGGTGAGCCCGAGCGGCATCACCAAGAACTCATAATGCCCATACCTCGTACTGAACGCAGTCTTCTCCACATTGGCCTCGCGAATCCTCAACTGATAGTAACCGGACCGCAAATCCGTGAGAACACTCGAGCCGACTGAAGCTGGTCAAACAAATCATCAATTCGCGACAACGGATATTTGTTCTTAATGGTCACCTCATTCAGCTGTCGGTAGTCAATGCACAACCGCAAGCTACCGTCCTTCTTCTTCACGAACAACACTGGCGCACCCCAAGGGGAAAAGCTAAGATGAATGTACCCCTTGGCCAGCAACTCCTGCAACTGCGTCCGCAACTCCCTCAACTCAGCGGAGGCCATACGATAGGGAGCCTTCGCCAAAAGTCCCGTACCCAGCACAACCTCGATAACGAAATCGATCTCCCGCTGGGGAGGCAATCCAGGTAAGTCCTCCGAAAAAATGTCGAGAAACTCGTACACCACCGGAGTGTCCTCGACATCCGGACACGGCTGGTCTACCAAGACCACAGAAGCGAGAAAACCCTGGCAACCAGTGTCAAGCAAATGATGAGCTCGAATCGCAGAAATAAGAAAGCGGGAAGAGGTAGACCTGATACCTTGGAAATAGAAGGTGGGTCCACGAAGTCGCCGAAATTAAACCCTCTTCGAGCCGCAATCCACCAACGCATGATGTGCCTCGAGCCAATCCATGCCCAAAATCACATCAAAGTCCTGAAGCGGCAATGCATAGAGCCTGGCCGGTAAACTCCGCCCTTCCACCCACACAGGAACCTCATCGCAACAATACAGAGTGATCATAGAATCACCCGAGGGCAACTCCACTGTCAAATCATAGGACAACTGGGTCACCGGCTCCTCGATACTCAGTGCGAAATCTTCCGAAATAAACGAATGAGACGCGTCAGAATCAAACAAAACTCGAGCCGCACAACCCAAAACCTGAGTGGTACCTTCCACGAGCTGCGATGCTACTGCCTCTACCCTGGTCATGTGTGTAATCTGGCCTCGAGCTCTCTGCCTGTCTCCCACACTCGCTGACCTGGGTAGCGGCGGATACTGTACCTGCTGTTGCTACGGCAGCTGTGGCCTCTATTGCTGGGGAACCTGCTGCTGCTGAGGAAACTGCTGCTGCTACTGCCTCTGGGGACAGTCACGCGCCATATGCCCTGGCTGGTCACACCAGAAACAAACTATCGACGTCGTGCACTGCCTACCTGGATGGAACTCGCTACACCCGTGGACACGGTCCTCGCGATCCACCCACTGATCCCTGATGCTGAAACGGGACCGGCTGATGTACACTACCCGATGATGCCTGCCTCAGATCCTTGGGATTCTTACGAAAACTCTTCTTGAGGAACTTCTTGACCTTCGAGCCAAAAGACACAGATCCTATCACTGACGCTGCCGGTGCCAACGCTCCTGAACCACCCGACGCATGCTGAAAATAACCCTACTGCTGGGTAGCCGACTACTAGCTGCGACCCGACAAAGACTGCCCATGGCTAATCGATCCTCGAGTCCTCTGCATATCCATCTCCAAAGAAGCCGCCACGCGAGACGCTGTCTCCAAATCAGTGGCCGCATTCGCGATCAAATGGTGCCTCAATTCCTACCTCAAGCCCTGTACGAACTGAGCGGTCTTCACCCTCTCATGCTCCATGATATGAGGTGCATAACGACCCAGCTCGACAAATCGGGCCCTGTACTGCAACACGGACATGTCGCCCTGAACTAGCTCCAAAAACTGATGCATCCGCTGCGTAGCAATATACTCTGGACAGTAGGTACACTCGAAAGCACTGACAAAGTCACTCCACGCAATCTGCTCAAGGGGACGTGACTGAAAAGTTGTCTTCCACTCGGAATACCACCACTCCCGAGCTGTGCCCTGCAACTGGTTGTAGGCCAACATCACCTTGTCCTCCGTTGTACACAGTATGGAACTGAACACCCGCTCCATCTCGTCGAGCCAACTCCGAGCCATATCAGGGTCTGGCTGACCGGCATAGTAAGGTGGATGGAATTGCATGAAATCCCTCACTGCTCGGCGTGGCCCACCCCTGGTCGACGAGCCCTCACCAGCTTCTCCACCGAACTGCTGCGACATAAGCTGGTACATGCCACGGAAGAAATCCTCGGCCCTCGGAAACCTCGCAGCATCCGCTGCCTCGGTGGCCGCTGGTGGCACTCTACTCTCCTCCTCCTGCTCCTGTTGAACCTCCTGTTGGATTTCCTGACCTCTAGCCGACTGCCCCTGCTGAGAGCGAGTGCTCTGCCTCGGCGCCATGCTCGCTCCTGAAGCAAAAGATAGGAAGCACGAAATTGCAAGGTTAAGAAAAACACACGATGTCCGATGCCAGTGTCAATTGTACATCATCGCTATGGACTAGTGGACCACCATAATTACTTATGATTCTCTCATAATCCCACAACCGCTCTCTGATACCAGCTGTAACGACCCGAGAATCCGATTACCGGGAAGGCTCGATAACCCAAGACTCGCACCGCTACCCACGAGTCCGAAGACTCGGAAGGGTTAAAAGGATGGTGTGAAGACTACACAAGTATCACAAATAATTGTAGAAATAAAACAGTTTATATAATTAAGCAAGAACTAAACAACATTTTACATGACACATGGTCCACAAGATAACATTGAAATAACAATAGTAGTAGTCCACAACTAGTACAGAGACAAGAAAGAAAAGTACAGCTACACGGGGCATACCCCGGCTCTGACCTCTGGCACTAACGCTGGGCACCTGAACCACGCTGAGCCTCGGACGCACTCCCCTGAAGCCGCGCCTCGCCTGAAACATGGTGAAAACACGCAGGGAATGAGTCTCAGAACAAGACTCAGTAGGGATCACTCGAACCCTACCTCGCAAATGGAGAAACTGCTACACTAGCAGTGAGCGAGTACCTCGAAAAGGGAAGCCCTGCCATCTACAAAACACCGGTCTCACGGCACGAAAACCGACACACGTGCCACGGTGAAATGACCAAAACGCCACGGTCAACACGACGAAACCCGAAAGTCGAAGTCGCAACGACTGACAGTCTGTCACTCCGAACTCGACAGGAGTATCTCCCATTAGAAGCACAGTCGGTAGTGTCCCCTGACGTCTGACACCGCACTGCAGGTGAACTGCCTGATGTGGTAGCGCCTACCAAAGGCACGGACACCATACAAGTAACCACAAACAAGTGACTAGCTGGGGTCACGCTCGTCAGCGTTGGTCCATCCACCCCCAACCACGTGTGCACACACAGACCGTACGTCCCTGGTCTGGCCCTCTGACCGGTTTTCCTCTCAGCCAAACTCTGGCTGGTTGACGCGGGGCCCGGCCCGATGAAAACTGGTCCACAAACCGCCTCTAAGGGTAAGCCCGTACACCTACTCCCAGGTGAGACCAGCACACGCGTACTGGTGGGCTACGACTAGTGGAGGGTCACTAAAGTAGTAGACTCTCAAGTCAACGGAAAATAACGTCTCAACCGGAAAGGGTACAAGGACTACCCCTCGTACCGACACCGTCTCACGGTGGCAGAAGCCGAGAACAACACCTCCCGAGATTACACCGTACCACGACACCTGGCCTAGACACGATGCTCGACATCTATCAGACCACGGTTTAGCACGCAGACCAAGGTCCACGCACCCGGGGTTTGAATCGACTAAGTAGGAAACGCCGGTTAGACTAGCCCCTTGAACGGTCCCCTCTGGGCCGCCCAGGGATGTACGGCTAGACAAGGGCCCCATCAGGAGATGAACGGCCAGGAACAAACCGTTCTTCCCTCGGGAAAAATGGGCAAAGACACGGCTACCAACAAACCGCCCAAAGGATGAACGGCCAAACCCTAGCCGCACAATGGGATGAGCGGACCCGCCCTGGCCGCACATCCACCAACTGCACCAGTGATGAACGGCCAACCCCTGGCCGCTCATTAGGACACACGGCTAGCTCCTAACTGCTCGTCCCAATCACTGTGCAATGGTCACAAGCAATGGTCAAAAAATGAGAGGGGATGAGCGGACGGCCTCGGGCCGCACACGGGTTATGCGGTCGCTCGACAGGCCGCATAACCCCATTGCGCTCCGAGCCGAAGGGCGGTCAAGCCAGGACCGCGCATGGGATAAACGGGCCCTGGTTCGACCACTCAACCTTCATCGGCGCGAAAACGGCGAACTTCGTCGGAATTCACCATTTCGGCCCCCAAACAAGCCCCACGAAGGGGGAAACGATGGGAAATGAACCCCCAAGCCCCCTCGCATCATTCTATGCTCCCGAAACGTGGAATCGCAGCTTAAAACGATGGATCAGGCGAGCTCTCCCCAAAGCATGGTTTTCCCTTCCCGGCGCGAAAACAACCCCTCTCGGCCTCTCCTCGGGCTGAAACTTGCGGGGAAGAAACGCAAGAAGCTAGGGATCGTCACCCTACCTCAAATGCACCTCAAGGCGCGTCGGGTCGTCCCAAAATTGCGATGAAAGCTTTGAGAATCCTTCGTCCCTTCTCGAAAACCCACGAGCTTTACGCCGCCACGACCACCTCACCGCCACCGTCGCCGCCACGCCATCGCCCACTGCCGTCTACAACCGGAGGGGCTCGCCGCGGTCACGTCGGAGGAGGAGAGGGAGAGGCGCTCGCGGTGGGGAGAAAGGAGGAGGAAGAAGAAGAAGAAAAGGGGAAAATGAATAAAGAAATCCACTTTTTTATAGAAGATCCGAATTTTCAGAAAAATATCAAAAAATTAAATGTTACATTTCCGCGATCCTCGGAACGCACCGATCGCAGCGGTACCACTCTCGCCTAGGTGAACGACCATGTTCACCTGCAATGAGGTTCTGAAGTAATTATCGAAACATACACCGAAAATCAGAAAACACGTGCGGAAAAGCCGCGGACGCACTCCGGGCCTCCGAAACAACTCCGGATCGCGCCGATCCGAACACGAAAGATGTCCGAAATGAAATTTCGGGTACAACGGAGTTGGACACTCCGAGAAACCAGATCCGGGACCCACGGAGAAGGATCCGAAAGGTTCGAAAAATTACAGGCCAGCTGACGCCAGACGAGCTCAGCGTGCATGGGAGGCCACAACAACTGTAAATTATAAGCATCGATTATGCAGTTGTCGCAATCGTGCCTTGGCTGCAGCCGTGGGGAGCGAGAACTATGCCCTCTGGAAGGCACACAGCCCCGTATGGATGAGGAGGGAGCACTGGGAGGTCCTCTATGACAGATGGGCCAAGGCTGATTGGATAGCCAAATCTGGAAAAGCCAAAGCCTCCCGTGCGTCACATCCAGATGTGCATCTTTATACTTCTGGGTCCATTTCCTTCGCGACCCAGAAGGAGAGATTGGTAAGTAATAATCTTAATTTTATTATATTTTATTTATTATATGTCATTATTTATTCTCTATAACATGTATAACATGAAAAGGAGAGGGGTGGTACGGTCTTGTATCGCGATTTATTTGTTAAAGTTCACAAGGTGAAGGGGACCGATTGGTATGTGAGCGAGAGAGCTCGCTCGGTAGTGGTAAGATTATATACATACACATTTTTTTCTATTTCAATTTTTAAATAGGATTGATTAATATGATATTTATAATATTTTTTATTCAATTTGCTGGAGTCATATGACAGGCATATGACTGAAAAGTACGGGGAGAAGGAAACGCTGCGGCTGCAGTTAGATCCTGAGGCATGGATAGCGGCAACCGGCCCACCGAAGAAATGACAAGTATACGGTTTTGGGCACAGCTTGGACACTGGCCCGATTCTAGCATCTTGTGCTAGCTCAGCTCCGTCCCGCTCCAGTAGCAATTCTTTCTCTACTCCCCCCACCGGCACTTCTACGAGCCATATCAGATCCATCGTCCAAGATGAGGTAGACGCCATCGAGACACGCATTACCCGGGCAGTTGCTACCCTCCTCTCCTAGGCGGAAATTTTGAATCAGGGAGCACCCTCGAGCAGAGCACAACCCCCTCATGTGAGTATTTAATTTAACTTTTAATTTCGTAGACTTTAGAGTTATAATATTACTACTTAGTTCAAAGAATTCAGCATTGAGAGTCTAAGATTTGAGACATGAAATCAAAAATTGATCCAACACAAAAGACATGGTGTTGGCACCGGCTTATTTTCTTGAATTAATCGAGGATTAAGCGTAGGGAAATACTCCCTAAATGGAGCAAAACGGCACATCGCCAAAGTTGCTCTACCAATCGAGTTGAGCTTAAAAATCAAGACACTTCGTCAGGTCAAGCAGTGTAACATAACAACTAGGGATCGACCCCGAGCAAATGGCACTATGCCAGCCAGTTTCCCGACAACCGGGTCAGTTTCGGGATTCGGGACAACCTGCTGTACCTTATGGCACTCTGTGAAGATTCAGGGATCACCCCTGAACACCCTGCATACGGTATCACATCCCCGACGCTTCAACAACCGGGTTAACTCGGGACTCAGAATAGCCTGCCGCATCATACGACTCTTCGCCAGGGAGCGAGGGTCACCCCGACCACCAGACAAACGACATCATCATGTCAACGCCCCAGTCACCGGGCCCAACCAAGGGTCCTAACCAGCTAGCCATGACCCGTGGCAACATCAGCAATCGATCGGGCCCACCCCCGATCACTCAGTTTGTGGGTTTACCTGCGTTCAATACAGCTACCCGAGCCGACCCAGGGGCGCCCTGACTACAAGCCACGCCATGTGGCACCCCAGCAACGAGGCCAGGCTCTACCCTTGAGTCGCCTCCCTCCAGCCCACCGAAGTCAAGGGAAGGCCCGACTGGGCCAACCACAAGCTTCAGGAGCTCCCAGCGCCCTTATACGGCCCACACACGCATGTCGAGAATCTCCCCGAGCACCTGGTGGGCGTATATGTTCCTGCCACTCTACGGGGGCTCCGAGTCCAACTTGAGACTCCCAGCAACCCATCGCGCCATGCACCACCCTCGCACGCGGATTCACCTGAGCGGTCAGGTCGCGGGGGTCAAGGGGGTAGCGCCCCTTGCGGGGGTTTCCGGGGGCGGAGCCCCCAGAAGAAAATTTCTTTTTATAACAGGGGCATTGATGTCTTTCGGTACTTTGACCTATGACATTCAAACCCCCAGTAAAACCCTCAGTCAAACCCCCAGTCAAACCCCCAGTCCAACCCTCAGTCAAATCCCGGTCAAACCCAATCAAACCCTCTAGTCAAACCCGCCTAAACCCCCCCTGGGGGAGGGTTTAGGCGAACCAGCCTGGACCTCCAGGCTGGTCCGCCTAAACCCCCTGGGGGGAGGGGTTTAGGCGGACTAGCCTGCCCCCCAGGCTGGTCAGCCTAAACCCCCTGGGGGAGGGGGTTTAGGCAGACCAGCCTCACCCCCAAGGCTGGTCCGCCCAAACCCCATAGAAAACAAAAAAAAATACCTTTTTACTCTGGGGAGGGGTTTCGACGGACCAGCCCATCGCTCTGGGCTGGTCCGCCTAAACCCTTCCTCCCCCACTCGTAAATAAAAAAAATACTTTTTAAGGGGTTTACCCGGACCAGCTTTGCCCCCAAACCTGGTCCGCCTAAACCCCTCCTGCCCCTTCAAATACCCTATAAAAGCCCCCCTTTGGGAGCCCAAGAGGCATGAATCAAGCATACAACAACAAGCATCAAGCCTCAACCATTAATGCAAGGAGCAAGGGCGCACTAAGGAGATTTGTGTTTGTGTTTGCTAGGCTTACGCCGAGGGCATGCCGCATGAGCATCCCTCACACGGCGTCTAGCCCAAACACCCACCTCCGGCCCCCTGTTGTGATGAACGTATGTCATCTCGATAATCGTGCACGACCCCAGATCTTGCTTGGTGAAAGCACTCTGCCCCGGTATTGTCTCGATATTCATGCACGACCCTGATGTCGCTTGATGAAATCACTTTGCCCGAGCCCTGTCTCGATAGTCCTGCGCCATGGACACCCTACTCGAGCCCTGCCTAGACATTCATGCACGACCCAGATGTCGCTTCATAGGAGCACCCTGCCCGATTCCTGCCTCGACATTCGCGCACGATGTAGATTTGGCTTGATGAGGGCACCCTGCCTAGTCACTGCTTCAATGATCGAGTACCATCAGACATGGCTCAATCGAAGTACCCAGCCTGGTTCCCCGCCTCGACGACTGTGCGCCATCTTGGTGTCACCTCGATAAGCGTGCCCCCAGTGTTGTTACCCAGACAATGGGCATACTTCACAAGTCCCGGCGCAAGATGAAGCGTCAGGCCCTTGCCTCTGTCAATGGGCCCCGAGCACAACCTTCAAGGTCTCGCGGCACCCGATCCCTCAACAACTCCAGTCACAACGGTGCCCCCGGCACCTGACTGCCAACAACTCTAGTCACAACGGTGCCCCCGGCACCCGACTGCCAGCTACTCCAGTCACATCGGGGCCTGCAGCACCCGATCACTCAACAACTCCAGTCACAACGGTGCCCCCGGCACCCGACTGCCAGTTACTCCAGTCGCATCGGGGCTCGCGGCACCCGATCACTCAACAACTTCAGTCACAGCAGTGCCCCCAGCACCCGACTGCCAGCAACTCTAGTCACAATGGTGCCCCCGACACCCGACTGCCTGCTACTCTAGTCACATCGGGGCCCATGGCGCACCCGATCACTCAACAACTCCAGTCACAACGGTGTCCCCGGCACCCGACTGCCAATAACTCTAGTCACAACGGTGTCCCCGGCACCCGACTGCCAGCTACTCCAGCCACATCGGGGCCCGCGACACCCGATCCCTTAACAACTCCAGTCACAACGGTGCCCCCGGCACCCGACTGCCAGCTACTCCAGCCATATCAGGGCCCGTGGCACCCGATCCCTCAACAACTCCAGTCACAACGGTGCCCCCGGCACCCGACTGCCAATGACTCCAATCACAACGGTGCCCCCGACACCCGACTACCAGCTACTCCAATCACATCGGGGCCCGCGGCACCTGATCACTCAACAACTCCAGTCACAACGGTGACATCGGCACCCGACTGCCAACAACTCCAGTCACATCGGGGCCCGCGACACCCGACCACTCAACTTTCCCCGCACAATGGTGCCTACGGCACCCCTACTGCTTTGACCTCAGCACTGTCTCACGTCTGGAATACATTGTGACGCCCCTCGGGCGCCATCCTGCTAAGTCACAGGTCCTTTGACAGACGCCACGTACAAATGCGGAAATACCCGCACAATAACGCAATGACCCGGGGACCGTCATAAATGACGGAATTGTTTCGTGGCTTGCAAGCAATTGTAATCAGGCTCTCATGTCCCCATATAAATGCCTTTCATTGCACATAAGTCATGTAATCTAATCAGGGAGCGGATCCCCCTCCTCGTCGGAACCAATCTCTCCGCCCTCAGTTATCCCTGTTGTGTTGCTGTTGCCCTGTCGCTGTTGCACAGACTAAGCCCTCCCGACGTCGCGGCTCCCAGGGTCCCTGACTCTCTCTTCAGCAGTAGAAACAAAGGTATTCAGATTCAATCCGATGTAAAATAAACACAGGTTTCTTGCGACCGGTGGGGAAAGACGTCCAGTACACGAATCCCCATAATCGCCTGCGCACTCGTACCCGTGGAACCCCTTCTATCCACGTGTCGCCCGATCTCTTGAGCCACGTGCCCCGTCCTGGCAATGCTTCCCCGGTCAATCCTTAGTTCCATAGGCGATTGTCGAGAAATCGACTGGCACGCCCGCATTCCACCCAGCCATCCCTATCCCAGTCTCCCAGAATGATGAACCATACGCCATCCCTTCCGGTGCGTTCCCATCGTTCTTTCTGCCTTCTTCTCAATACCCCCAGAATCCCCGTGTGCCCAGTCAACCTATCTCGGCCTTCTATAAAAGGCGAGTGTGCGCCCCCGTCATGAGGACAAAATAACAGTGACTCCCCGCGCGCGTATAACACCTGGTCTCGGGGGTGTAAGATGTGAAATATTGGTCTGATCAGTGTGTCGATTGTTCCAACATGACTTAGGTGGAGAGTGTGACTTAGGGGAGTTGACGGAATCCAAAACGGATATCCGATTTGGGCTCAGCGCTCAAACTATCCATTTCCAAATTAATTTAGTTTGAAATAAATCCAAGATTAGGGGTTTCGGGGTTCCAACATGTGAAATATCGATCTGATCAACATAGTGATTGTTCCAACATGACCTGGGTGGGGAGTGTGACGTGGGGGAGCTTATGGAATCCAAAACGGATACCTAGTTTGGGCTCGGCGCTCAAACTATCCATTTTCAAACTGATTTAGTTTAAAACAAATCTAAGGATTGGGGTTTCTGGGGCCTAAAATGTTAAATATCGATCTGATCGACGTGCCGATTGTTCCAACACGACATGGGTAGGAAGTGTGACTTGAGAGAGCTGACGGAATGTAAAATGGATACCCGGTCCGGTCTCGGCACTCAAATCAAAACTAATTTAAATAATTTATTTTCATATTATCTACTTTCAAATTTTAAAAATAAAAAATATATTTAATTAAATTTATTAATAATTATTTTTATTTAAATCTATTTAATATTATTTTTCTATGGTGTATGATCCTCCTGCAGCTGGTGATGGTGGAGATGCTATGGATGAGGATGATCCTGCGGATATCTCCTGATTTTATTTTATGATATTGTGATAAAATGACACTTTTGAATTAATGTAACCATAACTTTTTTTATTCATTGAGCTATGTGCTGTGGATGTTGTTTATTGTGTGTTGTGTATGTTGTTTATGAAGTCCCGCGATCAATGACACCTAAGAGGGGGGTGAATTGGGTGTTTACAAACTTTTAGAAAAATCTTGGACAAATGAAACAAGTGTGAAGAATAGCCGTAATGAAAAATTAGATCTATATGTAAACAGTTAGATCTAATAAAATCTATCACACTCAACTGATCTTAGGTACGGTGGCGGGGGTAAAAATCCGAAGATTCAACTCACGCAAGATGTTATCTTCCTGACAAGGTTTGCTTTGTCGATTCGAACCCACCTTTTAATATACCCGAGATCTAATATGAGAATGATAAATTATGCTAGATCTAACACAAACAATACAACCAAATTAATCTACGTGTGTGCTCCACAGAATGGGGATAGAAGAAAAGGAACAAATCACACAATGGACACTGATTTTTAGGTGGTTCGGATGTAACAACGGCAACATACGTCCACCCCTCACGATCTGTGAGGATTCCACACTATCTTGTAAAGAATTACAAGATCAAAACACACACACACACACACACACACACGTGAGAAGTTGGAAGTCCCACAAAGGTGCACAAGCACTGAATCACAAAGATATGTGAGAACTAGAAGAAACACACACACACACACACACACACACACACACACACACACACACACACACACACACACACACACACACACACACACACACACACACGGATATGCGTAGATCCACACACACACAAGTGTTTAAAAGTACAAGATCACACACTTGAAGCTTGATGAAAAACAAGGGAGAAACATAAAATGAAAAACTTATATTTAAGCTCCCCCTTAATGGATGAAGATGATCTTGGATGAAGCTTCCTCCACAGCTTGATCTTCACTTGAATGGCTTGTAAAATGATCTTGAAAACTTGGAGATGGATGAAGAAGTTCTTCCCCGAAACACTGTTCACGGAGCTACAATGGTAGCACTCTTTCTCCCCTTGATAGCATCCTTGATCTCCCTCATGTAATTAGGGTTTTTGACCCCAATATGATGTATTTATAGATCTTGCATGGTCAAGGGACAAGCCAGGAACCACATCCACAAATCATGGCAAGTTTGATGACTTTTGGATTAAACAAACCCAAATAAAGGAGCTTCCCACGTTGAAGAACACATGTCAACAATTGCTGCCTCGAAGCTGGCGGTCGACCGGCAGGAGGGGGCGGTCGACCGGAATTTTACAGGAAATGATCTTTTCAGCGCTAGGAAAACCGGTCGACCGGTCTAGGGTGGGCGGTCGACCGAAACCTATAATTTTTCAGAGTTTTCATCTCTGGGAGTTTAGGTCGACCGCCCAAGCTGGCCAGGTCGATCGAAATCTGAAAAACCTGTAAAATAGCATCGTTTAGTGCTTGAATCTTATCTAAACATTGAGGACTTGTGCTTTACAAAAGAGTCCATATTAAATGAGCTGGTTTGAAATCCTTCTGGGCAACGTTAAGATGGGTTAAGATTGAACATGTGCTTTGATTATTCATTTGGAGATGTCCATTTGAGCTTCATATCAAATCTCACATTTAAGCTATTCGCATTACACAAGGTGGCCTTAAATACGTACAAAACTTACTCATGATCACTTGACATGTCAGGAGATGAAAAACTGAGTTCAAGGTTTTGTTATCATCAAAATCATCAAAATCACTCAGAGAGACTCAACAATCTCCCCCTTTTTGATGATGATAAAACATTAGATTAGAATAGTAATGACATGCCTTTTTAAACAAAATTGCGTATGTGTAATGCATTAAACCATGGCATTCTTCATTGTGCATCAAGCCAAGCAAAATACGCAACCATTCAACATTTATTTGCCGAGATAGAAAAGAAATGAGACACAAGAGCCAACCATTTGAGATCAAACACCAGTTGCATTCATTTCATCATTTCATTACAAGGTACATTGATGCGAGAATGAATGCACGACTCTACACATGTGACAAAACAACAAATGCAGAACTGACACAAAAGATCCTCACATGATCATGCATGCAAACATACGAACATACTGACATATATAAATATATAACCTGCACTACTACTTCACCCCCTTTGGCATCATCAAAAGGGGATAGGATAGACGAAGGGGGACCCAAAAGACATAAGATGAAAGGACACAGACTGGAGGTATGAAACTAAGAGACGTCCTCATTGGTCATCTGCAGGAGGTTGGGCATCTGGTGGAGGAAGAGGCACATAGCCAAGGCGCTGCATGTTCAGGAGATCTCGGTTCATAGCATGAAAAGCCTCATGTGAATCTTCATGGCTTTGGGTGAGGGTGGTCATGTTGGTGGAGAGAGTGTGCATCTGAGTGGCTAAGGAATCCAAAGCTGTGGAGAAGGAGTTTGAATGTTGTGGTAAAGATTCCAGCATGGTGCCCATGGTTGCAATATTTTCCCCAAAGGTAGAGAGTTGTTCCCCAAAGGCATCCACCCGAGTTTCCAGCCAAGTGAACCGCCTGTCAAAAGTCTCATAGTCTACCCAAGGATGCTGTCCGGCCCCTTGAGTAGAAGACTCTCCATAATGGTACTGTGATGGAGGAGGTATCTCCGGATCCATGTGGTGAGGTGAAAGTGGAGGAGGCTGGTCCTCAACCTGAACTGGAGGGGGTAGTTCCCCTAGATCCTCTTGCTGCTCCTGTTCTTGTTCTCCTTCATTGACTGCATCTTCCCCATAAATAGGCACATCACGATGGAGCTCACCATCCGGACCCCAATAATATCCCATATCTGTGAAGATCTTGTGCTTATTATATATATCATCTTGTCGAACATAAATGAACTATTCATCTGCCAAATTGATCCCACCATAGATGAATATGCTGGTCAACTGTGAAGCATAGGGCAGGGATCGCCGCAAATTGGTTCGGCAAGATCCAATGAGAGTCGTCATGAGGCGACCCATGTTGACTTGTATCCCATTCATAACATGGTAAAACATGAACTTGTGAACCTCTGTCACTTCATTTCTGCTGCCACTCTTTGGATAAATGAGAGTGGTAAACATATGGTGCAATATATGATGCAATGGTGGAAAGTGATTTGCATTCAATACGATTAAGTTGCCGACACCATCCACATAATCACAACTGGTCATAGCAAGAAAAGTTTCCTCAACAGCACCATGACCAAACACTATGTCGGCTCCTCTAGCCGAAACTCCTAAGGCCCGCTCAAACAAATCCGGAGTGATATGAAACTCAACACCTTGAACAACTGTATATAATTCCTCATTTCTTTCGATCAAATTCCCATAAAACTGCTGTACTAGATTGGGATAATATCGGGTATATCTAGTGACAAAATCAGTCCAACCTGGTTGAATCTCAAAGACAGCACATAAATCGGGCAGAAGCTTGTTCACCTCATTGAAGTCGACCAGTCGAGGGTCGATAATCGGACGAGGAGGCAACCGAGGTGCACGACGAGGTGCAAGTGCTCGCTGTGGTGGAGGAGTCGGGGCCTCTCGTCTCGGGCCACTAGCTTCCCCTTGGGCAGAACGCCGAGAGCTCCGTCTAGGCGGCATCCCGAACTAGAAAATCCGGTGGAAACCCTTGAAAGGATGACTCTCGTCCTGGGGGATGAGGTTGAACCAAATGGCACTCCAAGGGCTTGCAAAAGCCTTCTCCACAACCTGGAACCTAGGAAGTAGCTCCACGAATGCACGAACAGCCAAATGGAGTTCGTCCTGAAACCGTGACGAACACACCGGATCTTGTGCGGGTGGAGGAAAGATGAGGTTTAGGGGTTTGAGAGGTGGAGTTTGGGTGTTCTAGGGTTGGGGGAAAGTGTTGGAGAGTGACTGGGAGTGTTAGAATGAGAGAAAGGGGTTTTAGGACCTCTTAAAAAAGGGTTCAGATGTGGTCCGGTCGGGCTGGTTTTTCGCCACCGATCGATCGATGCGGGAGCGACGGTCGACCGCTCGCCCCAAAAATCCAATTTTTGTATTTTTTATTCTTTCTTTTTCTTTTCTTTTCTCCTTTTTTTTTGTATTTTGTATGGGGACCATCATCCGACCTTCTGATTGGAGCCAACAACATGAAGTGGAGAGAAAGAGAAGATATGGAGATATGAGGAAGGTTCTCTAACTCCCCCTCAGAAGGTGCCTTAGGTCCGGCATCCTTGGGTCCACATTTATTTAACCAAGGAATATCTGGCCTTAGAAATATTTTTCAAGGAGGGCTATATGTATAAATACATTCAAGCATGTAGGAGTGTATATGAACACACAAGGTATTAAAAATAAGTACAGATAAAATGCATGTTAATCTACCCTTGATGCATATGAGTTTCTACAAGTGCAGTTCTTATCCTAAGTGCAGACCTATGTATGTATGCTCTCACCCTTTCATATCCCAAGTTCTCTTCTTATCTTGCTAAATTGATCCTGGTTTAGGGGTTTTGTGAAAATATCAGCTAGTTGATTGTGTGTGTCAATGAAATTCATTTCAAAGACCCCTTTTCCTACATGATCTCTCAGAAAATGATGTCGAATGTTAATGTGCTTTGTCATAGAATGTTGAACATGATTTTTTGACAAACTGATTGCACTGGTGTTATCACACAAGATTGACACACATTTCATTTCAATATCTAAATCAAGCAATTGATTTTTGATCCAAAGTACTTGGGCTCCACAACTTCCGACGGCTACATATTCAGCCTCGGTCGTTGAGAGAGCTACTGAATGTTATTGCTTGGAGGCCCATGAGACTAGGCACCCACCAAGAAACTGACAGTATCCACTAGTACTTTTACGATCTACAATACATCCGGCATAATCCGCATCGGTGTAAGCAATCAAATCAAATGAACTACCGATGAGAAACCACAAGCCAAAATCTATTCTGCCAATTAAGTATCTAAAAATACGTTTAACAGCCATTAGATGAGATTCTTTAGGGCATGACTGAAAACAGGCACAAAGACATACACTGAATTGAATGTCAGGGCGGCATGCTGTAAGATACAGTAGTGATCCGATCATACCTTGAAACAATGTAGGATCTACTGTTTTACCATTTTCATCTTTGTCTAACTTCGAGGTTGTGGCCATTGGAGTTGACAAAGGTTTTGCTTCAGCCATCACAAATTTTTTTAACAGCTCCAGTGTGTACTTAGCTTGATTGATGAAAATCCCCTCGGGTGTTTGCTTGACCTACAATCCAAGAAAGAAGTTCAGTTCACCCATTAAGCTCATCTCAAATTTTCCTTGTATGATTTCTGTAAATTCTTCACACAAGACATTGTTAGTAGCTCCAAAAATAATTGCATCCACATATACTTGAACTACTAATATATCTTTACCTGATTTCCTCGTGAAGAGTGTTTGGTCAACCTTACCTCTTTTGAAATCATTTTTCACGAGGAATGAAGTGAGCCTTTCATACCATGCCCTTGGTGCTTGCTTTAATCCGAACAAGGTCTTCAGCAACTTGTACACATGGTTTGGATGCTTTGAATCTTCAAAACCTAGAGGTTGCTCTACAAAAACATCCTCCTTGATGTAACCGTTAAGAAATGCAGATTTAACATCCATTTGAAATAGTTTGAAGTTTAATGAGCAAGCATAGGACAATAAAATCTGGACTGCTTCTAGTCTAGCAACCGGTGCAAAAGACTCATCAAAATCAATGCCCATCTCCTGGCTAACCTTTGGCCACAAGCTAGGCCTTGTTCCTAACAACCAATCCCGTATCATTTAATTTGTTTCTGAAAATTCAACGGATTCCAATTGTGGGATGATTCTTAGGACGCGACACGAGAGTCCACACTTTGTTCCTTTCAAACTGGTGTAGCTCTTCATGCATAGCCTGAATCCATGATTCATTTTGAAGAGCTTCATGAATATACTTAGGCTCTTCTTATGAAATTAAGACAATCAAATCCTCTTCTTCTACTTGCCTGAGTGATGATCTAGTTCTTACCCCATCTTGAGGATTACCGATTATGTTTTCAGCTGGGTGATCATTTAAGAATGTAGAAGAGCTCGGCAAGTCGCGGTGTTGCACTTGTTGCTCTTGAAGTGTCTCAATTGGAGAATCTTTATTCTCTTCACTCTTGCTGGAGATCCCTTCAGTTAGTTCATCCTCAGCCTTGGCATCATTGGAACATCTGGGATCTTTATCTACATCCATAATTTCAATAGATTAAGTTGTCAGTTTTAACTCAGATTCATCAAAAATCACATGAGGACTTTCTTTAACAACCAAAGCCCGTTTATTAAACAATCGATAAGCTCTAGAGTTAAGTGTATAACCTAGGAAAATTCCTTTGTCACTTTTCTCATCAAACTTACCTAGGTTAGACTTACCATTATTCAAGATGAAACATGGGCATCCAAAGGGTTTAAGATGAGAAATATTTAGTTTCTTACCCTTGTACAGCTCATAAGGAGTTTTCTTCGGGATGGGTCTTACCATTGCCCTATTGATGATGTAGCATGTTGTACTTACCGCCTCGACCCAAAAGTATTTGGGTAGGGAGTTCTCACTTAACATGGTCCGTGCCATGTCTATCAGGGTTCTATTTTCCCTCTCCACCACTCCATTCTGTTGAGGCGTCCTTGGTGATGAAAAATTATGTGTGTATCCCTACTCTTCACAAAAATTACTGAAGTCATGATTCTCAAACTCACCACCATGATCACTTTGGATGGTAGCGATAAGATAACCTCTATCATTTTGGATTTTCCTACAAAACACTTGAAACTCCATCAATGCATCATTTTTATTGGATAGAAATAACACCCATGTAAATCTGGAGTAATCGTCAACAATCACAAAACCATACAATTTCCGTCCTAGGCTTGATGTCCTAGTTGGGCCAAACAAGTCAAGATGTAGCAATTCCAAAGGCCGGGAGATAGAAACCATATTCTTATTTTTGAAGGAAATTCGTGTTTGCTTGCCTTTTGTGCAAGCTTCACAGATTTTATCACTTTCAAACTTTAATTTTGGCAATCCATTCACTAAATCTTGTCTAGACAACTTGGAGATTACTCCAAAACTAGCATGACCTAATCTTCGGTGCCATAGCCATAAATTTTCATGATTGTTTACAACCAAGCACAAATCATCACAAGAGACATCATCAATATGAATAGTATAGACATTGTTATTTCTTTTTCCGATGAATTTGATCTCATTTGTGTTCTTGTTCATGACAATACAATGGGTTTCATCAAAAATAATTTTAAAACCCTTATCGCACAATTGACTTATGCTCAACAGATTGTGATTTAGACCTTTCACCAAAATCACATCTTCAATAAGAATTTTAGAATTCTTACCTATGTTACCGATCCCAATGATTTTACCTTTGTCTTTACCTCCAAAGGCAACTGAACCTCCATCCTTGTCTTGCAGTGTAGAGAACACCTTCTTGTCCCTTGTGATATGCCTTGAACAACCGCTGTCCAAGTACCATTTGCTCCCCCTGACTTCAAGGCATATCTGCAAAAGACAACATTCTCAAGCAATTATTTTTGGTACCCAAATGAATTTAGGTTCATAGGAGTTAGTCCAATTCTGCACATATCTCTACTTGGTCCAAATCGTATAGTTTCTTGGTGAATTTTGTTTGAACCAGCAATTAGTAACAACATGATCAAATCTACCACAATGAAAACAATTGAAATTTGAAAATCTTCTCTAGAATTGACGTGGTTTAGGTTGAGCATGTTTTGGCTTGGAGTGAGAACATGAAGCAATGTGATGGGGGCATCAAAAGCTATACGGGTGGAACATATTTGTGTGTTATGACTTGTATGGGATTGTACTTGTGTATTTATTTCATTTCTTTCATTTGGGCTCCTTGTAAGGCTTATAATAAGCCAATGGGCCACTTGTAATGTAAAGTCCATGGCTAGGTTGCCATTAGTAGAGTCCATTAGAAGCCTAGTTCATATTGGACCTTAATAGCCACTTAAGGCCCAAGTGGGCTTTCTCCTCTCATGGACCACCAAGACTTGGAAGGCCCAAGTCTAGACATGGGTTATTGGACTTGAGTGGTTGGCCTTGGACCAGCCTAGGCCCATGAGAAGCCCATGAAGGGGGGCGCCCCATTCTTTGGCCTTATTAGGCTTGGTTGGTGAAAATTAGGTAAGTTTGAATGGAAATGGTCCAAGTTTGATTAGATTAATGGTTAAAGTTTTGACCACATGGGAGAAATATTTAGGAACTCCCTAATATGCCCTTCCAAACCTTAGATCTATGGGCATTTAGTGTCTTTTTACATTTATTATATATAGCTTGTATTTTCCAATTGATTGAATTAATGAAGAGAAAATTGTTGGAAAATCAAGAGTGATTCTTGAGCCCCTCCCCTCTCCCCTGGTGTTCATCTCCTCCAAACTCTAATTCTAGAGTGTATAAATCTTCTATCTCCCCCTCTCAACCTCTGATCTTCATCTGTGCCGCCGCCGCCGCCGTTCGTGCCGCCTTTGAGCCGCCGCGGAGCCGTCTTCAAGTTTCTGTCCTGCTGGATAGAGGTGTAGTTCGTGAATTCTTGCTGTCAGCTACGAGCTCCGATGGATTTGAAATTTTGAGGGTGTGTTCTTGCCTTGAATCCCCACCTCCACCTAAATTTTCACGTCCAAACTCCTCCATTTAGTAATTTTCCAGTTTCATTCATTTTGCATTCCCAGGTCTATTTTGTCTCTGTCTACAGTGACAATAGCTCTGAGTTTCCCATCTCCGACCACCTTTTTGAATTTTCCATACCCTCCCAATTTTACTGAGAGTTCTATCCATCATCCCCTACATCCACCATTTTTCCTGATTTTGGATCTGCCCTCTATCCATTTTTCAAAATTCGTGTTCTATCTCTGCTACAGTGCCTTTAGTCAGATTCCAGATCCGACCCACTGTTAGTTACAAAATCCTATCAATTCGTAGCCACGTCCAACCTTGTTCAAACTAATTTTTCCGTCTTCCTAGCTCAATTTCCTACACCTTTGATGAAGACCTCAAGAGCTGAATCGGACATCTACCCTGCGGTCAACGACAGTTCTCAGAGGACAGCTCTACAGATCTGAGAGTTAAGCCACTGTACAACAGCAACCTTCAAAATTCTCCAATTGGAAGTGCAGGCTTTGTTATTTTTATGTAATCACAGAGAGTTGAAGCCCTTCGAAGCAGCTTTCCAACGGCGCCAGTTTCGTCGCATCCCGACGTCGGGGCTGATCGCAGCGTCCGTTCTCGCCGGAGCGCGTGCCGAAAAACAGAACCGGCAGATCCGTGGCCGGTCATTCCGACCGGTGCCGAACGGAGCCGCCTGGCCTCCGGCCGGCGGACCAGCGTGCCGCCAGTCCAGGGAACACTTCCACAAGTGTCCCCACCACAGTGGTGACACCGGGTCCCGCACGGTCCCTTCGGACAGCACGTGGGCCCCACCGTCACGTGTTCGGGTGCTGCCGAATCAACGCGAGAAGCCGCCCGTCAACCCGAATTCGGTCCTCCCGGACCCCATTGTGTCACCCTTTACCTCCCTGCGTGGAGTGGGCAGCGATTTGTATTGCTGTAATCTTATGTATTATTGTTCCGGGAGTACGAGTTTCGGCCGGGTCCGTCATCCCCACGCCGAGCGCGTGGAGGTATCGTCCTTGCTCCTTACTTGGCATTTTGCTTAATTTCATATATGCTTGTTTATGCCGCTGCTAGAGAGCATGATAGGGTAATTAGCTCGCTTTCTATTTATATCACCGCTGCTGCGAGAGAGAGCGTTACCGTCCCGTGACCCGATCCGGGCACGAAAGAGAGAGCCGACCACCCTAGCTCACTGCCGGTTTCTCAACCGCGCACGTCTGACGCTTCCCTCGTTAAGGGACGATCGCGAGCTTGTCGTGTCCGTGGTCCCGTCTCGCATCAATTTGGTATCAGAGCGAGTTTGAGTCTAGGGTGTCAAAAAAAAAATAAAGAGTGTCATTTAGTCATTAGTCATTGTCTAAGTCGTGTTTAGGGTCATCATTGTTTTAAAATAAAAAAAAGTGTCTTTTTGCATTACATCCCAATAACCCGGTATATCAAAAGGTGTTGTCCGAACGTTAGACTACGCCTATCGGGAAGGCCGCACACTTGCGCGAGTGATCTTCGGATCGGTTATCTCTACCACGTACCGAGTCTTGGTTTACGTCTAGGGTCCTTAGTGTGCATGCATTCCAAACTTGCATAGTCGGTCTAGTGTCTTGTCACCGTGTGTATGCATGTCCATATCCGCTACCCATGGCCGTTCTCCAAGACCACACATCCGAGTGGTCAACCTTTGTGGCCAAAGTCAATGTCCTCATGGACCGAGCCCTTGGTTTTACCCCTCTCACTATGAAAGTCACTCTACCCAACGGGTCCACAACGGAACTCCATTTCACCGATAGGGAGTCGGATAATTGGGTTTCTCTTGACATCGTGGAGTCTCTCTCCATGACAGGCGAGATTGTCCACGATGGTGATTTTGCTTGTGTTGAGTTCTATAAGAGGATCGGCTCTGTTCTCTACACCGATGGCGCATGGTGTAGGATCGGCACACTTGCTGGTTCATGCATCATGTTAGGACAAATGTGGTTAGGAGAACGAAGAGCCAATCTTGACTGGGGCAAGAGGACTTGCACCTTATACCCACCTTACCTACCCGGCAAGATCACCCTCACATGTCCAGCCACCCAACCCCGGCGGTCCACTCCACATTCGGAACCATTATGCTTGGAGCCGTCTCACCCCGAGCCACCCGTGTTTCTTACGGGAACGCTATACATCGCCGAGCCACTTTTTAGTTGGCTCAAGGATGGCTTGGTCCCACCTCCCTTTCCATCTATGGACCCCACACTACAATTGGTACCCTTCAACTCCTACCACACAACATTTCGATCTAGTCACCATGTTGACACGTTGGATGATCTTGTCATGGGATTAGATTCACAATGAAAGTTGACGCACCTACTGGCCCAAGGCTTTGACCAACCCGCTAGTCTTAGCTTTGCCCATCCGGCCTTAGGGTCTATTACCTCCGTGTGCACCGTGGGGTGTGTCACCACGGAGATTCTTCTACTCCTCCCGATGCCGGCCGAGTCCGACTTCGTTCCCTTTTGCCCAAGGGAGGAGTCCTATTTTCTACACATGTCCATCGTCCCACCGCTCACAATGTATGACGGTGATTATGAATTCTTAAATTGGGACCGAGTCATGGGAGAATCCACTTCATGGGGTCATACCTTCTTCGACCCTTTTGACCCCTTCACTAGTGAACCTCCCGAGCTTTCATACTCACTCCACCTCTTCCGCAGAGTTCACTATCCCACCTTTTCCACTCGGGCCAAGCAAACTCCACATAGCCATAGGTCCGAACCTTCATATGGGAGTAATGAAAACTTTGGTTTCTCTGATCCATCCAAACCACCCGCGCCTCCCGAACTTCCCACATCCAAGCCCAATGTCCATGATTGGTGCATCGTAGGGTGTCTAGGAGTTCCCTATGATGTCAACCTCCGGTTACGTCAAATGCATGCATGGCACACGTTCGGGTGTCCTGGTCCGCCGTCATCTATGTACGGGTCGGACTAACATTAGGTATGTCTAGGGTCATATATGAGTCGGTATTGTCTCTTCTTTGTGTGGTTTGTATGTGTGATTTGTTTTGTGTGTAGTTTGAGAGTCTGCATGTGTCTTGTGCAAGCTCGTTATCGTTCTCTTATGAGTAAGAGGCGATTGGACTCACTCGATGAGTATGGGGTCGGTTCTACATCTATATCCGGATCAGTAACCTACAGGGACTCAGCGGTGATTCCTAGTGAGTCTTCGAGCCGCCACCTCCCTTTTTGAGAGTGCCCCATTCGGAGCGTCCACCTCAGGCCCATAGCAGCTTGTGCATATCGAGTATATATGGAATGAGGAGGTGACGGTCACTTGGAGTGGAGCACACCCGCATTACTTGGCACGGTGATGGATCCGCCGGAGTACTCGAGCATCCATACCCCTACTCGACGGGGTCGAGTTCCTCCCACCCGGGGAGAATTGATGGGGGCATCAAAAGCTATACGGGTGGAACATATTTGTGTGTTATGACTTGTATGGGATTGTACTTGTGTATTTGTTTCATTTCTTTCATTTGGGCTCCTTGTAAGGCTTATAACAAGCCAATGAGCCACTTGTAATGTAAAGTCCATGGCTAGGTTGCCATTAGTAGAGTCCATTAGAAGCCTAGTTCATATTGGACCTTAATAGCCACTTAAGACCCAAGTGGGCTTTCTCCTCTCATGGACCACCAAGACTTGGAAGGCCCAAGTCTAGACATGGGTTATTGGACTTGAGTGGTTGGCATTGGACCAGCCTAGGCCCATGAGAAGCCCATGAAGGGGGGCGCCCCATTCTTTGGCCTTATTAGGCTTGGTTGGTGAAAATTAGGTAAGTTTGAATGGAAATGGTCCAAGTTTGATTAGATTAATGGTTAAAGTTTTGACCACATGAGAGAAATATTTAGTAACTCCCTAATATGCCCTTCCAAACCTTAGATCTATGGGCATTTAGTGTCTTTTTACATTTGTTATATATAGCTTGTATTTTCCAATTGATTGAATTAATGAAGAGAAAATTGTTGGAAAATCAAGAGTGATTCTTGAGCCCCTCCCCTCTCCTATGGTGTTCATCTCCTCCAACCTCCAATTCTAGAGTGTATCAATCTTCTATCTCCCCCTCTCAACTTCTGATCTTCATCTGTGCCGCCCCCGCCGCCGCCGTTCGTGCCGCCTTCGAGCCGTCGCGGAGCCGTCTTTAAGTTTCTGTCCTGCTGGACAGAGGTGTAGTTCATGAATTCTTGCTGCCAGCCACGAGCTCAGATGGATTTAAAATTTTGAGGGTGTTTTCTTACCTTGAATCCCCACCTCCACTTAAATTTTCACGTCCAAAATCCTCCATTTAGTAATTTTCCATTTTCGTTCAATTTGCATTCCCAGATCTATTTTGTCTCTGTCTACAGTGACAACAGCTCTGAGTTTCCCATCTCCGACCACCTTTTTGAATTTTTCAAGCCCTCCCAGTTTTACTGGGAGTTCTGTCCATCATCCCCTACATCCATCATTTTTCCTGATTTTTAATCTACCCTCTATCTTTTTTTCGAAATTCATGTTCTATCTCTGCTACAGTGCCTTCAGTCAGATTCCAGATCCGACCCACTGTTAGTGAACAAATCATATCAATTCGTAGATACATCTAAACTTGTCCAAACCAATTTTTCCGTCTTCCTAGCGCAATTTCCTACACCTTTGATGAGGACCTCAAGAGCGGAGTCGGACATCTACCATGCTGTCAACGACAATTCTCATAGGACAGCCCTGCAGATCTGAGAGTTAAGCCACTGTACAACAGGAACCTTCAAAATTAGCCAATTGGAAGTGCAGGCTTTGTTATTTTTCTGTAATTACAGAGAGTTGAAGCCCTTCGAAGCAGCTTTCCAACGGCGCCAGTTTTGTCGCATTCCGACGTCGAGGCTGATCGCAGCGTCCGTTCTCGCCGGAGCGCGCGCCGGAAAACAGAACCGGCAGATCCGTGGCCGGTCATTCCGACCGGTGCCGAACGGAGCCGCCTGGCCTCCGGCCGGCGGACCAGCGTGCCGCCAGCCCAGGGAACACTTCAACAAGTGTCCCCACCACAGTGGTGACACCGGGTCCCGCACGGTCCCTCCGGACAGCACGTGGGCCCCACCGTCACGTGTTCGGGTGCTGCCGAACCAACGCGAGAAGCCGCCCGTCAACCCGAATTCGGTCCTCCCAAACCCCATTGTGTCGCCCTTTACCTCCCTGCATGGAGTGGGCAGCGATTTGTATTGCTGTAATCTTGTGTATTATTATTCCGGGAGTACGAGTTTCGGCCGGGTCCGTCATCCCCACGCCGAGCGCGTGGAGGTATCGTCCTCGCTCCTTACTTGGCATTTTGCTTAATTTCATATATGCTTTGTTTATGCCGCGGCTAGAGAGCATGATAGGGTAATTAGCTCGCTTTCTATTTATATCACCGCTGCTGCGAGAGAGAGCGTTACCGTCCCGTGACCCAATCCGGGCACGAAAGAGAGAGCCGACCACCCTAGCTCACTGCCGGTTTCTCAACCGCGCACGTCCGACGCTTCCCTCGTTAAGGGACGATCGCGAGCTTGTCGTGTCCGTGGTCCCGTCCCGCATCACAATGTTGTTATCTTTTTCATGAACATAGGATGTAGTGATCTTATGTTCAAAGAATTTTTTGTTGTGGAGAATGTATCCCAATCCTTCATTTTGGAAGTTAACCTTGACTCCTAATAAATTGTCTAAGTTTTGTTTGCCTTTGACAAACCTAGAGAGAGTGAACTGTAATTCAGTCACCTCTTTATTCAAGCTCACATTTTTATTTTCAATTTCTGAAATGGAGGATGTCATAATTTCTTTTTCATTCTTGAGCTTTTCATTGACTTTTTCAGTTTCAGACATTTTACATGATAGCTCATTTTGAACTTTTTCAAGATCTGAAATCGTTTGAAGTAAGGTTTCTTTTTCTTCTGTTAACTCAAATTATTCTTGTTGCAGTTTCTCAAATTTAACAAAAATATTCTCATGTGATAAATCATCAATTTTCTTTTTAAGAGTTTTATTTTCACATCTAATTTTTCTGTATTTTATATACTTCTTTTCATATTCTAACTCCCATTGTTCATTGGAAATAAAGTCAGGATCATAATTTACCTCTGTTGCATCATCTTCATGTGCCATGAGACACAAGCTCTCCACTAGGTCTTGGATCTCCTCATCGGATGGTTCGTCCTCTTCGTCGCTCCATGTGGCGACTATGGCTTGAGGTTTCTTGAATTTGTCATTCTTGAATTTCCTCTTTAGATCTGGACATTCTCCTCTCATGTGCCCGGGCTTCTTACATTCATAACGATTGACATTATTGGGCTTGCTAGGCTCGACCTTGGTCTGAAAGGGCTTCCTTTGCCCCTTTCTAAAATTGCCTTAGAAATTTCTCTTCTTTCTCAAGAATCTCTTTACTTCCGAGTTATCATGGCCAAGTCTTCTTCTTCATTGCTTCCCTTGCTGGATTCTTCTTCTTGAACATCATCATCAAATTGGTGAGCTTTCAATCCAATCACTTGCTTCTTCTTCATATCTTCCTCGGCTGTTCTCTTCATGTTTATCTCATAGGTCATGAGTGACCCTATGAGCTCGTCCAAAGTGAGTGTAGATAGATTTTTTGAATCCTCAATTACTGTGGCCTTTGTGTGCCACGCCAATGGAAGTGATCTCAGAACTTTCCTCACAAGATCGGAGTTTGTGTACTCCTTCCCGAGACTTTTGAGACCATTTGTGATCTCCATTAATCTCGCGAATATTTCTGAGATGGTTTCTTCAGATTTCATTTTGAATAGCTCATAGTCTCTTACAAGTAGATTGGCTTTGGTCTCCTTGACCTCGGAGGTTCCTTCATAGATAAGCCGTAATTTATCCCACATCTCCTTTGCTGAACTGCACATGGATGCACGAGAAAACTCATTAGGATGTATAGCACATTGCATAATGTTCATAGCATTAAAATTTACAGTGCATTTCTTAATTTCCTCGGGTGTCCATTTTTCTTCATCATCCGAGAGTTTATACGGACCCTTGTCCATAACCCTCCAGATCTCATACTCTTGGGCTCTCAAAAAGACATGCATTCTATTTTTCCAATAGGAGTAATTTGAGCCATCGAAGTATGGAGGACGATGGATGGAATGACTCTCAGGCATCATACCCTTGTTTGCCATTGATCTGGATCTTACTCTAGATCGTTAGATCTGAAAGAAATAGAGCCTTAGTTCTGATACCAATTGAAGTCTCGCGATCAATGACACCCAAGAGGGGGGTGAATTGGGTGTTTACAAACTTTTAGAAAATTCTTGGACAAATAAAACAAGTGTGAAGAATAGCCGTAATGAAAAATTAGATCTATATGTAAACACTTAGATCTAATAAAATATATCACACTCAACGGATCTTAAGTACGGTGGCGGAGGTAAAAATATGAAGATTCAACTCACGCAAGATGTTATCTTCCTGACAAGGTTTGCCTTGCTGATCCGAACCCACCTTTTAATATACCCGAGATCTAACATGAGAATGATAAATTATGCTAGATCTAACACAAACAATACAACCAAATTAATCTATGTGTGTGCTGCACAGAATGGGGATAGAAGAAAAGGAACAAATCACACAATAGACAGTGATTTTTAGGTGGTTCGGATGTAACAACGGCAACCTACGTCCACCCCTCACGATCTGTGAGGATTCCACACTATCTTGTAAAGGATTACAAGATCAAAACACCATCACACACACACACACACACACGTGAGAAGTTGGAAGTCCCACGAAGGTGCACAAGCACTGAATCACAAAGATATGTGAGAACTAGAAGAAACACACACACACACACACACACACACACACACACACACACACACACACACACACACACACACACACACACACACACACGGATCTACGTAGATCCACACACACACAAGTGTTTAAAAGTACAAGATCACACACTTGAAGCTTGATGAAAAACAAGGGAGAAACACAAAATGAAAAACTCAGATTTAAGCTCCCCCTTAATGGATGAAGATGATCTTGGATGAAGCTTCCTCCACAGCTTGATCTTCACTTGAATGGCTTGCAAAATGATCTTGAAAACTTGGAGATGGATGAAGAAGTTCTTCCCCGAAACACTGTTCACGGAGCTACAGTGGCAGCACTCTTTCTCCCCTTGATAGCCTCTTTGATCTCCCTCATGTAATTAGGGTTTTTGACCCCAATATGATGTATTTATAGATCTTGCATGGTCAAGAGACAAGCCAGGAACCAGATCCACAAATCATGGTAAGTTTGATGACTTTGGGATTAAACAAACCCAAATAAAGGAGCTTCCCACGTTGAAGAACACAAGTCAACAATTGTTGCCTCGAAGTTGGCGGTCGACCGGCAGGAGGGGGCGGTCGATCAGAATTTTATAGGAAATGATCTTTTCAGCGCTGGGAAAACTGGTCGACCGGTCTAGGGTGGGCGGTCGACCGAAACCTGTAATTTTTCAGAGTTTTCATCTCTGGGAGTTTAGGTCGATCGCCCAAGTTGGCCAGGTCAACCGAAATATGAAAAACCTGTAAAACAGCATCGTTTAGTGCTTGAATTTTATCTAAACATTGAGGACTTGTGCTTTACAAATGAGTCCATATTAAATGAGCTGGTTTGAAATCCTTCTGGGCAACGTTAAGATGGGTTAAGATTGAACACATGTTTTGATTATTCATTTGGAGATGTCCATTTGAGCTTCATATCAAATCTCACATTTAAGCTATTCGCATTACACAAGTTGGCCTTAAACACGTACAAAACTTACTCATGATTACTTGACGTGTCAGGAGATGAAAAATTGAGTTCAATGTTTTGTTATCATCAGAATCACTCGAAGAGACTCAACAGTTTATTATGTGTTTTATGTTGAGTTGTGTAGGTTATGTGTTGTATGTCTGATCAGTGTATATTTTAAATAAATTTTTAAAATTTTTAAATATATATATAAAAAAGATGAGGTTGAGTTTTCGATGGAATTTCGATTGCATGTCGAAAATCCGTCGAAAGTTACTGACATTTTTTCGACAGAAATATATTTATCAGAAATATTTTTAATTTTATTATTTATGTATTATCGACATTTTATCGACGAAAAATTATTTCGTCGGAATAGTTTTCGACGTATTTTTCGACGGAAACATTTTCGTGAAAAATTTTCTTAAAATTACTATTAATTAAATTTATATATTACTGACGAAATAAATTTTCATCGGAATTTTTACCGATGTATTTCCGACGTAATATCATCCGTCGGAAATATTTTTTAATTTTAATATTAATTAAAAGAATATATTACCGACATATTTTCTGACGGAATTATTTTGGTCAGAAATATTAATTTATTTTATTATTATTAAAAGTTATTAATTATCGACAGAAATATCGACGGAATTAATTAGTCAGTAATTTCTGACAAACTTTCAACGAAAATATATTATGTCGAAAATTAACGACCTTATTTGTTCGACAGATTGATTGCATCAAAAATAGGTCAAAAATTCGTCTAAAATTATCAATATTCTTGTAGTGTAGTGTAGTAAGCACAATTAATAAATATCTTCATGGGTAAATATATATATACATCCTTGGAGGACACTGGCAATATATATTTAAACTCCCGGCCAAGAACTTTAATGACCAGCCCCTGTACGTAAGTAGTTTGTAATTTAATTCCCCCACTACTATTATATATATGCTTAACTAGCCTGTGTGAGCTTGCAGGTGCTCACACCATTGGGGTCTCTCCGGCCCACTGCATCAGTTTCACTGGCCGCCTCTACAACTTCAGCACCGCGGCCCACACCGACCTCACCTTGGACCCGGCCTATGCGGTGAAGCTGAAGAGGAGGTGCCCCCGTGGGAGCGCCCGCTCCAAGGTGACAGTGCCGATGGACCCCGCGAGCTCGGAGGCGTTAGACGACGTACTCCAGCTACTTCCGGAACCTCCTCGCCCACCGCGGCCTGTTCCAGTCCGACCAGACGCTGATGGGCAGCACCGCGACCGCCCGGCTGGTGCGGATGTACGCCGCCAGCCGCCGCCGCCTCTTCCGGCGGAGGTTCGCCGAGGCCATGGTGAAGATGGGCCGCACCGGCGTGCTCACGGGGGAGGAGGGGAGGTGCGCTTGAACTGCGGGGTCGTCGTCAATGGGGTGTAGAGATATATATGGAGTCGCAGCTGGGGTACGTCATGCTAAAGTATGCGGTGCTCGATCGGCTGCCATCAGGAGATAATTAATTATAATTAAGACAGACCACCTACGTACCCTGATTTATTATTGCATGCCCCCTGATCATCTCATTGGGTAACGACGTTAATAATTAGAAGTTTGGTTTGGCCACCTCTGTCGAAATGACAAGCTCAAGTTGGGTATTGCATCTAATTAAGCTTTATTATAATTGTCTTATGAAATTGCTTCCTGTTTCATTATAACCTCAAGCTGTGTAATTAAAGATGGTGTCCGCGCCGCAGTGACTGGCAAGTGTGGGGGGGGGGGGGGAATACAGAGATTGTGAGTTTGTGTGGGCCGGACAACTTAATCATATACTATCCGGCCATTTAAAACATGCATCTGGTCAGGATGGACCCAGGTTAATTAATAAGCAGGCCGTACAGAGTTTGGGTTTTAACTTGTGCCTAATCTAACTAATTACCTCTCTTTTGGTTTGGGGACAAGTCGAGTTGATCAGCGCCCTAACAATTTGATAATCATTTCTTAATAAGTTCTATATATATAAATATATATGTTGTACAGTTTTATAAGGCTAAGTATTTTACATCAATAGTTGTAAATGAGTCGGACGTACAAAGGGATTAATCCGAGTTATCATCGAAGGGAATTTTACGTGGATAAAATTTACATGTTTTTAATTTCCAGCGGCGGATGCTATGTTTGGCGTCCAGACGGAGATGTCGAGCGTCGAAGCACGTATTATGCAGGCACTCGTTGGCCTCCTCTCTCGGGCGGGGCTTTTCTCTCGTGGAGTACCCTCGACCACCACGACATATTTCCCTCATGTGAGTGTTTGCTATATTTTTATTTTTATAAAATCTAAAATTATAATATTATTATTTAATTAAAAAAAACTACCGTGAAAATATATTAATATCGAACCATTCTTTCCATGTCATAAGTTGACACCACCTACATCTGAATATCGAACCGTTCTTTCCATGTCGAGCTGATCTTCGTCTACCATATTCGATCTTCGTCTACTATATTCGGCCCGTGACCTCTAACATTACTCTAAATACCCAATCACATCCTCTCCTATGATGGCCCTAGCTGGACTGCTTGTCCATTTGGGCTGATGGCTTCACTAGCTGAATGCTTTCTCTTCACCCAATCAAAGGCACTCACGCAAACTAGCTCGATACAAGCCCCGTGTGTGAGTTGTCCTAAAAGTCAGATCCAAATGGAGACTAATTGATAGTTGAGGAAGACTTTGATGGGTGGATTCATATGTAAAATATAGGTACTAGAACCCAACACAAATTTTATAATTTTTTTGGGTAGATGGTCCATCTTTGGATTTACTTTATGATCAATCAAATTTAATTTTTAAAATAATCTGATCACTAAATTATTCATCCTAAAAATCTTATAAAATCAATGAAAAGACATGAATTTAAATTCGAAGTTATTTTGACAGAGGAATAAATCAGGTTAAGATAGTTTATATGGGATAGAATGAGTTATTTTTGTTTGACTTATGGAACCCAAATGTGATATCTGGTTTGGACATGACGTTAAAATTATCCAATTCAGAATTAACTTAGTTTTCAAAACTAATTTAGTTTAAAACAATTCAGATAATCGGGATTCGGGAATCTAAAATCTAAAATACTGGCCTGATCGACGTGTCGATCATTCCAACGCAATCTGAGTGGTTTGGGAGAGCTGACGGAATGTAAATCGGATATTCGGTTTAGACTTGACATTAAAATTATTCAATTCAGAACTAACTTAATTTAAAACAATTCAAGTAACTTGAGTTCATATGTTCAAAATGTAAAATACTGACCTGATCGATCGATCCTGTATAGAGATAGATCTAGAGATGTAGATATTTACGAAGAACCTTCTATCTTATTAGTCGCGAATCTATCCAAATTTTGTACGGGGAGATGGAGACGAGGGATGTGAAGCGGCCAACGGAAGCCGGTTTCTCCAGGTTCATCTATTCCTCGTTAATTTATCGGGGAGAACTCTCTAAAGTCCTATCTGATACTATAATATTGTATAGATGGTGGTCCATCTTGTTTATAATTAAGATGCATGGACCATTTACCACCAATTTGATTAGTAGGGAGTAATCTCGAAGGTTTGTTAAAGAGAAAGCAGAAGTAGTATTTTTCTATATATGGAGATGTACTTGAGCATGCTTGGTGATTAAATTTTTTAACCAAAAGTAACTCACTTTTAAGTAACACTTTCAAGATGAAATATGTGGACGTACGTACGGGAGTGACTATAACTAATTTTAGATAAATACAAAACTCAAATCTTTCTTTAAAATGATCATTTTGATGCTAATCTAGTTAAGGAATTCAAATTGGAAATGTTTGGTTGGAAATTAAAGAAGAATATATCCACAAAACATATATAAGTAGGTAGTTTTCAGAACTTAATATTACCCTCAGTGTGTGTGTGTGTATATATATATATATTAATGGGCACAATATTAATCTTTTGTTGTTTTACATGAAACCATAGACCCGTTTTATCGTACGTCTCCAAGCATCCATATATATGACCGGATCTGTCTTTTGGTTTTAATTTGGTGCCTCTGTATAAATATAAGAGGGAGAGAGACGGGGGGAGAGGCGGGTAACTACATGTACATCTCTGGGAAGAACAGTTCACGGTGGGGAGTTGCTTCAATTAATTAAGCTCAGAAATATCTACGTGGTCCATGCAAGAAACAGACCCTGGCGCCCTGCAGCCTCTAGATTCCACCCGCTCTGCGACACCCCTCCTCCCATCAACTTTTCTGCGAAAGCACAGGCCGGGAAAAGAAGAAAGAGAAAGAACCATACAACCTGCAGCCCAGTAATGACAGCAGACAGAGTGGTGAATGGATAGAGAGAGAGAAAAGAAGAAGAAGACAACGATCACAGACAATTATTGTATATATAGATATAGTGATCCTCTCTCTCTCTCTCTCTCTCTCTAGCCGTACGTAGCAAGGATTTGGTCTGGATCAATCTACAGAAGAATTAATGTACTGCCTCCTTACCTGCCAATGTGGGTTTCTGTGTGGAGATCTCGTTCAATTAGATCATGGAGCCGGCCGTCGAGCAGTTGTTTAAATCCTCTTTTTATCCTCTTCCTTCCCTCTCTCTAATTGTCCAACCACTATTTATACACGAATGATGTACTGTTGGCCACTTATTGCACGGGAGAATGCGTACGTCACAAATTCACCTAATTAGAAAAGGGACGTACAGGCAGGGTATAGCTGTCGTTTCTTCAGCACCTCTTGTTAAGTTTCGGGGAGATCTCAGATCAAGCAAAGGTTACCACGACAGATCCAACGGTACTGCATGTGGGCCAGAGGTGGCCGTAGATGGCTGTCGTACGTCTCCTTCTCATCCTATAACCTGTGCTCGGTGGTTGGGTCGAAAGGGAGGGATTCCACCCCAGCACTGGGTACGTGCAGGGGGTGGTCCTTCTCTCGATCGATCGCCCATGCACGCACGGGCATGATGATCACATGGACTGCAACAACGACGTCTCCTTAAAGGGGACGGGCGCCTAACCAGAGATGATACGATAACAACTAGAGATACGATGGGGGCGGTGGCCGGCCGGGGAGGCTCACCCGGGACCGCATTGCGGGGCGACGATGATGGTGACATTAATACTTTACTCGTCTGGTATAAAATTAAATAATTTCTTCCGATATATATATATATGTTAACACGCGTTAGATATTAGGTTACTATTTTTTCTCTTCGACTATGTTAACATGTGTTAGATACTAGGCGACTATTTTTTATTATCAAATATCAAACAAATCTTATTATATCACGTATGTGGTGTCTATATATATATATATATAGTCCCTTTGGATGGAGATGATGCGCACTTGGACTCTGGTTGCATAACAATGTCCTCAATTAATATGACACTAACTGGTACCCTTCTGTCGGACGAGCCATCCTTGACGAGAGGATCGTGGCTCTCGGACGGAGGCCACAGTACTCAAAAGCCTCGGTTGAATCGCCCCAGTCGGGCACCGCGTGCTACGACTGGGGTGCTACTCCAACTGTGGCTGACTCCGCGCACATGTTCTGGTTGGATCGCCATTGCTTCTATTCTCCCGTGTTGCATTTTGAGCATGGCTTTCACAATTCGCACAATCCAACAATAGTTGGATGATAGTATATATATTTCATCACAGGTTGGCTGCAGAGATATACGTAAAATGTTATGTGACAGAAGTTACATAATCTCTAAAAAGAAACACATCTATAAAAAAATAAAATATCTTAGTTTCAGAGTTGGTGAATCTCAAGTTTAAAGAAAAGTGTTTAGTTGCAAAACACTTGAATAAAGTGTAAAGCATCGTAACTCAATTGTCAGCAATGAAGTTACTGTCGGAAGACAACTTTCAAACTTTGTTATTACTTAGTTCCTTACTAGACAACTAAGAGACCCTTGTAATCTCGTTGAGTAAATTTTGTTCCAGATGGTGTACTTACTATGAATCATGTGACCAACAGTCTCCTGAATGAGAAGATAAGAAGAAAGACAACAATGCCACTAACTCGAAAATCTTGACAGTAGAAGCTCATGGAAGAACAAAGTACCGAGACAAAGGTCGTGGAAAATAAAATCAAGATTAAAAATCTAGATCTAGAATTAGCAATCAAGGTTATCACTGTGGTATTCTGGGCCACAAGAAAATTAACTGCATAAAGTTGAAAGAAGAAATTGAAAAGAAAAAGGCTGAAGATATTAGAAAAGGTAAGAAGATTGCAATAGCTATATCAGACAAAGAAGTGATAGTTCTTCTATCTAATGGTGGAAGTTGTCTCATAGTGGAGAAGGATGACGCAATCAAGATTTTAGATTTTGAAGTATCCTATTACATTACACCTTGCGAAGATCTATTCTCGTAATAGAAAATAGGTGATTTTAATGTTGCTCATGTGGGCAATAAGGACACTTTGAGAATTATAGGGATAGGAGATGTCTATGTGGAGAATTGCACAAGGTGTTGACTCAGACTTAAAGATGTGAGACACGCAACAGAGTTCAGAATGAATTTGATGTCTGTAGAAAAATTAAGAGAAGATAATTATTCCACCACTTTTGTCTAGAGACTAAAAAAATAACAAATGGTGCACTTGTGCTGACACGAGAGAGCAAACGCGATACTCTTTATGGTATGAAGACACGAGTTAACAAAGCTGAGGTGAACACCATGGTTGTTATTCCTTGTAAGACTTGTGACATAGGTAGCTAGGACACATGAGTGAAAAGTAGATGAAGTTGCTTGTAAAAGTTGATCTCATTCCAGAGTTGAAAGGTAGACATTAAGCTTCTGTGATCATTATTTGATTGCCAATCAGTATAGAGTTTATTTTCAAAAAATTGCCCAAAAAGAGCTATTGAGCTTTCGGAATTAGTTTATTCTGATGTTTGTGGTATGATAAATGCAATATCAAAAGGTGGTGCTTCTTCTTTTGTTATTTTCATTGATAGTGTATCAAAAAAAGTGTGGACATTGACAATGAAAAGTAAAAGTGAAGTTAATAATATTTTCACAGTATTTCATGCTATATATTATTGAGCATGAAATAAGAAAATATTTGAAAAGGCTACGCATAAATAATGGTGTTGAGTACAGGGGGTCATTGAGAAAATACTGTATGAAATATAGGATTCTACATGAGAAGACTGTTCCCTATCCTCTAAAATAAAATGGAGTTATAGAAAGGGTGAACAAGACAATTGTTGAGAGAATAAGAAGCATCCTTTCTAGTTTTAAATTGTCAAAATCTTTTTGGGACACGACTATGCGTATAACAGTGTACTTGATAAACCAATATTCTTCAGTGGCATCGAATGGAGATATTCTAGAGAGAGTGTGGTTAGGGAAAGAGGTATCCTATGATCATCTGAGAGTCTTTAGTTACAAAACATTCATGTATGTGCCGAAAGAGAAAAGATCCAAGTTAGATGATGAAGACATGAAAATAAATTTCTTGGCTATGCAAAGGAAGAGTTCAATTACAAACTCTGGGATCTAAGGACTGACACAATTCACAGGAGCCATGATGTTATCTTCAGAGAGGATCAAACAATTGAAGATTTTGAGAAGTCTTTAGAGTCAAAGATTGTTATAAATGATTTCCCCATCTCTATAGTTCATGAGGCTAAAAAATATACAAAAAAAAAACATAAGCAGAGGTGGATGAGCAGTAGGCAGAGGACATTTCAATAGAGGATTAGGCTGAGCAAGGGCATGATGTGGAGGGGGGGGCGGGGGCTCTCATGCAGAACTAGCTGAAGAGCAGTATGGGAGAGGAAAAGAGAATCATATTCCTTCTATTAGGTATCCTTCAAATGAATATATTATACTCACTAACAATGGTGTACAAGAATGTGTTGCAAAAGTGTAGGTTGATGCTCAGAAGGGTAGGTGGATGCATGTCATGCAAGAAGAGTTGGATTTTTTGCATAAGAATCACACTCATAATTTGATAGAATTACTAAGGGTAAAAAAATGTTGCAAAACAAGTAGGTTTACAAGTTGAAAAAATGAAGGCCAAGGAAAAGTGAGGTACAAAGTCAGATTGGTAGTGAAATGATACATGTAATAGAAGGGTGTTGACTTGATCATGAATCTTCTTTCGTGTAGTAAAGATGTCATCTATTCGACTACTAGTTGACTTAATGGCATGTCTTGACTTGGAGATGGTGCAACTAGATGTTAAGACAACATTCCATCATGGTAATCTGGTGGAAACAATCCACACTGCTTATAATTAAGGAAAGAGCAAATGGTTTGCATACTAAGAAAGAGCTTATATGAATTGAAACAATCACCCAAGTATAGTGGTATAGGAAATTTGATTCATTTATAGTGAATCAAGGGTATTGAAGGTTAGCAATAGATCATTATGTTTATGCCAGAAGTTTATCTAAAGATAACCTTATCATTTTTATGTTGTATGTAAATAATGTGTTGATTATCAAGAAGGGCAGTCACAAGATTGGCAAGTCAAAGAAAGACTTGGATGTATTCTTTGATATGAAGGACTTGGGGACATATATAGTAGACAGTGAGCATGAGGATCACTTGTGAAAAAAAGACTAAGAAGTTGTGGTTGTCACAAGAAAAATATATTGAAAAGATGTTTAATAAGTTGAGCATAAAAAATGCAAAGCCAATCGGTACTTCACGTGTAGATCATTTCTAGTTAAGTAGTAAGAAGTGTCCAACTTCCGCAGATGAGTAAAAGAGCATAGAAAAGGTGTCATATGCTTCAACAATTGGGAGTCTCATGTATGTCACAGTATGCGCATGTCTAGATTTGACTTATGCGGTTATCGTAGTGAGCAGATACTTGTCTGATCCAAGTGAAGAACATTGGGCAATAGTTAAGGGGATTCTCAAGTATCTCAAGGCCGGGGCACATCAAATCAGTGTCTATACTTTGGTGGTTCTAAGCCAAAGATAAAAGATTTTGCAGATGCAGATATGACAAGAGATTTGGAACTCTGAAAGCCTATATCTTGTTATGTGTTTACTTTTGCAGGGAGAGTTGTGTCACGATATTCTAAGTTGCAGAAGCGTGTTGCTTTGTCCACAATAGAAGCAGAATGTATTGTAGCTATAGAGACATGTAAAGAGATATTGTGGATGAAGAAATCTCTCCGGGTCATGTGTTGTAATGTGATAGTCAAAGTGCTATACACTTAGCAAAGAATTTGATTTATCACTCTAGTACAAAACATATTAATGTTTGATATCACTAGATTTGAGATGTTCTTCAGAAGATCGAAGCTGATGTAGTCGAAGAATATTCATACAGATAAAAATAAATCACGCATGATGACCAACCATACCGATGGAGAAGCATAACAGTTGCAGAAGTTTATTAGGGATGACTACTATTTAAGCAAGCCAAGATCTATTATAGGGTTAGATCGTTGGGTGAGCCATCCCCTATGAGACGATCATGGCCCTTAGTTGAATGACCAAACTAGAGGCCATAGTCAAAGGCCCCATCGAACCACCCCAGTTGGGTGCCACTATGACTTGGGTGCTGCTCTAGCTAAGGCTGACTCTGTGCACATGTTCTTGTTAGGGTCATTGCTCCTATTCTCTTGTAATGTGGCTCCAGTGTGGATTCCATTGTTTACACCTAGGGCAGTGGGTTGTCTTGAAAAAGCTAGAAGAGTGGGTGGGGGGGTTTATGTGCTCGAGTGTTCTTCTTGACAAACAAGAAATCGCAATAGCAATAGTGTCATCCCAAACTGGCGTATCACCAAGAGAGACATGAGAGAGGGGAAGAAGAAGAAGAAGAAGAGAGAAGTATGATAGCATCTCCAGACTTCCTTAGGCAACTCTTTTCTCGGGGGTTCTTCTCTTAAGTGTGTTTTATACTTAAGTGGAGGTTATGATTCTCAAATTGTGTTCTGAGAGTGGAGCCGATGTATTATCTCTATATTACATGATCGATCAGATTTGTCTCGCAATTTTTCTTTGATTTTGAGACTTTCCACATAAATCTTTTGTGTCGTCTCTATGGTTTTTTATTTGCTTAAGATTTTATTTTGTATTTGTGTGCCCGTCGAGTTCATCCTCAGATTGTCTCCACGAAGAAGGTAAAAAGTAAGTTTAGCCACTTTACCCAACACCTACTTCATACCTATTGATGTGGTGCCCACATAGCTCCTTTCTATCAAGATGAGATAGCATGGGCCCTTTAGGGCACGTGCCAAAAGTCATGTTATCTGCCGACTTTTGAGGCAAGCATGCATTAGAGGACACAAACAATCACATTTCCTCTCTATTGGTCACGTACAAAGGTGGAGCCAGATGAGCGACATGGAGGGTCAATTGCTCCTTAACTTTTCATGTCTCTTGATCAATGTTTTAAAACCCAGGCTAGGCCAACTGGCTCAACCGGTTCACCCGTGACCCAACCCAAAATTGGGTTGACATGCTATTTAAACTAGCCCACCCAAAAAACCTAGTAAAACCTGGCTAACTAGAGTGGGTCTTGTATATGACCTGCTAAATCTGGTATAACCCAATTAACCGCAGCGGGTCTTGTCTATGACCTACTCAACCCGATCAAACCCATGTGACCCAATTGCATCTAGACTTATTTCATATTTTCAATCTTTCTATCATTATCTTAGACTTTTATATATGTAGCATGCAAAGAAATATACAAGGTGAGGAATCATCTTTGAAAGTCTATCCCTCTATCATTTGATAATATTAACATTAAGGAAGTTGAAAAGATTGTAATCTAGACTCTTAAGCCTTTCTTCTCTACATGTATAAAACATAGAAAAATCTAAGAGACCAACTCCCACCATCCCATAGGTACACAATAACTTGAAGATCACAAAATCACTAGTGCATGTATTACAAATTGTTGGTTATGATCATTGGCCATCAATGGGTTACTTGTATGAATATGTGCACAAAGCAAATGAGTCTATCAATAAATCTTTTGGAACTAACACCCATGAGGCTTGGGTTTCATACGATACTAATTATCTAGTTGATAAAATCCCATTTGTAGTATTTATTTAGTGTACTTTTTCTTCTTTTTTTAGACCATCATATTTATTGGTTGTTTAGTTAGGACACATTTTTATTTTTAAAATATATGTTACGTACGGTGAATCTTTCATGCTTCTAACTTACTACATAAGTTACATTAAAATTCTATAGATATAAATGATGTTGATATGAGTTGTTCTGTTTTAACGGGTCAAAGCTCAACTCAAACAATTAAATCATTGACTGATCTCTTGACCCACTAATCTGCATGTCTAGGTCAACCTAACGAATGACTTGGGTTTTAAAACATTACTCTCGATCATCTGCATCATACTATGTTATGATTTTTAGTTTTCCTAGCTAGCTAGCTCTCAAGTTTTGAAGTTTCATTTTCATTATTGACCAGCTGTAATTAATAAGATCTTAATTATAAGATTACTTAACTTCTAAAGGTCTTAATATCTCTTTTGGATCTTCGAAGTCTTAAGATTATTTGTCAACTTTCTTGTTGTGTAAGTAAATCTTAAACAAAAGAGAGGTTGACATATGTAAAACCTAAATTGTTTAGATATTTCAGAGATGTATCCAAAATCTTTAAATCCTTTTCAAGTGGTCTCTTTTAAAGTCCTCACATGTATTGGGAAGGGGGCCGGGGGAATCTGTTTAATTTAAAGTCTTTAAATGATTACTGTACGTGTTGTGACTTCTCTATCATCAATTAGCATTCTATCTAGTCTAATATCATCTACTACATATAGCACCTGCTCCGTACGTCAATGCACTGCTGCAGGTGCAAAAATTAGGTGTCAATATTCCACGTACGTACCATTTCTGTAATCAAATGGCCCCAGGCGTATGTAATTTCGCAGTCCCCTCGAGCTTGCGCAGGATACGTACGTACGCAGGCGTGATAACGTACGACATCCAACTGGTAATGCCCAACAATCTCGTAGCTAGGATGCGTGCGTGCGTGCGTGCGTGCGTGTGTGTGTGTGTGTGTGTGTGTAGTATTTGATCATTAATTTCCCCCCTTCTGTAACTCAGTTCTAACTCTTCACTCTCCCACTGTCTATTTAAAATTTAAAAGTTTCATCCCACTAAAAGACACCAATTTTTGAAGGGTAATACATAATAATGTAAGACTAGAAATACTAGCTACGCACCCTAGCTAGGTATACAGGAGAACTGCAAATTCTCCCCTTATTAATTAATTAGCTCATCAATGAGATTTGGAGACAAAAAAGGGCAATTGTTTTTTGAAATTGTTTTATTATCTTCAAGTCTCATCTATCTGATCCCAAGCAATGGAAGGAAGAGGGGGCTGCAATTCTGTAGCACACTTAATTAATTAGGGTGTGCAGGAAATATTAATTCATACTATAGATGAGAAATAAGTGAAGTATCGATCGATGTTTCCATATATATATATATATATATATATATATATATATATAATATCTTAACACGCAACTCGATCGATCTCCACAACTGTATTCAAAGTTCAAGATTAAAGCTTGAAAAGTGTCCAGAAACGACGCCGGGGCGGGCGCGACGGCAAGCAGTCCTCTGCTGTGGAGCTGCTACGTACAGGTTGGCTCTTTGGGATTCCATAATGTACCCGTAACCCCCGTACATGCATGTTAATTAGCACCCAAGCAGTAACGCATGCCGTACGTACGTGAGGGCAACTTGCCGGAGAGTACTTAAATTTGCAGGGTAGCATGCATTTAATCACGAACGGACGAGCCGCTGGGCAGGAGGCTCGATCGAGCTGGCGAGCTGCTGTTGCCCTTCCAGCGGACTGCTCTCTTTTAATTAATTAAGGGCAGTGCTGGATCGAGGTGACACACGTACGTACAGCCCGGCAAGCAGCGTGAGCTGCCACGGTGGTCTGCCAGTTGCCATGCAGTGAGCACTGCCGAGCAACATGTTGTGCTCAGAGACGTCATCCAGGGACACGGCCGTCTCCCCTTTTTCACTGGTCTGAGAGGATGCCACGGAGAACGTGGCGTCTCTCCATTGGCAAGGCACGGTGTGCCATGCACGGCGAAGATCGAGGCAGCTCTCGATCGTTTCATCCCTTGAGATTTGCATGGGAAGGAAGTCGGGTTCTCACGATGGGTTTTGGTATTGCGAAACAGGGAGGGAAGGAACCCATCGTCGTGCGCTGTGACCCGTCCAATATCTCTTTCTTTTTCGATCGGATTTCCCTGAGATTTGCCTCGTTTTGGTGAGTGATCACCATCCGAATGCAGGTGTCTAAAGATTTCATACGGTGATGTGACGAGGATCAGGTGATCCCGACGACAAATTTTAGGGATCCGATCTTCACCGGACAATTTCCTAGTCAGATCTTAGAGTAGTGAACAAAGTAGGGAGAATTAAGAGGAAGGGGAGGAAGAAGGAAAAGATTGCATCCACTGTATGTCAAGTCGATCTCCCAAGCTGTATGTCTGAAGAAATAAAAGAAGCTTGCAGCAGTTTCATACAACAACAGTAATAATAACGGGTGCAGAAGGAGTGGAAGTACTAACAATAATCAAAATAATGTAGAACAATTACACCAGGCATAAATTAAAACAAATGGGGGCAACGCATGCATTAAGGAGGGCATCTTGTTGGTATCTTCCAATATGGTTTTGCTTTCGTATAGTTTGTGACTATATATTTAAGGAAGGCCTTGAAAATCATAGAGAGCACCCCATCAATATAAATCTTTTCAAATAATTATAAAATGAACTTAAAGATAGAAAAACCACATCCAGTTTTATATCAAGACCTTAATTAATCTAGATATACTGAATTAATCCGATCCAATCTAGGTGGTTTGTGTTTAAGTCAGCATACTTTTAAATCCAAGGTTTGTGGGTCACATTTATACTAGGACTCCATGCATGGTCTACAAAAGTTGGTCAGCCTCTATCAATTAATTATAAAGTGGTACGTGGTTGAAGGCTGCAGGCAAAATCAGTAGAGTTATAAACACAAATAACATTATAAAAGTCATGTTGATTCGCACATAGCCGGTTGAAGCTCACTTAATTAATTAATTGATTCTGTGTCAAAGATTTAACAAGATAGTAAATAGTGCTCATGGCAAATTCAGGGGGAAAGAACAGTAGATCTGTGTGTCGGTCGCTAGATCTTGATCGAGGCTGATCAAACAGACATGGTAAAGAAATTCAAAATAAGATGTCACTGAAAAATGTTTAAAATTTTTGTTTTTATTAATACTAGATATCTTATATGAGCTACGTACGTACAAAGGGAAAAGAGAAAGTTATAAGTTAAGATTGGTATTCGCTTGTAAGAACAAGATAACCATCTAAAAACAAGGAATTATATATGTGATTTCCTTTCACAGAAGAGGCAGCAGTCACAATAGGCAACTTAAGCCATGGCCAACCTTGAATATCATTAAAACTTAATTCTTATATCGCAAGCTAATTAATTTGCTTGTGAAAGGGCAATTAATGTCACTTTTTGTTGGAATCTATATTTTAAAATTTAAAAGGTTTGAGTCTCTTTGTGTTATTTAGTCCCACATTGAAAAATAAAAAAAAAATCAACTACTTTTAATTGGGACTCATCTCTAGCTCTCTACTTCTTTGAGGAGACTACGAAGGTTGAGTTATTTGAGCTAGTGGGTTCTTTGGGACTTATAGTTTTCGCTCATACGAGCACTTCTATCATACCTAGGAAGAACAAGAATAGAAAAATCATTTGCAAATGACTTCATATCATACCTAGTAGATCAGGATGATCCTTTAAAGATGTCAAGAATTAGAATAGAAAAATCATTTGAAGATGACTTCATATCACAAATCATTTAGAGATGACTTTATATCATACTTAGTAGAGGATGATCCATTAACCTTTAAAGATGCCATCTCATCTACCTTTAAAGATGTCATGTCATCTAGGGATGATCCATTAATCTTTAAAGATGCCATGCCATCTACCTTTAAAGATGTCATGTCATCTGGTGATTCCACATTCTAGAAAGAAGCAATCAATAGAAAAATGGAATCAATTAGGAGCAACCAAACTTGGGAACTAGTAGATCTTCCACCTGGTACTAAAATAGTTAGTTATAAATAAAATTTAAAAAGAAATTGAAACCAGATGACTCCATTGACAAATATAAGGTTAGATTGGTTGCTAAGGGTTTCAGATAGAAAAAAGGAATAGATTTCTTTGATACCTATTCTCTTATGGTTAGGATGACTATAATTCGTGTGCTTGTTGTATTGGCATCCATTTATGATCTAGATGAAGAGATCTTTATAGATCAGCCACAGGGATTTATATTTTTCGACCAAAAGCATAAAATATGCAAGTCGGTGAAGTCCTTATATGGACTTAAGCGAGCCCATAAGCAATGACAAAAAAATTGATGAAGCTAATGATTTTTCTATGTGTGAATCTGATAAATACTTGTATGTTAAATTTCTTGTTGATTCTTACATTATTTTATGTCTTTATGTTGATGATATCTTAATATTAGGCAATGACTTGACGTTGATAAATGAAATTAAATAGTTTCTCAATAGAAAGTTTGACATGAAGGATCTGGGAGAGGCAAAAGTGATACTAGGGCTTAGGCTTCTAAAGTCACCTGAGGGTTATTCTATATCACAATCTCATATGTTGAGAAATTAAGTATTGAGAAGGTTTGGTCTATATAACTGTAAACCTGTGAGTACTCCTTTTGATTCTAGTGTCATACTTAAAAAATATCATAGTGAATATATTGAACAACTTAGATATTCATAGTTAATTAGTAGTTTAATGTATTTGTCAAATTGTAGTAGACCTGACATCTCTTTTGTTGTGAATAGACTTAGTGGATATACACATTGTCCTAACAAAATATATTGGCATGCACTTGAAAGAATATGTAGATATTTGAAAGGTACCTTATTATATACACTGCATTATGGAAGATATCCTACTGTAATGGAAGGATATAGTGATGCCAGTTGGGTGACTGGATAAGCCCAAGGAAAGGGTACCACTGGTTTTGTGTTTATGATAGGTGGTGGGACAGTTGCTCGAAATCCACCAAACAAACCATATTAGCGCGGTCTACCATGGAGGTTGAGTTAGTGGCAGTAGAAGTGACTAGTAGAGAAGTAGAATGGCTGAAGAATCTTATGGTTGAGCATCCCTTGTTGAGTAATTCAATTCTTGCTATCTCTATTCACTGTGATAGCCAAGCTACAATAGTCAAGGTTAAAAGTGATAAAGTAAATGATAAGTTGAGTACTCATATAATGTTAATTAAAATTGAAATTTGTGATAGTATATGAATAAAGAAATAGTCTCTTTAGACTATATGTGAATTCAGTAAGAAATTTTGTTGATCTTTTAACCAAGAGATTGGATAGAATTTAGTTGAACAATCATCAAGTTGAATGGGACTTAAGCCCATTAGTTAAACACCATCAATAGTAACCCAACCTGATGTTAGGAGATCCCATAACGCAGGTTCAATGGAAAATAAATTGAATGGGTGTGTACTGGAGATCAACACTTGTTGGACACTGGTGTCTTAATGTCCATCTCTATGATGAAGTGCTTATTCTAGAACGGTAAAGGATGACTTATAACTCTTAATGACTCCAAAGGCTTGTGTGACGAGGTGTACATACGTTTCAGTATACCTTGGAGGACTCACATATGTGAGTGTGATTGTATGGCCGTAATCTGTTGGGACTAATCTCTAGAGCACTCATGAAATAAGATACAAAGCACATGGCTAGAATGCGCTACCCTGTGAGAACACCACTATTAGCTAATGATATGTGTGTTGTACTAAACATCCTACATAAGGGTCTAAGTTCAAGATATAGTTCACTTAGATCTACGGAGAAAGAGAAGTATAACACTATATGAAGGCTCAAGTCAGAAGACATCTTTACATATGCATGTCATTTTAGACTCTTGTTGATATATGTCTCAAACTTTTAATTTTTTTCTTGGTGGGCAAATGTTTGAATCTATGTTTTAAATTTTAAAAGGTTTGAGTCTCTTTGTGTTGTTTAGTCCCACATTGAAAAATAGAAAAAATTTCCATCCACTTTTAGTTGGGACTATTATCTTTAGTTGTGAACTTTTTGAAGAGACTATGAAGATTGGGCTATTTGAGGTAGTGGGCACTTTAGGCCTTATCGTCTTTCTCACATGTGCGCGAATTTCCTTACCTTGCCGTGGTGTGCATGCGTGTAATTCTCGACATTTATTTTCTTTTATTTTTGACCGTTTGTCCGTCTGTCTCTTGGATTCTCTTCGTATCTCCTCAGATTCCACTCTTTGGGCAAATGGATGTGACTCAATCAAGGTCCCAAGGAGATATTTGAGGAGAGTCGATTGTGTGCAAGGTAGGCGGCTTAGAGTTTTCTCTCACTCGACGGCTATCTCTCTCGAGCTCCCTCTCTCAATCGTTTTCTTCTTCTTGCAAGAGCCTCCAGTCATAGTGGTGTTCTCCCCCAGCAACGTGAGTTGGAATGCACCTTCACGTTGCCATCAATCTGGGTCATCGTATCTTAGGGAAAGTTTCATCATGAAGCCTATCTACACCGGAGTATGGGCTGAACGACTCTAAAGAAAGTGACTACGCGCTTTGACCTGAGTTTGAATTTCCCAATCGATTGATTTTCTTTGATTTCGGTGCTTTGATCTAATAAAAAATGTCTACCTGTGAATAGTTATTTCTAACATTTTAGAGTCGCTCTTTTCTATTAGATCAAATGGCACCAAACATAGTTGCACGTCCAGATAAATTTATTGGCCCATTCTTTAAACGTTGGCAATAGAAGATGCTACACTGGTTAACCACTTTTGCTCTATTCTTTGTGATAAAATTCCACTCACATGCGGATGATGAAAATGAACCCACTAGGTCGGTAGATGTAACCAAGTTTAAGGAGAGGGATTACCTATGTACAAGTAGCATCATCTCGTGTCTTTCTGATAAACTATATGACATATATTGCACTGCTAAATCTACCAAAGACCTGCGGTTTGCCTTAGAGAAGAAGTATGGCTCTGAGGATGTCAGTCTTGATAAAATTACGGTAGCCAATTGCTTTGACTACAAGATGAATGATACTGCATCCATTATTGACTAGACCCATGAGATCTAGTCCCTTGTTTTAGACATTCAAAGGTGTGAAATGTCTATTGATGAGAAATTTCAGGTCTGTGCTTTGATAACAAAACTCTCACATTTCTGAAATGATTTTTCTCTATCTCTTCAACAAAAATGTGATGAGAGGACTATTGAATAGTTGATCTTTGTTTTTCAAGTTGAAGAGAGAAATAGGGATAAGAACAAAACCAGAAATCCTCCACGTAAACTTGAATTCTACTCTAAGACTCCAAGGCCAATTTGATTGAAAAATTTACCTCTCATTCCTTCAACAAAACTATCAAGAAATCTAAAGATATCAAAGGGAAGATAAAGATTAAGAAGGAATCAGAGAATATTACTTGCTATGTGTGTGGAAAGCCAAGTCATAAAGCCTATATGTGCTTTGAAAGAAAAGACAGGAACAATAAATCCTACAAAGGAAAGAAGTCCGCTGCTACTGATCAACAAGTCAATGTATTGAATATTGGCTCCACTTTTGATGAAAGGTTTATTTACTTTAATCCTGAAATTCATGTGACATGTCTACTAATAGACTGGTTAATAGATACGGGAGCACATGTCCATGTCTCCTCAGATAGAGCTTTGTTCTCTTCTTATCAAAGCATCGAAGATATGAGCATTATAATGGGCAACTCCACTGCAACCAAAGTAGAGGATGAAGGACGTAACCTGAAGCTTATTTCGGGGAAGACCTTGAGCCTCTATAAAATACAACATGTGCATGATGTCAGGAGGAACTTAGTTAGTCGGTCTTTATTAGTGCATTGAAACTATGAACTTGTATTAAAATCTAACAAAGTTGTAACCACTAGACATGGAAACTTTGTAGGAAAAGGATAATTATGTTATGGTTTATTTGTACTTAATATTTCTAATAGCTCTTTGTTAAATAAAAGTTCCTCTTCTGCCAGCTTTCATGTTGAAACTTGTGACTTGTGGTATGTTAGACTTGGTCATGTTAATATTAATACTATTAAAATAAAGACTCATTTAGATTTAATTCTCAAGTTTGATGTGAAGCATGCTGATAAGTGTCAAATATGTGTGCATGCTAAACAATCAAGGAAGCCTTTTAAGTCCATTGAATATAACACCTCAGTATTAGAGTTGATACACTCTGATATTTGTAAAGGGACGGGTTCCCTAAGTAGAGGTGGCAAAAGGTATTTCATTACCTTTATTAGTGATGCTTCCAAATTTTATATTTTGCATTTACTTAGAACTAAGGATGAGGCTCTAGAAAAATTTATGACTTTTAAGTCTCTATCCGAAAAATAAACTAAAAAATTACTTAAAAGATTGAGATCTGATAGGGGTGATGAATACGTGTCTAATGTTATGAATGATTTTTGTGTCAAAAATAGAATTGTCCATGAGTTGACAGCTCCATATTGACCTGAATTAAATGGAGTGACTGAGAGGAATAATAGGACATTGATGGATACGATGAATTCCATATTATATAGCTCAGGATTACCTAATAATATATGAGGAGAAGCTCTGCTCTATGCATGTCATGTCCTTAATTGTATTGCTCACAAGGTAAAAGACAAATCACCTTTTGAAATCTAATTTAAAAGAAAATCAAATTATAAATTGTTGAGAGTTTAGGGATGTTTAGCCAAAATAAAAATTTCAAAGAATAAGAAGAGAAAAAGTAGTTCTAAGACTTTAGATGGTGTTTTCATTTATATTGAAAATAGTTCTGTCTATAGATTTCTTATCATTAAATTTGATATTCCTACTAATACTATTTATGAATTTGATGATGCAATCTTTTGTAAGGATATCTTTTCTTTGAAGACTAAGGACATTGTACATGTAGATTCATCTTTTATTCCTTCATCTAGCACTTCTAATCCTATTCAACATGGTCATTTTGATGTAGGCATAGAACCTAGGAGTAAAATAAGTAGAATAGAAAAAATCATTTGGAGACGACTTCATATCATACCTAATAGAGGATAATCCATTAACCTTTAAAGATGCCATGTCATCTAGTGATTTCACATTCTAGAAAGAAGCAGTCAATGGAGAAATAGAATCAATTAGGAGCAACCACACTTCAGAACTAGTAGATCTTCCACCTAGTACCAAAATAATTAGTGGTAAATAGATTTTCAAAAAGAAATTTAAACCATATGACTCCATTGACAAATATAAGGTTAGATTGTTTGCTAAGGGCTTCAGACTGCAGAAAGAAGGAATATATTTCTTTGATACCTATTCTCATGTGAGTATGATGACTACAATTCGTGTGCTTGTTACATTGACATCCATTTATGATCTTAAAGTTCACCAGATGAATGTGAAAACTACATTTTTGAATGGTGAACTTAATGAAGATATCTATATAGATTAGCCAGAGGGCTTTGTAGTTTCCAACCAAGAGCATAAAATATGTAAGTTGGTGGAGTCTGTATATGGACTTAAGCAATCCCCTAAGCAATGTAATTAAAAATTTGATGAAGTCATCTGTTCTAATAGTTTTTCTATGTGTAAATATGATAAATGCTTGTACATTAAATTGTTTGCCGATTCTTAAATTATTTTATGTCTCTATGTTGATGATATATTAATATTAGATAATGACTTGATGTTGATAAATAAAACTAAATAGTTTCTGAATAGAAAGTTTGACATGAAGGATCTAGGAGAGGCAGAGGCGATACAAAGGCTTAGGCTTCTAAAGTCACATGAGGGTTATTCTATATCACAATCTCATTATGTTGAGAAAGTATTAAGAAGGTTTGGTAAAGTATTAAGAAGGTTTGGTCTATATGACTGCAAACATGGGAGTACTCCTTTTGATTCTAGAGTCATACTTAAAAAATATCATGGTGAATGTGTTGAACAACTTAGATACTCATAATTAATTGATAGTTTAATATATTTGTCAAATTACAGTAGACCTGACATCTCTTTTGTTATAAATAGATTTAGTAGATATACACACAGTCCTAACAAAATACATTGGCATGCACTTGAAATAATCTGTAAATATTTGAAAGGTACCTTATTATATGCCCTGCATTATGGAAGATATTCTATTATAATGGAAGGATATAGTGATGCTACTTGGGTGACTGGAAAAGTCCAAGGAAAGGGTACCACTGATTTTATGTTTATGATGGGTGGTGGGACAGTTGCTTAGAAATCCATCAAACAAACCATATTAGCTCGGTCCACCATAGAGGCTGAGTTAGTGGCAATAGAAGTGACTAGTAGAGAAGCAGAATAGCTTAAGAACCTTATGGTTGAAGCTTCCCTTGCTGCGTAAGCCAACTCTTGCGATCTCAATTCACTGTTATAGTCAAGCTGCAATAGCCAAGGTTAAAAGTGAGAAAGTAAATGATAAGTTGAGTACTCATATAAGGTTAAAATTAAAATTTGTGAGAGAGTAGATGAATAAAGCAATAGTCTCTTTAGACTACATGTGAAATTAATAAGAAATCTTATCGATCCTTTAACTAAGAGATTGAATAGAAATTTAGTTTAACAATCATCGAGTTGGATGGGCTTAAACTCATTAGTTAAACACCATCAATAGTAACCTAACCTAATGTTTGGAGATCCCATAGCATAGATTCAATGGGAAAATAAGTTGAATGGGTGTGTACTGGAGAGCACTTGTTGGACACTAGTGTCTCAATGTCCATCTCTATGATGAAGTGCTTATTCTGGAACGGTAAATGATGAGTTATAACTCTTAATGAGTCTAAAAGTCTGCGTGGTGAGGTGTAGATACGTTTCAATACACCTTAGAGGACTCACCTATATGAGTGTGATTGTGTGACCGCAATCTATGGGATCTTTTGGGCTAATATCTAGAGCACTAATGAAAAAAGATATAAAGCACATGGCCAGAATGTGCTACCCCGTGAGAACACCACTATTGGCTAATGATATGTGTGTTGTACAAAACCTTCTACATAAGGGTCTAACTTTAAGACATAATTCACTTAGATCTGTGGAGAAGAGGAAGTATAACACTATGTGAAGGTTCAACTCGGAAGACACATTTACTTATGCATGTCATTTTAGGCCATTGCTGATCCATGTTTCAAACTTTTTAATTTTTTCTTGGTGAGCGAATGTTGGAATCTATGTTTTAAATTTGAAAAGGTTTGAGTCTCTTTGTGTTGTTTAGTCTCACATTGGAAAATAGAAAAAGTTTTCATCTACTTTTAGTTGTGACTCTTGTCTTTAATTGTGTATTCCTTTGAGGGGACTATGAAAGTTGGGCTATTTGAGCTAGTGGGCTATTTGGGCCTTATCCTATTTCTCATACACGCTCGAATTGCCTTGCCATGGCATGCGTGCGTGTGATTCTCGACATTTATTTTAATTTTTTCTTTTATTTTTGACTGTTTGTCCATGTGTCTCTTGGATTCTCTTCGTGTCTCATCGGATTCCACTCTTTGGGCGGATGGGTGTGACTCAGTCAATGGTCGCTTCCCGACGAGATATTTGGAGAGAGTTGATTGTGTGCAAGGGAGGAGGCTTAAGGTTTCTCTCACTTGACGGTTATCTCTCTCAAGTTCCTCTCTCCCAATCGTCTTCTTCTTCTTATAAGATCCTCCAGTCACAGTGGTGTTCGTCCCTGGTAACGCGAGTTGGAGTACCCTTCCCGTCGCCATCGGTCTGAGCATCTATCCTCGGAGAAGTTCTGTCATGAAGTCTATCCGCACCAGAATAGAGATGGAACGACTCTAAAGAAAGCGACTACGCTCTTTGAACCGAGTTTGTATTTCTCAATCGATTGATTCCCTTTGATTTCCGTATTTTGATCTAACAGAAAATCTCTACTTGTGAATAATTGTTTCCAACACTTTTAACACATAAGATCAATTTTGCATTCTAGACAATTAAATGATATTAATCCCTCCGAGTGGCACATCCATATGTCTTGCCTCCATGCATGGTAGATATAGGTGTTACAGATGGTATCATCGTAATGTAACTCTACATAAACTAGCTAGAGAGGCTATCTCTTCGAAGAGGACAAAAATACAAAGAAATTTCCTTCATTAATATTTTGAAGTTTCTAGACTAAATACAAAAGAATGATGACAAAATCACATTTACAATCCTGGATAGCCTAATTAGTTAATTTCATCCTTGGGTGATATATATCAAGCCTGGATTCTTATAATTAATATTGATAAAACAAATATGACACTATGAATTAGTTGGTCTATTACTCTCTCCGAGAAATTAAAGTAGAAATGCAGGCCGTACGTGGTGATCACATGCAGTGTCTATCCTTGTCCCATGCATAATCTACTTTTTCTGGGTATCTCACAGTAACAGTGTCAATCTTTTCTTTATTTTGATGGCCTATGTGTCTGTAGATGTGAGGAAGAGATCTGGTCTGTTATGCAGCCTGTGTAGTGTTAATCTTTATGACGATCCTCTCATAAGAACACTACTTCATTTTGAGATACCAGCAAAAACTAGCTACCAGCTTAATATATGCTTAATTGTGACCATGCAGTTGCTCCTTTTTCTCACGATGTTAAATGAAATTAAGAAAAGATTATCTGAGGATCAAGTGCAGACTCTACAAAAGTAAAATTGATGCGCGCTGAGAACAATGCAACTTATGGAAGACAATTAATGATGAAAGAAGAAATCTTTATTAATTTACTTATGTCAACATCATTCATGGCATATTGGGAACATGGTGCATAAGCCCATAATCTTTTCTTTCATTTATTTTGTACATTAATAATGATGTTAAAAAACATTTAAATATAAAAATATATTTTAAAAAGAACTTATGATGAATAGCCTCGATCCTCAGATAAAATATATGTCGATTTCCAATTTTAACTCTTGAAACACTATAATAATAATGTATAGTTATATGTCCCTCAAATAGCACCAAATTAAGTAATAATTAAAAGGGTATGCACAACATTTTCTTCCTCGCTCTAAGGAAATATTATGGTTTTAAGGAAATATTCTTATGTAAATAAAAAAATTATTGAGATTATTCTTGTAAATACCTCTACGTACCTTTTGAATTGAAGGATTATATTCTGAACTGCCAGTGAACCAACACATCTCTTTGTAAGTCTTCTCTTGCACATTTTACTGACTTCACCTTGGATCAGATCAACGTACCTTTTTATGTTAGCTACAGTATTTAGGGAATCAGTACAATTGTATTGTAACCATATCTCTGGTGACTCAGAATGCTAGTTCTATCAACAAGAAATATATCAATTTTTATTTCAGCCGATTGTCAAGTAAACGATAATCAACATAACAAAAAAAAACTAAAAGTATACCCTAAGGAGAATCAAAACTTTAAGACCACCCTCATAAAGATTGTTCTCTTTTTTGGGTAGTTGCAACTTTCAATATGATGGGAAGAAAGGCATGTAATGAATATTAATATTGTTGTTTCACTGCTTATGTGGATCCCGATTGCTACTTGCAATTTGAAGACATTTGTCATAAGTTTAACTGTGTAATTAGACCACTTAATTTTGGCTTATAATCGTATCTAGGTAATTTAATTGTTAAGATTTGTTATACATCCACGGTTGACTAATTAATCTATGGAATCCGTTAAGTTGGAGTGGGTATCAAATATAATGCATCATACCCACAATTCATGTCAAGTCAGCCACAAGAGGCACTGCCACTAAAAGAATACTAACTGTTAATGAAATCTTGATAATTATTACTCCCAAGAGAAGGAAAAAAATGAAGCTGCCTGCACCAACAAGAATACCTACAGTCCTTGAACACCCACATGGAGACTGATCACACCCAAATGTACAAGGAGATAATGGACTATCTTAAAGGGTCCTCAAGTAGTCCTTCAAGATGATCTGGTTCTATGCCTTTGATGTGTCTAGGGCTGTGCTTCTTCTTAGCCCTTCCCCCATTTTTTATGATGTCAAAGGGGGAGAAGAAGATTATCCTTATGTTGCTATGCTTATGTTGCTTATGCGTGTTTGTGTTGCATGAATGTGTGAATGTGAGAGCATCATGCATTTCATGCATTGTCATGTAGGTCATGTGTAGGGCCTAAAGTGTAGGATCATGAGAGTCTATTGTAATGAAGAGTCTGTTACAATGAAAACCCCAAAACAATGAAAATCAAAATTTAAAAAGAGATCGCTTGTGCTATCTTTGTGGTTAATTGATTGTGAAATGAATGTTGAATTATCTTGCCGGCCTATCATCGATCCTTGTGTGTAATAATTAAATTTTATTGAAGTTTTGTCATCATCAAAAAGGGAGAGATTGTTGACCTTCTGGTTGATTTTGATGATATGTTTATTTTGATTATAACAAAACACTAGTTTGAATGAAATTGATATTTTGAAGGCTCTTGAGCTTCATTTTAATCATAAGTTCACACTTTCTTTGATTTCGATTGTACATTGAAGGTCTAACTTGTTTTCAAGATATATTGCAGTAAACCTCAGCCTTATGCCAAAGAAAACAATCCAAAATGTCCAAGATAAGATCATATTTTATGTCTAAGAAAATGAGACTAACTTATGCTAATTTTTCTATGATGTAGGGCACATGTCAACCAACCCGGATTTACAGGTCGACCTAAACCAGTCAGAGACTTCATCTTGTCATAGAAAACACAGAGGTCGACCGACCTGAACAATAGGTCGACCGACTCAATGCATGTTTCGATCGATGCCATCTTGCAGGTCAATCAATAGCCGCCAGAGACTTCATCCTGTCACAGAGTACACAGAGGTCGACCGGCCTAAAGAACATGTCGACAAATTTCATCCATCGGTCGACTGATGGTAAGTATAGGTCGACCAATTACCAGTTCTATTTTTCTAACTCTGTTTTGCAGGTGTCAGGTAGGTCGACCGATCCAACTTGCAGGTCGACCGATTGTGGTTATGCGGTTTGCGAAAACATCATGTCCGGCACGTATCCTTCACGTGTGAACGTACAAAATGCCTTTTGGTGAATATTCCTACTTACCATGTGTGAGACACGAAGGATAAATTCTAGAAGGCCATATATATGCATTTAGGGTGCCCAAAATGAAGATAGATCCACTACAACAATGAGGCAGCTGAAAATAGAGCGTGTGAAAGGAAAGAAAACGTCCTTGGTGTCCAGGGCTCGTATTCCTTGATACCCAAGGAGAAAGCCTTGATCAAAGTGCTATTTGGATGTATTCCTGAAGGAAGAAATGTGTGGATCATCATGGAGATACTGAGCTACGTGAGAAATTGAAGAAGCTTATCGTTCCTTGGAGAAGTCTTGAAGACATCAGACAAGGGGAGCTTTCATTGGTTATAAATTTTTACTCAACATTTCTTATTGTCATTCTGCGTTTGATCTGTACTCATCTTGAACTCTGAGCATAGCTGTGAGTGAAGATCGTGAGTCTTCGTGTGTGTGGGAGAACCGACGTTCTCCGAGTGTGTGTCTGTTGATGCAGAGCATCGTGTGTTGGAGATAGATTCTGTGTGTGTGTGTGATTTTCTTAGTCTGGTTAATCCTCACACACCGTGAGAGGTGGACGTTAGGCTACACAAGAGTGCAGAACCACCTAAAAATCTTGGTGCATCATGATTTGGTGCTTATCTCCTATTCCCATTCTCATCGTGTGGGCTTCAGTGTCGATCTGCATTGCCATATCCAATTTTAGCTCGATTCGCTCTGCTCGTAGTTAATCTTGCTGTACTGTGTTTTCAAAAGTAGGGAAATCAATTCAACCCCCTCTCCCTTAATTTCTGCATGTTTCCATCTACAATCGTCCATGCTTTCTAATTGAAAACCCATTTTCATCAGACCGTTTGTCTTTTTGGGGCCAGAGATTATCAATAATCCATGGTTCTACCTACGTACTTGTTGACATGCGTAGGGATTATGGCAGACCTCGCTAAATAAAGAGTAGATCCTGGCCAGGTAAGGACTAAATTCCAACCTAAACCCAAGAAAGGTCCAACTCCAAGCAAAATGAGTCATAAAATATTACGATGTGTTCATAGCTATCCCTAATAGTCATCAACTAAACAACTCATGAAAATTGCAGCTACTAATAAAAACATAAACAACAGTAGTTAGATTAATCAGTAATATAAGTAGTATAACTCAAAAAACGATATATCTTGTTTTATATACATTGGATTTCTCATATGATCTGATCATTTGTATAACATGAACATGTTAACGATAAAGCTTCAATTGAAAAAGAGAAAGGAAAGAAAAACATGAATTCCAGAGAAGGAAATTTAAATAGCTACATTGAATACCCGTGTTGAATATTGATAAGAAGTGTGGAACCATAATTCACCTGTAAGGTATTCCTTGGCATTACGGCTGGGATAGCATTATTTTCTTCCATTATCAACGTTCATGATATACCTGCTGGTTTAAAGGCAAAAAACATCAAAATGGAGGACTTTTCCCTTTTTTCTCATCTAATTAAGAAGCAATGTGAGTTATGTAAAGAACACACATATATATGTTCCTCCCTTCTAATTAAGAAGTATAGAATGGTGAATAACTTCAAGGAGAAACTAAGCAAAAAAAAATCCGATGTCCATACACAAACTTAGCTAATAAAACTTAATTTGAAGGATGTTGATGGAGAATATCGAAATTTGGAAACACATGTTAACTATAGTTAGTCTGACCCATGTTAATCTTAGATTAAGAAAGCAACTAGGAGATAAAAGTTAGTACAGTGAGTATAAATCCCAATAAGATAGGATTAGGAGAATCAGATCCACTCACTGAGAGCAGAAAAAGTCGGCATTACGTGTCGACCCATCGAAGATCTACTCTATATCACTCCCTTGGCTTTATGCATTTAGTGTCAGCTTCTTTTATGGGTCGCGTCCGCAAAGTTATCTGCTCATCAAAAGGCGCCCTTGAAATACATATATATCCTCCATTCACTTATATATGCAGAGAAGAAAACCAAAACCAACTTGAAATGCATATATAAGAGACCTGGTGAAATTTCTGAGGCGATCGATCGAATCGAGAGAAAGATCGGCTCCACGTAGCATGTGATGATCATTACGGGGCGCAGAGACCACTTGTAAAACAGTAAGGAGCTCGATCAATGGAGCAGCTGGCAGAAGTTTTAAGAAAGAGAAGAGAAGAAAGAAAAGACAATAACATAAATGGCGTAGGATAGAGACCCGACCTCCGCAGCTCCCGGCCGTTACCTTCGTGACTTGCTCCGAGGGCTGGGCCTCGCCCCGCCAGCGCGTTCGATCGATCTGAAAAAGGTGCTGCGATCGACCAGCTAGCGCAGTAACAAAGGTAAACAGGCAAAATGGCAGAAGTAATATTTGAGCAGGGAAAAGAAAAGAAAAAAGTAAATATATAATCTTCTGCACTTCTTTTAGCTGCAGGAGCTAGCTAGCTCTTTCCCTTCTCTGTGTGATTGTGGATGGAGAGAATATGGCAGCCATGCAAACTGATGTAAGATCTTGATATATATATGAAGCGCACAAGAAAATAGGTGGGATTATCATGGGTCGCGACATGCTCCTATCTTAATATCAAATGTATACGTACAATTGAAGGATATGAACCATTACTGCATATATATGTAGATATATAAACGACAACCCAAGAGAAATTAAGGACAAGGGAAAACAAAGGAAAGAATGGAAGAAAGCGCCTCCAATTCTCTCTACTAAGGAATTATTATTTCCGCACTGATCAACTTAGCTTCTCACGATCATCGTCGACCGAGAATAACTATAAACGGGACATCATCCGGATTTATGCTGGAATTGAGAATAACTTCCCTTGCCTGCATCACCCACTTGTTGAAACCTTGGTGGTCGCAAAAGGCTTGCCCTGCAGCTACATGGCCATGTCCATCGACGCTGGCTGCTGATCTGTGCCTGGAGACTCCTCCACCTCCGGTGCCCCGGGCCTCATATGGGGAAGAGGCAGTGCCGGCGGCGGTACATTCCCATGCGCCGCTGCTGCATCGCCGCCCGTGTCTGCTGCGGACGGCGAGCAACCCAGGTTCACGCCGAACAGTCTCACCGTCCTGCCCACAGTTTCGCCGCCCTGGGCTGCGGTCACCGGTTCGAAGATGGGCCTGCCGAGGGCCCAGTCCCCGCCGCCGCTGCCGATCCCGAGTTGCACCGCGACCTGCGACGACGGGTTCCCTGCCGATCTCAAGTGCAGGTACGGGTTTGAAGGGACAGGGCCAGGGTTGTGGCCGTAGTACAGGTGGCGGTCGTACGCGGCCATAGCCGAGACGAGGGAGCTCGGCGGCGGGGGCACGACGAGGCGCCCCCACGGGACGGCGGCGCCGGCGCGGGGGAAGGGCACCGCCACAGGCGAGGGGTCGCCGTGGAAGGTAAGGGGGAGGCGGTGGAGCAGCGGATACTGGAGGGGGAGGGCGCCCGGGCGGTGCTTCCAGTCGATGAAGAGGCGGTGGCGGCCGGCCTCCCCGACGCCGCGGCCGAAGGAGACGGTGTCGCCGGCGTCGAGGTGCTTCTCCTTGACGAAGCGGCTCCAGCCCTTGGTCATGACGTAGCTCTGGCTGCTGTTCCAGTAGGAGTAGCGGAAGCGCCAGTGCTTTCCGGTGCGGTCCTCGAAGCTGAGCAGCAGGCCGTTCTCGCCGGCGGCGGCATCGAGGGGGAAGTACTTTTCGGCGTGCTGCTTCGGGATGACCAGCCTGTTGAGCTTGCCCACGTCGCTGGGGGTGACCACCTTGTCGAACATGTGCTCCTTCTCCACGAAGGGCGTGGAGGGGCCGCCGCCGGGGTGGGCCTCTCCGGACTGGCGGGCGGAGAAAGTGGAAGGGGAGAAAGGGGGAGGTGGGAGGGCGAAGGGTGGCTGGTGCTGGTGGAAGGGTTCCTGAGGGTCTTCGTCCTCACAGTTGTAAGGGTTGCTTTCTCTTCTTCTTCCTGATAGGGGATCCATGAACGTGGTTGTTGTCAGTACTCCCAGGACTTGATGAGGTTGTCACCCAGGACTACGATGATGATTATGCAGATCTTACGCCTTCCTCGGAGACGATCTCTGCTGCTGCGCCACTGCCATTACCACACAGCTCTGGCCAGTGTAGAGCCTCTCTCTCTCTCTCTCCCCGCCTGTAAGATGTGGAAGAAAGGGAGATCCTGGTAGCCAGATCGTCCCCCTGACTTGCCGGGGGGAGGGTGCGTCGGGGTGGAAAAGGCAGAAAAGGAGGGGGGGGGGGGAAGAGAGAGAGAGGGGGGGATTGGGACTTGCTCTTCCCCTGCTTGCAGGACTAGAATGATTAGACTGCTTTCTATACTGACAGATTGATGTGAATACTGGTGGATTATGGGAGGAGGCCGTGTACCGTGTTGTATCTCTCTTCCACTCCGCGAGGGATCCCAGAACAGGATTTGGGACTATAGATTCTATTAGATGAACTGCTCGTGAAGGAGGAAGAAAAGAGAAGCAACGGATATGGGGAGGGCTGCTGGATCGAGCATCCCTGCTAGTAGGAGTATCTTGCTAGAGGAATGGGGGGTTGAAGGTCCTGACGGAGGACAGGGAGAGATAAAGGTGGGAGAGAGAAACTTAAGCTGTTAAGGGCGGGGTGGGATGAGCAGGCCCATGAAGTGTCTGGTTAAGCTCATGTGAGCACGTCCTTTTCATTATTTCTAGGGGCATTACCTTGCATCTTTATTCTTTCCGCTGAATAATTTATTGTCTTTCTTGAAATTCAATTACAAAGATATCTAAAATTAATCACGGAAGAATTATACTTTAGCATGTGATACTTATTTCCACATGGTATATTAATTATTTTCTCCTTTTGTTATTAGATCTTTACTTGAATAATAAATATATATATATATATTTGTATATAACTCATAAGTTACATGTTTTAGGATTCCTTATATATATATATATATATATATATATATATATATATGAAGATGGATCCGTTGCTACCGGTGATAGTGGAAGAGCGATGTCATTAGTTTCAAAATCACATAATTTAATTTTAAATTATTAATCTATATCGTTAAATCTTCTAACTATTAACAAACTAATTGTGCATTAAAAATCATATGATTCCAATATTTATTTGTTGTGCATTATATGAACATAAAATCAACCGCTTAGATAGTACAATTTTTGGTATCGTATGATATCTAAGTTTTGTATATCAAATTTGAATGTTTTTTCATGTATAATTAAATTTATGATAGTAGAGAATATTTAATGTGAAAATTAAAATTTTAAAATTAAATTACGTGATTATAAAATTAATGACGTCACTCTTCCGTTGCCACACCCCTGCCCTAACTTGCCGTTTCTTAGAAGGTGGTGATGCCACAATTCAGCTCTAATCCTCCATTTGATTAGCTGAAATGAAATTATGAAACATGACATGGGCTCCAGCCATGGGGGCGAAACAGCCAAAATCCTTCGTCAAAAGAAGGCAGGTATATGTGCGCGCGTGTGCATGAACATATACATGTAGATCTTTTATAGCCAAATAATACAAAGTTTTTTGTTGCCGCTGGGCCATTGATCAAACATGGACACAGGCATTTGCGCTAGGCTATCGAATGCATTACATAGTTCAAAGCTTCCATCCATCACTAGCACAAGGTTAGCCATGCCATTGATACAATATTATACAGTACCATGCCGGTGTGTGCTAGTCTTACTCAGCCCTTGCAATCTTTTTGTTTTTCACGGGATGTCCGACTCATGCCCTCACCATCGTAGCCTTCCGCCTCCACCACCAGCCTCCTCCTTCACCGTCATAACCCATACTGTAACTATGACTCGCCGACCTAAATTTACTGATCAGGTACAATAGATTAATTGCACCAGTATGACATCAACAAACTATGATCATGGGTGAGAGTTCCTCGCTGAGTGGGAACGCAAAAGATTTCGCCTGCGTGGATCCTAGTAGCTTCGTCTAATCAGAGCTTGGGCTAATAGAAAGTCGCCTACCAAGTAACAAAGAGATATGCTCAGACATGCATATATATGTACGTACATAGCTACGTATATATACATATATATAATTTAATTATCAAATCATACAAGTCCATGATTGGACAGCCATTTGTAAAGGTATGTATTAATCAGGTGCCCCAAATTTCGATGCGGGAATGGGGGAGAGGGAGGTCCCAGCATCGAAGATCTCATTTAGGATCTTGCCCGCACAGCTGATCCATATTGGGACGATGGGCTATCAAATCCGATATCCCAACGTACTTCATCTAATAACAAAATCATGCTGGATCGTGCTATGGAAAATTCCACAGCATGCAGAAGGAAATTGCCAGAGGTTAGAGGGCTATATTCCACATGCTGTAGAATTTTCAACCACCTGAGTTTGACGGGCTACCAAACACACCGGAATCTCGTGTGCTAACTTAGATAGATCCGGGTCTGTAGTGGGATGGAACTATATATTCACTCTTTTCTTACGCTCCACTAGGTTAGATGCATAAGATTTAGGGTAAATCTTTATACCTATCCCGGGCGGTTACCCGTCCCGGACGGATAACTGTCCAGTACGGGCACCAAGCATGACTCTAAGATTTAATTCGCTGCGTGGCTCCCGATCTAATGTTAACAGATCCTCATCTTAATTAACTATATATATATATATATATATATATATATATATATATATATATATATATATATACATTCAAATGAGGGGCAACACAAGTAAGTTCAGAGGCTCATCTGACTTGGACGAACCATTTTCTTGGCCATAAATTTCCTGAGGGTTAATTTTCTATATATTATTGTTGCGTGTAAAATATATCGAAACTACCACTATTATATATATGTTAATATCTTATATATCTCTTTTATAGAGAAACTTTTATATTTGCCATGATCGTTACTTTCTGTCTCATTAATCAAATTAAAAATAGTTAAAAGTTAACTCATATTATAATGAGATCTCTTTTTTAGATTAAAGACCTCATTTGGGACTGGTTTTCCTAGAAATGAGATGTTGCAGCCACTACTATAGGAAGGAGGAGAGGCTGCCAACGGCACTAAGGGTGCATTTGGTTGGTATAGTGGAGAGAGATTTTGGGATTCTAATTATTAGAATCTCTGACACTCCCATCATTCCAACCAAATATTAACAAAAGTGCTTTGGCTTCTGTGTTACATAGATTTTCAAGTTTGAGAGAGATAGACACATAAAAAATAATATCTCAAAATCTTAATAATCTCATGATGAGGAGTTCATGGGCGGATTTCGAAGATATATATTTAGTAAATAAATACCCAATTAAACCCATCAACTATTTAAATCACCCCATTTAAATCCCCCATCCACCATTTTAGCCCATTGAAACCCCACCAACACTTTTAATTATCCTAATATTTATTACAATTTATCATTCCCAAGGTGATGGCGGGAGGAAAAGAGAGGAGGGAGATTTTACTCTCAAAAATCTCTGACAACTCACTAATTGTATGATATAGAGATTTTTCACATAATCTCATCGTACACATCTGAACCAAACACACCCTAAGAACGAAGGGCTAGAATGGGATAAGCATTGAGATAAAGGGAGACACTATTGTTCCCTTTTTCTTTTCCCTTTTTTGCCCTTTTCTCCTTTTTCTTTTTTTGGGGGATGGGGTGGGAAGAAGAGAAAAGAAAGAGAGTTAATATCCCCACGACACTCTCTTCACTAGATCGGATACTCGAAGAGGAAGTACCGAGGGCACACAGTGGGACCTGGTGCCGACCGATGGTATAACTACCAGGTGACCTAGGTCAGAGGAGAAACGCCCACAAAGTGTGAAGGTATCAGGCGATGTGGGAGATCAGGTGCTGGATGAGATCTCAACCGATCGCAAGCGATCGATGTTTATTTACATTAAATTGAATCCGAACAGCTTGATTCTTTTGTCATCAAAGGGAGATGAAGCAGTGTAAGAGCCATGACATGAGAGAGGGGTCGTACATATGCTGGCGAAACAACACTGATATTGGTAGCCAATACCATGAAAGTGGGAACAAGATACACACAATCATCCACACTTCATTGATAAAAGCCGTAAAAGATATATATTTACATAAATATAAGAGTTTTCCTTATCGTATATATGCAAGTCACGAGACAAATCTAACAAGAATGACGGTCCTCGAGTCGTTGCTTCGGAAAAGACTCGACTGTATATAATGTTATCCCGAGCAGAGATATATTCTGAGAAGTACCGTCCCCAAATATAGCATGGCTAGTGTTGAACTAGCTTGTGCAGGGATCCAGGTTTCACTTGAGATTTCACTCGAGATGAGTGACTAAGAATCCCTAGATGCACCTACATGCCGGGATGGTTGCATGCACAGAGTGTCATGTGTTGAAACAGCAGATATGCTCTTGTGGTGGGACACGACATTATATCATAGCCAAGACATGCAAAGGGGCAGTGGCACGGCCGCAACCATAATAGGAGTAGTCGGGATGTAATTGATCCGGAGCAAAACTGGTGTTTGAGAGACAAAGGACATCTGGATCATAATTGACCTGGAGCAAAACTGGATTTAGGTCAGTAGTCGAGGTGACTGGGATGAAGTAAACATCGGGAGGAATGATGGCCCAGATCATGGTTGAACATCGGGCTATAGAACAATTGGACTCACTGGAGTAATTGTAGCACCCCTAGTAAATTTTCTAGATTTTTTTTAGAAATTTAATGGAATTATTTAAACATTTAATAGGATCAAAGGTTTAATAGGCTAATTAATGGATTAATAGGTTAAAGCCTTTTGATAAATAGGCCCACCTATTAACTAAATAGTTAAGCCCACTTAAAATGGACCATATATAAAATCTAAACCTAAGCCTTTTGGCCCAAGCCCAACCCTTAGACACATATTAGGGGAAAGTTCCCTAATTAAGATAAGGTGATAAGGGAGAGATCTGGATAAATCTTAAATTTCGGAGAGATGGACTAGGTCGCGGTCTATCGCGCGACCACGTTCTGAAGATGGCGGTCGTCCCCCAACCGCTACCTGATTCCATAAATGGAAAGAGATAAAACACGGAAAGCTCAGACTTGTATCCATGAGATGTCCATGGTTCGATATGATCTATATATAGTGGAAACCTACCCAGGACTCTTGGGGATCGACTTGACACCCCATAGGATTCCTAATTCAAACTAAAACCCTAACCCTAGGCCAACCCCTATAAATAGGCCCCATGTTTGTCCGGCGCGAACCCAACTTTTGGATCGCGAGGATCGAAGGTATAGTATCATATTTTGGAGTTATGGCTTTAGAACTTTTTATTTCCCTTAGTGTCTTCTAATGTCCCCCGATTTTTGTGTTAGGGGAACAAGCAGTCAAGGAGTTAGAAAGTGTGAAAGTTGATGTTTTTACGCAGGACGCGCAGGAACGAGAGCTTCCTTCCGGCGAGGAATTTCAGACGTAGGTTGTCTCATAATTGGCTTAAACATCATGTTAGGATTAAAATCCCTCTATTCTCTCTCATTTTCATGCACCATGCTCGTAGTATTTCACGTTTTACCTTGATCATGCAATAGGGTTCTTTTTTTATGTTATCCATGCAATGCTAATGAAAAGATAAGAACTTTGGTCAAATTCATGCCTTCTCATGCATTAGTCACATGCTATCATGCTTCCTCTTTCAGTTTTATATAGTTTGCATCGTTATCTGCCATAGGAAAAGGGCTCTGCAAGGCCGATGTGTTTCTGTCTGTCGACAGAAAGGTATCGGTCCATCAGAAACCGCGACTTCCACATAGCGGCTATGATAGAACCGCGATCTGTGTTCTGTTCACCCGAAACAGTAACCAGATCAAGTGTCATGATTTTCCCGCTATGCATAATAGTATCTATGCTATGTTTCATGATGGTTATGTTTTATGTTATAGCATGTTTCAAAGGGGATTATTTTTTATGACTCTTATGTTTTAAAGGTTAATTTCATCATATGTTAATTTCACACTAAACCCTATAGTTTTGTACTAAAGGGATTTCTACTCGTTTGATGGTACTTCTTATAGATCGATCTCTGTTTTGACATGCTCACTCTCATCTTTTATTTTTCTTCGTTATTGGTACATAGCCCGTACTCCGGTACGTTTGCTATTAGTCACTTGCACATGATAGGAAAACCCTCTTGGTCATTGAATGTCTCTCCGTTGGATATTCCTTATGTCAGACTTTGAATTCATATTTCAAGGCCTCCGTAAGACTCCGTGAGCCTGGGATTCCCACTAGAACACCAAGCTGGTTGTACCCTAAAAACCCAAAATGCTAGAAGAGCATTGTGTGTATCTACACTCTGTCTGATCACGGCCAGTCGATCAACTGCGACCTGCAGATCGCGGTTGGCCAATGATCGCGTTCATGCCATCGTGTTCCAGTTCCAAGTAGGCACATTCTTGTTCAAGTCGACTCAACTTGCATTTCTAGTTCAGGTTGACAGACTTTTGATCGCGGACAACTTCTAGACTGCGTTCTCCAGTCACGGTCACCTTCTAACCACGTTCTGTCAAAGTTGCCCAACCCAAGGTCTAACCCAAGGGTTGATTCTAATCTATTAGTAGTCCCAGATGATCTTCTGATAGTCTGGAACGTGAAACATTGCTTATCAAGTCATTAATAAACTATGGAACTTATGAAATATGCCGTTAGGCTGCCGAAATTCTTCTGTAGCACAATGTCCCATTAATTCATTCTTGACTTCTTTTTCAAGGAATTGGTACGTTCATATCTTGCTTACTATCATCTAAATGGTATTATTGACTTTGACATTCTTGGCCGAAGTTATTGATATTTCTTGTGGAAGTAAGTAGATTTATAACTTGAAGATGCAAGAGCGGGCACGGATGGTGTCTAAGGGCTCTAGTCTAGCCACCTCGACAGATGGCTGGAAGAATACTATTAACCATGGAGTATAATGATTACTGGCGTCGCATTGTATTGGGAGTACTTTTTTTATAAACTGATGAAATCTATGGGACAATTCATGAAATTATACATGCTTGAAAGTACATTCTCGTTACATGCTTGTTACATGACTTTCTTGTGCATAGCATTCTTAAGGTTATAAAAGTACATTCTTGTGATTGATTGAAAGGTCAACTTATATTCTTGCTAGATCATGATCATATATTCTTGCAATATCATGTCCTTACATTCATACTTTGCTACTTTTTGTTACTATGATTTTTATCGCATGTTTTATCGCACTCTCATTATCTTACCTTCTAGAGCTAAAACATTAATGATTTAAACTATGCTGTTATGTTGACACGAAGATACCTACTGGGCAAGTGCGCGCATTCCCTACTTTTCCAACTCTTTTCAGGAAGTGCTAGTGGATCGAAGTTGGATTATTCAAGTGGTGATTCCGAGAGTGATTGAAGATTTAGAGAAGTCCTAGAGAGTTGTCTACATGAGTCTCTTGTGTCAATATAGAATCATTCATTGTAATAGGCGGTGAAGTTGATCATGTTATGTAATTTTTCATTTTCTTGAGTCTAGTGAGTCATGTCGTTAAGAGAGTCATTGTGAAGTTGTAAACTATGATTTTTTTATCAATAAAGTTGAAGGTTTTTGTCATATGATATTGCGTACATCACTATGTTTGAATGTATGTGATGCTCTGATTATCTTGCTAGCTTGAGGCTTACTTTGCCAGCTGTTCATGTTCTTGACTTGTTTCCACTGTAAATCTCTGGGCATGACAGTTAAGGTGGTATCAGAGCCTAGGCTTATTAAGTCCTAGGAAAATGTCAAGTTATAGGATTAAGTCCAAGGTTCTAGGAATTCCCAACCTGTGAACTAGGAAAGATTTATTTTCCCAACCTGTGTGAGATTGGGTAGATCCCGGTATAAGATAGTTCTTTAACCTCTAGACATGAGAAAACATTGAACCTTATGAATTCTAAGAAAAATGACAAATTATTTATTTTTCTCAGGAACCTAATCTTCTCAATGGCTGGGAACCAAGCTAACTGGGAGGCAATGCAGCAAACAGTCCAGGGTCTCACTCAGGCCTTACAGACGGTGGCACAGGCAGGGGTGCGAGCTGGCGCGGGAGATCTACATCATAATTTCTGAAGCATGAACCCTCCTCGTTTCTCTGGGTCATCTAATCCAGATGAGGCGGAGAATTGGATAGATGAGATGGACCATATCTTTCATGTTATGCAATGCTCAGATCAGGAGAAGGTCCTGCTTGCTATCTTCCAACTCAATAAAGATGCATGCACATAGTGGAAAGCCACATCGGCTCATCTACCAAATCAACAAATCAGTTGGGAAGAGTTCCTCGAGCTCTTCCATGAGAAGTATTTCTCGGAGCATGTTTGAGAGAGGAAAGCAGCCGAATTTGCCGCGCTAAGGCAAGGAATGATGTCGGTAGCTGAGTACCAGCTACAATTTTCACACCAAGCACCTTATGCTCCACATCTCTTCAGCACGGAGCTCCTCAAGGTCAATCGATTCATGGATGGATTGAGGCCAATTTTTGTCAAGCAACTAGGCCCACAAAATATCCGAACTTATTTGGAAATGGTGCATAGGGCACTTTTGTGCGAGAGAATCCTTGAAAAGGTGGAGAAATTCAAGGGAAAGAATGAAGAGTCACATAGTAGGCATGACAAGATAGAGAAGAAGGGAGACAAATTCAGCATCACGGGAACCTATAAATCTCGTGATAACAAGAAAAGATCTCACAATGGCAAGGGCAACGGCAAAAATAAAAGGGTCAAGGAAGAAGAAAAGTAAGTCATGGAGGCTTGAAAATTTTGTGAGAAGTTCGGACACTCCGCCGAAGAATGTTGGAAGTGTCTCGGCGCTTGTTTACGTTGTGACAGCCGGGAGCACAGAATGTCAGATTGCCCGCTTATGAAGGAGCAACCTTCCAAGAACGATGGAGGACGTAGACGGCAAGGCCATCTAAATGCCGTCATGGATGATGAACCTACTAAGGAAGGAGACATGGTTGAAGGTACCATCCTAATTTATTCGCATCCAGTTTTTGTCTTATTTGATACCGGAGCATCTCATTCTTTCATTTCTACTGCTTTTGCAAAGACTTTACCTATTTCATCGGTTCCTTTACCTTCGGAGTTAGCAATTACTACACCTCTAGGTTCTGGAACTGAACTCAAAAATCATTACCCTAATAGTGAGGTAACCATAGAAGGTCATAATCTTCCTGCAAATCTCGTATGCCTAGACATGGAAGGCTACGATGCAATCTTAGGTATAGATTACTTGTCGGAATGCTATGATGACATCAATTTACGCCATAGGAGAATCTCCTTTTACAAACCTGACCTTCCAAAAAAAAATTCCCTGGCATTAAGTACAGGAAGCATCTAGTGCTCATCTTATCTCTTCATGCTTACAAACTTATCTCGTAAAGGTGTGAAGCTTTCCTTGCTTCTGTAGTTATCACAGAATCCAAAGAACTAATTCTTGAGGAAATTCCTATTGTAAAAAAAATTCTCAATGTCTTTCCTTCTGAACTACTTGGTTTACCACCTGCGAGGGAACTAAACTTTTCTATTGAATTAATCTTGGAGCAACTCTTGTTTCCAAAGCTCCCTACAGGATGTCCCCCACTGAACTTAAGGAGTTGAAGAAGCAGCTACAAGAATTGCTGGAGAAGGGTTTTATCAGGCCGAGCACATCCCCTTGGAGTGCGCCCATTCTCTTTGTCAGAAAGAAGGATGGATCCCTCAGGTTATGCATTGACTACCGGTAATTGAACCAATTAACAATCAAGAACAAATATCCATTGCCGCGTATTGATGGGCTGTTCGACCAGATCTCTGGAGCAGAGTACTTCTCAAAACTAGACCTCAGGTCTAGTTATCATCAACTAAGGATCAAAGATGAAGACATTCACAAGACTACATTCCGAAGTCGATATGGGCACTATGAATTCGTTGTCATCCCGTTTGGGTTAACCAACGCCCCTGCAGCTTTCATGCAGTTAATGAATAACGTCTTCAAGCCTTATCTTGACCATTTTGTGGTCGTCTTTATAGATGGTATTCTTATCTACTCCAAGACACAAGAAGAACATGAAGAACATCTAAGAATAGCTTTGCAAGTATTAAAAGAGCACCAACTATATGCGAAGCTTAATAAATGTGAATTCTGGCTAAAGGAAGTTTCATTCCTTGGTCACATTATTTCAAAATAAGGTATCATTGTGGATCCTTCTAAGGTTGAAGCAGTCAAGAAATGGAGCAGACCAACGACCGTGACTGAGGTCAGAAGTTTCCTTGGTCTAGCTGGATACTATAGGCGGTTCATAAAAGACTTCTCAAAGATCGTCGTTCCTCTGACCAAACTAACAAGAAAGGAAAAACCTTTTATATGGTCAAAAAAATGTGATGAGAGTTTCTTGACTCTCAAGGAACATCTCACTACTGCATCCGTGCTAGCACTACCAGTTGAAGGTGGTGGTTTTGAGGTCTACACCGATGCATCAGGCATAGACCTTGATTGTGTTCTAATGCAGCATGGTAGGGTAATATGTTATGCTTTGAGACAATTGAAGCGACATAAGGAGAATTACCCGGTGCATGATTTAGAATTTGCTGTGGTTATCTTCGCCTTGAAGATATGGAGACATTACCTCTACGAAGAAAAATTCATGGTATTCTCAGACCACAAAAGCCTGAAATATCTTTTCTCCCATAAGGAACTAAATATGATGCAAAGAAGATGCCATGAATATCTTAAAGACTTTGACTTCTCCATTCAATAGTATCCAGGGAAGGCTAATGCTGTAGCAGATGCACTCAGCAGAAAACCTATGGCAATCTTATCTAGCCTAAGGATGGGTATGACAAATCTCTTAGAAGACTTTGCCAAGTTGAATCTAGATATAGACACGTAAAGTGAGAGGTGTATCATCGCCAACATCCGGTCACAACCTACATTAATAGAAGATTTAGTGAAGCTACAAGAAAATGACCCTACATTGGTTGAGATCAAAGAAAACATTGATCAACGACCAGATTTATTGGTCACGACTGATGGGCGATTATTATTCCAAGGTCAAATCTGTGTGCTAGATCATGCAAAGACAAAGAAGCTGATTATGGAAGAAGCCCATAGATCGCGATATGCGATTCACCCTGGAGCTACCAAGATGTATCAAGACCTGAAGAGAAATTTCTGGTGGCCCAATATGAAGAGAGAAGTAGCAGATTTTGTTTCCCACTGCTTAACTTGCCAACAAGTCAAGGTGGAACACCAAAAGTCCGCCGGAAAGCTACATCCCTTGAAAATTCCCAAGTGGAAGTGGGAGAGTATAGGGATAGATTTCATCATGGGTTTGCCAAACACAAGAGGCGAACATGATGGAATATGGGTGATAATTGATTGATTGACAAAGTCTGCACATTTTCTGCCCATTAAAAGTTGATGGACAGTGAATATATTAGCAGCATTATACATCAAGGAGATTGTTAGACTACATGGAGTCCCTATCACGATAATATTTGACCGAGACCCGTGCCTCACATCACATTTCTGGAAAGGTCTACAACACTCCTTGGGCACAAGACTAAGCTTCAGTACAACATTTCATCTACAAATAGATGGCCAGATAGAAAGAACAAATCAAGTGGTAGAAGATATGCTTAGGGCTTGTGCTATAGATTTTAATGGAAGTTGGCACGACCATTTACCTCTAGTCGAGTTCACATACAACAACAGCTACCAAGCTAGCATTCAAATGGCACCGTTCGAGGCACTGTATGGAAGGAGTTGTCGTTCACCAATTTGTTGGAATGAAGTTGGGGAGAAATAACTTCTAGGCCCAAAACTAGTCAGGGATACAACAGAGAAGGTGCAACTTATCAAAGAAAGACTCTAGATGGCAAAATCAAGATAGAAGGCATATGCTGACAATAGAATAAGAGACTTGAATTTTCAAATTGGAGACCATGTGTTCCTTAAGGTTTCCCTAGGTCATGGAATCAAACGATTCGGCATCAAGGGCAAGCTTACTCCAAGATTTATAGGCCCTTTTGAAGTTCTAGAATGGGTTGGCGAAGTCATCTATCGGATAGCTTTACCTCCTCAATTATCTGGAGTCTATGACGTGTTCCACGTCTCAATGCTAAAAAGGTATGTTCATGACCCATATCATATTATAAGTCATGACGATCTTGTGATACAGAAGGACCTGACATAAGAGCAAAAGCCACATAAAATACTTGATCGCGAGATACGTCAGCTAAAAAACAAGACCATTCACATAGTAAAGGTCTAGTGGAATAAATGCCTAGAGCAAGAAGCTATATGGGAAACGGAAGAAGCAATGCGCAGAAGATTCCCAGAGCAGTTTAATTGTAAGTAAAACACACCTCCATAATCTCATGCAATGAATTTGGGGACCAATTTTTTTTTAAGTGGGGGAGGGTGTAGCATCCCTGGTAAATTTTCTAGAATTTTTTTCAAAAATTAAATAGAATTATTTAAGCATTTAATAGGCTCAAAGGCTTAATGGGATAATTAATAGATTAATAGGTTAAAGTCTTTTGATAAATAGGTCCACTTATTAACTAAATGGTTAAGCCCACTTAAAAGAGACCATAAAACCTAATAGGGTGTTTGGTATCACTTTTATAAAAAAACTCTTTCTACCTAAAAAAATATGTTATGTCAATTTTTAATTTATTTTTAAAAATTGATAGAAACATATAACTGTTTGTTTGGCAAAAATGTCATAATTTTTAAATTTTGTGTGGACCTGTTTGGCAGAACAATCTGAAAACCAACCTAGAAGCTGACGGCCCTGGAAGCCCAAAACACCCTAACCATGGCATAGACCAACGAGGGGGAGGCAGAGGCCCACAGCTGCGACGAACCACGCCACCTCGAGTGGGAGACGCCCGCCAGAATGGCGATAGAGGAGTGAGAAGTCGCCGCCTGGGAGGAAGGGTGGTTGTCGAGGCGGCAATGGAAGATGTCGGAGAGAAGGATGCCGCGGCAGAGGTAACGGCAAGGAGAGAAGTGAAAATATCTCACATCTCAGCTTCCTGGATCTGTCGGGGAACAGACTTGTCAGCCCGATTCCTGTCAGGCTTGGTACTATCGGCAGCCTATAGACACTGGATTTGAGCAACAACAACTTGTCAGGATCAATACTAGAAGAACTCGGGAACTTGATCAATCTGTGGAACCAGCTGGATCTCAACAATAACACACTATCTGGCCCTATTCCTTCCAATCTAGGGAAATTGACCATGCTGGAGGTCTTCAACGTGTTCTACAACAACCTCTCCGGTCGAAGGCCCAACATCTTCTCCTCCATGAACAGCTTAACTTATATGGATTTCTCGTACAACAACTTGATGGGTCCCCTGCCCAGCGCAAAGATTCTTGAAGATGCACCGGTGGAGGCTTTTTTTGGGAACTCACGACTGCTCCCCACCCATCGTCCACCACGACGTCTCCATCAACAACATTTTGCTAGAGTTCGGCTTCAAGGCACGGCTGTCAGACTTCGGCACGGCCAAGCTACTCATCGTCGGTAGCTCCAACTAGACCAGTGTTGCAGGCTCCTACGGCTACATGTCTCCAGGTATTCTACGTCTTCCAACTCTAGATCATTACACTTTGATCTAATTCATGTTAACTGTCATGGAATTTTGTAGAGCTTGCTTACACAATGAAGGTGCCAGAGAAGTGCGACATATATAACTTTGGGGTGGTGGCACTGGAAATCATGATGGGGAAGCACCCGGGTGACTTGATCTCTTCCCTGCAGCACCCACTATCTTCCTCGTCAGCCGAAGGAGAAATCGTCGTGTTCTTGAAGGATGTGTTGGACCAGCGCCTACCTGCTCCTACATGCCAGTTAGCCGAGGAGGTGGTGTTCATAGTGAAGACGGGCCTCACATGCACACAGACAAATCTAGAGTCTCAGCTGGCCATGAGGTTCATAGCTCAGGAGCTATTTGCTCGCACCCAGGCCTACCTTTTTGAGCCGTTCCGCACCATCACCATAAGCTATCTCTGACGGACGCTACTCACCCTCCTTCTTTGGGGTGGGTCTCTGTCCACACGAGCTGCCGATCACCGTCGACGAAGATCCCACCGAGATGTTTCTCCGCTCCCGCAACTATATCAACGGTGATGAGCGACTTCCAAGAGCCATAAGGTGTTGTAACCCTTTCCACGGGGCCAGCAGCGCCTGCCCCCGCATGAGTAGCCATGCCCCTGGAAGAGCAGCTCGACGGCGATGGGGGGCGATCGAGGGCGGCGAAGGCGAGATGGCGGAGGCGGGAGAGAACTACGAAGTCGAAGGAGGCCACAAGAGGCAAGAAGGGGAGAGGCGAAGGCGAGATGGCAGAGGCGGGAGAGAATTGCGAAGTCAAAGGAGGCCGTAGGAGGCGAGAAGGGGGAGGGAGAGGCCTACGGGGAAGGGGGAGACGCACGCATTCGAAGAAGGGAGGGAGTGGTTAGTGGGGAAGGGGGGATGCCTGTGGCGAGACGGAGGGGGAAGGGGGGAGGGAGAGGGAATGGGGGATGTAGGGAGAATAAGACGTACGAGAAGTCTCGAGCCATATTGGGAGCTTTTCAAAAAAAATTTACTCGAGACTTATTTTTATTTTAAGGAAGATTTACACGGGATAAGATTCCTCCCTAAAAAATAGGATAGATGTTACCAAACATATTTGAATACCCTCCTCTTACTTAATTTTTATTTTCAGAGGAAAAATAGGTAAAAAATTACAACCAAACACCCTATTAACCTAAGCTTTATGGCCCAAGCCCAACCCTTAGATAGGTATTAGGGGAAGGTTCTCTAATTAAGATAAGGTGATAAGGGAGAGATCTAGATAAATCTTAAATTTCAGAGAGATGGACTAGGTCGCGGTCGCGGTCGTCCCCCAACCGCTACTTGATTCCATAAACGGAAAGAGATAAAACACGGAAAGCTCATATTTTTATCCATGAGATGTCCATGGTTCGATGTGATCTATAGTGGAAACCTATCTAGGACTCTTGGGGATCGACTTGACACCCCATAGGACTCCTAATTCAAACTAAAATCCTAACACTAGGCCAACCCCTATAAATAGGCCACAGGTTTGTTCGGTGCAAACCCAAATTTTGGATCGTGAGGATCGAAGGTATAGTATCATCTTTTTGAGTTATGACTTTATAACTTTTTATGTAGTGTCTTCTAACGTCCCTCCGATTTTTTGGTTAGGAGGACAAGCAGTCAAGGAGTTAGAAAGTGCGGAAGTTATTGTTTCTACGCAGGACGCGTAGGAGCGAGAGCTCCCTTCTGGCGAGGAATTTGAAGTCTAGGATAAATCCAAGAGGTAGGTTGTCTCATAATTGGCTTAAACATCATGTTAGGATTAAAAGCCCTCTGTTCTCTCTCGTTTTCATGAACCATACTCGTAGTATTTCACATTTTACCTTGATCGTGCAATAGGGTTCTATTTTTATGTTATCCATGCAATGCTTATGAAAAGATAAGAACTTTGGTCAAATTCATGCCTTCTCATGCATTAGTCAAATGCTATCATGCTTCCTCTTTCAGTTTTATATAGTTTGCATCATTATCTGCCATAGGAAAAGGGCTCTGCAAGGCCGGTGTGTTTCTGTCTGTCGATAGAAAGGTAGTGGTCCATCAGAAACCGTAACTTCCACATAGCGGCTATGATAGAACCGCGATCTGTGTTCTGTTCACCCGAAACAGTAACCAGATCAAGTGTCATTATTTTCCCACTATGCATAATAGTATCTATGCTATGTTTCGTGATGGTTATGTTTTATGTTATAGCATGTTTCAAAGGGGATTATTTTTTATGACTCGTATGTTTTAAAGGTTAATTTCATCATATGTTAATTTCACACTAAACCCTATAGTTTTGTACTTAAGGGATTTCTACTCCTTTGATGGTACTTCTTATAGATGGATCTCTGTTTTGACATGTTCACTCTCATCTTCTATTTTTCTTCATTATTGGTAGATAGCCCGTACTCTGGTACGTTTGCTATTAGTCACTTGCACATGATAGGAAAATCAGCTTGGACATTGAATGCCTCTCCGTCGGATATTCTTTGTGCCGAACTAAGAATTCATGTTTCAAGGCCTCCATAAGACTCCTTGAGCCTGGGATTCCCATTAGGATGCCAAGCTTGTTGTACCCAAAAAACCCAAAATGTTAGAAGAGCACTGCATGTTTCTGCACTTTGTCCTGATTACGGCCAATCGTTCAACTGCGACCTACATATCGCGGCTGGCCAATGACTGCGTTCATCCTAGCGTGTTCCTATTCCAAGTTGACACATTCTTGTTCAAATCGACTCAACTTGCATTTCCAATTCAGGTCGACAGACTTTTGATCGCGGACACCTTCTAGACCACGTTCTCTATGTCGCGGTCACCTTCTAACCACGTTCTGTCAAAGTTGCCCAACCCGAGATCTGACCCAAGGGTTGATTCTATTCTATTGGCAGTCCCAGATGATCTTCTGATGGTCTAGAACCTGAAACATTGCTTATCAAGTCATTAATAAAATATGGAACTTATGAAATATGCCGTTATGCTACCGAAATTCTTCCACAGCACAACGTCCCATTAATTCATTCTTGACTTCTTTTTCAAGGAATTGGTACGTTCATGCCTTGCTTACTATCATCTCAATAGTATTATTGACTTTGACATTCTTGGCCGAACTTATTGATATTTCTGGTGGAACTAGATTTATAACTTGCAGATGCAAGGGCGGGCACGGACAGTGTCCAAGGGCTCTAGTCTAGCCCCCTCAATAGATGGCCGAAAATATACTATTATCCGTGGGGTATAATGATTACTGGTGTCGCATTGCGTTTGGAGTACTTTTTTATAAACAGGTAAAATCCACGGGACAATTCATGAAATTATACATGCTTGAAAAGTACATTCTCGTTACATGCTTGTTACATGACTTTCTTGTGCATAGCCTTCTTAATATTATAAAAGTACATTCTTGTGATTGATTGAAAAGCCAACTTATATTCTTGCTAGATCATGATCATGAATTCTTGCAATATCATGTCCTTACATTCATACCTTGCTACTTATTGTTACTATAGTTTTTATCGCATGTTTTATCACACTCTCATTATCCTATCTTCTAGAGCTGAAACATTAATGATTTAAACTATGCCGTTATGTTGACACGAAGATACCTACTGGGCGAGTGCGTGCATTCCCTACTTTCCCAACTCTTTTCAGGAAGTGCTAGTGGATCGAAGTTGGATTATTCAAGTGGTGATTCCGAGAGTGATTGAAGATTGAGAGAAGCCCTTGAGAGTTGTCTACATAAGTCTCTTGTGTCAATATAGAATCATTCATTGTAATAGGCGGTAAGTTGATCATGTTATGTAATTTTCCATTTTCTTGAGTCTAGTGAGTCATGTTGTTAAGAGAGACATTGTCAAGTTGTAAACTATGATTTTTTTTATCAATAAAGTTGAAGGTTTTTGTCATATGATATTGCGTACATCACTATGTTTGAATGTATGTGGCGCTCTGATTGTCTTGCTAACTCAAGGCTTACTTTGCCGGCTGTTCATGTTTCTGACTTGTTTCCGCTATATATCTCAGGGCGTGACAGTAATTAATCCATTGAGGTGGTTAGTTAAACTGGAAAGGAGACAGATGAATAAACTAGAATAGCTAAATGTATAAACACAACTGTGTCAACTGGGACAGTTGAGTTAATTGGATGTAAGTTGAAACAACTGGGCTAAGCTACTGGATGATACACTAGAGTAGAATTGATTAACATGGCCAAAAGTGACTGGAGCCAAACTTGATTGACTAAGAGTCAAATTGAGTTGACAATATTGAGTATAGTCAGATGATTTTGATGATAACAAAACCCAGGACGTGCGTTCTATCACGTGCCATGTATTAGCAATCAAGTTTGACTTTCATACGCATTCAAGGCATAATTTCATCATGCACTATGTTTAAGTGTTCATACCCTTCCAAATGCATAAATCCATCTTGGTTCCAAAACTACCCAGGCTAAGCTTAACTCACTCATTTTAATTGAAACAGGATGTGTCATAAACTGATTAGCTCACAAATTATGATTTACTGTCTAACTCTTTCAAAATGCAGGTTTTTCAAACCAGCGGTCGACCGCCGGTCAGGGGCTAGTCGACCGGCTTTCCCAGCAACGAAAGCCTCATTTCTGTAAAATTCCGGTCGACTGCCCCCCTCTATCGGTCGACCGCCAGTCTCGAAAGCCCTTATTGTTGACTTTGTATTCTCAACGTGGGAAGCCCCTCTTCTTGGATTTGTTTAATCCCAAAGCCACCAAACTTTTCATATTTTGTGGATCTAGTTCCTGGCTTGTCTCTTGACCATTCAAGAGTTATAAAAACATCTCTTTGGGGCAAGAAACCCTAATCATCCAAGGAGGCTATCAAGGGGAGAGAAGACTGCTGCTACTGTAGCCGTGAACAGTGCTCCGAGAAGGAAGTTCTTCATCCATCTTCGAGTGATCCAAGCCACATCTGAAGCAGATCAACCCCAAGCCAAGTGGAGATCAAGCTGCATCCAAAATCTTCTTCATCAACAAAGGGGGAGGTTGAATCTAAAGTTTTTACTTTGTGTCTTACATTCGATCTCTATTTCAGATTCAAGTGTGTGTTCTTGTAATATCGGAATACTTGTGTGTGTGTGTGTGTGTGTGTGTGTGTGTGTGTGTGTGTGTGTGTGTGTGTGTGTGTGTGTGTGTGTTTATTTCTTCACATTTCCTTGTGTGGGAGTTCTGAACTCACACGAGTGTGTGTGTGTGTGTGTGTGTGTGTGTGTGTGTGTGTGTGTGTGTGTGTGTGTGTGTGTGTGTGTGTGTTTATTTCTTCACATTTCCTTGTGTGGGAGTTCTGAACTCACACGAGTGTGTGTGTGTGTGTGTGTGTGTGTGTGTGTGTGCGCGTGTTTATTTCTTCACATTTCCTTGTGATAGGAGTTCTGAACTCACACGAGTGTGTGTGTGCTCTGATCTTGTAACCTTCTACAAGATAGTGTGTGAATTCTCACAGTCGGTGAGGGGTGGACGTAGGTTGCAGTTGTTGCATCCGAACCACCTTAAAATCTTTGTCCATTGTGTGGTTTGTTCCTTTTCATCTATCCCCATTTTGTGCAACACACACGCTGTTCTTATTTGGTTGTATTGTTTGTGCTAGATTTTGCTTAATTTATCACTCTCATATTATATCCCGGGTATATTAAAAGGTGGGTTCAGATCGATAAGGCAAACCTTGTCAAGAAGATAACATCTTGCGTGAGTTGAATCTTCGGATTTTTACCTCCGCCATTGTACCTAAGATCGATTGAGTGTGATAGATCTTATTAGATCTAAGTGTTTTCATATAGATCTAAATCTTCATTATAGCTGTTTTTCACACTTATTTGTTTTGGGCAAAAGTTTGTTAAAAATTTATAATCACCCAATTCACCCCCCCTCTTGGGTGTCATTGATCGCGGGACTTCAGACAAAAATTGACTAATATTGGATTATGACTAACTAGAGCCGGAAGTTTATCATAGATGATCACACAGACAGTCTTTCAACACAGGTTGGCAGAATTGAAGGAATATTAAAGTGACTGGCAGCGCTCGGGAAGCAGAGTCCCTTTTTATTTCAAAATAAATATATATTCTTCAACAACAGTAATATGTCCAAATGCAACAACAATATACCCAGAGATCAGAAATTCTTCCCCCCGAGATGTGACTCCCTTTGAAAAATGTCTTCAAGAAACAAATCAGAAATCTCCACACACAGGTGCTTTTCTGTTAGGGTGCTCGTCCTTGTGTTTGCATTTTTGCTCCACCCCTGTATTTATAGATGCTAGGTAAGAGCATTGGGTGTGGTAGAAGGGGTCACTAGGACCAGATAGGGGTGCTAGGCGAAGTCACTCGACCCAACTGATGTTTGTCCTAGCCCCAAGTCTGTCAGGGTAGGGGCGTTGGGCGCCCTTAATTAGCCCAATTTACAATGTGGGGCATTGGGCACCAGATTTCCCAGTTGGGTACAGGTAGGGGGCATTGGATTTCTCAGTTGGGTGCAAATAGGGGGAGCTAGATTTCTCATTTGGGTGTAGGTAGGGGGCGCTGGATTTCTCAGTTGGGTGCAGGTAGGGGGTGCTCGAAAAGGCTATGGGTCCAAGTGAGGGGCGCTCGAAATGGTAATGGGTCTAAGTGGGGGTGGCACTTGAATTTGAAGTGGGTCCAGGTGGTTGGCCATTGGTCCAAGTGGGAGTGGCACTCGAATTGGCAGTGGGTCCAAGTGGGGTCACTGGCCAACCCACTCTGACACCCTGGGGGTGGCGAGCGCCCCCCTTCAGCACAGGTGGCTCCCACGGCACTATAAAAAGGGGCCTTCTCCCTTAATCCCCTTCTCACTGTTGCACTTGGATTTTGCTATGTGGGATTTTCTGATTTTGACTGACTTGCTGACTGGATATTGACATTTTTTGGACCAAATATTGTCAATTTTTCTACAAGTATTTATCATCATCATAAAAAAATATCAACAATTTTTATATCATCAACAAATGCCCCTCACTGGATGTCGGTCGGAATTAACGATGACGACAGACGAGCCGTGTCTTTTTATCTGCCCCTCTAATTTTTTCTTTTTACCATCATTGCAGTCCTTCGACATCATGTCTCATTCTGAAAGTGACCGCCGAGCCCCAGAGACATCTTGACAAGAAACTCGAAGAACTTCTATTGCACATTGTACGAGGCGATTCATGCCTCCCTTTTCCCCTGCGACAATTACATTGGAGATCTTCAACTCTATGGATCGAGGTCATCATTAGATCGCTGAAGGAGTAGTAGCTGAAGCCGGTGAGGGCGAGGGGACAGTAGAGGTTGGCCGGATTAAGCATGCAGGTAGGGTTTGGGAGTATGATTGCTCTGGCTCCTACTCTCCTCACTTCCCTCTGGATCGACATCTTTGGGTCTTCTTGTAAGATTTCATATCAGTGGGGATGGAAGATAATGAACCCCTCTTGCCGGGCGAACCCTGCCGTGTGGAGATTGCTATTTTGCATGACTGGGATAGCCTGCTGGGAACTTGCACCTTATGCTATCCTAGCTTCTCGGTCGGCTTCGGGCGACGTGTAGAGTTTCTGGATGTCGAGTTCTTGGTTTTCTTCATGCAGTATGAAGACTTCCACGTCTGAGTTATGTCTTTATTTCGAGCTAGCTGGGATTTACATTGATATCAGCGGGCTTCTCACGAGCATGTGCCTAGGATGGTGTTGGCACCTTCTGATCGGGAGTACGTGAAGGATAGTTATGACCCACTATGCATGCTGGACAGAATTCTTCTGTTGAGCATACCAAGCTGGTATGACAGGTGGGCGGTGATTCCTTCTCACCACTATCATCAGGGGACCACGGAGTGGCTGGTGGGTGTTCACAGAAAATACCAAAAAATACATGCGTGTTTCTCACTTTCCTACCTTCCACCCATAATTTTTATAGGGTCTAGATCTATCATCTTCCTATCAGTCAAAATTCATTTTCAGGGAAAACTTAGTCTGTCATGTGTGTCTGTCAGTCCGAGCCAGTAGAAATCTTTGAGGGATAGTCATTTTCATTTTCAATCCATTCACTTGATGGATCTGAGAAATTTATATGTCGTATCCCTCTGAGTCCTCTATCCATCGGTACCAAGTTTGCGTCGATCCGACACCGGATCGGCCGCAAGAAATATTTTCGTGAAGGCGCGCAGTTCAGATCCGAGCCCAGGCCAGCAACTTAGTCCGGGAATTAATTCCTCAAAAAATATGCCGACTCACCTTCGGCAACCACCGCTCCCGGAGATTGCTTGGCAGCCCATCAGAAGCATCCCAGCCAGCCGCCGCAGCAAGGAGTCGACCGGAAGCCGCCGTCCCAGTTGCTGAGTTCCCTTGTTGTACCGAGTTTGAACAGTACCGGGTCGGAACTGAGTCAGACCAGCAGCCCGTCTCCGGCCCAAATTGCTGCCCGTCAACCCAAGATCAGTCCTCCCGGGCCCCACTTGTAGCCCTTTACCTCCCTGCGTGGAGTGGGCAAAAGAATTCAATTCTATAATTTATTTGATAATTGTCTAACCGGGAGTACGGGTCTTGGCCGGGATCGTCTTCCCCACGTCCGGAGCGTGGAGGTAAACTTGCCTCCCTCTCTATCGCATTTCCTTATTTCGTATTTATTTGTATATGCCACTGCGAGTGATAGGTTACTCGCTCGATTCAATTTAATCACCGTTGCGAGAGAGAGAGAGAGAGAGAGAGAGAGAGAGAGAGCGAAACCCATCCTGTGACCCGATCCAGGCACGAAAGAGAGCCGACTATCCGACTCATCGTCGGTTCCTCAACCGCGCAAGATCTTGTGTTTTCTTCACTAGGGACGTCCGCGAGCTAGAGTCCCAGGTCGCGTGTCCGTCCCGCATCAAATTGGTATCAGAGCGGAAGATTGAGTCTATGGTAGTATTTGTTTAAAAATAAAAAAAAGAGTCATTTAAGTCGGTCCAAGGTTGCATTTGCATACCATTATTCGGTATATCAAAAGGTGTTGCCCGAACGTTAGGTTACGCCTATCGGGAAGGTCGCACATTTGCGAGAGAGGATCTTCGGATCCCGTAACTCCGCCACGTACCGGATATTAGTTGAGTCTAGGTTCATAGTCGAGTCGGCATTCCAACTTGCATTGTCGTTTAGGGTCGTGTTTAGTGTCTTGTCACCAACTTTCGGCATGGCCATCCTATAGTTCCCCAATTTCCCATGGCTTCCCCATCGCCCAGGTGATATGACCATTGGCACACCCATGGGCTTAGAAACCATCCCATCTCTTTCATTAGTCCCGAGGCCTCGAACTTTCATGGCTCTAAGGTCCCGAGCGACTACCTACATTGGGAAGCCGCTATGGACAAATACTTTGATTATTACCCCATGCCCGAGGCCGTGGAATTCACTTTTTCCAAGAAGCGGCTTCTTCATGAAACCACCGAAAAATGGGACGACATTGAACGCTTAAGAGAAGTTAGGAGCAATGACCCATCGAGTCATGGTGGGATATGAAGAGGGAGCTTAGGAGGGTCTACCTTCCCCACCCGGTCCTCCCCAACCAGTCCCACCCAACCACCTCCAACCTTCCTCACCTAGTCACCTCCCACTGGGATTGTCATAGCCGGAGGCAAAGAGCCCCACATGTAGACGAGCTTAAGCCCAATCCTAGGCCGAGTGATTACGGGCGAGTCCACCGCGATACCCCTACTCCAAACCGCACCGTTGCCGAACTTGTGTAAATGATTTCGAATCGGGTGGATAGGAGGTGTGTTTATATTGAGTCATTAGTCTCCCCTTGCCCACCTCCGAGACAGGCGGTAGCCATACCCGAGCCTAGGGAGGTCTTAGCCGGTAGCCCCAATCTGGCCCCACGTCTGGGGTCCCAAGGACCTCTTCCCCTCTGGAAGGACAGTCCTCCCCCACCTATGAGAGCTCCATTGCCACCACCCTTACCTTTCGATCTTTATTCGGAGCCACCTCAGCCGGAGCCACCCGTGTTTCTAACGGGAAAGCTTTTCATTGCCGAGCCACTACTTAGTTGGCTCATGACAGGCTTAGTCCGTAGAGCATCATGCTATCCATACATGGACCCCACACTACCTTTAGTGTCAGTCAACTCCTTCCACACCACATTCCGGTCTAGTCACCATGTTGATACATTGGATGACCTTCTTAAGGGATTAGACCGATAGTTACAGTTGACACACTTATTTGCCCCAGGCTTCGACCGACCCACAGGTCGTAGCTTCACCCATCCCTCTTTGGGGTCCATTACCTCTGTGTGCACTGTGGGTCATGTCACCATGGAGATCCTTTTATTCCTCCCTATGCCGGCCGAGCCGTATTTCTTTCCACTTTTCCCAAGGGAGGAACCATATTTTCCCCATGAGATCACCGTCCCTTTTACCATAACGGATGAAGGTGCCCATCTACACCTTCAAGAATTTCCAACATGGGAGTGTGACATGTGAGAATCCAGTTCGATGGGTCACACTTTCTTTGATCCCTTCGACCCCTTCCCTATTGAGCCTTATGATCCACTTTATCCATTCCACCTTGTTAGGGAAGTCCACTATCGCACCCCTTCCCCATGGGCTAGTCCACCTACACTCAGCCAGGGGACCGTTCCACGGTCATCATATAGGGGTAAGGAAGAAGGTGCATTCGGCACTCCTAACCCTCCCAAACCTCCCAAATCCAAAGGGTCGTCTGTGCATAAGTGGATCACTTTAGGATTTGTAGGACTCCCCCATTCCGCCCACCACCGGTTGCATCTAGTGTATGCATGGCACACATTCGGATGTCCTGGTCCACCATTTCATATGTATGGGTCGGACTAACAGTAGGTTTGTTTAGGGTCATGTGTGAGTCTTTGTTTCATACAGTTTATCTGTCGAGTGCATAGTGAGTCTGCATACATCGAGTTGAGTCGGTCTTTTGTACGCTCGCGTTGTCAGTCCCTTTCGAGTGCGAGGTAAGTCGGATCCAATGCGTATGTTATAGACTTGTCGGAATTTGGGATCGGCTCTACCTCAACATATCGGATCTAGTCACATAAAGAGACCCAGTGGTGATTCCTAGTGAGTCTTCGAGCCACCGCCTCCCCTTTGAGAGTTACCCTACCCTAGAATGTCCACCTCTAGCCTCATTCCCACAGTAGCGTGTGCATATCGAATATATACGGGATGAGCAGGTGACGATTACTTGGAGTGGAACGTACTCTGCGCTTCCAGGTTCTGTGACGGATCCGCAGGAGCCACACGAGCAGCCGCACCCCTTACTCGACGGGGTCGAGTTCTTCCCACCCGGGGAGAATTGATGGGGACATCAGAGTAAGACCACTCACATTTTGTTTGCATTTGTGTCCTTTATTTGCATTTATACCCTTGTGTAATTGGGTACGCAATTGTATGGCAAGTATAAGCCAAAATGTGAGTCCTTAGGTTTTAGTGGGTTTATTTGTAAAAGTCCAGTAGGTCCAGTAGGGTCTCCCACCCTCTCCCTCATTGGTCCACTTGATTTAGGGCCCATGTGAGGCTAGTTCAAAGTCCAGGGTGGGCTTAGACTAGACTTTTCCAACTTGGACCAAGAAGACAAAGTCCACTTGGCCACCTTGGTCAAGGGGGCGCCCCTCCCATATATTATTTTTTATTTTGTGGTTTTTGACCACGTGGGGAGAATATGTTCTATCCCTTGTATGCCCCTCCCCTAACCTTGATCTGAGGGTAGTTTAGGACATTTTTACATTTCTATATAACCCTTGTAATTAGCTATTTTCATAGATTAATGAAGAATTAAGCATTTTTACCAAGAGTAAGCCCAAGGGCACCCCTCTCTCTCTCCCACCCCCTTGCAGATGGATTTCTGCAAATTTCTTGAGGTGTGAAGCCTCCTCCCCTCCCCCTCTCTAAGTGAGAAGCTCAGCCCCGCCGCCGCTGCCGCCATCGAGCAGCCGTCGCGCCGCCACCGCGTCGGAGTTCTGTCCAGATTAGGATAGAAGGTTGAAGCCTATTTTTTATCTCCAAATCAAGAGATCTGATCAAGCTAAAATTTTGAGCGTTTGTTCTTCTTGTTATCCCCAGTCTCCATTTTAAATTTCGTGCCAATCAGAGGTCATTTGGTATTTTTCCCGTATTTTTTGTTCTACCCCTGACAGTCTGCTAATCAGCAGATCTGCAGGATAGGATTCTGTTCTTCTATTTTTACAGCCCCCTTATACATCTTAAGAAAATACCCAAAAATTCATGCGTGTTTCTCACTTTCCTAACTTTCACCCATAATTTTCTAAGGTCTAGATCTATCGTTTTCCTATCAGTCAAAATTCATTTTCAGGGAAAACTCAGTCTGTCCTGTGTGTCTATCAGTCCGAGCCAGCAGAAATCTTTGAGGGATAGTCATTTTTATTTTCAATCCATTCACTTGATGGATATGAGAAAATTATATGTCGTATCCCTCTAAGTCCTCTATCCATCGGTACCAAGTTTGTGTTGATCCGACACCGGATCCGGCCGCAAGAAATCTTTTCGTGAAGACGCGCAGTTTATATCCGAGCCCAGGCCAGCAACTCAGTCCGGGAATTAATTCCTCGAAAAATACGCCGGCTCACCTTCGGCGACCACCGCTCCCGGAGATCGCTTGGCAACCCATTAGAAGCATCCCAGCCAGCCGCCGCAGCAAGGAGTCGACCGGAAGCCGCCTTCCCAGTTGCTGAGTTCCCTTGCTGTACCGAGTTTGAACAGTACCGAGTCGGAACCGAGTCAGACCAGCAGCTCGTCTCCGGCCCAAATTACTGCCCGTCAACCCAAGATCGGTCCTCCCGGGCCCCACTTGTAGCCCTTTAACTCCCTGTCTGGAGTGGGCAAAAGAATTCAATTATGTAATTTATTTGATAATTGTCTAACCAGGAGTACGGGTCATGGCCGGGATCGTCTTCCCCACGCCCGGAGCGTGGAGGTAAACTCGCCTCCCTCTCTATCGCATTTGCTTATTTCGTATTTATTTGTATATGCCGCTGCGAGTGATAGGTTACTAGCTCGATTCAATTTAATCACCGCTGCGAGAGAGAGATGTTAGCGCAGCGAAGAGTGATATACAAGGGGGGGATGAATAGATCACTCCCAATTTGCAAAACTTCAGCGAAAACTCACTACTTCGAAATACAACCCTTCAGATATGGCTAAACAATGCAGCTAACACAGTGAGAAACTAAGATAGGATAATAAGGTGCGATTGGAAGAGGCCGTCCACACACAAACACAATGCCGAACAGAAGGAAAGCACAAACGATAATACCAAGCCACAGAGGAGACAAGAGATTTTAAGGTGGTTCGATTGTAGTCCACAATCTACATCCACCCCTCACTCCAACTAGAGTGAGGATTCCACTAGCCACTGCTAGAAAACTGCAGACTCAGTCTGCGAACAATATGCTGTCACACAACTTGAACAACCAAGGGAAACAAATCCCTTAACCAAACTTTGCTACCCACAGAGTTTGACACCTGGACCTGCTACCAGCAAGACCAGAACCGGAGATGGCTCTCCCTTCCTCCAACCCGGAGGGAACCTGCTAATGACAACCCGTCACTGGCAAAACCAGAGATCACAGATCTCTCTTCCTCTGCAGCCCAGAGGGGAACCGGAGTAACTCTCCCTTCCTCCAAACACTTGAGGGTAACAACTCGAAATCAAATATATGAAGAAATGAAAGGAAAAACAGAAATGTAAACAAGACCAACGATGAACACAAATCGTTTCAGAAAACCCAAAAACAAATGTAACTTCCAAAGAAGCAAATTGGACTCTTCTCTCTCACTCAGACTTTTCTCTCACAGCAATACTCTCAAATCTTTTCTCTCTATCTTCTTTCTGGAACGTGGAGGCTCTCTCTTTTTTCTTCTTCTGCTCAGGGATTTTGCTCTTCAACTTTTTCTACAGTTCTGTCCATCTAATCGCAGAAGGCACCTTTTATATGGCATTCGACCTGAGTTTCAGGCCTTCACACGAGGGAGTCTCGTACCCTCCTTTTCCAGAGCATTCTCGGATCACGTGCCAGGTATCACCATCGGTTCACGTGCCCAATCATTGACCTGAATCATCTACAGACAGAGACAAGGAAATGTGATTAGTTAGTTCAGTCAGATATCAACGAATGTATATACATTAGAACAGCAAATGAGCAAGTGTGTACACTGAGAGAGTGTATAGACTTGTGAGTCTTCAAGCGACCTCAGTGTATAGACTAGCTGAAGAATGCATTATCATAATAGAAGAAATGTGTGGACTTCTGTGAAGTGTATGAAGCCCTCGAGTGTATAGACTTAGGGATGTCAATTAGGCAAGTGTGTCAAGTGTGAGAGTGTATAGAGTTGAAGTTCTTCATGCGAGCTCAGTGTATGGACTTGTAAGTGTTCATGCGACCTCAGTGTGTAGACTTCATTCAGCAGGCAAGACAATGGATGTATAGAGTTGATCGTGTGAAGGAGGACGAGTGTAAAGACTTGTAATGAAGAGCAGCAATGTGTAGACTTGTGAAGCACAACTGTATGCAATGTATGGACTTCAATGTATAGACGTCGATGTATAGGCTTCGAAGAGAACAATGCATGAAGGCATCGAATGTGTAGACTTAGAACCAGCAATTAAGCAAGTGTGTCAAATGAGAGAGTGTATACACTTGAAAACAGCATATAGGCAAGTATGAACAGCTTGAGAGTGTATAGACTTGCAGGTGATATCGAGTGTATAGGGTTGAAGGATAACTGAGTGTCTAGACTTAGAGATGTGTAGACTTGGCAAAGAGCTGGATGATGTACAGACTTGAACAAGTAAAGTCTGTACAGACTTGAAGGTTCACAGTGTGTAGACTTTGGCAAGGCAACGTCAGTAAAGTTCCCAATGTACAAACTTACTGAACTGAGCGTAGGTAAAAGATATGAGGGATGTATAGACTTACTCAGTTCAGTTCTGAACGTAGGTAAAAGTCCCAATGTATAGACTTTACCTGAGAATGCAACCGCTGTACAGACTTGCTCAACCAGTCCGATGTACAGACTTGGAATTTCAACAGAAGGATGTACAGACTTGGAAAACTAATGCCAATGTTCAGACTTCACCTCGTGCAAGCTACAGTGAATGAGTGTATAGACTTAATGGTCTCCCTGGATGTACAGACTTGATCGCAGGCTGAACAGTCGAATGTATAGACTTTGTAAGCGTGAGACGCTGAATGAGACGGTGGCTGAGACGATGTACAGACTTCAGGTGAAATGATGCAGCTACAGTGCAGTGTAGACTGCCAGACTCTGTACAGACTTGCAGCTTGAGATAGTGATGTACAGACATGGAATCAATGAAGGCGTTGGCTGTACAGACTTTGATGAACGCCGCTCGCTGTATAGACTTCGAATCAAGGCATGAATAGTGAATCAATGTCTAGACTTGGATGCCCAAGCCAATGTATAGACTTGTGCAGTGCAGCCAGTGTATGGACTTGTACAGTGACTAGAGGCTGTACAGACTTTGGGTCATGATGTGTGAGGCGAGGGACAGTGTATTGACTTTGAAATGGCAGACAATGTATAGACTTGGGGTTCAACTGAGGGTGTATAGACATGGAAGATGGAAGACGATGTGTAGACTTTGAAATGAATGGGAGAATGTATAGACTTGACCCCTTGAAAGGATGTATACACTTCAGATGCAATCTACAGTGCCGTTGTATGGACTTGAACTCAAGAAATGTCTGTACAGACTCTGAAGGCTTAGCGGAGGGTGTACAGACTTTGAATATTAAGTTCAATGTATGGACTTGGAGAGTAAAGGAGGCGTCGACCCACTAGAGGTGGAGCGTCGACCCATCAGAGTCCAGACTATGCAGACTGAGTGTAGACAAGACCAATGTATGGACTTGGAAAACAAAGGGTGCGTCGACCCATCAGAAGGGAGCGTCGACGCATCAGAGTCCAGACTATGCAGACAGTGTGTAGACATGATCAAGTAGTGCATATCTATTTGACAACCATATGAACTGCACAATCTTACATGATGAAGCATGAATTATTCTAGAGATAGAAGATTGATTCTAGAGATAGAAGATTGATTTATAGTGTGAGACATCATCAAAACCGTAGGGATGCAACAAGAGAGAGAGAAACCCGTCCCGTGACCCGATCCGGGCACGAAAGAGAGCCGACTACCCGACTCATCGCCGGCGCAAGATCCCACGTTTCCCTCACTAGGGACGTCCGTGAGCTAGAGTCACAGGTCGCGTGTCCGTCCCACATCAACTGCTTCTATTTTACTTGTAACAAGTTCATCGGGCGCACCACCTGCAATTGTTGGCTCGTCCGTCCACCCGGGCACACAACCGACAGACGATGTTGCTAGCCATCACGAGGGCGAGGAGGTGGTGTTGTAGGAGGGACGCAAGGCATGTTGAGTCTCTGGGTAAATATTTAAACTCATGAATTATGTTTGTTATCTATCCATCAACTATATAATATTTGGCTATTATTTTAACATCTGTAATTGCAGGGATAAAGTAGAGCCCAATGACGCTTCACGTTTTATTACCAACACTATTATGCGACATGTGCCTTAGTTATGCCATCATAGCCAAATGTTCATATATACAGAAGGCCAGCATTCCCTGAGATTAAAACATGCTTAGCACAGAGGATGGCCTTATCCATGGATTTTGTCATAAGCCGATTTTTTTTTTTCCAAACAAGGTAAGCATAGGTCGAGTGCACCCCCCCTCAATGAGGGAGAATGTTCCCACTCCTCCTAGCATCCCCGTCATAAGCCGATTAAATCAAAGGCATCTCCTCATACGGCTTGGGTGTGAAGATGATTTCCTGAAGCTCCTTTTACAGAAGAACCTATACATCAAGGGATATCTGTTTAGATTCTTTAGATGGACGCCTAATTTTGATTTTGCAGCAGACCCTGCTACTGCCCCGGTATGGTTGGGCTTCCCAGCGCTGCCTGCAAATCTTTACCATGAAGACTATATGAGGTCCATTGCTGGTAACTTTGGTCTGGTGTTGAGGATCCATGATAAAACAATAGTGATGACAGATACAGCAGAGGCACTAGCATATGTAGAATTGGATCTCTCTGCACCGCGAAAGGAAAGATTGTGGATTGACCTGGATGGAGTAGGCTTTTGGCAGCCAGTGAACTATCACAGGGTTCCACACCTATGTGCATTATGTCATAAGCTTGGGCACTTGGAAGCTGAATGTAAAAAGAAAATGGGTAAGCCTGCTAATCCTCACCCTCGACCAGGCGTTGAACAAATGTAATCTAGGAGGGTGTTTTTGCCCAGGGCATCTGGCCCACGAGCTGTTCGACAGGAAGCACCAATGACCAATAGGTTTGCTACATTATAGGGAAATGACAACCCAGCTCCGGATGGATCAGAGGAGCCTAAGGGCGATATCCAGACATATGAAGAGACACAGTTGAATGTCATTGCCTTACCAGCTAGTGATAAGGTTGTAGAAGAGAATGCAGGTGTGGGTGTGGATTTACAGAACTATGTCAGTGCTAACCAGCCATCTACTTCCTAGCAGGTTAAAAATGCAGAGCTCCCTTCATCCCAAATTTCGATTGAAAAGTTTAATTCAAAGAAGAAGCCTGGTGATTAGGGTCAGGTAATCAAGACCACCTTAGACTTACCAATGGCTAGGCAGCAGAAGCAGGGGGGATTTTTATCTAGCATGGGTAATGTCCTTGGAGCTCGCCGAATTGATCATGTTGTAAATGTGGAAGACATACCAGAACACTCAGGAAATTCAGAAAATGATACTACATATGACAGGGGAAGTGGTTATATCTTAGCCAATCATGCTCAGGTTTCAACCTCAGATTGTGAAATTGGCAGAAGTTGTGAAACAGGCTATGGGGAAAGCCAACGGAATGGGAATGTTATTGACACCACCAATCTTGCCAATGTGAAGAAAGTCTCTCTTCTTTTAAAAATGGCATCGGCGACTTGTATGTGGCTGATCAATCAAAGGCAGAAAATATATTTATGCAGGATATTTCTATGGGGAATGATCAAGAGTTACTGGGTTGTCTAGATGGGGGGCTAAAACATTCGGGAAATAATATGCAGCAACCTCTGACGAGGGCTAAAGCTAAATCTTTAGCTGGTGGTCATCAATCCTTTCCCCACTCTCAATGATTGGTCCCATTCTGATATGGAACATCCGAGGGATTGGCAATGCTTGGTCTTTGCAAAGCATTAAAAATCATATAAGGAGGAACGTAGTTCAAATGGTAGGCATTTGTGGACGCACTTTTTCGTCGCATAATGTTTATTTGTTTATTGGATGGGTTTATTCGTTTATTAGGTGCGTGGGCGTGCCAGTCACAGAGTGATAATTTATTCGCGCTTCGTAGAAGCCCATGGCGCGCTTGGTCCGACTTCGTCAGACGATTGTGTGGTTCGCGTCGGGACCAGATCCCATCGTGCCGTAAAGGTCACGACGTCATTTACATCCCCCATATGAGGGAACACCCTTGATTAATTACCGAAATTAGGGGCCCTACGGCCGAAAGAATTGATACTAACTGCGCAAGGAAGGGGCAGGAATAAATCGCACTAGGGTCTGCATCGGGATACGAGCCATCGGCCATGTCGGTCACTCGGGGACCCTTTCGTATTCGGACGAAGGTCCGTAATAGAAATGCGGTGAAAGCCGGGATAAATCCGTTCAAATGTCTGCCGAACGCGCGGCAAGTTTAATGATAAATCGGAGAAGATCCGGTGTGAGAAGTAGGTTCGGTCTAATCAGAATGTCGGCCCGAGGCGAGATCGGGTCGTGACCATGTCGGGATAACTCCCGAGACTCAGGCCCGGCCTGCAAGGGCGACCTTGTTGTTCCTTTAACACCGGGTCACGGGGAGAGACGAGGCTGCAGTGTGGATTATTACTACATTATATTTATTATTACTGTTATTCTCATGATTTCGTTACTTATTTTCCTTTTATGCATTTTTTGGGATGGGTTTATTACTTCCTTTCTATTTACTACCCACGTTTTTCCCTTTTATTTATTTATCGTAGCCTCTCATTATAATTATCACCATTGTACTTACTATTGCATATTTTTTTTATCATTATTTCTTCTATTTTGATCGTCGATGCAACTGCATTTTTCCCCTTTCTTATTTACACGTTTGATACTTGCAGTAGTGGACCGTTGGAGGGCTAAGGGGGTGTGCCGCTGATCCGGGGGTAGTGTGCCGGCGAAGGCACCCGAAGGGTGTACCGAGGAGAGGGGCGTAGGCGTACCGCCGAAGGAAGAAGAGTGTACCGCTGAAGGAAGGTGGAAGAGTGTGCCGCTGAAGGGCCAGGAAGGTGTGCCGCTGGAGGGGTACGGGAGCGTGCCGGCCAAGGAGGCTGGAGGTGTGCCGGGGAAGAGGCATGGCCAGTGTACCGCTGAGGGGTTCGAGGAAGGTGTGCCGAGGAAGGCAGCACGGGAGTGTGCCGTGGAAGGGTCCAAAAAGGGCATGGGTAGGGTGTACCGGCGAGGGCTGGAATAGGTGTACCGGTGAAGGTCCACTCCTCCTCCACTTATTTTAAGGCTTTTCTTTTCTTCTTTTCTTTGATCTTTAGGCAGTTTTATACAACTCTTTTCTCCCTCTTCTCACAACCTTTTCTTTACAGATTGAGCATTTAATCCACCACGTAGTCATTTAATTCGATTCTTCTCATGTTGCCCGCAGTGCCTCATTTCGGTTGGACTGTTCTACCGCCGATCGCTCCATTCGATTGTTGCTTCCTTTTATCTTTTGATGTGTTATTGTTCCATTTATTTGTTGCTTCCTTTTGCCTTTTCAACGTATTATTATTTCTCACGAAAATTCGGCAGCATCTCCCCTTGACCCGAGCGTAAGGGAGATAGAGGGAACGCGCCCACACGGAGTGGCGGAACCCGACAATTGGAGGTGGGCGCCCGAGAGTGGCAACACCTTTAATAAAGCCTCGGGAAACCCGAAAGCAACGATGGCCAAGAGACCCCTCTAGGGACGGCTGGAAAGTGTACCGGGCTGGGAGGTTGAGTGTGTGTCAGCAAGGAGTGGCCTAGAGTGCACTGGGGAAGACCCGCAGGGGTGTGCCGGCAAAGGGCTTGGCCAGGGCGTGCCGGGGAAGGGCAGGATGGGTGTGCCGGCGAAGGATTTGGCCAAGGCGTGCCGCTGGGAGCTGGGGAGGCTACACTGTGGTAGGGGTGCATGTTGACAGATGAAATATGAGCTGAGTCCAAGATGGGAACAGAACCAGTAATAAAGACCTTTGTAATTCCTGCAGAGTCAGAACTAAAGAAGAGCCGTCACTAAAGCTATTTACCCGGCTGAAGCCTTCCCCGGCCAAGCTGATGTCCGGTGTCGTCATCGTCCAGATAACAGTACTGATGAAAACTACAGTCTATCGACTGATGAAAACCTCCAGAAATGCTCTGATGAAACTATACCAACTCACCAACGAAGAGGCCTTCGCCTGTTCTGACAGACTCGAGGGATTAGCAAGTGAAGAGACAGGTCTAACGGCTTTGATAGTTGAAACCCACTGATAAGGAGAATTGAAAGCATCTAAAAGCCCTAAATGGGCCTATGATTGTGGCGCCGAGATCCTCTCGCCAAGGCCCAATCGAGCCTTGCACACCGGGAAGCTGGACTCGCGCGCCGGGAAGTCTCCCATCGACTGAGGCGCGCCGAGATATGCCCGCCGAGAAGATATTCACCGGGGGGCTATAAAACCCCCTTTCTCTTGTCGGATAGCAGGGGGATAGACAGAGGAGATAGATCGAAGAGAAGGGGAGCAAGAGAAAAAAAGGCAGAGAAAAAGAGGCGGAGATATACAGGGAGACAGATAGAGAGATAGAAAAGAGAGAGGGAACAACAGAAGAGAAGCAGCAATAGAAGAAGCAGCAGAGAAGAGAGAACAAAAAAAAAAAGAGAGAAGAGAGGCCAGAGAAGAGATCGTGGGAAGAGAAGAGAGTGTCCCTAGGAGGAAGCTCATAGGTGGGCAGAGGGGGAGGGAGAGGAGTCAATGCTCCGCCCTCCCCCGTTTTTTTCTTCTTCTTCTTCTTTATATGTATCCCTGTTTATGTTTAAGGCATTCGAGTCCTTCTGTTATCGGGGAGATATTATAGTTTCTGTGCTTTTCTTTCTTTCTTCCTGCTTTTCCTGTAAATGATGTAAACGATGAAATGAGATGATGAGATATAGTGCTATGGTGGCTCGGTTGAATGTGAAATAACGAAGTCTTCCTTTCTCTGTTTCTCTCGAATGAATGCTGTTCAATGTCTCGAATGGTCGTTTTGATACTTCGGGTTTCTACGCTCTGATTGTTCTTCCTGGAGGAATGGAGATGGAAGAGTCCCAACCCTCATTTCTGTGGATTACTGGACTCTATCCTTCCCACCTTCAGTGATATCAACACCACGAAGCCCTCCTATTTCTCATTTAGTCTCTTTTCCCAAGCCATCAAGGTCACCCCAGGAATCAGAGACAGTCATCTCTTGATTTCCCTGGGCGACCGGCGATAGAAAAAGGACACCTGTGTCCAGAGGGTTGTAAATGGTTGATGATCTCGATCCCTCAACGAACTCTACCCCCCTTTTTTGATTCCCTGGCACTGCCCCAGCACATGCCTCGATCTAGTCCCCATTTGCATCCCAACTCTGCCTCAATCGGAGCCTAAACCTCAAAAAAAAAAAAAAACCTTAGAACAGAGCTCCGTAGGAACCCTGAAATCCTGAGAATCCTTCCTGGCGCCCCTACCTTCCCGGCGCGAAACCTTCCCGGCGCGGTGAATAGTTCCCGGCGCGGCACTTTGTGCGCCGAGAACTTGGCGCGCCGGGAACCCCACCAGTCAACCGGCCGAGAAGCCCACTCCAAATGGCTACGCCGAGAACCCCTTCTTTCTATGTGAAAGCTGCGCCGACTACCCTCCTCCGCTCCAAAAGGCGCGCCGAGAACATGCTAAAAGGCGCGCCGAGAAGTCACTCAACCAAGGCGCGCCAAGAAACCCTTCTACATTCCCATTGGCTGCGCCGAGAGCCTCCTCTCCACCTCAGTCCAACTTTCGACCACCCTATTGTACCCGTCTGAGGGATATCTAGAGGTTATCATGCAATCCTCAGGAAATAAATTAACGGGGAATGACTTCCCCTACATTACCTCGTCCCGAATCAGATCCGTATGTAACCCTATGAACCTAAGGAGCTCTTCCACTGCATGTGCTCCGATGGTTTCCAAGGGAATATCGACCGGTGCTACGAATGCAAACAGTGTTCCCGAGCATAGTGCCCTTCTCTTTCGGCCTTCATCCCGGCATCCCGTGGATGATGGTCTATCTCTCCTTGGCATGATCCAAGATATGGGGATATGCTGCCGGATTTGCTCCGCACCTGATATGCCCTCGCTTTATCCGGTCTACTCAATGTCTTGCAGATAAATTAGCATGCTCTCATTTGGGCTTTTGCCGCCGGTCTCCTCTTACTTTGGCGTTTAATCAAGGGTTGTCCTTCTTAGGGAGGACGTAATTAACGTCATAACCTTTATGGTATGACGGACTTTTGGTCCATACACGATCACCCACAATCGACTGATTAGAAGTCAGATCGAGCGCACAATGAAATCGTCACATATGTGACTGGCACGCCAACAAATAAACAACAGAAATAAAAGAATAAAAAATCAAACGAAAAGCGTGTCCACAAGTCTGGCACGCCCGGTGGGACATAGTCTCCCTTCATCTTTACGCCAAAGTAAGGGGCCCGGCGGCCTCTCCCAAAATTCTAACTGTGTGTTAAATTTATCCATAGGAACCTCAATGGAGACTGGACTGGTTGTTGTTCGCTTCGGCCAGCAAGTGGTCGATGGCCACATCTACGGAGGGTACCTGGCGGTACCGATGGAGTTCGGATCCATGCCTCCGGTGGTGGGTCTGCCCAACTGCTTGGGCCTAGTGTTCGTCGACCTGCTGCAAGTCGACAACAAAGCTGGAAACACCGCCACGGTAAAGGCCACGGTGGCACCAAGAGCTAAAGAGAAGAAGACGATGGTTACTCCTACCGTCATTTCTTGCCTTGTCCATCACCTGGAGAAGAAGACTATTGCCCCTGCCACTGCTGGTAGGGGAAGAAGAAACAACCGGAGAAGCCGATTTGCTGCAGCTGGAGGTCGCCTTTCGGCCTCGGGAAAGACAATGATGGTCGGGAATATGAGGGTGAACCTCAACGGCCGCCCCATAGATGCACGGCCTAACAAGGTCATCCCATCAATCCGCACCGACAACAAGTTCCAAGTGCTGGCCACTAGAAGAGCCAATGTGGAAAGAGAAGGAAAGAAGCCGTTGGCACCTAAGCCGGCAAGATTCAAACAGATCTGGGTACCCAAGAGGGTTCAGGGCCCGGCATCGGCCAATGAGGAAAGGAAAGCTGTTGTCATGCACCCCAGGAGAGGGGGCAGAAGAACACAGAAAGAGGAAGAAGACACTACTGTCATGCACCCTAAAGCATGGGGCATGAGGTTCCCGAAGAGAGAAATAGATGCTGCTGTCATCCACCCCAGGAGAGGGGGCAGGAAGATCCAAATGAGAAAAGAAGAGCCAGGAGAAGCCGCCCCGGCTACTACTCAATACAGACCGAGGGCCTGTGCCAGGCAGGCTGATGTATTCCGGTACTCCAGAAGAAATTATTTGACTGCTCAAGTTGAAAGGTTGGCCCACCAGCCGAAGACTCAAGAAAGGTTGCTGCCCCAAGCCGATCCCCAGAGGCACAACCAAGAATAGATAAATAAGGTAGTCCAAGACTACTTCCATTGCCTCGGGAACTCATCCCTTGGGCAACAAAGATTGCTCCACGCCAGGGGCGCCGAAGAAGAAGAGGAGGATAAAAATGTGAAGATGATGCAATGAGTCTCATGTTGGGGCTCCAATGAGTTTGAAGATGGCCGAAGGGCTAGATGTTCGAATGATGTCCCGCAGAGGGAGGAAGAAAAGAAGAGAATTTCAGTGTTTGACCGGCTGACTTACCCCAGTCAAACCAGAAGAAGAATCCAAAGGCAGAGAGGGAGAATGCAGATCTTTGCCAGTAATATGGTCGGTGTTGCCGGAAGATAGGGTGCGCTGCCTGGCCAACCTAAGGAGCTAGCCGAATTAGCCCAAAGGCCTGGCATGATCACAAGACGAAGTCAAGCAGCTAGGGAAAAGATTATGGCTGCCGATGAAGAGATGTCTATGACTGTTGATGAAGCATCACGGGTCGCTACTATGGCGGTAAATGTTGTAACCTCTGAAGAGGAAGACATTTCTGCTATGGACCCAGCTGAAGGAACTTCGGGAGATATACACATCCCCTCAACCCTGGATCCGATGATCCAGATGATGTTCAGAAAGTATCAACAAGAGATCGACTCTCTTAAGAAATAGTTGAATGAGAGGAATGAGCAAACACCCATCTCCAAGCATGCCGAGTCAGCAAAGGAGACTTCCAGCTCAGCAGAGATTGTCATCCCCGCTGTCTCTTATCAAGCCAACCCTAGGAAGGCTCCATGTCAGCCTCTCCCGCAACCTGCAACAACGCAGCCTTCTGCATCACAAGTGCAGTCTAACCTGCCAGCAGTCCAGCCCAGTCTGCATGCGACGGTCGTGACGACCCCGTTCACACAGCAACATGCAAACTTCTTTCCAAAACCTGTGGACCCAACAGTGGTGAATAAGCTGATGATAGAAAGGATGATTGAGATGAAATTATCTGAGAATGCTGATGGTGACTCTGGTACTTATGATGTTTACAAAGTACCATACCCTGCACAGTATGCTGTGAAAAGATTACCCCAGGGGATCAGCAAGCCACCAAAATTTGAAAAGTTCAATGGGCAGGGATCTCCCCGGGAACATATAGCATATTACACAATAGTCATGGGGGACCTAGCTACTGATGAAGCATATCTGTTGAAGTTCTTTGGCTCATCCCTCACAGGGTTGGCCTTTGAATAGTACTCTAGCCTATCGGCCGGGTCCATAGCTGATTGGCCCGATATGCAGCGAAAATTCTGTGAAAGATTTCATGTTACAGAAAGAGAAATTACAGTGGCTGAGTTGTATTCCACTAAGCGAAGGCAGGATGAGACTGCATCAGACTACATCAAAAGATCGAGAGATTTGGCCATGAGATGCAGGCGACCTCCCCATCAAGAAGATGACGTCATGATATGCAAGCAGAATCTCCGAAGAGAGGTGCTTGAAAAGATGATCGGGGCAGATGTCAGGACTTTCGACCGACTCAATAATGTGGTAGCAGAGGTTGAAACCTTCCTATCCAAGCGCCCTGCAGCAGCTAATGTCCATACTATCCAGAAAGGAAAAGCTATAGAGCGGCAGTCAGCGCCAACAGAAGCACACACTGTTGATTTCAGAACTTTTGACCAGCAGAAGGGAAAAGCCAAAACGGTAGCTATCCCGCCACCAGCAGACTCCGTAGAGAGAAAAGAAGATGTTTCTTTGAGAAACAAGATGAGTAAGCCACACTCATTCACCAAAGAGAAGACCCGGGCGTTGTTCGAGTGGGCATACAAATACAACAAAATAACATTACCCGAGCCGAAAAGACCCGATGATGCAGCCAAGAAAGATGACCCTTTGTTTTGTCCTTATCACAGGGCACTAGGACATGCTATTGAAGACTGCTACGTCTTCAAAGATGTTATAGAAAGCAGGATCAAGAAGGGTGAGCTACAACTAGGGGAGCACCTAGTGGATCCTCCACGACCCCATGAGCCCCTAGTGCTGAGGCTAGCCACTAATATGATTTCTATATACCAGCCGTTGTCTAAAGAAGCCGCTGAAGAATGCACTCGGCATACATATGAAGCCTGTTTCCTTACCCCAATTAAGGAGCAGATAGGGTGACAAACAGTGCCAACTAAAGCCAGAAGAAAGCCCTCAGCCCAGACAGCGCCAGGGGCCTCCATCTGGGGTGTTACTCCAAAGCAAACCCTGCCAGCGATAGAGCCAGTATGGATAACTACGGAGTCACCGCCAGTTATCCGGATACCTACTTACAACCGGAGAAAGCAGCCTCCGCCGTCTCCCCATGAAAAAAAAGCCCCGAGGTGAGGCGCCTGCAGCAGTACATTGACCAGCTGGATGAATATGAATAGTCCGAGCCTAAGCCGATACTAGTGAAGGATCATGTCCTCTGGGAGCAGCTAGAAGGACTGACTGTCGAAGAGACAGTAGAAAAGGAACAAGAGAAAGCAGAAGCTGAACTCTTCTGGGGGCACCAGCCTGCCAAAGGGAAATCCCGAAGAAAAAGGAAGTCTAAAGGCAAAAAGAAGGCCGTGACAGTACAATGTAACACTCTGTCGATACTGTTCGCCCTGTCAGGCGAGGATGAGGAAGGGGAGTCTTCTACTCCACCACTGGAGGCCAATCAGGCCGAGGCTTTAGCCCCAGTGCATGCTACCCGTTCTGGGAGAAAATGGGGACGCCAACCTCCGGCCAACTGTAATATTATTTTCAAGGGAGAACAGCCTTACCAGCTGCCAGAACCCGAAGTCCGAGGCACGAAAGTTCCTCCTCCAACAAGCCTCTATGCAGATACAAAGAAAACTGATGAAACTCCATCATTTGCCGAGTTTCAGGCTATCTTGGAGGTAAGAAACCTGCACAGATTGCTATAGATAAGGGCAACAAGCACCATCAACTGCCTGTCCCAGTGCTCAAGAAGAAAGGCAAAATGGGCACTGATCTTCCCTCGGCACCAGAGGCTACTCCCCCGGTGGAAACCCCTCAATTGTCTCCTCGGAAAGAAGAGGCAAAAGACAGGCAGTCAATGCCACAAGCACCCCATGAACCTCCGAAGCCCCGCTGGGCAGAAGAGATGCGGCTATCTAATGTCCATGTGGGCAGCAGAATTATGAAGATGATGAAAAAGCTCCCTACAAGGTTCACCATATGGGAAATTCTCTCCTTGAGCGAGGAAGCTCGCCAAGCTATTATTGATGCTCTGCAATCGTCATCTCAATATGAGGCTCTCCTGACAGAGGTCAACTCGGGGCCAGCTATTACATTCACGGAGAAGATATGCTGATTCCTAACCTCAACCACAACAGACCCCTATATATGAGGGGGGTATCTCAACTGTCAGCCATTGAGCCGGATATTGATAGACCCAGGGGCTGTTGTAAACATTATGCCATATTGGATTTATTAGAAATACTATTTTGATCTACACCTCACCAAGGTGAAAGATATGAGGATAGCGGGTTTCAAACAGAAGTGTGAAACTCCGATCGGGGTGGCAGAGTTCAACCTTACATTGGGGGACTTCACCACTACAGTGCAATCCTACGTAATAAGTTCCATACCACATACAAGGCCTTGCTGGGGCGGCCCTGGCTGCATGAGTACCAGATAGTACCATCTACATTGCATCAGTGCATCAAGTACTGTCACAATGGTAAAGAAGAAAGGGTCTTTGCAGACTTGCACCCTTTTTGAAGTCTTCGAGTGCCATATGCTCGATGCTCCATTCTACACAGAGATTTCTCAATCGAGAAGGAAGAAAGAGGCCGTTGCAGGCCAGAAGAAGACAATGTCAAAAGTAGGTGACTGGCTTCCATCACCACCTCCGGGCTATGTGGAGAAACACGAAGTCTCCCACATTTCTCAGATCGGGGATTTTGCTCGGGCTGCACCCCCGGATATCAACCCTGGGGAAGCCGATGAGAAGATGAATGAAAAGCTCACACAGATCGGAATCCCGCAGGGACTGGTCAAACCCATTCCAACCTTGGAATACCAGACAGTGCTGCCACTAAGGACCATGAAGGTTCCTCGCTTCTACGAGCCCCCTATAATATTCTACACCGGGGAGCCTACCAGTGAGGATGATCAAGACTGTCGGATCCTTGAAGAATTGACCAGCCAGATGGTACCAATCGCAGGCCTGGACTACACTACACAGCGGGTCACGCAGATGTTCTCCAAGATGCAGATGCCTCTGTTGCAATCAGCCGACCAGAAGAAAGCATTTCAGGAACTCTGGGATCCTCCCTACAATAATAAAGAACTGAAGAAAATCACCCGTCACCTAGGGCTGGGCTATACTCTGCAAGAGTATTATGAAGCAGAGGTGGACGTCGTCTCCACCTTCTTTTCACATGAAGACCCCTTCGAGGCAGGATATGACAACTACCCCTCCGAGAAGGAAGAGATTGTATACCATTCTGTTATTGGTGATGAAACCTCTGGCAGCCAGAAAGGCGCAGAAGAGCAAAATGAAATAGCAGCCTGCCGATGCTGGGAAGAGCTGTCTTTTAAGAAAGACATTTTCCAAACTGAAGCCAAGTTTGATATGGGGACGCCCGATGAAGACCAAACTTCCGATGAAGTAAAGAAATGTCTCGAGTTCGAACGCATCTTGGAGGAAGTTCGAGCTATGCAATAACTAGAAAGCCTGGCAAAAGAGTCTGTGTCAGCAAATTCCCTGCAAGCCGAGGTCTGCACCTCAGAATCACGAGCAGAGCCAGTGGCACCACATGGCCAGGCTGAACAGAACATGACGGAAAACCCAGCAGCTACCACGGGACATGATGGTTCAGCATCAGCCAACGTCCCATCAGAAGAGTTAGGAGCATCTAACACTGAAGAGGACTACATCCCGGGAGGCTTTGTTGACTTACGAGAAGCTCCGCCTGAAGTCGAAGATGGCGGCCAGGCCACCATCGATGAATTGATAGAAATAAATCTGGGAACCAAAGAAGAGCCCATGCCTACCTTTCTCAGTGCCTTGCTGATGCCAGAGGCCCAGGAGTAATACATACAATTCTTGAGGGAATTCAGGGATTGCTTTGCCTGGACCTATGATGAAATGCCCGGATTAAGTCCCGATGTGGCACAACACTTACTGGTGATTGATACGAATGCAGAACCAGTAAAGCAGTCATCTAGACGGATGCGGCTTGAGCTGATTAATCAAATTAACAAGGAGGTCGATAAACTCATTGATGTAGGGTTTGTTGAAGAAAATCAATACACTATCTGGTTGGCAAATATAGTGCCCGTGAAGAAGGAAAATGGCCAGATCAAAATTTGTGTTGACTTCCGGGACCTCAACAAGGCATGTCCGAAGGATGATTTTCCTGTACCCATCACCGAGGTGGTGATTGATGCCACTACAGGTCATGAAGCTCTTTCATTTATGGACGGCTCGTCCGGATATAATCAGATCTGGATTGCTAAGCAAGACAGGGTCCACACTACATTCCGCACCCCAAAGAGAATTTTCCACTACAAAAGAATGCCGTTCGGCCTTAAAAATGCTAGCGCTACCTACCAAAGAGCCATGACAAAGATATTTGATGACCTGCTCTTCAAGAAGGTAGAGTGCTACATCGATGATCCGGTCGTAAAGACCAGGAAGAAAGAAGACCATCTATAGGATCTGAGAGTGGTATTTCAGAGGCTGCGAAAATATGAGCGGAAAATGAACCCCATGAAGTGCGCCTTCGGCGTGTCCAGCGGGAAATTTCTCGGATTCATCGTCCGGCACAGGGGCATTAAAATTGATCCTTCCAAGATCAAAGCTATCCAGGAGCTCCCTCCGCCAAGGAAACTGTCCGAGCTGAGGTCCCTGCAAGGTCGGTTGGCATACATCCGCCTATTCATTTCAAATATGTCGGGTCGGTGTCACCCGTATCACAAGCTGATGATGAAAGATGTGCCGTTCTTCTGGGACGATGGATGTCAAGAAGCTTTCGAAAAGCTGAAAGAATATCTGAAAACTCCCCCGGTGCTGGGGGGACCAATTAAAAGCAAACCTCTGATCCTTTACATAGCAGCCACTCATTGCTCGCTGGGGGCAATGCTAGCTCAGGCAAATGAAGTGGGAAAAGAGCAGGCCCTTTCTTACCCCAGTAGAAGGTTGATGAGGACTGAAGAAAGCTATACCTTTATAGAAAAGACTTGTTTGACGCTGGTCTTCGCTGTAAAAAAGCTCCGGCACTACATGCTGTCCCATGAAATCAGATTAATATTTGTAGCAGACCCACTCAAGTATATACTGACTCAGCCAGCACTCAAGGGTCGACTCGGCAAATGGGCTGTAATCTTGATGGAGTTTGACATCATATATGTGCCTCAAAGGGTGATAAAAGGTCAGGCCGTAGCTAGCTTCTTTGCAGAACATCATGTACCAGAAGACACTCCATTAGAAACCAAGCTTCCTGATGATGAGACTCTAGAAGCCTGCCAGGCTCAGCCAATTATGTGCCAGCTATATTTTGACGGGGCGTCAAGAACAGAAACCACCTCAACTGGACAGGTCAGAGTCCGAGCAGGGGCATGCATTGTTCTGAAGTCACCGGATGAGGAAGTGGTACACACTTCGTGTTCCATAAACAAGCCATGTACCAATAATGAAGTAGAACATGAAGCTTTGATAATCGGTCTTCAGATCGCTCTGAGCATGGGCATTCGGATGCTTCAGGTATTCGGTGACTCAATGTTAGTAATAAAACAAATGCAAGGGGAATTCGAAGTGTGAAAGCCAGAATTGAACCCCTATTACCAAAAGACTATACGCCTCATGACGAATTTCTATCACATCGAGCTCAATCATGTGGGCCGGGGACATAATGCTCAAGCTGACGCACTGGCAAAGCTGGCCAGCTCACTAGCAGTCCCGCCTGATGAGACACTCAACATCATTGTTATGAACAGGCGATAAGTCCCCAGCATGCTGGAAATGTGTCCGGAAGAGTATGAGATTGATGCCGTTGACAACGTACATGGGTCTGATTGGAGACAGCATCTACTGCAGTGGTTCCTACACCAACAGCTGCCCAAGAGTAAAGAAGAGAGAATGAAACTCCTAAGGGTTAAAGATTCCTATGAATGCAGAAATGGAACTTTGTTCCGAATTATGGCAGACGCCCGCAAGAAGATTTTGCTTCGCTGCCTATCTACTGAAGAAGCTTGGTAAGCGATGAAAGAGATACTGATGTGACACAACTAAGGGGTATGCAGCAAAATGGACACGGGTCCTTGGACCTATTCCGCAAGCACAAGCACAAAGCATTTAAAGTACTAGATTGGGCCGAATCGCCGTCGCACACACACGAGCCCGGGTGACTTGATGATGCCAAGGGGAGATGATGGATCAAGGCCCTTGCTGGTAGAGTGCCAATAGGGCTAGGGTTGCCCTCCCGAAGGTACGAGGCCCACACTTAAGGGGCTGGCCGGGTGCCAATTGGGGCACTAGGTCCCTCTCTCTCACTGCCCACGGTGACTGCTCATGAGTGGAACACACGGGGTCGGGCGCTCTCTCTCTCTTGCTCAACGGAGCAACGTCCACGGATATTAAATGAACAAGCACTAATAATGAAGCAAAAGTCAGGGCTTACCCTGGTTGGTTTGAAGAAACCAACCCCGTTCGGAGACGAGGGCGAGCGGGGAAGTGTGGGTTCCCCGCACACTGCGCCGATGAAGCTTGAACCCTGTTTAAACTATACAATCACTACACCTCACACAGGAGGGTGGACTTGGGGTGGGGATATCTGTATTACAATTTAAACACTACCTCCGCACAGGGAGGGGTGCTAAGCCAGCCAGGCGGGGAGGGGTGGTAAGCTCGAGTCGCGCCGATGGAGTGCTCCGCCGAATCTTCCCAAATCTGGAACCGCAGGACAGAGGGGCGGTGCAGTCACCGCTGTGTACTCCCCCGAGCTCGGAAGTCGCTGAAACCAGTGCCGAATCATCACCGACTGACCCAGGTACGCTGATGAACTTTGGTGGGCGATCCCCACGTCGCCACTGGCCGGGGTGGACCCCAGAGCAGGTACTCAGCGTTCTGGTTCTGGCCGGACCAGAGTGTTGCAGCTGCTTGTCAAAGGTGCTACGGCCGCTCCCGAAGTCCGAATGAGGCAGGACCAAGTCGAGGACGTCCGTGGGTGAGTCTTCTTGAAGCAGCAACCAAGCACAGCACCAGAGAATGTCGGGGCGGTGAGGAGGAGTCCGTGGAGTGAGGAGGTGTCAGGGTAGGACCTGGACGGACAATCTGCGCACCCGGGGGAGAAAAATTGGAAACTGCTCTTCCTGATGCCGAACGGGATGCCGCTTGTTGGTGAAGGTGGGTGGCTTGTGGGAGAAGCTCTCGGCCAAGTGGCGCCTTCAGAAGTTGAGGGGTGTGGCCTTGGTAGTTTCTGCACTGAAGCTCTGGTCCAGGTTCTGGTCCTGGTTGCGCAGTCGGACGAGAATCGTCACCACGAACTGTAGCGAAGTCGGAATGAGACGGTTCCACCTCGCTTGCGAAGAAGACTCGCAGACATTTCCGGCGATGTATGGTGAACTTTGAGATGACGTCGGACAGCATCGGAGCACTCTCTGCAAGTGGGGCTTCGTCTGCTGGCAGCGAACCAGGGGGGGCAGAACACTCTTTGGTGATTGTGGAGGGGTCTTGGGTGGAAGGTTTAGTGGGTTTGGGAGGGGGTTGTAGTTGCTGATGGAGGGGTGGAGTCTAGAGAGGTGAGGGCTGATGGAGGGAGATGGGGGTAGCAGGGTGTGAGAGGGAAGGAGGAGGTGGGGGCGGACCTAGTGGGGAGGGAGTATGGAGGTGGAGGGGTGCGCAAATGGGCTTGGGAGTGGGGAGGGTTTCCTTTGGAATTGGTGTGGTGGGTTAATGGAGAGGTAATGAAAGCCTTGGGGATGGGAAGGGGTTGCTTTGGGGATGGGAAGGGGTGCCTAGGAGAAGGGAGTCTCCCTTGGGAATATGAAAGGGTGTATGGGGAATGGGAAGGGTTGCTTGGGGTGTGGAGATATTAAAGGGGAGTTATGGCTCTTGAGAAGATGAAGGGGTGGGAGGCTGATGTGGCAGATGAGGTGGCAAGGAGAAGGGAGAGAGAGAGAGAGGGGGGGGAAATTTGGAGAGAGAGGGGGAAGAGAGAGAGAGGAAGACACTTCAAGTGGCTAAGCTTTCTTCAATATTTCATTAGTCATCTCAAGTGGGGTTGAGGTCCTATTTATATGAGTCCCAACTTTTACAAAAAGTCCCTGAGAAAAGAACTAATAATAGATAACCAAAAGAGCTGGGGAAAGGGAAAAGGGCGCCCCTAGGCCAGGCCCTTCTAAATGGGCCCAATAGACATACTAGCCCAATATGAAGACACAAACTTAGGTAAACAACATGATAACCTAGGGACTTGACTCAAAACAAAGGGGAAATTACATCAAAATGACTCAAGAAACATATGAAAATTACATAGCTAGACTCAAAAAATCAAGCTGAACATAATGGCGAGCGTCAGGACCCTTGGAGAAATAGGGAGTGGTAAGCGATGTCCCCATCATACTCCCGGAGTGCAGAGAACTTGACTCTGTCGAGTAAAGATCCATCGTATGCGGAGGAAGCCACGGCGGGGTTGCCCTCAAATCTACCAAAGGTAGCTGGTCCTTTCACCAAGCGAGGTAGCGCCCATACCCTTTTGCTCCATATGACAGTGACCTGTTCATACAATATCCGCTCTACTTGCTCACGTTGGCCCCTCTGGGCTGGTGGAACTCTTTCATGGGTGGTGGCTCTCTCAAGGGGTGGAACAAGCTCAATTTCCTTACTAGGTGTCACTGTGGGACCCCTATATGGCACCAAGTCAGTCACATTGAATGTGGGACTTACTCCGTACACCTCGGGGAGGTCCAACACGTAAGCATTTATGTCGATCCTCCTCAGAACCTGGAAGGGACCTGATCCATGCGACCTCAGTTTGGAGACATTCCCAGGAAAAAGTCTCTCAATTCTCACCATCACAAAGTCACCTACACGAAATTCCTGGTGGCGTCGGTGGGAATCGGCCGATTTCTTATACACCTCATTGCTTTTGTTGATGAGTTTGCGGATGGTGCCATGTAGTGTCATGAATGACGATCCCCTAGAGATGAAGGGAGGGCCCGGACAACCAAATGCAGTCCTATCAAGTGTTAGATTGGTTTTGATGGACTTAGGAGGACCAGGGCATCCATGAATTGACCTATCATGCTTAGAAGCCATGCGGACCTTGATGCACTTAGGTGGACCGGGGCAGCCACAAGTGGCCCTATCATGCATGAGATGGATGAAGAGTGGGGGAGGACCAGCTTATCCAAATGTAAACCTGTTGTGCACTGGACCTAGTGTGTATGTGACACAAATGACGTGACTAGCCTTACAACATGATGCAAAATGTTGTGACACATGCATTCCTATCAAGATGGTCCCATTTTTAGGTGGGGGTTGTTTGGGGGGTTTCCACTCATGGGGGTCGAAGGGGTCCAAGAAAGTGGACATCTTGGGATGGGTCAACTCCTCATTTCCTAGGTGGATGTCACCCATGGTCATGGCTCTCATAGTGTGGGCTAAGTTTTGGAATGGGTGGGTTAGGTTCGACATGGTGGGTGAGGGTAGGAGGGAGTGGGTGGTGAGTGATGAGTACTCGGAAGCCCATAGGAAGTGGCCAAAAGGTTCGAGATGGGTTAAGGGGTGGGTGATGTGGAGGTGGGCTTTAATCCAAGTGATCGTCCTAGGGTCCCTAGGACACATAGGGAAGTGGGAATCATGAACCTGGTGGGACCTATCGTAATGCTCCTTGCAAAGGGACGAGGGGTAGGGAAAGATGTAGGAGGGCAAGGAGGTGGGTTGGCAAAGAAGGGCTAGTGATGGGGACATCGAGGCAAGACCGTCCGCATTTTGTTTATATTTATGTCCTTTCATATTTGTATGTATACCCTTGGGTTATATGGGTACGTAATTGTAAGTCTTAGTGGGTTTATATGTAAAATTCCCAGTAGGCCCAAGCAAGGGGGCCCTCACCCCTTTCCCATTGGTCCACCTAGACCATGTGGGGCTGGTCAACCATCCTAGGTGGCCATCTAGAAGGTTGGAATGCCAATTGACCACATGGGAGACAAGTGGATTAAAAATTCAAAGGTAGGCTACCTACCTCACCTACCTTGTCCCCCCATTAGAATTAATTAGGAATTTTATTTTTTTTATTTTATTTGGATCAAATATGAAGTCCCTTAAATGCCCCTCCAGATCTTAGATCTAAGGGTATTCATGGTCTTTTTTTATTTATTATATAAGTCATGTATTTCTATTATTCTAGAATTAATGAAAGTGAAAAAATCATTGTGCAAGAACCCCTCTCTTGGAAAATTTCGACCTCTCCTCTCTCTCCCCCTGGGTTCATCATCCCCAACCCCCATTCTAGAGTGATATATCCTTCCCCCCACCTCCGGTGATCATCGGTGCCGCCGCCGCCGCCGTTCGTGCCGCCATCACGCCGCCGCGGAGCCGCCTTCGGTGTTCTGTCCATCCTGGATAGAGGCTTCTTGTCTGAATATCTGCTCTCCACCATGTGAAGATCTCAAGCTTCAATTTTTATGGTGTGTTCTACCCTTGCATCCCAAGTTCCACCTAAATTTTCAAGCCCAAAATCTACCGTTTAGTATTTTTACATTTTCGTCCAACCTGTCATCCCAGATCTGCCAGGTTTCTATCTACAGTGACAGAACCTCTGAGTTCTCCCCCTCCGACCATCTTTTTGATTTGTCCAAACCCTCCCAATTCTACTGGGAGTTCTGTCTATCACCCCCTACCTCCACAAATTTTCTTCAATTTTTATCAACCTTCTATCTATTTTTAGAAATTCGTGTTCTTCCTCTGCTACAGTATTTTCAATCAGATCCCAGATCCGATCACCCTCCACTTCAAAAATCAGAACAAATCACCACCACCTCCAAATCCAGATCCCAAAATAGTCCTGGTTTCGTAACTTGATTGCCCACAACGTTTCTGAAGAACACAACCCCAGATTCGGACGTCTACCTCACGGTCAAAGGCAATCCACAAAAAAGTTCTCTGCTGACCAGAGATTTCAGGAACTGTACAACAGCAACCTTCAAAATTCGCCAATCTGAAGTACATGCTTGATTATTTTCCTGTAATCACCTTGGGTTGAAGCCCTTCGAAGCATCTTTCCAACGGCGCCAGTTTCGTCGCATTCCGACGTCGGGGCTGATCGCAGCGTCCGTTGTCGCCGGAACGCGCGCCGGAAAACAGAACCGGCAGATCCGTGGCCGGTCATTCCGACCGGTGCCGAACGGAGCCGCCCGGCCTCCGGCCGGCGAACCAGTGTGCCGCCAGCCCAGGGAGCGCTTCTCTAAGTGTCCCCACTACAGCGGTTCCATCGGGTCTCACACGGCCCCTCCGGACAGCACGTGGGCCCCACAGCCACAAGTTCGGGTGCTGCCGAAGAGACGCGAGAAGCCGCCCGTCAACTCGAATTTGGTCCTCCCAGACCCCATTGTGTCACCCTTTACCTCCCTGGGTGGAGTGGGCTGTAACTCATTGCTGTATTCTTTATGTATTAACTGTCCCGGGAGTATGACTTCGGCCGGGTCCGTCTTCCCCACGCCGAGCGCGTGGAGGTATCGCATTCGCTCCCTTACTTGGCATTTTGCTTACTTCATATATATTTGTTTATGCCGCTGCTAGAGAGCATGTGTAGGGATATCTAGCTCGCTTTATCTATTCATTACCGCTACTGCGAGAGAGTGCGAGACCGTCCCGTGACCCTATCCGGGCACACGAGAGAGCCGATCACCCTAGCTCATTGCCGGTTTCTCAACCGCGCATGTCCGACGCTTCCCTCGTTAAGGGACGATCGCGAGCTTGTCGTGTCCGTGGTCCCGTCCCGCATCAATTTGGTATCAGAGCGAGTTTGAGTCTAGGGTGTCAAAAAAAAAAGAGTGTCATTTATGTCTAAGTGTCTAAGTCGGTCTTAGGAGTTGCATTTGCATCCCTTTACTCGGTATATCAAAAGGTGTTGTCAGAACGTTAGGCTACACCTATCGGGAAGGTCGCACACTTGTGCGAGTGATCTTCGGATCGGTTAGCTCCGCCACGTACCGAGTCTTGGTCGTCATGTCTAGGGTTGTAGTCCATTGCTTAGTTGGTTTATCTACTAGTGTCGACATGTCCACCCACTAGTCCCCAATCACCCATGGACTCCCAAACGCCCGGATGCTGGCGATACTATCTCAAATGGAAGGACCACCCGAACCACCCCACGAGGCCCGAGACCCGGGACTTCTACGGGTCCGATGACCCGAGTGTCTACCTAGAATGGGAAGCCATTATGGACGATTACTTCGAGGTGTACATTATGTACGGGCCCATGCAAGTCGATGTTGCCAAAAGGTGACTTTTTGGTGAAGCCGCCGCAACTTGGAGGAACATCAAATATTGGAGGGAGGATAGGAATCTAAGGCCCATCGAGTCATGGTGGGAAATGAAGAGAGCGCTTAGGAGGGCCTACGTTCCCCGCCCACCTACCTCCAACCACGGAGGTCATACCACTCACCAACCCCACCAACTCACCCACAATCAAGTGGGCCACACCTCTACCCAATCCCACCCCTTCACCGCCATCCAAGCCCACCAAGGCGACCCCAATCTAGTGGCCCGCCCAGTCACCTCCAACCAGCCTCCCCTTGGCACCCCTATCCCAACCCACTCAAGTACCTCCAACCGAGTGGAAGCCCCGCTTATAGCCGAGCCTAGGACCACACCTAGGCCGAGGGACGAGGAGCGAGTCCGCCCCAAGGTCTCCACTCCAACCCGCTCCTTTGAGGAATTCAAGAAAATGATTTCGGATTTGTTGGACAGGATAAGTGCTTCTTCACCTCTCGTAGGTGCTCCATCACCACCCTCTCCTTCCGAGCTCTATTCGGAACCTTCTTCTTTGGAGCTACCAAAGCCCGAGCCACCCGTGTTTCTTACGGGAACACTTTACATAGCCGAGCCACTTCTTAGTTGGCTCAAGGATGGCTTGGTCCCACATCCCTTCCCGTCCATGGACCCCATCCTACCTATAGTGCCGGTCAACTCATTCCATACCACATTTCGATCTCGTCACCATGTTGATACATTGGACGATCTTGTCATGGGATTAGATTCACAATGGGAGTTGACGCATCTTTTGACCCGAGACTTTGACCAACCCGCTAGTCTTAGCTTCACCCATCTGGCCTTCGGGTCCATTACCTCCGAGTGCACCGTGGGTTGTGTCACCACAGAGGTCCTCTTACTCCTCCCCTTACCGGACGAGCCCGAATTCATACCCTTTTGTCCGAGGGAGGAATCATACTTCTTGCCTACGATCCCCGTCCCACCCGTTACAATTCAAGAAGGTGACTACCCACATCTTCAAACCTTCTACACGTGGGACCGTGACTTGTGGGAACCCACCACAAGGGGTAATACCTTCTTTGACCCTTTTGCCCTCTTCACTATTAGGCTTCCCGAGTTACCACCTATACTCCCCTTCTTCAAGGAAGCCCACTTTTATGCCCCTTCCCCTCGGGATGGGCCATCTACATCCACCAACCCCGACCCACCTACACCCGGCCCTTCTAAACCACCCGAGTCGCCCACATTCAAAAGTCCATCCATGCATAACCACACCCGACGTATAGGTGTTTCCCATGCCATCCATTCCCAGTTGTACAACATGCATGCATGGCACATATTCGGGTGTCCTGGTCCGCCGTCGCCCATGTACGGGTCGGACTAACATTAGGTGTGTCTAGGGTCATAGATGAGTCCGTGTGTTTTCCTTGTGTGGTTTGTTTTGTGAGTCTTCGAGCCGCCTCCTCCCATTTTGAGAGTGCCCCACCCGGAGTGTCCACCTTTAGCCCATAGCAGTTCGTGCATATCGAGTATATATGGAATGAGCAGGTGACGGTCACTTGGAGTGGAGCATACCCGCGTTACTTGGCACGGTGACGGATCCGCCGGAGTACTCAAGCATCCATACCCCTACTCGACGGGGTCGAGTTCCTCCCACCCGGGGAGAATTGATGGGGACATCGAGGAAAGACCGTCCGCATTTTGTTTGTATTTATGTCCTTTCATATTTGTATGTATAGCCTTCTGTTATATGGGTACGCAATTGTAAGTCTTAGTGGGTTTATATGTAAAATTCCAGTAGGCCCAAGCAAGGGGGCCCTCACCCCTTTCCCATTGGTCCACCTAGACCATGTGGGGCTGGTCAACCATCCTAGGTGGCCATCTAGAAGGTTGGAATGCCAATTGACCACATGGGAGACAAGTGGATTAAAAATTTAAATGTAGGCTACCTACCTCACCTACCTTGTCCCCCCATTAGAATTAATTAGGAATTTCATTTTTTTTATTTTATTTGGATCAAATATGAAGTCACTTAAATGCCCCTCCAGATCTTAGATCTAAGGGTATTCATGGTCTTTTTTTATTTATTATATAAGTCATGTATTTCTATTATTCTAGAATTAATGAAAGTGAAAAAATCATTGTGCAAGAACCCCTCTCTTGGAGAATTTCGACCTCTCCTCTCTCTCCCCCTGGTTTCTTCATCCCCAACCCCCATTCTAGAGTGATATATCCTTCCCCCTACCTCCGGTGATCATCGGTGCCGCCGCCGCCGCCGTTCGTGCCGCCATCACGCCGCCGCGGAGCAGCCTTCGGTGTTCTGTCCATCCTGGATAGAGGCTTCTTGTCCGAATATCTGCTCTCCACCACGTGACGATCTCAAGCTACAATTTTTATGGTGTGTTCTACCCTTGCATCCCAAGTTCCACCTAAATTTTCACGCCCAAAATCCACCGTTTATTATTTTTACATTTTCGTCCAACCTGTCATCCTAGATCTGCCAGGTTTCTGTCTACAGTGACAGAACCTCTGAGTTCTCCCCCTCCGACCATCTTTTTGATTTGTCCAAACCCTCCCAATTGTATTGGGAGTTCTGTCTATCACCCCCTACCTCCACAAATTTTTTTAAGTTTTTATCAGCCTTCTATCTATTTTTAGAAATTCGTGTTCTTCCTCTGCTATAGTGTTTTCAGTCAGATCCCAGATCCGATCACCCTCCACTTTAAAAATCAGAACAAATCACCACCACCTCCAAATCCAGATCCACAAATAGTCCTGATTTCGTAACTTGATTGCCCACAACTTTTCTGAAGAACACAACCCCAGATTCGGACGTCTACCTCACGGTCAAAGGCAATCCACAGGAAAGTTCTCTGCTGACCTGAGATTTCAGGAACTGTACAACAGCAACCTTTAAAATTTTCCAATTTGAAGTACAGGCTTGATTATTTTTCTGTAGTCACCTTGGGTTGAAGCCCTTCGAAGCATCTTTCCAACGGCGCCAGTTTCGTCGCATTCCGACGTCGGGGCTGATCGCAGCGTCCGTTGTCGCCGGAATGCGCGCCGGAAAACAGAACCGGCAGATCCTTGGCCGGTCATTCCGACCGGTGCCGAACGGAGCCGCCCGGCCTCCGGCCGGCGAACCAGCGTGCCGCCAGCCCGGGGAGAGCTTCCCTAAGTGTCCCCACTACAGCGGTTCTATCGGGTCCCACACGGCCCCTCCGAACAGCACGTGGGCCCCACAGCCACAAGTTCGGGTGCTGCCGAAGAGACGCGAGAAGCCACCCGTCAACCCGAATTCGGTCCTTCCGGACCCCATTGTGTCGCCCTTTACCTCCCTGCGTGGAGTGGGCTGTAACTCATTGCTGTAATCTTTATGTATTAACTGTCCCGGGAGTACGACTTCGGCCGGGTCCGTCTTCCCCACGCCGAGCGCGTGGAGGTATCGCATTCGCTCCCTTACTTGGCATTTTGCTTACTTCATATATATTTATTTATGCCGCTGCTAGAGAGCATGTGTAGAGATATCTAGCTCGCTTTATCTATTCATTACCGCTGCTGCGAGAGAGTGCGAGACCGTCCCGTGACCCGATCCGAGCACACGAGAGAGCCGATCACCCTAGCTCATTGCCGGTTTCTCAACCGCGCACGTCCGACGCTTCCCTCGTTAAGGGACGATCGCGAGCTTGTCGTGTCCGTGGTCCCGTCCCGCATCAGCTAGTGGGAAGGGATCATGTGGATCTGGGAGGACTTGGGTTGAGAGGATTGAGGCTTCTTCCCATCCTAGACCTGGAGCACTCCAAAGCTTACACTCCCTAGTGTGGGCTTGGCACTCGTCTCCTAATGGGGTAAGTACCAAAGCGGATTCCCTAGGTTGAGTGCCCTTTTCTTGTGGTAGGGGGGTGGTGTAAAACTTATCGAGCTCGGGTAGAAACAATACGAGCTCACTCATGTAAGGACCCTTAGTGTAAATGGAGATGATGGACCTGATAGAGGGGTGTGAGAAACTAAGGTACCCCGTATCACTCACTCCTAAGGCCAGCATGTTTGTCACCTCTATTTGCCTTAGTATGCCTTTAATCAAGTCCCTCATGGCTCCTACAAAGCAAAATGAATGATAGGTTGTGTGGAATGGTAGGGTGGGCACAATTGGGTAATGATTTTCCGTAGGGGGGTGTATGATGTAGAGGAGGATGTCTTGTTTTAGCCACTCAATGAGGGGTTCCCCTAAAATCACAATTCTCATGGAGGGAGGGGTGGGGGGACTTGGTTGGTCATCTGGCAACTCTAGGGGGAGGATGTTCCTAGTTAGGCTCGTTGTGGTCTCTTTGGATAAAGATGAGCCTTCTTGACCCAACCCTTGGCATTGGGATTCATATTCTTCCTCCCAATCTAGGGGATCCTCATGGATTTCAATCACATTCTCCAGTTCCCTTTGGATAGGGGTAAGTATTTCTTCAGTTAAGGTGTTGGACATCTCTCGTGAAGGGCATTGATGGATGAAGTGTCCAAAGCCTCTACACTTAGAGCATTGTTGTCTACTTCCCTGAGTGGTCTCACCCACACTTGGTCCATTGGAACCCCCTTCTTGCCGGGGCATGTTTTGACTAGGGGTGACTCTTGTCGAAGGAGGTGTGGGAGGAAGATTAATGGGCCGAAATGGGATACTCCTATGCCCGTAATGTTGGGGCCTCTCATAGTCATAATAGGGATCATAGTCTATCCTTTTCCTATCAAACTCATCCCGAGGTGACCAAGCTCTAGGGCCGTGGTTCCCTTTTGCCTCAATCTGAGGTCGGAGTTGCCCGGGAGAGAAAGGGGAAGTGGGAGTGCTCCTCGGGTTATGGTTCTCAAGGTAGGAGTGGGAAGGTCGGGGAGCATAGATCTTCCTAAGCTCAATCTTCATCTCTTTCCATGATTCTATGGGTTCTTTCCTCCAAATCCTTCTTAAGCTCACTATTGGTTCCCACTCCTTCTTGGCTTGTCCCTGAAGCCGCCCTGTGGCCCTGCGGACTCTAGCGTGTCCATAAATCCTAGTCCTATCAAAGTGTTTATCCATGGTAGCTTCCCACTTTAGGTAGGCATTAGGACTAGATCCGTCAAAACTAAGGTCCCCTTCTAGGATGATGTCCATGAGGAGAGGGTCAACCGGACTCTTGTGGAAGGCCGTGTTGGGGGGACTTAACCAATGGGGAGTATACATGATGATGCACTGGGTGGCTCAATGATGACTCTAAATGTGAATGCACCCTAGGACCAACTTGTAGAGAGACAAGTTGTGAACTTGCTCTGATACCAATTTAATGTGACACAACTAAGGGGTATGCATCAAAATGGACACGGGTCCTTGGACCTATTCTGCAAGCACAAGCACAAAGCATTTAAAGTACTAGATTGGGCCGAATCGCCGTCGCACACACACGAGCCCTGGTGACTTGATGATGCCAAGGGGAGATGATGGATCAAGGCCCTTGCTGGTAGAGTGCCAGCAGGGCTAGGGTTGCCCTCCCGAAGGTACGAGGCCCACACTTAAGGGGCTGGCCGGGTGCCAATTGGGGCACTAGGTCCCTCTCTCTCACTGCCCACGGTGACCGCTCATGAGTGGAACACGCGGGGTCGGGCGCTCTCTCTCTTGCTCAACGGATCAACGTCCATGGATATTAAATGAACAAGCACTAATAATGAAGCAAAAGTTAGGGCTTACCCTGGTTGGTTTGAAGAAACCAACCCCGTTCGGAGACGAGGGCGAGCGGGGAAGTGTGGGTTCCCCGCACACTGCGCCGATGACGCTTGAACCCTGTTTAAACTATACAATCACTACACCTCACACAGAAGGGTGGACTTGGGATGGGGATATTTGTATTACAATTCAAACACTACCTCCGCACAGGGAGGGGCGCTAAGCCAGCCAGGCGGGGAGGGGTGGTAAGCTCGAGTCGCGCCGATGGAGTGCTCCGCCGAATCTTCCCAAATCTGGAACCACAGGACAGAGGGGCGGTGCAGTCACCGCTGTGTACTCCCCCGAGCTCAGAAGTCTCTGAAACCAGTGCCGAATCGTCACCGACTGACCCAGGTACGCTGATGAATTTTGGTGGGTGATCCCCACGTCGCCACTGGCCGGGGTGGACCCCGGAGCAGGTACTCAGCGTTCTGGTTCTGGCCGGACCAGAGTGTTGCAGCTGCTTGTCGAAGGTCCTACGGCCGCTCCCGAAGTCCGAATGAGGCAGGACCAAGTCGAGGACGTCCGTGGGTGAGTCTTCTTGAAGCAGCAACCAAGCACAGCACCATAGGATGTCAGGGCGGTGAGGAGGAGTCCGTGGAGTGAGGAGGTGTCAGGGCACCTGGACGGACAATCTGCGCACCCGGGGGAGAAAAATTGGAAACTGCTCTTCCTGATGCCGAACGGGACGCCGCTTGTTGGTGAAGGTGGGTGACTTGTGGGAGAAGCTCTCGGCCAAGTGGCGCCTTCATAAGTTGAGGGGTGTGGCCGTGGTAGTTTCTGCACTGAAGCTCTGGTCCAGGTTCTGGTCCTGGTTGCGCAGTCGGACGAGAATCATCACCACGAACTGTAGCGAAGTCGGAATGAGACGATTCCACCTCACTTGCGAAGAAGACTCGCAGACATTTCCGGCGATGTATGGTGAACTTCGAGATGACGTCGGACAGGACCGGAGCACTCTCTGCAATTGGGGCTTCGTCTGCTGGCAGCGAACCAGGGGGGGCAGAACACTCTTTGGTGATTGTGGAGGGGTCTTGGGTGGAAGGTTTAGTGGGTTTGGGAGGGGGTTGTAGTTGCTGATGGAGGGGTGGAGTCTAGAGAGGTGAGGGCCGATGGAGGGAGATGGGGGTAGCAGGGTGTGAGAGGGAAGGAGGAGGTGGGGGCGGACCTAGTGGGGAGGGAGTATGGAGGTGGAGGGGTTCGCAAATGGGCTTGGGAGTGGGGAGGGTTTCCTTTGGAATTGGTGTGGTGGGTTAATGGAGAGGTAATGAAAGCCTTGGGGATGGGAAGGGGTTGCTTTGGGGATGGGAAGGGGTGCCTAGGAGAAGGGAGTCTCCCTTGGGAATATGAAAGGGTGTATGGGGAATGGGAAGGGTTGCTTGGGGTGTGGAGATATTAAAGGGGAGTTATGGCTCTTGGGAAGATGAAGGGGTGGGAGGCTGATGTGGCAGATGAGGTGGCAAGCAGAAGGGAGAGAGAGAGAGGGCGAAATTTGGAGAGAGAGGGGAAGAGAGAGAGAGGGGGCCGCCCCCTTTAGAGAGAGAGAGATAGAGAGAGAGCTAGAGAGAGAGAGGAAGACACTTCAAGTGGCTAAGCTTTCTTCAATATTTCATTAGTCATCTCAAGTGGGGTTGAGGTCCTATTTATAGGAGTCCCAACTTTTACAAAAAGTCCCTGAGAAAAGAACTAATAACAGATAACCAAAAGAGCTGGGGAAAGGGAAAAGGGCGCCCCTGGGCCAGGCCCTTCTAAATGGGCCCAATAGACATACTAGCCCAATATGAAGACACAAACTTAGGTAAACAACATGATAACCTAGGGACTTGACTCAAAACAAAGGGGAAATTACATCAAAATGACTCAAGAAAGATATGAAAATTACATAGCTAGACTCAGAAAATCAAGCTGAACATAATGGCGAGCGTCAGGACCCTTGGAGAAATAGGGAGTGGTAAGCGATGTCCCCATCAGATACATGCTGGAACAGCAGGGGCACACCAGGCTGGGCCTAAGATGAAGATTGAAATCAAGAAGTTGGGTTATTATTGGCCCACTATGTTTGAAGACTGTTGCTAGTTTGCAAAGTCATGCCAGAAATGTCAGGAGCATGCCGCTGTACCCAGGAGGCCTCCTGTAGCTCTACACCCAACAATTCCCAGTTGGCCTTTTGCTCAATGGGGAACTGATGTGGTCGGGCCACTGCCGACTTCCTCCGCTGGACACAGGTACATCCTGGCTATAACAGACTACTTCCCCAAGTGGGCGGAGGCAGTAGCACTCAGAGAAGTGACTGGTGAGTTGGTTGCCAGATTCATCAAGCACAATGTCATCTTCCGGTTTGGGGTCCCCAGCCGAATAATATCTGATAATGGAAGTCACTTCAAGAACCAGAAAATATATCGGCTTGTCGAGAAGTACAAAATTGAATGGAGGACCTCCACTCCTTACAATCCACAAGCAAATGGGTTGGCCGAAGCTTTCAATAAGACGCTGTGCACCCTGCTAGCCAAGGTCGTCAGCTCTAATAAGAAAGACTGGGGTGAAAAGATGTATGAAGCACTATGGGCATATCGCACCATTTATAAGACCCCCACGGGTTGCTCGCCTTATTCACTGGTATATGGCTCCGAGGCAGTAGTCCCTATAGAGCTGGAAGTACCGTCACTCAGAATTGCAGTCCAGCATGGCCTAGCTCGTGACGAACAAACCAACGCTGAAAGAAGACTTGAAGAACTGGCTGAATTGGAGGGGAAGCGCCTACAAGCCCAGAAAAATATCCAAATATACCAGGTTCGCATGGCGAATGCCTTCAACAAACTCGTGAAAGGACGAGAATTCAAGAAAGGCGACCTTGTTATGGTCAAGAAGAGGGAGGTCATGGCCTCCAACCCAAAAGGAAAGTTGACCGCTAACTGGGAAGGTCCTTACGTAGTACAAAGAGTCTACGAAGGCGGAGCCTACGTGGTCGTTAACCACCATGGAGATGTGCAATTCTCACCCCTCAATGGGAAACATCTGAAACTCTATTATGCCGCACCACTGCTTGCTAGGGGAGTGGCAAATGGACAGATAAATGAAGACTGATGACAATCAGGAGGGTCGCTCCTTTGCTACACACTAAACATTAGTTCGGACCCTCCTTCCGGATTAGATGATGAAACCCTATTCTTCTTTGCGTTGGTGTTTACCCCACATCGACGATAAAACTCATCCACCTTTTCAGTGAACGGTTTCAGGCCTAAGCTGCTACACATCAACATCAGTTCGGACCTCCCGTCTATATTGCATGATAAAATCCCATTCTCTTCTGCGTTGATGTTCGTCCAATGTCAACAATAAAATTTATGCACATTTCCAGCGAATGGCCCCATGCCTGAGCTGCTACATGACAACGTCACTCAGACCCTCCGTTCGAGTAGACGATGAAACCACTCTCCTTTGCGTTGATGTTTATCCCCGCACCAACTATAAGATCCACATTCCCGGCAAACAGCTTCATGCCCAAGCCGCCGTCCACCAACTTCAGTTCAGACCTTCCGTCTAAATTGCATGATGAAGCCCTACTCTCCTTTGCGTTGATGTTCACCCCACATCAATGAATGGCACATGCTCAGAGAACAACACGAGAATCAAAAAAAATAAAAATGATAAGAAATGGGGCTTAAAATAGAGGTGCCCCGCCGGACTTGTCCAAAACATCTTGGACGAGTGCAAAAATGGCAAACAACCCGGCTGTGGCGAAAACCCGAAAGGGCGCTACGGGCAAAATTGGGTACCCCGCCACGTGAAAACCCGAGAGGGCGCGTGGACAAAAGCAAGAGGGGGCTGGCTCCGGTGAAAACCCGAAAGGGCACTTGGGTCAGTAATGTGGTAATATAAAAAGTTCACTTCATGAATCTCCTTCGGCAGCACATCCACCGCATGTCCCACTGATGATGAAACCCCGATGATCATAAGGCATATCGTCTCGATCAATGCTAAATCCCATCTCGGAATAGACCTTCCGTCTGCTCTGATAAAACCCTTCCACTTTCTGCCCGAGACCCACCACGGTAAAACCTATCCAGTTTAGATCTTACATCTATTCTGATGAAACCTATCATATGTCCCACCGTGATAAAACTTGCTATTGATCGATTGGCACACCACCCGATCAACGATGAAACTTGTCCGGTTTAGACCTTACGTCTATCCCGATGAAACCTATGAAATCCTTGCATTGGTATGAACCCAATACCGATGATGAAACCTACTATTGATCGATTGGCACACTGCCCGATCAATGATGAAACCTATCCGGTTTAGACCTTACGTCTATCCCGATGAAACCTATGGAACTCCCCAATATCGGTGGTGAAATCAGCTACCGATGGAGCGGCACACTGCCTGATCGATGCTGAAACCCATCCAGGGTAGACCTTCCGTCTGCTCTAATAAAAACACAACATATTTCCTCAAGTCAATCCGGACCTTCCGTCTGGATGGATAATGAAATCACATTCCATTGCGTTAATGGTAAACCCCATATTAACGATGAAATCTACATTCCCAGCGAACGGCTTCGTGTCCAAGCTGCTACACTCATTTCTTTAAGTCAATCTGGACCTTCCGTCTGGATAGATGATGAGATCCCATCCCTTTGCGTTAATGTTAAACCCCACATTAACGATGAAATCTACATCCCCAGCGAACGGCTTCGTGCTTAAGCTGCTACACACATCCTCAAGTCAATCCGGACCTTCCGTCTAGATGGATAATGAAATCCCATTCCTTTGCGTTAATGTCAATCCCCACATTAACGATTACAGTCATGCTCTCGGTGAACGGCTTCGCGCCTAAGCCACAAAACACACTCAAGTCGACCCAGGCCTTCCGCCTGGGTGGACGACGAAACTCCATACCCCTCGCATTGATGTTAACACCCGCATCAATGACGGTGCATACACAGTTCAGCACATGGATTATTAATTTACAAAGCCAAAGTCTCAGTTCAAAAAAAAAGAGAGAGAAAAAAAAAGAGAAGAGAAAAAAAATGGGGGTTAAAAATAGAGATGCCCCGCCAGACTTGTTCAGGATTCTGAACAAGGGCAGAAATGGCCAACACCCAGCTGCTGTGAAAACCCGAAAGGGCACTGCAGGCAAAATCGGGTACCCCGCCACGTGAAAACCCGAAAGGGGGCGTGGGCAAAAGCAAGAGGGGGCTGGCTCCGGCGAAAACCCGAAAGGGCGCTTGGGTCAGTAATGTGGTAATGTGAAAAGTTCCATGCCAATGACATGCTACCTTCATCTCCCACCATTTACAAGAACCTTCCATTTGTCGCTCGGCGCCTTGCCCGATCAGCGATAAAACCCTTGCGGGATAGACCTTACGTCTGCCCTGGTAAAGTCCTCATATCTCTCTTAAAAGTCCCATCGACGATAAAACCCATCACCACTCTTATGAAACTGCCCGTTGATCGACCGACATCTCGCCCGATCAATGATGAAACCCTATCCAGTTTAGACCTTACGTCTATTCTGATGAAACCTATGAAATCCCTTTGCATCGATATAAACCCAATATCGATGATGAAACTGCCCGTTAATCGACCGGCGTCTCGCCCGATCAATGATGAAACCCTATCCAGTTTAGACCTTACGTCTATTCTGATGAAACCTATGAAATCCCTTTGCATCGATATAAACCCAATATCGATGATGAAACCAGCTATTGATCGACCGGCACATTACCCGATCAATGATGAAACCCTACCCCAGTTTAGACCTTACGTCTATTCTGATGAAACCTATGAAATCCCTTTGCATCGATATAAACCCAATATCGATGATGAAACTAGCTATTGATCGACCGGCACATTGCCCGATCAATGATGAAACCCTACCCCAGTTTAGACCTTACGTCTATTCTGATAAAACATATGAAATTCCTTTGCATCGATATAAACCCAATATCGATGATGAAACCAGCTATTGATCGACCGGCACATTGTCCGATCAATGATGAAACCCTACCCCAGTTTAGACCATACGTCTATTCTGATGAAACTTGTGAAATTCCTTTGCATCGACATAAACCCAATGTCGATGATGAAACCTGCTATTGATCGACCGGCACATTGCCCGATCAATGATGAAACCCTATCCAGTTTAGACCTTACGTCTATTCCGATGAAACCTATGAAATTCCTTTGCATCGATATAAACCCAATATCGATGATGAAGCCAACCGTTGGTCGACCGGCACCTTACCCGATCAATGATGAAACCTGTCCAGTTTAGACCTTACGTCTATTCTGATGAAACCTATGAAATTCCTTTGCATCGATATAAACCCAATATCGATGATGAAACCAGCCATTGATCGACCGGCACATTGCCCGATCAATGATGAAACCCTGTCCAGTTGAGACCTTACGTCTATTCCGATGAAACCTATGAAATTCCTTTGCATCGATATAAATCCAATATCGATGATGAAACCAGCTATTGATCGACCGGCACATTGCCCGATCAATGATGAAACCATGTCCAGTTGAGACCTTACGTCTATTCCAATGAAACCTATAAAATTCCTTTGCATTGATATAAACCCAATATCGATGATGAAGCCAACTGTTGGTCGACCGACACATTGCCCGATCAATGATGAAACCCTATCCAGTTTAGACCTTACGTCTATTCTGATGAAACCTATGAAATTCCTTTGCATCGATATAAACCCAATATCGATGATGAAACCAGCTATTGATCGACCGACACATTGCCCGATCAATGATGAAACCTGTCCAGTTGAGACCTTACGTCTATTCTGATGAAACTTATGAAATTCCTTTGCATCGATATAAACCCAATGTCGATGATGAAGTCAACCGTTGGTCGACCAGCACATTGCCCGATCAATGATGAAACCTGTCTAGTTCAGACTTTACGTCTGTCTTGATGAAAACTACATACCCTTTCATGTCTCACCTACGATAAAGTCTACCCAGTCTTGACCTTACGTCTATTCTGATGAAACCTATAAAACTTCTTTGCATCGATATAAACCCAATATCGATGATAAAATCAGTCACTGGTCGATTGGCACATTGCCCCGACCGGCTTTGAAACCTGCCCAGGATGAACCATTCGTCTGTTCCGGATGATCCTCTAAACCTTTTCATTCATATTTCTGCAAACAACCTCCCTTGCGGCACATATGGCCGAAAAAGACATCCGCTATTACCAATAAAATTCGGTTTAAGCACCCTCCGGATACCGTCACACGGTGGAGCGAGTTCCCCATCCTTTCTCTGAAGGGGTGGACGCTCTCCTGCTAAATACGGGCTATCCGCATGAGGATTGCTAAAACCGCTACCGAATCATCATGAAGTAATGGTGATGCAATAAGTGAAGAACAACCACACATGAGACCAGCATAAAGATTCCTTTTCACTATATAAAGAAGAAAAAGAGTACAAGAAGAGCCCCTGAGGGGGAATTGTATTACAAAAAGAGGAGATAAAAAAAAAGAGAAGAAGAGATGTTCACTGGCGCCGGAACATGTCTTCGAAAGCCAGAAGACCCACATACGGAGCAGCCCCCAACTCATGTAGACGAGCCTCCTCCTCCTATAGCCGAGCGGACTCGTCCTGAAGAGACACCACCTGCCCCTCCACCAGAGCTACCCCCTCTGCGAACTGCGGCCGAGAGGTTGTTATCTGCGGCAGTTCAGCTCGAAGATCAGCCAGTTCTGCTTCTAGAATGTTATCCGGTTGCATATAAACTGCTCCCGCTGTGTCAGAGACTGCAGTTGGCCTCGGCGCTCCTGAAGGATAGAGCTCATCTTCCCCAGCTCAGATTTGCACTCTACCTTCTGCAACTTAAAAGCCATTGCAGTAAAGCTATCAAGCTGAAGATCAAAGAAAACCAGTGTTGAAAGGCTGAGAAAGATACTCTCAGATGCTAAATGATGCACCTGCGGACACCGTGCCACTTATTCTGCGCTTACGCCATCCACAGGTGGGGGATTTGTTGACAGATGAAATATGAGCAGAGATAGGATGAGACTAGAATCAGCAATGAAGACCCTTGAAATTTCTGCAGAGTCAGAACTAAAGAAGAGTCATCACTATTAGTCATCTACCCGGCTGAATCCCTCTCCGGCCAAGCTGATGTCCGGTGTTGTCATCGCCCAGGTGTCAGTACTGATAAAAATTACAGTCTACCGACTGATGAGAGCCTCCAAAATGTTCTAATGAAAACTATACTAACTCGCTGATGAAGAGGTCTTCGCCTATTCTGATGGACTCGAAGGGATAAATAGATGAAAAGGCAGGGTGGACGGCTTTGATAGTTTAAGCCCGCTCACAAGAGGAATGTAAACATCAAAAAGCCCTAAATAGGCCCATGAGTATGGCGTCGAGATCCTTTCAATCAAGTCCAGTTGGACTCTTGCGCGCCGGGAAGCCTCTTCCCTTGGTTGAGGCGCGACGAGAACACTCAAGGGGCGTGCCGAGAAGCCCACTCAACCCAGGCGCGCCGAGAACCATCTATCTCCACGTCGGGAAGCTATGGTGCGTCGAGAACCAGGCCCTATGCGCCAAGAAGCCAACTGAAGCTATTAATGAAGCAGAAAATTGTTAGAAAATATGGAAAACAAAGAAAAAGAATATACTGAAGCCATTACAGTAAAGCTATTAGGCTGGAGATCAAAGAAAACCAGTATTGAAAGGCTGAGAAAGATACTCTCAGATGCTAAATGATGCACCTGCAGACACCGTGCCGCTTATTCTGCGCTTACGCCATCCACAGGTGGGGGGCATTTGTTGATAGATGAAATATGAGCTGAGTCCAAGATGGGAGCAGAACCAGTAATAAAGACCTTTGTAATTCCTACAGAGTCAGAACTAAAGAAGAGCCGTCACTAAAGCTATTTACCCGGCTGAAGCCTTCCCCGACCAAGCTGATGTCCGGTGTCGTCATCGTCCAGATAACAGTACTGATGAAAACTACAGTCTATCGACTGATGAAAACCTCCAGAAATGCTCTGATGAAACTATACCAACTCACCAACGAAGAGGCCTTCGCCTATTCTGACAGACTCGAGGGATTAGCAAGTGAAGAGACAGGTCTAACAGCTTTGATAGTTGAAACCCACTGATAAGGAGAATTGAAAGCATCTAAAAGCCCTAAATGGGCCTATGATTGTGGCGCCGAGATCCTCTCACCAAGGCCCAATCGAGCCTTGTGCGCCGAGAAGCTGGACTCGCGCGCCGGGAAGTCTCCCATCGACTGAGGCGCGCCGAGATATGCCCGCCGAGAAGATATTCACCGGGGGGCTATAAAACCCCCTTTCTCTCGTCGGATAGCAGGGGGATAGACAGAGGAGATAGATCGAAGAGAAGGGGAGCAAGAGAAAAAAAGGCAGAGAAAAAGAGGCGGAGATATACAGGGAGACAGATAGAGAGATAGAAAAGAGAGAGGGAACAACAGAAGAGAAGCGGCAATAGAAGAAGAAGCAGAGAAGAGAGAACAAAAAAAAAGAGAGAAGAGAGGCCAGAGAAGAGATCGTGGGAAGAGAAGAGAGTGTCCCTAGGAGGAAGCTCATAGGTGGGCAGAGGGGGAGGGAGAGGAGTCAATGCTCCGCCCTCCCCCGTTTTTTTTTCTTCTTCTTCTTTATATGTATCCCTGTTTATGTTTAAGGCATTCGAGTCCTTCTATTATCGGGGAGATATTATAGTTTCTGTGCTTTTCTTTCTTCCTGCTTTTCTTGTAAATGATGTAAACGATGAAATGAGATGATGAGATATAGTGCTATGGTGGCTCGGTTGAATGTGAAATAACGAAGACTTCCTTTCTCTGTTTCTCTCGAATGAATGATGTTCAATGTCTCGAATGGTCATTTTGATACTTCGGGTTTCTACGCTCCGATTGTTCTTCCTGGAGGAACGGAGATGGAAGAGTCCCAACCCTCATTTCTGTGGATTACTGAACTCTATCCTTCCCCCCTTCAGTGATATCAACACCACGAAGCCCTCCTATTTCTCGTTTAGTCTTCTTTTCCCAAGCCATCAAGGTCACCCCAGGAATCAGAGACAGTCATCTCTTGATTTCCTGGGCGACCGGTGATAGAAAAAGGACACATGTGTCCAGAGGGCTGTAAATGGTTGATGATCTCGATCCCTCAATGAACTCTACCCCCCTTTTTTGATTCCCTGGCACTGCCCCAGCACATGCCTTGATCTAGTCCCCATTTGCATCCCAACTCTGCCTCAATCGGAGCCTAAACCTCAAAAAAAAAAACCTTAGAACAGAGCTCGTAGGAACCCTGAAATCCTGAGAATCCTTCCTGGCGCCCCTACCTTCCCGGCGCGAAACCTTCCTGGCGCGGTGAATAGTTCCCGGCGCGGCACTTTGCGCTCCGAGAACCTGGCGCGCCGGGAACCCCACCAGTCAGCCGGCCGAGAAGCCCACTCCAACTCGAGAACCCCTTCTTTCTATGTGAAAGCTGCGCCGACTACCCTCCTCCACTCCAAAAGGCGCGTCGAGAACATGCTAAAAGGCGCGCCGAGAAGTCACTCAACCAAGGCGCGCCGAGAAACCCTTCTACACTCCCATTGGCTGCGCCGAGAGCCTCCTCTCCACCTCAGTCCAACTTTCGACCACCCTATTGTACCCGTCTGAGGGATATCTAGAGGTCAACATGCAATCCTCAGGAAATAAATTAACGGGGAATGGCTTCCCCTACATTACCTCGTCCCGAATCAGATCTGTATGTAACCCTATGAACCTAAGGAGCTCTGCCACTGCATGTGCTCCGATGGTTTCCAAGGGAATATCGACCGGTGCTACGAATGCAAACAGTGTTCCCGAGCATAGTGCCCTTCTCTTTCGGCCTTCATCCCGGCATCCCGTGGATGATGGTCTATCTCTCCTTGGCATGATCCAAGATATGGGGATATGCTGCCGGATTTGCTCCGCACCAGATATGCCCTCGCTTTATCCGGTCTACTCAATGTCTTGCAGATAAATTAGCATGCTCTCATTTGGGCTTTTGCCACCGATCCCCTCTTACTTTGGCATTTAATCAAGGGTTGTCCTTCTTAGGGAGGACGTAATTAACGTCATAACCTTTACGGTATGACGGACTTTTGGTCCAGACACGATCACCCACAATCGACTGATTAGAAGTCAGATCGAGCGCACAATGAAATCGTCACATATGTGACTGGCACGCCAACAAATAAACAACAGAAATAAAAGAATAAAAAATCAAACAAAAAGCACGTCCACAGTGCACCGGTGGGGGACTGAGCAAGGGAATGAAGGCTGAGGGTTGGCTAGGTGGGTTAGGGCTGAAGAAGGGAGGAAGGCCAAGGATGGTGTTGGTGGTTGGGTGTTCAAAATAAGAAGAGGGGCCTCTCCCTTCAGGTAAATGGATGAGGTTGAAGGTCAGGGATCCCATGAGAAGGGCAATGACAGAGGGGAAGAAGGGCCCCCACTGGGGGCCAAACCGTCGGAAGGAGGAGGAAGAAGGGTTGAAACGCACACATCCGGACGTAAATCAAACACGATAGCAAGAAATCCAAGAAGGGGAAAATTTCCATTCATGAAGAGAAAAGGCCATAACCAACCATGTACACTCCCAAACACCGAGATAGAAGATACAACAGAGGGAAGAAGAAGAAGACACGGCGGAGAGGAAAAGGAGGAGTTAGGGCCGAGCAGGGGCGACGGCTCCCTGCCCCTTCCCCTCCCCCCTAATACATTACACTCTCTCTCTCCCTCTCTCCCTTACTCTCTCTCCTGGGTGGTCGTCGGAGGGGAACCCTACGGCGGAGCTCCTTCTTCTTCTTCTCTTCTTCTTCTTCCTCCGGTGGCGGTGGCTCTCTCCAGCGGCGGGTCTCTTCTCTCTGTCTGTCTGTTGTCTCCTCTATGTCTCTCTCTCAACCCCCTTTTGTTTCGTCGGAGGAGGAGGGTTTTTATACCCAGCGACGGAAGCGTTCGAGCATGGTAGTCGGAGGCGGGAAGTGACTGGCCATGATAGAGTTTGACCTTCTCCGTCCTTGGTGGCAGAGGAGTAGCCTGCGTGGCCCAACCTCCGACCGACACCTCAGATAGCCCACTGCGTGCCAAGATCTATAGGGCATGTGTAGACATATATTTTCTTCTCTCTCCCTTCACTAAGGGTCAAAGTGCAGCAAGTGCGTGGAACAACGTGAGACGGGCAAACCACGAGAGTGAGAGAAAGAAGAGAAGACAGGGAACAACGAAGAGTACCGTGATCGCCACCAAGATGCCGTACGTGATAGACACGCCGTACCTTGGAAAGTGGGGAGACACTCGCCTTAGTGCAGCGCTGAGGGATGAACGGTTCCCTTAGGACCGCCTGACGTTGAGCGGTCTTACGATAGACCGCCCTGGGACGCTGCGAGGGACGCGGGAGGAACTGCTGCAGTGGGATGGACGGCACTATGGGGACCGCGCTCCGAGGAAGAACGACGTTGATGCACCGCACGTACCGTTGAACGGCCAGAGAGTAGCCGCTCAATACCTTCACGCAGCAAGTTGAAAAGGGTTCGACCTCTGCCCTCTCCGGCCGGCCAGAGGGGATGGGCCTCGTGATGATGAAGTGCTGACCTGCAAAACAATGTGAAGACACAGAAGAAACACCCAGATTAGAACTAAATAACGTAGTATGCGTTCAAACGAGAAGAATTAAGCATAAACAAATGAAAAGGGGAATACCTGGGGGGTTTTAAAGCCCTAGGGCGACAAAAAACTGGGTGGTTATGTGCATGATAATGAGAAGAAGAGGGTACGTGGGGAAGAAACGATGCATGCAATGAAGGAAAGTGGCGAAAGCTACGGAACGAAAGAACTACGAAAACTGGGCTACTCCCTGAACCGGAGGCTCGTGCGGACGTAGAGAGCCTCCCTCCTTGGTGCTAGGTCGCTCAAAAATGCGGCAGGGCTTCGTCGTCGACCAAAAATCTCCCCCCTTTCGACGTCCGGCCATAGGGTCTATTTATAGAGCCTGGAAGGCCCGCCCCGAAATTAGGGTTTAGAGACATTTTCAGGTCGAACTCACAAAAGATAATTCGTAGATAATATCATAATCTTCCATCCAGACAAAACGGCATCAAAAATGGTTGATTATCCACGGAGAAATCATCAAAATAAGTTGGGGATAAAACCATGAAAGGGATAAAATCAGTTGAAAATCAACAGTCGACGGCTTGAACGGTCTTACGATAGACCGCGCAAGGTATGGGCGGTCTGATTCGGACCGTCCATCCTGTCGGTGGAAATTCGAATAATCAGAAAATTATCCCAACTATCTCTCGAACTGGCCGAAACGTCCGCCGTTGGACCCTGAACATATGAACGGTTGTATTGAGACCGTTTTAGTTTAGGGCGGCACTAAACCGACCGTTTCACCCTGTCGGTGATAATTCGAATAATTTGGATAATTATCTGAGAAAATGGGCGCGTGTAGGACTCTGAGATATAGGCGGTTGGAATAGGCCCGTCCACGAGCTTGAACGCTCCTAATCACACCGCACAAAAGCCTGTCGGTGAATATTCAGAAAATCCTCAGAAATTAGCCAAAATGTATGAACGGTCAATATGAAACCGCCCATCTTCTGAACGGCTGAGGTTAAGCCGTTCATGCCCTTAGGCACTTGATTCTCGTAAAATACGTTCAATTGACCAAAGCCAAGGCCCATTAAGCCCCGAATCACCACGGATTGCACCAAGGAGGGAGACGACCCATAAAATGAGCCCAAGACATGCCACAAAAAATGGCCCAATGAACGATGAACAACTCGAGGCATCAACTAATGGGAGTAAGAGAAACGGCTCGAATTATCGGTATAAAACGGGTGTCAACAGATGCCCCTCCTTAACGCCCTCTTCGCAGGGGAGCGAGCGGAGCGGAGGTGACATGGAACATGGACGTGGATCGGAAATGCAGCGGAGTGGACCGGAAAAGTGGGCATTAAGGTAAAACGACACCCGTTTCTACCAACAAGCGGTGAGAATCTTTCGGAAAATCCTGGACCGAACGTAAAGGAGGGTAAAAGGTGATGCCAATCTGGAGGAACTAAACTAAATGAAACAAACCGACAAGACCAGCCTCATGGGGGACACAATCCCGCGGTCCAATGAGGGGCCACAAAAGAGAAAAAATGCTAAAGCTCCAGACGGGGACCTTTCAGTCAACCGACCCCAATGAATCGACCAAAGAAAACCTTCAAATTCAGAGTGGGATTAGTTCATCTTACTCGAGCATTTGAACACACAGCCGACCATCGCTCGTCGGGACATTTCTTAAGCAGACTATGGGGCATGAAAGCTCAAAAGGATGCGTATGATGCATGCTGGGCTAAAATAAAAGAAATCGTTAAAACGAATGCGAAGAAAGATTAAAATATAAAATATTCGAGAGTAGTATTGCTGAGCTGGGAACATCAGAGTCAAGATACCCTCCGCAACCACAACGTGCGGATAGAACCATCCTCCTCGTGACATCCCAACTTAACGGCCTATCCGAAGGTTAGGTACATGAGCCTGGATCATCATTATTTTTGTTGAAGGGGAACATCAGATCCTGGGACACATAAGAAACCTGCCAGCTCTCGAAATGATATAATATAATACCATATAATAATGCAATAAGGGATAGAGGGATAGAAGGCCATACCTGACTTACTTGAGCAGGCGAAATGGCGAGACAGGCTGAAGTGATGCTGCATAAGATGATTAAGAGATGTATTTCCAAAGAAAATATCAATATTCATGATCTAAATATACCATCCAGATAAACGGTCGTATTTAAACCGTTCTGTATTCCAAACGGCTCCATGTTAACCGCGCTTACCTGTCCTTTGAACGATTCTTAAATGGCCTGTCGCCAGAAATGAACGGTTAAGGTCATACCGTTTAAATAAGAACGGCTCAATGCGAACCGCTCATGACTGGAATTCCAACCGACTTGAATTTAACGGTCACTTAGTGATGTACGGTTGATGGGGAACCGTGCAAATGATACACGGTCCAACGATAGACCGTTCTTCTCTGCAACCTCAAAAAAAAAACTCAAACCCCCTCGTCTCCCTCCACCGTAACCGACGGTGGAAGGGACGGGGGCTAAAGCCTCACTCTCATTCTCTCACTCTCTCTTCTTCCAACCCCCTCTTTCTCTCCCCCAAGCTCTCTAGATGACACGGACGAAGCATCAGGCGGTCCGGCCATCGACCACCGGTGAGGGCTCGCCACCGCCACCGCAACCGCCACCGCCGTCTGAGGAGGGAGAGGCGCCCGGAGTGACGATGGAAGAGCTCGCCATCGTCGCCGCCAAGGAAGAGGCCCCTGCAGGAGAGGAGGAGATCGCCGAAGAACAAGCGCCGACGAGGGCGGCCAAGAGGCCCCGCGACCCGGAGGTAGGCCCTCCACTCCAAACCTCATTTTCTTTCAATTTTTATCAATGCATGTTAGTTTAGAAATCTTTTTAGGGGGTTCTAGGTGCTTAGGAGTCGGTCAGGGGGGCCATGGTGGCCTTTCCCGGCCGACTGGGGGCGTTCACCGTCGTCGGGGACGACGACGGTAGAACGGTTCAACAGAAACCGCACGGCATAACAATGCGGTCCACATAGGACCGTCCAAATTTACACGGCTTAGGAAACGCCGTTCAAACTCACACAGCAAACGAACCACCACAAACAGACACGGTGAGGGTACCACCGTTCAAACAGTAGACGGACCTCATTGGTCCGTTCAATCATTCAACCGAGGCAAAACAATACGGTCCCCATAGGACCGTCCACAAGTCATGCGGACTAAGGGGGGCCGCTTCTCCTTAGGAAGATGGGCAGACCGACGGTTCGAGGTGATCCGTCCAGGACAGGAACGGTTAAGGGTAGCCCGTGAAAACACAGAACCTGAAGACTCAGAACGGTTGGAAGGGGACCGCTCAATTGACGGGCGGTCAGTGGATAACCGTTCTTCAAATTAAGAATTGGACCTTGAGAGTTTTTTATTGGGCGAATCGATATGCAAGCCTAACTAATATGAATGAAATGGATGCAGGGGAAGCGTACGACCCGCACCTTGTGGCTGTAGGTCCGTGCAGTGTACTTGGCACTGCCGGACTTCCAGAGGGAGCGGTTGACGGCCATGGGGTTCGCCCCCTTCCTGAGCATTGAGGTGTGTCGCTTTGACGCAGCTTTGCTCTACGCCCTGCACGACCGCTGGGATCCAGTGAGTCGGACGTTCCTTTTTCCGTGGGGGCACATGGTCCCTATGTTGGAGGACGTGGCCAGGCTCACTGGCCTACGCGTGCACGGGTCATCGGTCAGCGGGACTACTTTTCCCGACTACCGGGGGATGGCTCGGGAGTTGCTCGGCCTACAGCTGCAGCGCCCCTGAGAGGCAGTCGACCCTCCTTCCCCGGGCAGCTCTCCAGGACAGCCTGGGTCTACGACGAGCTGGCGTCGTGGTGGGCGAGCGATCGGAGGAGCACTTAGAGCGGCTCGTGGGGCTGGCGAGGCCGAGAGTTGCTACGGGACCGGGACCTGAGGCGGACAGAGTTCTACGACGGTTCCTGATGCTGCTGTTCGGGCGGCTTCTCTTCTCCACTCGGGCGGACGTGATGAGCTGTCGCTTCCTCCCTTTCCTCCAGGAGCTCGAGCACGTAGGTGACTATGCTTGGGGAGCGGCGGTCCTTGCCTTCCTCTTTGACACTCTCAGTTCGACGGCGCGTCGAACGATGCTTGGGGGCTTCTCCCCTTTACTCCAGGTGCGACTCTCTTCTCTAGTCTTAAGTATGCAACCTTATATGCTTGCTGAATGCTGACATGACCTTGTGGTACAGGTGTGGGCCTACGTGCGCCTATGTGGGTTGGGCAGAGGCGAGGAGACCCGCCCTGGGCTCCTGCCGATCGCACGGAGGTGGACAGCACCCCGGGAAATGATGGCCTTGAGGAGGCAGGTCCGGGAGCTGCAGGATGACCTGGACACTCTACCGTACACCTCGGTATGCTTCTAGACTCAGACTCTTTAATTACATGCTATTCCTTCATGATGATAATGATGCTGATGCAGTTTCCTATTCCTTGCAGGTACGGTGGACTCCTTACACGGAGGAGAGCCTGGAGGGCCAGCCGTGGGTGACCGAGGCCTTGGCCTTCTCTGGCCGGGACGTGTGGCTACACTGCATGAATGTGGTGGAGCCACTGTACTTCAGGTTGGTGATGAGGACCATCGGGGTCCATCAGCCGGTCGTAGAGTTCCCTGCGCCTGAGAAGGCGGGGGAACGGGTGACGAGGATGACCCGGGGACTCCGCGAGGCGTACGACTGGACAGCGAGGAACGCCGAGCAGGTTGCCGACTGGGCTGCGCGAGGGCGAGTGGTGACCGCCCGGGCCGAGAGCGACAGCGCGTACTACGCTGCGTACGCACGGCACTACAGGGACCAGGTGTTCCGAGGCGCCCACCGACCGGTACGACTTCTAAACTTAAACTTTATCTATTATGCTTATGAATGATGCACTAACAAGGACTTTTAAATGTAGGTCGACCCTGCAGGACGAGTGGCAGAGTTGCAGGGACTCCTGCACTCCACCATCCGGGAGAGAGACGAGGCCCGGCAGGCCCTGGCCCTACTGGTGAGTTTTCTAGACCTTAGACTCTTTAAATTATGCAGTTCTATATGATTATGATTATGTCTATGACTGACCTGGAGTATTTGGATGCAGCGCGCCGAGGGTGCTCAGAGGGCGGGACCAGACGCTCCTTCTTCCTCCTCCGTCCAGACTCCAGCAGACCGAGCCGAGCGGGACGCGGACTTCACTCGGATGGTAGAGCGGGCCAAGGTGGCCGAGGTGGCACTCGTGGAGAGAGTACGCAACTCTAAACTTCCCCTTTGCTCATTTATGCTTATGAAATGTATGAAATGTGACCCACTGACAATGACGTGTGAATGCAGACGTCCGAGCTGTCCCGCTTGCGGGCGGAGTTGGAGCAGAGCTGAGTAGCGGCTAGGGAGGAGGCAGCCCATGTGCGGGAGGAGGTTGCGCTGAGCCAGCCAGCGGGCACAGTGGAGATGGCACTCCTTCGGCATGAGCTAGAGCGACTCCGGGCGGATGCGGCAGAGTTGGTGCGAGTTCGAGCGGAGCGGGATCGTGCTCTGATTGAGATGTCCGGGCTGAACGGAGAGTTGCGGGTTTTAGAGAGATGAGCCGGCGATCGCGCAGCGGGACTCCGAGTGGCAGTCACGGCACTCATGGCTCTGTGAGGAGTTTTTTCACAAGTTCCTCCGGCCAGCGGAGGAACGAGGAGGATGAGCGGCGCCGACGACATCAGCGTGACGAGGCGACCTCAGCGATGCCTCCTTCAAAGAGGCATGAGGGTGAGGGGGACAGCGACGGGGTCCAGGGAGAGGGAGCTGCTTGACTTGTTATACTGGGCCCGTCTTTTGTACATGGTGTGACATGATAGTGACGTGCCTATCTTTTGTTTTTCGCTTGCTTTGTGGATGAATGTATGCATGAATGGGTGAGTGAGATGAGTGACGCACACGCCGACTTGAGTGAGGTGAGTGACGCACACGCCGACTTGAGTGAGATGAGTGACGCACACGCCGACTTGAGTGAGATGAGTGACGCACACGCTGACTTGAGTGAGATTAGCGACGCCCACGCCGACTTGAGTGAGATGAGTGACGCTCACGCCGACTTGAGTGAGATGAGTGCGCCAAATGACTGAGGCAGTAGGCTGATTGGGGGCAGAGTATATGGGTGGTTCTCCCCTAGCCGTTCGTAGAGAAGAGCGGTTCGCCAAAGACCGCTTAAATTGAGTTGGAACGGTTCAATATAAACCGTAAGAATATTTGAACGGCAGATTTTGGGCCGCACACGTCACTGGGCTCGGGCTCCCTTAGAGAGAAGAACGGTTGATGATGGGCCGTATATGATATGGACGGTCTATCGTAAGACCGTCCAAGCTAGCATCCTATTTGCTCGAAAGGGGACTCCCTGGAGAGTCCCCAGCCCGAGGGTAAGGCACTTTGCACTTATCACAACCCTATCTAAACCCATCCTAGACTTATCTGGGCCTAATCCTAAGAGGTTTAGGCTCCCTACTGAACCCTATAAGTAGTAGGGAGGCCTGAACTCTCAACTCACACACCCTCCCTTTCCCGAGGCCTAAAACCTTTGATTCTCGTCACCTCATCATGAAGAGGGCCTTTGATGGAAGTCCTGCGGAGGGTGCGTCGTTTGAAGGACCGCGGCCGGCTAGAAAGGAGCGAGAAGCGATTCAACGGCTAAGCTTGATTCCTCGACATCTCAGCGCCACCCCTATGAGAGAGGTAAGTTTGATCAGAATATGTTCAGATTTTCATCTCTCAATTTCCTCTTATATCTCCTTACACTCTTTGCCTTCTCCTTCTTCTCAGCTTCTCCCCGGTCCAAGACGCTATTCTAGTTTAAAGTGGGTGGCTCCCATGGTCCGTGCATTGCCCCTCGGGGTGACTTACCTTCTCAAATCCTGGCACCTACACTCCCTCTTAGTTCTAGGTCAGAATTATCCCAAACTTTCTTTAGACTGGCACAATATTTCTGCCCTGATGGAGATTTGGCACCCTCAGACCCATACTTTCTTCTTCCCATCTTTTGAGGCCACTATCCTACTAGAGGAGGTAGAGACATACTTCGGGCTCCCTAGGTCCAAGGTGGGGGAGGAAGATTTGATATGCCATACCGTTGCCCCTATAGATCCAAAACTCATCCTAGGAGGATTCATACCTGATAGCGGGGGTGTTCGTACATTTGTAGGCCCTCGCCACATTCACCTCCTTCCTCTGAGCCAGTGGGTAGTGGAGCATTGCAAGAATAAGTGTGGGTGGGTTGAGGCCATAGCCAAAGCTGCGTCCATCTGCCTATGCGGGGCCATCCTTTTCCCTTCAGCCGAGCATGTCCTAGAGATCCCTTTACTCAGCACCATTAGCGGCCTTTGGCAGGGACTTTCCATCTCCCAGGCTGTCTTAGCTTATTTGTATGAGGGTCTTACTTCAGCAACCTTAGGAGGTCCTCTCTTTGGTTCGATGATCCTATTGGAGTGCTGGATGGGAGTTAGGATGAAGTTTACCCTGAGGGAGGACATCGCTTCAGTCAGCAGGATCTTTGGGAGCCATCCCCTTTACTTCATAGGAGGCGCCTTCAGGTTTTCTCCACAGGTTGAGTGCAGGACGGCTGAGCTGAAGACCAGGGACGAGTGGCGCCCGTACATCAACAGGCTGCCCTTGGACAGGTTTGTGATGCGCCCGGACTTCCTCCACGACACCACCATCATGCTACCGAGGAGAGCCGGCTTGGACTTGAGGCTCGTGAGCGACACTGCCTTAGCGATGTACAGCCCACACAGATGCTACCTGCAGATTGGACTACCCCGGACGGTGCTACCTACGCTACCCCACCTTCCCATGCTACAGGCACGGAGGATCGGGACAGAGGAGGACGAGCAGGAGATCAGGAGTGCGCTGATTATGTGGGAGGTGAGTAGGGTGCGTACCCTACCAGCAGAGGTTGAGGAGGCTCCAGAGACTCGATAGGCCTACCTTAGGGAGTTGAGAGAGATACGTCCTCGCGGGGATGCCCAGCGGCGGACCGAGTGATTTTCTTGTGTTTTTATGATGATATGGGATGGGATTTTATATCCGGGCAGCTTGACATATGAAATGAATAAGATTTGATGAGATTGAGTTTGAGCTTTGTGATTCGATTATGATGTGATGTGATTGCATAGGCCAACACGAGGATTGAATATTCATGTGGTCTCGAGCCAACTGCCCTTCCAACCTGCCCTTGTACACATGCAAACGTGAAACAGATTAAATCTATTTTAGGCTTATCCCCTTGCCTATAGCAAGTTAGGGGATGACCCTTTCTTGATTTTTGGTCAAGGGGTTGAGCCTTATTAAATAGGCGAATACCAAAATGCGAGAAATGCATATGAATGTGCGTCTTTTTCTTTTTGGAATATTTGATTTTTTGTTGGATTTTAAAAATATTCGATCTTTTTGGGTTTTGAAATATTCGATTTTTTTTTGGTCTTTTTTGGGATATTCGATTTTTGGGTTTTTTTGAAATATTTGATTTTTTGGGTTTTGAAATATTTGATTTTTTGGGTTTTGAAATTTTTGATTTTTTTTTGGGTTTTGAAATATTTGATTTTTTTTTGGTTTTGAAATTTTTGATTTTTTTGGGTTTTGAAATATTTGATTTTTTTTGGGTTATGAAACCAGCTCGGGTCTCAATAGCAGGGACCTTCTCGTCTTGATATGGACTTCCAAGGTTCAGCGCGTGCAGGAAGGGGAACCGCCCGTGATCGGAGTCAACTTTGCTCGACGGTGCTTCTGCTGAGGCCATACCCGGGGTGGGATTCATTTCTTGGGAAAGTAAAAAAGATTGAGTAGGAAAGCTGACGATAGGTGTAGAGGTCTTTAGGGCTTGAGTTCTTTCCCAGGACCCCCCCTTTTTCAAAGAATCCGGTCTGTTGCGCCGGGGCTTTGCATCCGTCATCGAACCTTCATCCGCTCTAGGCACGCATGCGACCGGGCTCATAACGTCCCGCGGGGAAACTATATTGCCACTCTTGCCATGCCTAGTTGTATGCTTTCAGGGGAATTTTTGAGCTTCGAGCTTTGCGCTTTCGGCCTTATTTTTCAATTTTTGCCCTTTCCTTTCTTGTGTTTCCCCTTTTCTTTTTTTTTCATGCTTTGCGGAGTCAGGTCTTAACGGACTGCCCCTATTTGAGACCTCTTTTCATTGGGGGGGTCTAGGTCAGTTCTCTCCCCCTTATTCACCACTTGCCCCTATCCTCAGCCGAGAGAGAGGAAATACAAGGATTTCCACCTTCCCCGAGCATGGCCAAAGGAGAAACGGTGTCGGGTAGCATGAGAGAATACCGAATCACGGGGTCGTGTAGTGTGTGAGACGCTGGACCTAGGTCCTCCTTTTGCAATTTGGTGGGGTATGCCCTGTCATCGAGCCATTCGCTGGATTTTGATTTTTAAGGATAAAAACGTTTTAAATACAGCCCATTCCACGGGTTCGGCAATTCTTCACCCTCCGCGTTAACCAGACGATACGCGTTACCTGGATAAGCTTCTTTGATTACGAAGGGCCCTTCCCAGTTGGGTTGCAGCTTAGACCTAGGACCTGTTGTTCTGATAAATTTGCGTTTCAAAACCATATTACCCACTTGAAATTTTCTTTTAATGACCTTCTTTTGGAAATATCGCGAGACACGCTTTTGATATACTGAAACATGATTGGCCGCATTCAATCTCTTCTCGTCTAAGAGTTCCAGTTGGACTAGCAACGTCTCTCGACGTTCGTCAAGATTAAGTTCCTTATCCAACTGCACCCTTAGGGAAGGGATCAGAATTTCATACGGGAGCACCGCTTCCATTCCATAGGTGAGGGCAAAGGGAGTCTGCCCTGTGGGAGTGCGGACGGAGGTGCGGTAGGCCCATAGAGCTTCTATCAATTTGTCGGCCCAATCAGCAAATTTATGTGATTCACATGTTTTCTTGATAATTTTAAGAAGGGTTTTATTCATGGCCTCAGCCTGGCCATTACCTTGGGGGTAGTATGGTGATGAATGATGCAAAACTATATTGAATTTCTTACAGAGGTCCTGGAGTTCTTGTGAGACGAACTGAGGCCCGTTGTCGGTGACGATGTCGCTTGGCACCCCGAACCGCGAGATAATATTTTTCATGATGAAGTGGCATACTGTGGTGGCTTTGATTTCTGCATAAGCTTCAGCTTCAGCCCACTTGGTAAAGTACTCCGTAGCCGTCAGAATGAAGGATTTCTGTTTAACAGCAGAATTCGGATCACCGAGGGGTCCGATGACATCAAATGCCCACATAGCAAATGGCCAGGGGGCCGTAATAGGATGAAGAGAAGAGGCCGGAGCGTGGATTTTGTCGGCATGGATTTGGCACTGAAGACACCTACGGACATAGGTGGAGCAATCTTCTTCTAGAGTTGGCCAGTAATAGCCCTGCCTAAGAATCTTCTTTGCCAACGCTTGTCCGTTCACATGCCCTCCACACTCGCTGGAGTGGGCTGCTTCCATGACTTTCCAAGCTTCTTCGTCATCTAGGCATCTCATTAGAACTCCATTCAGAGCCCGCCTATACAATTCACCTGCGATGATCGTGTATCTTGCGGCGACTCTTCTAATGGCTCTTCGCTGCTCAGCATTGGCCGTTTCCGGAAATGTACCATCCTTGCAGTATTGCTCTATCTCATAAAACCACGACAGCTCTTCCTCTTCGATGATCTCCTCGAGCTCAGTCAATGAAACTTCTTTTGTCTCCTCCATTTCTATTTTCTTCTCTATAGACATTCTAAGATTGTTGAACCAGGGATCCTGAAGAGAAGGAACATCTAGCCTTCGGACCATAATGGTCTCAGTGGCGCGACTCAGGGAAAGTGATAGGGAAGAGGCGAGCGATGCAAGGGCATCGGCCAAGATATTCTGAGAACGAGGAGTGTGAATATAGACGAGTTTCCTGAATTGCCTGGCCAAGAGCGTGACCAGATCCTGGTAGGGTTTGAGCTTAGGGTCGCGGGTGCGGTAAGTCGACAAAACTTGCCACAACACCAGCTGAGAGTCTCCTATGATATTAAGGTATCGCGCGCCCAAGATGTAGGCGTGCTTCAGACCGGAAAGGAGAGCCTCATACTCGGCTATATTGTTGGTGGCGGGAAATGAGAGTTGATATGCCACGGGGATGGTTACCCCTTCTGGAGTAAGGAGAACGGCGCCGACTCCGCTGCCCTGGGAATTAAGGGCACCGTCGAAATGAAGGGACCATAAAGGAAGATGAGTGATCACTGCCAGGTGTTCATCGGGGAATTCATCCTGGATGGAATCAGTGCGAGGGATAGGAGAATGAGCCAGGTGCTCGGCAATAGCATATCCCTTGATTGCTTTCTGTACGATGAAGGTGATGTCGAACTGGGAAAGAAAGCTTTGCCAGCGAGCTAGCCGATTAGAAAGGACCGGCTTTTCCAACAGATAACGAATGGGGTCCATTCTAGAGATGAGCCTAACCTCGTGGGCAAGAAAATAGTGTTTAAGCTTCTGTGCTACCCACACTAGTGCTGCACAGGTCTTCTCCATAGCAGTGTACTTGGATTCAGCGGGATTAAATAACCTTGAGAGATAGTACGCCGCCCTTTCCCTTCCTTCATCGTCTACCTGTGCCAAAACAGCTCCTAGGGAGTCCTCAATTACAGAAATGTACAAGATCAGGGGTTTCCCGGGGACGGGTGGTTGTAGAACCGGGGGATTAGAGAGGTAAACCTTGAGTTCCTCATAGGCCTTCTGACATTGTTCATTCCATTCAAATTTCGCGCCTGCCTTTAGTAATTCATAAAACGGGCGGCATCTTTGCGAATGCTGAGATATGAATCTCCTGATAAATTGCAAACGCCCGATCAAACCTCGAAGCTCAGTGATGTTCTTCGGTGGCGGCATTTCTATGACAGCCTTTGCCTTGTTTGGATCGATCTGAATCCCCCTTTTACTAACTATAAACCCGAGCAATTTCCCTGATGCAACTCCGAACACACATTTCTTTGGATTCATCTTTAACTTGTATTCCCTAGCCCTTTGCAACACCTTGGCTAGAATGGCGGGGTGCTCTTCTTGTGACCTCGATTTGACTAAAATATCATCCACATAAGCTTCTAAATAAACGTGCATCATATCGTGGAAGATAGCCATCATCGCTCTTTGGTAGGTGGCACCTGCATTTTTCAACCCAAATGGCATAACGACGTAGCAGTATGTGCCCCAAGGTGTGGTGAACGAGGTCTTCTCTTGATCCTCCAGAGCCAGAAGGATTTGGTTATACCCCGAGTAACCATCCATGAAGGAGAGGGCTTCGTACCCAGCTGTATTATCGACCAAGACATCGATGTGAGGAAGTGGAAAATCATCTTTCGGACATGCCTTGTTTAAGTCCCTGAAGTCAATACAAATTCGAATTTTACCATCCTTCTTCATTACCGGGACTATGTTCGCCACCCACTGTGGGTACAGCACAACTCTAATGAACCTGGCCTTATGCAATTTATCGACTTCTTCCTTAATCCTCAAGGCCATCTGTGGGTGGAATCTCCTTGCTTTCTGTTTAACAGGCGTTGCCCCTGGTTTGAGAATCAGCCTGTGTTCGACCAAGGCGGGGTCAAGTCCCGGCATGTCTTCGTAGGACCAGGCGAAAGAATCGATGTACTCCCTCAAGACTTTGACAAGTTCCTCTTCGACTTGAGGAGGGAGATTGGCGGAAATAAGTATGGGCCTGGGGTCCTCTTCTGTTCCGAGGTTAATTTCCTTAGTGGATTCATCCACTGCTACGGAAGGCTCGTCGAACTTCTTCAAGCCTTGGGCATATAGGTCGGCAGTGTCATCCATTTCATCTTCCTCATCATCTGCTGGGTCTTTCTCATTCACAATTTCATATACTCCTAATCCATCATTGCTCCATACCTCCTCAATTCCCTCATCATCTTCCTGGACAATCGCGGTCTCTACAACTTCCGGACACTTCAACAGAGCATGACATCTCCCAGCCAAATCTTGTAGAAACCTATCGGGGACGGTTTTGGGAGGGCGCGTTACGGCGGGTGCCGCAGATGTGGATGGGCTAACAAAACTCGAACTAGACTCTACCCTGACTGACTCAACCATCCTAGAAGACTCTGTACACTGTACATCTAATCTAGGGGAGAAGAAATCTACCGGAAAAGAAGCAGGGGTCTCGTGCCCCTGGGAATCTGGGTAGAACATAGCGTAATCTTCCATGGAGACCTCCGTTTTGAAATTGGCGTTTTTTTTTGGAGGCTGGAGGTGATCACGCAACAGGAGAAAGAAGACGGAGGAGGAGGAAGCTGCATGGGAAACAACTCTGGGAAGATGCAGTCAAAGAAAGGATCAGAAGACGAAAACCACATTTCATGGAGCTGAGCTCCTGGGGGCGGAGGAGTGAATAGGGTTGATAGATCAATGGGCGGGCAGTGCCCGCAAGCACATGGAACGAATAGAATTTCGGGTCTCTCCGTAAAACACGGGTCGACCAGGAGTGGAGGGGAACGGGGAACAGAATCCAACCATTGAAACTAGGAAGCGAGACGGGATGGGGACATAGAATAAGTAGTGGCGGAGCTTCCCATCTTTCGTGGCCCCTGGCGGGCCAATGGCATCGGAGGGCGCTTTACCAGCTGCGTCTCCTTCTTCTTTGGGTCACCCTCTTTTTCGTAAAACATCCTTGTAAAGCAATCAGAAAGGTCTTCCAAGTCACCGGCTAGCCCTTGCGGTGATGGTGGCGGATCGGCAACAGCACAAGCTTCGTCTATCTTTTCTTCAAGGCTGGATGGCGAGGTCTTCAAGGTGCCGGGCTGCAACGGACCCTTCACAAAATGTTGCCGGTAATCCTAGGTCAACGGCCCAGAGTCCCCAAGCATCGACATGGAGGATTCATGGTAGCCGAGGCCCCGGCGGCCCATCTTCCTTCCCTTGGGAACGGGGTTGGTTCGGCCCTGCAATTGTGCGCCGAGTCCTCGGCCTGGCTGATAGCCCAATTTTAGAATTAGATGCCACCCTTTGGAGTCTCTCATTTTAGGCTTGACCTTCACATTGGTTGATGCAGCGGTGGGCTTGCATGACGCATATGCCCACGAATAGTTTAAGTCCATGACAGATAGAACAGGCCTGTTACTCGGCCACAATGTGGGCAGAATCTTGGCGGCTATGGCGTCAACATTTTGAACCGTGGAAACACTCTTCACCTTGACCACTCGTCCTTGGAATGGGAACGTTAGACATTGATGGGCCGTCGAGGGGACAGCATTCAGACTATTCAACCACGGACGGCCCAGAATGGCTTTGAACATCGGGTCTATATCTAGCACATAAAATTCCACATCCATAACTAAGGGCCCTAGCTCAGCCTGCACAGTCACCACTCCGTGACAAGCACGTCTGGAGTTATCATAGGCTGCTATGGTGGTCGGCGTCGGCTTGAGCATGTCCTCTGATATATTGCAAGCACGCAGGGTACTCAATGGGCAGACATTTATTGACGCCCCCGTGTCCACAAGGGCGGATTCCACGGTTGTTTTGTTTAGAGAGATGGTGATACATAACGGCATCTGCCGTGCCTCAGGAGGTGCTAGCTCTGATTCAGCAAACGAAATAGAGGGCCCCTTTGTGATTGTGGCCAAGACCGAGGGCAGGCTATCCACTGCCACATCTTCGCTCACCATAACTTTCTGTAGGAAGATCTTCAGGGCATCTTGGTGGAGTGGCGACCTCTTGATTAGTTCTAACACTGAGATTTTAGCCGGCAGCCGGTCTAAGTGCTGCAGTAAGTCATATCTTGTGCCCGGCACAGGGTCTATCTCTTCTGGCTCGACTGTAGGGGAGGAAACTGCAGGGTTTGGTGTAGACGCTCCTGGAGAAGGAAAAAATCTTTGGAAATGACGCCCGCTCCGAAGGGCGCATTGTGATGCTGGCATGGCCTGGACTGGACCCCCGCTTGGCCTGGTGGGGTAGGTGAATGGCGTGGAGATGGAGGTGAGGATGACTGAAGTGGGTTTAATAGGCCCTGGTGGAGGGGAAATGGGTGAAGGGTTAAGCTTAGGGGAAATGATGGGAGGTATGGCGGGTGGTGGTGAAAGGAGGGACGGAGCAGAGGGGAATGTAGCGGGCCTAAGAGGCGACGCAGAGGAAGTGACGAGTGGTGTAGCGGCCGGAATGGCGGGTCTAAGAATGGAGGGGATGGCAGGTGTGGGAGAGTAGTGGTGGTGTAAGGCCAAGAGATGGGCGGGGGTCTCATCATCAAACGTCCACCCAGCGTTGGGGGCTGGGCGCTGGACCATATTCACTTGTGCTGGGGCCGGCGGCTGCTGTTGTTGCGGAGGAGCGGGTTGATGTACTGGCATGGGATTTTGATGGATCCCGAGGTCTTGCTACTGCGGTTGAGGTTGCTTGTCACGCCCCAAGCGCGGAAGGTACCCGGAAATGCGCGACGAGTTTATATCAATCATGTCAATCAGAGTATTAGTGTATTCGACACCAAAAATCAGAGATGCGCGAAAGTAAAGATAACCCAGTCCTTTATTCCTTCATAAGAAGATGTCTATTACAAACCTTGAAGTACTAACTAAAATAAAAGAAAAATACAAGGTTGACTCAAGAAAATATGAAAAAGACTAGATAACACGGAAGAAGCTCTATCTCTTTCACTCTTGATTTTCCCCATCCGTTTGAGTTCTCTCTTCGTCAGACTTACCTGAAAAGTAGGGAAACACTAAGTGAGCGAACGCTCAGTAGGAAATTATATCTCAAGAACTAGCAATGGGTTTAAGTAATTACATCTTTCATGAATGCACTATAGCTATGCATGCTCGCATAAAACGACAAGATAGAGAGAGTGTATAACAATAAGATAGCAAGAAGAACTAGTCATGAACTTTCAAGAACTTATATCGAAATATATCAAGATATTCAAGCAAGTAAACTCATCATGTTATGTTGGAATTTGGCTATTTTGTTTCAAGTCAAGCAAGTATGAAATTACCCTTTCTCGGGCCACGCAAGTCATGTAATATCAAGTCAAGTACAAGTACAAGATTTGTGGAATGTTCAATCAAGCTAGTCATGCACTTCGGTATAATGTCAATACCGTGATCAATCAACTCCCATGGGCACAAGTACTTTCGGGTGCTCCTCCGAGGACCAGATCGGGCCCTATATGCGCAGGCATTAATCATGTATTTTAACATCCACTTTTGTGTATAGCCAATATGGAATTTCAAGAATAAAGCTTGTAGACATGTAGGGAAAACTAGAGTAGAGTCCAAAAATATGACACTTGACATAGAATGGCGATAATAATGGTACAATCACGACTATCGATAAAACTAGGTGGAATTGGTTCCCTAACTTGGGTACCATGACAAGCAAGTATGGACATTCTTTATATAGAATTGAGGTCCACAGGAACAGCACATCAATATTAAGACGTCCTCATTCTTACTATAGAATTGAGGTCCACAAGAACATCATGTTGAATATAGAATTGGGGTTTACAAGAACAGCATCAAATTGCATGATAACCTCATCCCATTAAGAGAATTCTCATGATACACACTTTCCATAACATGAGGGCTGGTATACCATGTTTCTTTAGAGTGACATGGCAAAATAGTGTAATGGGTTTTTATGGTACAACCAGCTCAGTCGGCCTTGAGGGAATCCAAGGCTGCGAGGAGACTTATGGAGGTCTCTATGACTAACTCGCTAGTCCAAAGGAACGGAATGTCCAATGGAGAGCTTGTATGTCAATGAGAATTGAGGGTAGTGCGATAAAACATCATGAAACATGGGACTATATTCACGGACTGGAATATAGTGCCGATATATATATATATATATATATATATATAATGAAACTCTCGGTTAACAGTAATCAGTGAAACAGTAATGCAGAAAAATAGCGACTTTGGTAAAGCCATTTTTCATGAAATTAACGCCTTAATCAGGGGCATTTATATTACATTTGACGACGTACATAGAAGTCGTCCTTTCAATATTTCTAATTTATAGAATATTAATAATCTGGAATTTTTTAACAGAAACGCGCCCTTGGCAGGGGCGTGACTCTTCAATATGCGCCCTAGTCTGGGGCGTCAGTTAAACATGAGACGACCTGGACAAGGTCGTGAATTCAAGAATTTATCAATTTTCAAATGATTAAATTTCAGGAGAGAGGGACAGGAAAAATAACAGGATTCCACATGTATACTCATGCAATATATTTTATTCATGGTTACATCGATTATTAAACATGGGTATTTATTAATTATGTGAAATTGACGACTCCTGTGAAGGGCGTCAAACAATAATTAGTGCCCTAGTGTGGGTCGCTTCTTAAAACTAGCGCCCTGGTCAAGGGCGTTTCTTTTTGAAATTATATAGAAAACATCTTGAAACCACAAAAGAACTATATGCATGCACGACCGATGATATTATTAAGATATTAAGCTAGTGTGGGCTACGATCTTGAGAAAACCTACCTTTAAGAAGATTTTGACCGACGAACGGATGAAGGTTCAATAATAACGATGCTCTGATCTTCCGGAAGCAGAGAAAGATGATAAGGAAAAACTCCTCCGACACTTCGGTAGTTTGAAGAAGATGTAGACGATGATGAAGACCCTTCGTTCTTCAGCACGTCAACCTACAGAACACATGAAGAATATTAGTATCCTTCATGACTAAGAATTATGGACAGAGGAAGAAAACGGTACGAAGAACCACCTGTTCTTCACGCAGCAGCAACAGCTTTAGGGTTTGATCGGATAGGGTTATTTATAGGATTTTGGACATCCTAATAGAGTTAGAATTTGATTAAGGGTAGTATTCCCTTGTTAGAGTCCTTACTATATCCTACCCTCGACGTAGTTATCCATAACTTGCCCTGGATAGACTCCTGGGTCGAACGAAACTCGAACTGAATTAACGTCTTAAGCGAGGGCGTCGAATTTAAATTGACGCCTTGTCTAGCGTCGTTACTTATGTAAAACGCGTCCAGGTAGAGGGCGTTTCATTTCCTTTCCTAGATTTTATCTTTCGTCGTTTGAAATTTGACGCCCTATTGTCTAGGCGTCCTTTTTAAATTAACGCCTTAGACAGAGGCGTTTCCTTTTGAATCAGCGCCTTTATAAAAGGCGTTATTTTTTTCCTTTGATTAATGATTTACTCATTTAGGCTCTTTGTCATCTATTCACTTATCTTTTATTTTTAATTTGATTTATTTAAAAATCTTATTTTTATCAGGGTCGCTACATTACTGTTGCTGCTGGGGTTGCTGTAGCGGGGGTTGTTGAGGTGCCACCTGCTGCTGCTTGGCTTGCTTTTGCCTCTGCTTAATATCCTCAATTAACTGGTGCATCTGGGCCCAATCAATCCTCTGGCCCTCATGCAAATCATACACCAGGTCTCTGAACTGGTAGCATCGCTCTATCGTGTGCCCGGGTTGCCGATGGAATATACAATATCGGGATTGGTCGGCAGCTGGATTCCAGTTCGGGCGTTCAGGAGGCAACTGAAGGTCACCAGTATACATTAGAGCAGAGAAAATATCTGGCAAGGTCTCCGGAAGAGGGGGGTAATGAGCCCTTTTTGGAGCTGGTCGAGCAGAGCCATAGGTGGGGGGTGGAGGAACATTATTGTACTGCGGGGGCCGCTGAGGCTGTTGGGGTGGCGGAGGTGCCTGTGGAGGGTATTGCGGGACCTGAAAAGTGGACTGGGGAACCTGCGGAGTGGCAAACTGGGGATTGCGTTGAGGCGGTGGGAAGCGGGGTGGAGTGGCTTGTTGGGGGAATTGGACGGCCTGGACTTGCTCATTAATTTGCACTCCCTCCGTGACGGGGCCCTGGGTTTTCTTGGTGGCTTTGGGTTTCTGGGCCTCGAATAAAGAATGGATGGGGGAGTCTTTGAATTGGGTTTGAATGAATCTAGCTCTACTGTATAACTGGTGCATGTTTGAGATGTCATTCATTGCTAAAATATTCCTGAAAGTTGGTGTAGCATTAGAAATCAACAACTTCACTTTTTCCTCCTCCGGGATCTGCCCGGGCACACGTGAGGCCATCTGCCTCCAGCGGTCTGCGTAGGTTGCGAAGTCTTCTTCCGGCTTCATCTTCTCCGCCACTAGGTCAGTGAAAGAGTACTCGGGTCCGACCCGATCCTGAAACCTCTGTATAAACCTCTCCTTGACGGTCTTGAAATTCTCGGCCTCCTCCATAGGCAAGGTGTAGAACCATTCCAAAGCGACCCCCTCCAGAGACCGACGGAACAAATGGGCCATCAAGCGATCGTCCTATTGGAACTGTGCCGATTCGTACAAGAACTCCCGGACATGGATGAACGGGTTGCCATTCCCATCGTATTTGCGGTACACGGGGAGTTCAGACTAAGAAGGAAAATGCAGGTCCCTGAAGTTAGGGATAGGGACATCGGCAAGAGATTGCGGGCCGACCCGCTTGTGGAGGAGATCAATTTGTTGCTGCATAGCAGCCCACTTGTCAAGAATTTCTCGTTCCCGGGAAGGAGGGGAAGGAGCAAGAGGAGCAGTACCTGGATAGGCGGCCAAAGGATAAGCGGATGAAGGGGGCAAACCGTAAGAGGGATAATGGGCTGAGGAAGGGCCCATATCCACATGAGCCAACTGGGCCGCCCCTGACTGTAACCTAGCGAAGTCCGCCGGGACTATGGGGGCTTGAGGTGATGAAGAAATTGTAGGGTACGGCTCGAGATAAGGAACAGAGGGGATCGGGGATTTTCCTTTATCAAGTTGTTGATGGACCGATGTGGAAGCCTGGCCCATTTCTATATTGGGATAGCGAAGGGTCTGAGGGCGGACAGGAGTAAGGTCAATGGGAGCCACAGAGGTGGTCCCGACCACAGGAGATGAAGTGGCAACAATGGCCGTGGCATGAGCCGGAATTGAGGCCGGGGCATCGCCCCCTTGCAAAGCTTGTCTGATGAGATGGAGTTGGGTGGGGTCCAACTGGGCCATCATATCGAGGATCATACTGGCTGAATTCTGCTTGGGCGGTTTTGAAAAAGAGGGTCGGGGACCCTCGCCAAGAGTGGTCGGGAGTGAAGGGACCGTCCCCTCTCCTCCCTGCAAATGGGTGACCCTAGGTGGGTCCTCAAGGAGACCACGAGGAAGGGAGTCCTCGTGGGCCGAAGAGAAGTCGTACGACGACATGGAAGAAGAAGAATCGAACAAGGGGTTGGAGTAGGAATGGAAATAAGAGTCAACCCTAGGAGGTGATCGTGGGGGCAGAAGGCAACCCCACATACACCAAGACACCTACGACTAGAACAAGCAACACTAATCAATCAGATCTACCAAGCAAGTAATAAGCATACAATGGAGCGAGATGAGAGCAGAATCACTCAGTAATACAATCAAGTTCTTAAAATGATGCTCGTCAATTCCTTATATCTTTGGGTTTGAGCTTTAGTGGATTAATGAAAATATAAATTCTCTCGACCACTAGGTGCCTGATTGGGATGAGAAATGAGGAACTGTGTGACTCTATCGGGACTTCTCACTCGTGGATGCAACCGTAGACTGGGGTGGATACGGTACAACCTGCCCGACGTCCGTGTGGGAATCCACGGCTCACGGGGGCTTACGGAGGTCCTCAGCAAGGTCCCTAGTCGGCTCCAAGGAATATGGAGACGAGAGGAAACCCTACCTCGGTAGGAATGCAACTAATATGGGAAGATGTCGATGCTCCTATGCGCACCGGAGTGCATGCACAAACTAGCCTAGCAGCTATCAATCAATGAGCAGGTATACACATGAGTAATAAAGAGCATGGTGATGCAATGATAATAAGAGAGCAGGGGGGGAGCCAATGAACCGCACCAGGAGCAATATATATCATGCAAAAACTAAGCAAGATGAAATAAATGCACTGTGACAGGAGATGTGCGGTCCTCCTCTGACCGCTCTAAGTACACAGACGGTTGATATCCAGCCGTAGTTGACGGGAAGAAAGCAAGGGAAATACCAGACAGACGGCCGATAGTCAACCGCTCACGGACTTGAACCGACGCGTCACAGCCGCGTATCTGCCACCCAGAAAAGTACAGCGAACCTGTGCCAGGGAGCGGGACGGCTATGTGAAAGCCGCTCAAACAGATGGACGGCGTCCAGGGCACCGTCTGTGACAGGAAAGGTCGGGGTAGCTGACTCTAATGGCAGCAGATGGGCGGTGGAGTATCGACCGTGCGTGTGGGTAGGCGGCTCTGGATGAATCGTGTATACGCCAGAGGACAGAAACCGCATCCAACCTGTAAATCACTCCAAGAAGAAAACCGTGACAACAACTAAGAAGGGTCAGCAACTCAAAAGCACGATGGGCATTAGGTGTCCCACCATGATCGCCACAAAAGGGATGTAGACATATATTTTCCTTCTCTCTCCCTTCACTAAGGGTCAAAGTGCAGCAAGTGCGTGGAACAACGTGAGACGGGCAAACCACGAGAGTGAGAGAAAGAAGAGAAGACAGGGAACAACGAAGAGTACCGTGATCGCCACCAAGATGCCGTACATGATAGACACGCCGTACCTTGGAAAGTGGGGAGACACTCGCCTTAGTGCAGCGCTGAGGGATGAACGGTTCCCTTAGGATCGCCTGACGTTGAGCGGTCTTACGATAGACCGCCCTGGGACGCTGCGAGGGACGCGGGAGGAACTGTTGCAGTGGGATGGACGGCACTATGGGGATCGCGCTCCGAGGAAGAACGGCCGTTGATGCACCGCACGTACCGTTGAACGGCCAGAGAGTAGCCGCTCAATACCTTCACGCAGCAAGTTGAAAAGGGTTCGACCTCCGCCCTCTCCGGCCGGCCAGAGGGGATGGGCCTCATGCTGATGAAGTGCTGACCTGCAAAACAATGTGAAGACACAGAAGAAACACCCAGATTAGAACTAAATAACGTAGTATACGTTCAAACGAGAAGAATTAAGCATAAACAAATGAAAAGGGGAATACCTGGGGGGTTTTAAACCCCTAGGGTGACAAAAAACTGGGTGGTTGTGTGCATGATAATGAGAAGGAGAGGGTACGTGGGGAAGAAACGATGCATGCAATGAAGGAAAGCGGCGAAAGCTACGGAACGAAAGAACTACGAAAACTGGGCTACTCCCTGAACCGGAGGCTCGTGCGGACGTAGAGAGCCTCCCTCCTTGGTGCTAGGTCGCTCAAAAATGCGGCAGGGCTTCGCCGTCGACCAAAAATCTCCCCCCTTTCGACGTCCGGCCATAGGGTCTATTTATAGAGCCTGGAAGGCCCGCCCCGAAATTAGGGTTTAGAGACATTTTCAGGTCGAACTCACAAAAGATAATTCGTAGATAATATCATAATCTTCCATCTAGACGAAATGGCATCAAAAATGGTTGATTATCCGCGGAGAAATCATCAAAATAAGTTGGGGATAAAACCATGAAAGGGATAAAATCAGTTGAAAATCAACAGCCGACGGCTTGAACGGTCTTACGATAGACCGCGCAAGGTATGGGCGGTCTGATTCGGACCGTCCATCCTGTCGGTGGAAATTCGAATAATCAGAAAATTATCCCAACTATCTCTCGAACTGGCCGAAACGTCCGCCGTTGGACCCTGAACATATGAACGGTTGTATTGAGACCGTTTTAGTTTAGGGCGGCACTAAACCGACCGTTTCACCCTGTCGGTGATAATTTGAATCATTTGGATAATTATCTGAGAAAATGGGCGCGCGTAGGACTCTGAGATATAGGCGGTTGGAATAGGCCCGTCCACGAGCTTGAACGCTCCTAATCACACCGCACAAAAGCCTGTCGGTGAATATTCAAAAAATCCTCAGAAATTAGCCAAAATGTATGAACGGTCAATATGAAACCGCCCATCTTCTGAACGGCTGAGGTTAAGCCGTTCATGCCCTTAGGCACTTGATTCTTGTAAAATACGTCCAATTGACCAAAGCCAAGGCCCATTAAGCCCCGAATCACCACGGATTGCTCCAAGGAGGAAGACGACCCATAAAATGAGCCCAAGACATGCCACAAAAAATGGCCCAATGAACGATGAACAACTCGAGGCATCAACTAATGGGAGTAAGAGAAACGGCTCGAATTATCGGTATAAAACGGGTGTCAACAGCATGGGCACGAGATTTTGTCTGCCGGACATGCCGTTGAAATGCCTGAACGTCGTGCCGCTGCCGGGCTCAACAAGCGTGTCGCTGAGAGGGCCAAAAGGGCGTGCCGCTGGAAGACACGGCAAGCGTGCCGCTAAAGGGCCTAAAGGGCGTGCCGCTGAAGGGGCCTGAGGGCGTGCCGCTGGAAGGGCAGGATGGGTGTGCCGCTGAAGGGCTGCCAAGTGCGTGCCGCTGAAGGGTGCCAGGGGCGTGCCGTTGAAGGGGCTGGATGGGTGTGCCGCTAAAGGGCCACCAGGGGCGTGCCGCTGAAGGGGGGCACAGTGTGTGCCGCTGAAGGGGCTAAATGAGTAGTTCTGAGTCCGTTGTGAGCGCGAGTTGTGGCCCATTTGATTTTCTTCGAGGCCCATGGATTGTGGGGCTCTTGGTGGTTGATTTCTCTTCACTATCGTGACTCTGGAGACGGCTTCACCGCAGTGTGTGTGTGTGTGTGTTCGGAGAGTCCACATGGCCCCTCTTCTCCGCGGTTTCTTTAGTTGAAGTCGTTAACGATGCTGGACTAGTTGGGACGTAAGGGCGTGCAATTTTACACGTCCACAAATGCCCCCCTCCCACGGGTAGCGCAGGCGAAGAATGAGCCGGGTGGTGCCCGTGGGTGTACTTGTCTCTTTTCTCTTCGTCGGCACCGACGGGGTGTTGGGAGCTGACGTGGTATGTTGGTCTCTTCTTCTCTTCGTCAGTGCCGACGGGGTGCCGGGGACTGACGTAGCACGTTGGTCTCTTTATCTTTTCATCAGTGCCGACAGGGTGCTGGGGACTGACGTAGCATGTTGGTCTCTCTGTCTCTTCATCAGTGCCGATTGGGTGCCGGGAACTGACGTAGTATGTTGGTCTCTTTGTCTCTTCATCAGTGCCGACGGGGTGCCAGGAACTAACGTAGTATGTTGGTCTCTTTGTCTCTTCATTAGTGCCGACGGGGTGTCGGGAACTGACGTGGTATATTGGTCTCTTCTTCTCTTCATCAGTGCCGACGGGGTGCTGGGAACTGACGTAGTATGTTGGTCCCTTTGTCTCTTATCAGTGCCGACGGGGTGTCGGGAACTGACGTGGTATGTTGGTCTCTTCTTCTCTTCATCAGTGCCGACGGGGTGTCGGGAACTAACGTAGTATGTTGGTCTCTTTGTCTCTTCATCAGTGCCGACGGGGTGCCGGGGACTGACGTAGTATGTTGGTCTCTTTGTCTCTTCATCAGTGCCGACGGGGTGCCGAGAACTGACGTAGTATGTTGGTCTCTTTGTCTCTTCATCAGTGCCGACGAGGTGCCAGGAACTGACGTAGTATGTTGGTCTCTTTGTCTCTTCATCAGTGCTGACGGGGTGCCGGGAACTGACGTAGTATGTTGGTCTCTTTGTCTCTTCATCAGTGCCGACGGGGTGCCGGGAACTGACGTAGTATGTTGATCTCTTTGTCTCTTCATCAGCACCGACGGGGTGCCGGGAACTGACGTAGTATGTTGGTCTCTTTGTCTCTTCATCAGTGCCGACGGGGTGCCGGGAACTGACTAGTATGTTGGTCTCTTTTTCTCTTCATCAGTGCCGACGGGGTGCCGGGAACTGACATGACATATTGGTCTCTTCTTCTCTTCATCAGTGCCGACGGGGCGTCAGGAGCTGACGTGATATGTTGGTCTCTTCTTCTCTTCATCAGTGCCGATAGGGTGTCGGGCGCTGATGTGGTATGTTTGTCTCTTTTTCTCTTTTCTTTCTTTTTTTTTAAACCACATTGCCGGTACAAGCGCCCTTTCGGGTTTTCGCTAGCACCAGCCCCCTCTTACTTTTGCCCACGTGCCCTCTCGAGTTTTCACATGGCGGGGTACCCGATTTTGCCTGTAACGCCCTTTGGGTTTTCGCCACAGCTGGGTTGCTGCCATTTTTACCCTTGTCCCCATGTAGGGGCAAGTCTGGCGGGGCACCTCTATTTTAAGCCCCCTTTCTCTTTTTCTTCTTTTTTTTTCGACAAGCGGGTGATATGTAATTGTTGACTAGGGCCCAAAGCCTTGTGCCGAAAGATAAGGTTCATTCGTTGGCAAGAAGATAATGCCAACGCAACGGGGTTTTTCTCTGCCGATTCGGACGTAAGGTCCGTAACGGCAATATTGTGTGAGAGCTGGTGGCTAGGGCACGAAGCCTTGCACCAGAAAGGGACTTGTTCGTTGGCAAGGGACTAATCCCAGCGCAAGGGTAAAGATTCTGTCGATTCGGGCGTAAGGCCTGCAATGGCGATTTTGTATGATGGAAGGTGGCTAGGGCATGAAGCCTTGTGCCAGAAAAGGACTTATTTACTGGTGATGTGGTAATGCCGACGCAGGGGTGGAGTCGGCTTTGCCCGTGCGGGTGCCCGTTGACACGTAGGGGCGTGCGGACGGCAGACATATGTATACACATATATGTATTATTATTATTATTATTGTTTTCCCTTCTTCCTCTTCCTCTTTCTCTTTTCCTTTTTTTTCCTCTTCTTCTCCCCCCTTTTTTTTAATTTTCTTCTCTCTCTTTTTTCTTTTTTTTCTTCTTTCCTTTCTCCTTTCCCCCCCCTTTTCTCTCTTTTTTTGTCGAGATTTCTCCCCGTCTCTCTCTCTTTTTCTTCCTCTTTTTTTTCTTCTCTCCTTTTTTATTCCCTTTTTCCCTTCCCATTTTCTTCTCTCCTCCCCTCTTTCTTTCTTCTCCCTTTTTTCTCCCCCCCCCTTTTTTTTCATATAAAAGGGGCAGGGTGGCGTGGCGAGCCACCCCCCTCCTTCGAATTCTCTCTTTCCCTCTCTTTCTCTCTCTTCAGTGGCCGAACGGGCGAGACACCCCCCGTCCTCCTTCTTCTCCTTCCTCTCCGGCGCCAGACGCGAACTCCGCCACCGCCGTCGTCTCCGCCGTCGTTAGGGTGAGGAGACCGCCACGGAGGGGTCTCCCCCTTCCTTCCTCTTCCTCTCTTCCTCCCCCGTTCTCCTTCTTCTCCTCTTCCCATCCCCTGCTTCTTCTTTTCTTCGTCCTCGGGGGACGACGGAGCCCTAGGCTCCCCGTTCCTCTTCTCCTTCCTCTCTATTCTTCTTCTTTTCTCTCCCCCTTCTTTTCTTCATCTTCTTCTCTGGGGCCATGGATGACGGCGAGGCGTCGCCGGTTGTGCCGTGGAGAGGCCGTCGGGGCGTGGCGGCGAAGGGCGCTTAAGGCGTGTCGGGTAATGAGGGTGCAGGCGTGTCGGGCTAGGGGACGCGGGTGCTATGCCGGCGAAGAGCGTCGTAGGTGCTACGCCGGGGGAAGAGGCGTGAGGGCGTATCGGCGGAGGGACCTAGCGTGATGGGAAGACCATCCCAGGGTGTGCCGGCGAAAGGCCGCCCAGGGCGTGCCGTGGAAGCGACACAGGGGGCGTGCCGGTGAAAGACCACCCAAGGCGTGCCGAGGAAGCGACACAGGGGGCGTGCCGGCGAAGCAGGCATCAAGTGTGCCGGGGAAGGCTACCAAGGGCGTGCCGGCAACGGGTGCTTCAGGCGTGCCGGTGAATGGCTGCCTGGGCGTGCCGGGGAAGCGCCACAGGGGTTATGCCGGCCAAGGGGCGCGTGGCTGTGTCGGGTAGCCACCTCAGGGGTGTGCCGGGGAGAGCCATAGGGGCATGCCGACGAAGGGGCTTTAGGCAGTGAGCCGGTGAAGGGAGTGGACTTCTACAATCGGAGGACTTCCGGTGTTGCCTCTCGGGGCCCACCGTGACTTTGTTGGGGCCGTCACTACTTGTGGACACGCACCCGTGTTTTCCCTTACGCCTCTGGACTAGGGGAAATTCTGTCGAAATTTCGTCAGAAATTGGCAGCGTCTTGTTCATTTTACTTGTAGTAGAGTCCCTTTATAGTTTTAATTTCTCTTTGCCCGTGGCTTGTTCTGACCTTTTGTTTATTGCATCCTACAGATAAATGGCTTCCCCAAGTGGTTCTTCCGTTCCTACTGCCACTGCCGGTGCCGGCGTTGTTCAACCGCCTCCGGTGCCAGCCGTCACGTGGCTCAATATAGAGGAGCTGGACAAGGAGCATGCCGAAGTAGCGGCACTAGCTGAGTCCTCGGGCTCTGAGACCGAGACAATGGACTATCACCGGCTCTCTCAAGTCGAGAACCATTTTACCTTCGACTGGACTGGCGAATATCGGAAGGACTTCCCGAAGGATAAGGATCTGATCCGATTTTTGAAGTACTTCCGCTCCCGGGAAAGGCGGGAGTTGCGAGCTGTGCGGGAGGTCGAACAAGTGCTTCTGCAGGCTCGTGATAGTTTGTTGTACAGCGTCCCGAGAAGCATCCCGATGTATTTGGTGGGGGAGGCCCGGGAGTGGAAGCCTATCCTGGGGATCCAAGAGGTGTTGCCGACTGAAGACAGATTGGTGCGAGCACCTCAATTTGTCCCGGTGAAGTGGGACATGTCCACTGGGCGAGTGCAGGGCGAGCCGCCCCATTTTGGTCTCTTCTTGGCTCCCCTGAAATGGGGCTATAGGGAGGAGCCGTTCGTCCTGGACTGCCTGGCCATCCGATTCAAGCACGAGCTGGCGCTAGGCTAGTTCGGGGAGCTGAAGCTTCAAGATGCTCACAGCTTCAGGGAAGGGGCGGTTGAATTCACAGAGTATGTGCTGTTCAACTACGCCCCGCTGCTGGTCTGGGCTGGCATCTACCACAGCGTCTACGCCTCCCGCTACGGCTACCCCATCTCCAAGGGCCTCTGTTGTGGCATGATAGAGGTGTTCAGCGCTGAGACCAACACTTTCTATACAACGGAAGGTGAGACATCACTTGATTTGTGAAGTCTCAGTCAGCTCAGCGGCTTGCCCATTGACGGGGAGCCCTATGAAGAAGTATGCCTCCCAGATATGATCAAAGACGAAACTAATGGGGATGGCTATTATTCCCTTGGCTATTCATACCGGTATCTCACGAAGACATACCGGGAACTGTACCAGCTGGCACACGGCGGGAAGCAGCCTCTCCGTGGAGACCGGAAGAGGGTCCACATGACTCTGTGGCTACAATATTTCTACGACGGGCTGAAGCAATATGAAGAGTTTCTATGCATCGGTACCACTGTTGCTCGTAAGGAGTGTGCCAAGCCCAAGACCGATGTGAAGATTCTTTCCAGAGGACGCCGGAGTGGCCCTAATCCGATGGGGGTCGACCCGCTACCACATTGCGCCGCATACCTGACATACTGGTTGTGCTCATTTGCCATGCCATATGGGGATGAGACAGTCATTCGGCCGGATGCCATCTATCCGGCCTGTCAAATGGCGTGGGGGATCAAGCTGTCCCTGTGACCAGCTGCTCTTTGCCTGATATACAAGGCACTGGGGGACATCAGCACTCATCAATTCCTGAGGCAGGCTCGGTATGTATGTCCGCTACATTTCTTCAATGCGTGGGTCTGCTCGCTATTCCCGGAGTTTGCCCCCCGCGCTCTTCAAGACTGGGGACTAGTGCCGCGGATGTTGGAGTTTGCCAGCGTAGAGCCAGGCTCTACCTCCCAGCGGCTGTATGATATTCGGGGCCGATTGACAACCGTCCCTCGAGACGCGACTGGCACCATCCACTTCTGGACACTGGCCGCTCATTCAAGTCCTCTGGTAAACAACAAGAGGGAGTGTAAAGATGACTAGGTGGAGTAATATGTCCACCCCATCAGCCAGGAAAATGTGGTCCGCCTGTTGCTGGAGCCTGAGCTCAGAGACTGGGCATCATCCATTCGCCCGAGCGTGTTGGCGTTCAGGAAGGGGGATAATTTGCTGCTAGAACCATACTACCCCTACCGGTTCAGTCGAAACTTCGGATATGATCAGCATATCCCTGTCTATAGTGCACAATTTGGCCTACCTTTGTGAAGTCTTCGGGGGAGTTCGACTGTCAAGCATGCCAGAAGCTGGTGGGACTTCTTCCATCGGGCGGATTCTACGACTTTCAAGGTACCAGCCCCCGGACGTATTCCTCGGGTGACCCCAGAGTACATAAAATGGTGGAACGCCCAGACGGCTTTTTATCGATTGCACAAGACCGATTGCTGGGATGGGGCGGAGAGGAAGTTCCTGAACAAGCAATCAGTGCCAGTGCTCGACATCGACCCGGAGCACCTCCTTCGGCTCAAGAATAGGCATGATAAGGAGGTGGCGGCGTATCTGGCCGCTCGCCGGAAGGCTCAGAAAGCAAGGCCAACACCGCAAGCGAAGCTACCCCCAGTGGCGAAGGATGACTTCAAGAAGACTATGAGGGACCTCTGCCGGATCGGAAGCGACCGCCTGGAGCTTATTAATTATCCGCTTCCTATGGAGGAGGAGGGGACTCCCGCAAAGAGCTGGCGTCCGGAGAGGGACCCGATCTGCCCGTACTGCACATTCATGCGGCGGGAGGAGAGGAAACCCGAAAATTATAAAGACACCACATGGTTATATGTCCTCCTCCGAGTGAATGGGCTGAAGATCGAGGATCGGACGGCCACCATCCTGGGCAAGCGCCTGCAAGTCTCGTATTATTATGCCGACGGGTGGGGCAAGGACCACTTCAACCTCTTCTGCCACCTCTCATCGAAGAAACATGCGGAGCTAGCTACCCTCACGGATCGTTGCCAAAAGATCGAGGACGTATGCTGGCTAGTCCGAGAGGCGGCACGTCGGAACAAGGAGCCGTCCATGAGCTACTGGCCAATAACGCTTCGGCTGTATACCGGCCCTCATGGTATTTCAATCCTCCCTCTTCCTTTTATTCTCTTCCGTCATCGTCGTGACCTTTGCAGGGTATCGGATGCTGATCATATATATTTTTGATAGACCATCCTGACAGCATACAAATGGCGACGTACCGGAATCTTCTTTGGCTCATCCAGAAGCCCGCCTACTTCGATGCGGCATTGCCGGCCCCGACTACGGCTCCCTTGCCCAAGGCCGCAAAGAGGTCCCGGGTAAAATCACCTATAAAAAAGGCAGTCGACGCTGCCAAGGCGGCCGTGCAACGAGAGGCGAAGCGACGGAAGACGGAGGCTGCAAAGTCCCCGGCGGGTGTCCCTCTGGTGCCACGAGTTCCGACTATCGAGGAGTTTGAAGCCGCCCGGCCTGAGCCAGGTTAGCCCGCCGGTCAGAATTTCCAGCCGTGCACGTCCTTCGGGACCCGTCTTCATTTCGGAACAAGGTCCTCACATATAAATGTTTCTTCCTTTTTTTGTTTCAGTTGCTGTGGAAAAGCCTGCACCCGCGCCCATTCCCGACGTGGAGGAGCCAGCACCTGCGCTCTTCCCCGATATGGGGGAGGCCGCGGTCGTAGCAGAGGTGACTCCGGCGCCGACTCCGACTCCCACACCACTGTTGTGTCCCTTAGGCACAAGCATATGCTATTTTGTTTTGATGATAGCAACACAGTGAGAGTATCACAGTGAGTCAATCATTGTGTTTAGTGTACATGCATTACAGGTGCATTACTGCTAGTTACTGCATATGATATTGCATTTCATTCACTAGCTGAACTGAGCCAGTTCATCAAGTCTATACATTGATGCATCGGTGCATTCATCAGTTGCACGCCATATAGTCTATACACTGCATCAATGCATTCATCAGTCGCACACACAAGTCTATACATCCGTTTAATAGTCTATACACTGCATCGGTGCATTCATCAGTCGCACACACAAGTCTATACATCCGTTTGCCTTGCTTCAAACTAAGTCTATACATCGCATGAAGTCTGTACATCGGTCAAGTCTGTACATCGCTGCATGCATTCCTTCAAGTCTGTACATGGTCTTGGCATATGCACACACAAAGTCCATGCATCGGACAAGTCTATACATTGCCGCCTGTGCTTGTATCACTTGCCAAGTCCATACATCGTGTGCATTCACGCATCATCGATAGGTAGCAAAGTCTATACATTCTTTGCTGTAATCTTCATGCATATGCAAAGTCTATACATTGCTCCGTCTCACTTAGCGTCTCATGCTAAGTCTGTATATCGCATCGCATGCACCGTCTCACTTAGCGTCTCATGCTAAGTCTGTACATCATCGTCCGTCTCACTCAGCGTCTCCACACAAGTATGTACATTGCGTGCACTTTACATCGATCAAGTCTATACATCGATGCATGCCATGAAGTCTGTACAACCTATGTTTCTTCATACATTTCTCAAGTCTATACATCGACAGTGTTCTTCATGCATATGCAAAGTCTATACATTCATCTGTTGATAATCGAGCAAGTCTGTACATCGTCAGTGCACTTCATGCATATGTATAGTCTATACATTGATGAGCTTCGCACCATACACTCGCAAGTCTATACATTGAGTGCTGCATGCTCACCAAGTCCATACACTATGCATTGTGCATCGTTCAAAACAAAGCATGTACATTGCTCTCTGAATTAACTCGGTGCATCCTCGTCTGTTCTAACATGACTGTTACTCGAGGAGCTTAATGAAGGCACGTGATCCGAGGATAAGGGGAGTACCAGGATCGTGACACGTGTATTGAAGCCTGCTGAAATGCTGCCACGTGGTCAAGGCGTTTGGGCGGGAATCATGGAGAGTACATGCCCTATCTGTTTGCTACTGCTATATATATGAAGCTTCTTCCTCAGAAGAAGACTGATCGTGATCGAAGCAGGGAAGCATATCTGAAAGAGTAGAAGCAGAGAGAGAGAGAGCCTGCACGATCCAGAAGAAAAAGAAAAAGGGAAGAAGAGTAGAGTGTGAAAGCAGTAGAGAAGAAGAAGAAAAAGAAAGAGGAAGAGAGATCGAGAGCAGAGAAGAAGAAGAAAAAGAAAGAGGAAGAGAGATCGAGAGTTGAGAAGAAGAAGAGAAGAATACGTTGAAGTGGTGCTATCTGTTGGCTCTTGGATCAGATCCAGACCAACTTGCTCCTTGAGAGCTATTTTGTGCTTTATCATATACAGCTTTCTGTTGCTGTTTTGTTTCCCATCTTGTTTTTCTTTTAAACTTTTCTTCAAGTTGTTTGTCAGCAGAGCAAGCTGTGTTGCTCAACGTTTGCAGTGGAGGATTCCACTGGACGGGTTAAGCTGTAGTCCCCAGCGGTTGGCTAAGCAGTAATGCCCAGCGGTCAAGCTGTGAGTTAGCGGATGGCTAAGCTATATTGCCCAGCGGAAGTAAGCTGTGATGCTCAGCGGTTGTAGGCAAGCTGTGAGGCCCAGCGGTTCAAGCTGTTAGTCAGCGGAATCCACACTCGGGTTTGAGTGTGGGGTGGACGTAGGTCTGGAGGATTGAACCACCTAAAAATCCTTTGTGCATTGGTTTGATTTCTTATCTGATTCCGCTAGATGAATGCATAGGGACGATATGGTTTGATTGCACACTGTGTGTTTGATTGTGGTATTGAGAGTTCTTTGTGCTCTGTCTGAATGCTTTAAGGCACAAGCTCCTTTGATTTGATTCTGTCTACGGCTTAGACTTGCTTAGGTTTTAATTCCTTTAGGCTTTAATTTCGTAGTTCTGAGCATTAGATTTTAATTGAGCGAAATTTTTAAGGGGAGATTCATTCACCCCCCTTTGAATCCAACGCACCGAACCCAACAATTGGTATCAGAGCGGGTTGCTGTGCATAGGATCTAACAATTCTGTGGTGCATTTCAGAGTGGGTTTCTTGTGCTCGGTGTTTTGATTCACTGATTTAGTGCCTTGCTTTGCTAATCTGATTACGGTCCATTTATCATCTCTCGATGGCTAATCCCCCAATATTCAGAGGTGATGACTTTGATCTATGGCTGGAAAAGTTACGTCCGTATGTAAGGACAACCGATCCTGATCTTTGGAAGGTAATGACTCACGGTTCATACAAACTGTCGAAGGATAAATCCAAATGGTCCGAGAAGGATAAAATGAAAGACACCGTCAACTCTAGAGCATTGAATATGGTAAAAGCATCAATTGACAGAGCATTAATCTCATGTGTATCATCCTGCAGGTCTGCCAAGGAAATCCTGGATAAATTGAAGACTGCTTGCGATAGAGACGAGGATTAATGCTTGATGGCCAACAGGGGTGATCACAACTCTGATCAACAGGAGGAAACGTCATCCATGGTAAGCTCTGGATCAGAAGAGATTTCAATTGATGATTTATGGAATATAAATGAAGAACTTACTGATAGATGTACGAAACTAAAATCTGAAAACAAAAGGTTAAAGAAAAGGATTGAACAATGCAAATCTGAAGTCACTTGTGATATTTGCCCTATACTGAAACATTCTTATGATACATGTTTAATAGATGTTCAGAACTTTAAGGAACAAAATGGTTCTCTAAAACTTGAAAATCAAACATGTTTGGACAAGATATCTGAACTGGAGAATCATCTTATTAAGATGAAAAATGAGCATCTAAAAGGCATGCAAGAATTGATCGAGATAAATTCTGTAATGGACAAACTGAAGTTTGAAAATGTTAAGGTTCAAAAGGATAATGAAGATCTCAAGGCTAGTCTGAATAAAATCAACAAGGAAGCAATGCATATTTCTTCTGTAGAGTCAAGCTGTAACATGTGCTCAACTCTGCGTGAACGCAATGAGGAACTCTATAGTGAAAATGAACGGCTCAATAAACAAATTGCTTCGTTCAAAGAGGATCACAAAAATCTGCTTGCTGAGAAAATTAAAGGGGAAGAAAGACAAAAGGAACTGATTGAGGAATTAAAATTGATGTCTAGAAATGAAGAATGTGATGAAAAAATAAAGAATTTGCATGAGAAAATTAAAGAGCTAAATGAACAAAATAAGAAACTCATGGGCTTGAACACTGTTGCATCTGAAAAATGGGTAACCCTTGAGAAAGAGAATGCAGCTAAGAAAGAAATTCAATCTGAGAAGGAAGAAAAATTGAAACAGGAACTAGAAATGGTCAAAAACCTGAATGATGCTATGCAGAAACAGATTCTCATATGTGAAGAAGATTTGATAAATTCTGAACTTACAATCTCCTCTTTGCAATCTGAAGTAAATGAACTTGTTCTCTCCATTCCTAAATCTGTCAAGGGAAAAGAGAAAATGAATGCTCTTTCATGTGATAAAGTCACTAAATCAAATGGAAAGGAAGGATGCAATTCTCAAGTTGAAAATTTTGTTAAGAAAAACCTGTACACCACCTTTGTTCGCAGCTCTGACATTGCAAGCTGCTCTGAGCCTCCTAAAACATCTACATCTTCAATTTTTCAATTCAAGGCTCAGAAAAATGAAAAACAAACAAAAGCTGTGAACAAGGGTACACAATTGAACAAGAAAGGTAAGAAAAATAAGGTCAAAATGTCCCTTCTTGTGCCCTAAAATCTGACAGCTCTGTCGTATCTGATGGATCAATGCATACTGCTCATAACTCATTCACTAATTCGTATGCATCTTATAAGAGTGTCTCATGCCATTACTGTGGCATGGTAGGCCATGTAATGAATGATTGCAGAATATTGGCAAATGATGAGCATGCAAGTACAGCAATGCACTCTAAGAATTCATCTATTAGAAACCATGCCCTTAGGAAATCTGATGCTTCATGCTATTACTGTGGTAGGTATGGTCATTTAATGAACGAGTGCTATGCTATGAAATCTGATGACAGGATGCATGCTCGATACACTGCAAATCATCATGGGCATAAAAGAAACAAACTCAAGTTTAACCAGCACATCACTTGTTTCAACTGCAACAAGCCTGGTCATAAGGCTGTTGAGTGTTGGTCAAGGAATTATAGGAATAATTCTGGATCTAGAAGCAAGCATGTCAAGTGTTTTGAATGTGGGAAGTATGGCCATACAGTTAAGAACTGTTGGCATGTTCAAAAGAACTCTGTTAACTCCTATGCTGTCAAATTCCCTACAAACAGAAATGATTTTGGTAGGAATAAATCTATTTTTAAAGAAAAGATTCTTGCATGTTTTGAATGTGGTAAGCTAGGTCACAAAGCTGCTAATTGTTGGCTGGCTGATTATGGAAAAGAAAATTTTCATGCAAATAAAAGAAACAATCATGCTCATACATAAAATCTTCATACTCATGCGCATGCACATGGGCATCATGGTTCTGCTAATATGAATAATAAAAATAATAATTCTGTGGTTTCATGTTATTATTGTGGAAAATTTGGACATTCTATGTTTGATTGTTTTCTGATGGAATTTGATGACCATGTTGCTAAGAAACTGTTTAGAACACCTGATAGGGGTAATGCATGACCCAAAGCTGTTTGGGTCCCTGCAGGATCAAATTGATTAACATGCTGCAGGTGTGCCTTGGTGGGAGAAAAAAAAAGGGGTTGAATTAACCAAGGCACTCAAGAATGAAAACCCCATGATTGCACCATTCAGGTCAGTTCCAAAACTCTCATTTTAAATCTCATCATCTGAAATTGTTGATTTGGTTGTTTGATCTCTGATGTCTTCTTCTTGTCTAGCTGATCAGTCTGCATTCCAGACTCAGCTACTGAATTTAATTCTGCACATATCTGATGCTCTTCTCTTGCCATTTATTGCACTGTGTACATAAGATGCTAGATGCACTTTGCACCGAGTTTGAATGATTCATTTAGTGCATACAGTCGATGCATGTGTCTAATGTCTGCATATATCATTTGCATGACTATTAAGGAAGTTGTTCAATGTATATAGGATTGCTTTGCACTGCATATATCATTTGCATAACCCTGATACATTAAATGGTAAGCTACTAAAAGGCAGGGAAATCTGCCTGGAGGTTCTTACTATGTGTAAGATGGTTCTTGAGACCAGGTTCTCCGCCAAGTACCAAGGGTCAAGTCTTCATATAGAGCAGTGTATTGCATATCATTAAATTTGAAAAATCTGAAAAAAGGATAAAATGTTCATGACTTGGGTGCATAAACTTGAAATGATTGCATACTTGCTTTATGTATCATTGTTGCATAGTCTGCATTTAATTACTTGAAAGCATTGCATAGCATAATTGTTGCATCTTGGTGTCAGGGGGAGCTGAGAGTTAAGTTCAGTACATTGAATCTTTTTCACTCCTCTTAGTCCCCACTCAATTCATTCATATTCTTTGACATCAGATGCTCTTGGATCTTAATGCCTATTGCTATCATTTCCCTATCACTTTCACTGAACAACAGTATTGCTTCTGGTTTAGTACATTGAGCTGTGGTTATTGCAATTGTTCATTTATAAGAATCACACTTGCAAATTGAAAGGAACTAAAGGTTTAACTTTTATAAATTGAAGAGTTAAGTGTCTGCACTTCAGAACTTGAGATAAAAGAAAACTTTTATAGCTCTTAATCTCTGTCTCATGGTTAGAATAGAAAAAGTTTTCTTAATGCCTGAATGTGTTAAACTGGAAATGTCTAGAAAAGGTGAATAAGAGTGTGTATTGTTTTTAAACAATCACTCTAAAAGAAATCAGGGCAGTAGTAAATAAAATCATCAATGTAAAGAGCTGAACACAGTGACAGAGCAATGGCTGAATTGCACTGAGAAACTGTGATCTCCTCCAAAGAAGCAGGAGAATTCATAAGTCATGAAGTGCTTCAGACTACCTCTGTTCATAGGGTCAAATCTATAGGGGGAGTTTTCACCAAGTAACCGGGGATACTGGCCTCTGATCAAGGTGTATCCTTAATGTCAAAGGTGAAAATTGTTCTTGTAGGACTTGATCTGAAGTAGATCTAGTAGTTTATGCCTAGTAACTGGGGGTACCTGTCTCTGATCAAGGTGTACACCTAATGTCAACAGCATAAATGCCACTGGTCTATTCACTGAGCTCAGTTTCTGAAAAATTAAAAAGTGAAAAACAAACTGCTGTAACCCTTTGAAATCAAAAGTCATTGAGTGAAAATTGTTTTTTCTCAATACATATTCAAGTTGCCTTTCTTGAACTTCCATGTTTAATCACAAAGGTTATTGTTTCTGACTTATCTATTAAAACTATGTGCCCTAGATTCACTGCTATAAATGGAGTCTATAACTCTTTTTCAGTGGTCAGCTGGTTTACTCTATCTTTATCACTGTTAAACCTGAATTTTTTCAAGACTGTATATTGCTGATTCTTATGCTTTAACAGTTGTTTATAATCATGCTCACCTTCTGAACCAATGCTTCAGCTGTTGTGTAGTGACCCCTTCCTTATTCATGTTCCTTCCCTCCTATCTTCTCTACCTTTTGATTATCTGTTTCATCCGTCCATATTCCTTCTCAAAGGGGGAGAAATAATTCAGGGGGAGTTATACATTCAGGGGGAGAATGGGTTGTTCTAAGGGAAATCTGCAATGTATACTGCATTTTACACTCATGTTTTTCTTTCTTTTTGATTATGTCAAAGGGGGAGAAAATTTGGTTGGTGACTCACTGTCACTTTGTTGCCATCATCAAAAAGGGGGAGAATGTTGTGCCCCTTAGGCACAAGCATATGCTATTTTGTTTTGATGATAGCAACACAGTGAGAGTATCACAGTGAGTCAGTCATTGTGTTTAGTGTACATGCATTACAGGTGTATTACTGCTAGTTACTGCATATGATATTGCATTTCATTCACTAGCTGAACTGAGCCAGTTCATCAAGTCTATACATTGATGCATCGGTGCATTCATCAGTTGCACGCCATATAGTCTATACACTGCATCGGTGCATTCATCAGTCGCACACACAAGTCTATACATCCGTTTAATAGTCTATACACTGCATCGGTGCATTCATCAGTCGCACACACAAGTCTATACATCTGTTTGCCTTGCTTCAAACTAAGTCTATACATCGCATGAAGTCTGTACATCGGTCAAGTCTGTACATCGCTGCATGCATTTCTTCAAGTCTGTACATGGTCTTGGCATATGCACACACAAAGTCCATGCATCGGACAAGTCTATACATTGCCGCCTGTGCTTGTATCACTTGCCAAGTCCATACATCGTGTGCATTCACGCATCATCGATAGGTAGCAAAGTCTATACATTCTTTACTGTAATCTTCATGCATATGCAAAGTCTATACATTGCTCCGTCTCACTTAGCGTCTCATGCTAAGTCTGTATATCGCATCGCATGCACCGTCTCACTTAGCGTCTCATGCTAAGTCTGTACATCGTCGTCCGTCTCACTCAGCGTCTCCACACAAGTATGTACATTGCGTGCACTTTACATCGGTCAAGTCTATACATCGATGCATGCCATGAAGTCTGTACAACCTATGTTTCTTCATACATTTCTCAAGTCTGTACATCGACAGTGTTCTTCATGCATATGCAAAGTCTATACATTCATCTGTTGATAATCGAGCAAGTCTGTACATCGTCAGTGCACTTCATGCATATGTATAGTCTATACATTGATGAGCTTCGCACCATACACTCGCAAGTCTATACATTGGGTGCTGCATGCTCACCAAGTCCATACACTATGCATTATGCATCGTTCAAAACAAAGTCTGTACATTGCTCTCTGAATTAACTCAGTGCATCCTCGTCTGTTCTAACATGACTGTTATTCGAGGAGCTTAATGAAGGCACGTGATCCGAGGATAAGGGGAGTACCAGGATCGTGACACGTGTATTGAAGCCTACTGAAATGCTGTCATGTGGTCAAGGCGTTTGGGCGGGAATCATGGAGAGCACACGCCCTATCTGTTTGCTGCTGCTATATATATGAAGCTTCTTCCTTTGAAGAAGACTGATCGTGATCGAAGCAGGGAAGCATATCTGAAAGAGCAGAAGCAGAGAGAGAGAGCCTGCACGATCCAGAAGAAAAAGAAAAAGGGAAGAAGAGCATAGTGTGAAAGCAGCAGAGAAGAAGAAGAAAAAGAAAGAGGAAGAGAGATCGAGAGCAGAGAAGAAGAAGAAAAAGAAAGAGGAAGAGAGATCGAGAGTTGAGAAGAAGAAGAGAAGAATACGTTGAAGTGGTGCTATCTGTTGGCTCTTGGATCAGATCCAGACCAACTTGCTCCTTGAGAGCTATTTTGTGCTTTATCATATACAGCTTTCTGTTGATGTTTTGTTTCCCATCTTATTTTTCTTTTAAACTTTTCTTCAAGCTGTTTGTCAGCAGAGCAAGCTGTGTTGCTCAGCGTTTGCAGTGGAGGATTCCACTGGACGGGTTAAGCTGTAGTCCCCAGCGGTTGGCTAAGCTGTAATGCCCAGCGGTCAAGCTGTGAGTTAGCGGATGGCTAAGCTGTATTGCCCAGCGGAAGCAAGCTGTGATGCTCAGCGGTTGTAGGCAAGCTGTGAGGCCCAGCGGTTCAAGCTGTTAGTCAGCGGAATCCACACTCGGGTTTGAGTGTGGGGTGGATGTAGGTCTGGAGGATCGAACCACCTAAAAATCCTCTGTGCATTGGTTTGATTTCTTATCTGATTCCGCTAGATGAATGCATAGGGACGATATGGTTTGATTGCACACTGTGTGTTTGATTGTGGTATTGAGAGTTCTTTGTACTCTGTCTGAATGCTTTAAGGCACAAGCTCCTTTGATTTGATTCTGTCTACGGCCTAGACTTGATTAGGTTTTAATTCCTTTAGGCTTTAATTTCGTAGTTCTGAGCATTAGATTTTAATTGAGCGAAATTTTTAAGGGGAGATTCATTCACCCCCCTTTGAATCCAACGCACCGAACCCAACAATTGATATCAGAGCGGGTTGCTGTGCATAGGATCTAACAATCCGCAGCAGATCCTGCATCTTCTGTGGTGCATTTCAGAGTGGGTTTCTTGTGCTCGGTGTTTTGATTCACTGATTTAGTGCCTTGCTTTGCTAATCTGATTACGGTCCATTTATCATCTCTCGATGGCTAATCCCCCAATATTCAGAGGTGATGACTTTGATCTATGGCTGGGAAAAGTTGCGTCCGTATGTAAGGACAACCGATCCTGATCTTTGGAAGGTAATGACTCACGGTTCATACAAACTGTCGAAGGATAAATCCAAATGGTCCGAGAAGGATAAAATGAAAGACACCGTCAACTCTAGAGCATTGAATATGGTAAAAGCATCAATTGATAGAGCATTAATCTCATGTGCATCATCCTGCAGGTCTGCCAAGGAAATCCTGGATAAATTGAAGACTGCTTGCGATAGAGACGAGGATCAATGCTTGATGGCCAACAGGGGTGATCACAACTCTGATCAACAGGAGGAAACGTCATCCATGGTAAGCTCTGGATCAGAAGAGATTTCAATTGATGATTTATGGAATATAAATGAAGAACTTACTGATAGATGTACGAAACTAAAATCTGAAAACAAAAGGTTAAAGAAAAGGATTGAACAATGCAAATCTGAAGTCACTTGTGATATTTGCCCTATACTGAAACATTCTTATGATACATGTTTAATAGATGTTCAAAACTTTAAGGAACAAAATGGTTCTCTAAAACTTGAAAATCAAACATGTTTGGACAAGATATCTGAACTGGAGAATCATCTTATTAAGATGAAAAATGAGCATCTAAAAGGCATGCAAGAATTGATCGAGATAAATTCTGTAATGGACAAACTGAAGTTTGAAAATGTTAAGGTTCAAAAGGATAATGAAGATCTCAAGGCTAGTCTGAATAAAATCAACAAGGAAGCAATGCATATTTCTTCTGTAGAGTCAAGCTGTAACATGTGCTCAGCTCTGCGTGAACGCAATGAGGAACTCTATAGTGAAAGTGAACGGCTCAATAAACAAATTGCTTCGTTCAAAGAGGATCACAAAAATCTGCTTGCTGAGAAAATTAAAGGGGAAGAAAGACAAAAGGAACTGATTGAGGAATTAAAATTGATGTCTAGAAATGAAGAATGTGATGAAGAAATAAAGAATTTGCATGAGAAAATTAAAGAGCTAAATGAACAAAATAAGAAACTCATGGGCTTGAACACTGTTGCATCTGAAAAATGGGTAACCCTTGAGAAAGAGAATGCAGCTAAGAAAGAAATTCAATCTGAGAAGGAAGAAAAATTGAAACAGGAACTAGAAATGGTCAAAAACCTGAATGATGCTATGCAGAAACAGATTCTCATATGTGAAGAAGATTTGATAAATTCTGAACTCACAATCTCCTCTTTGCAATCTGAAGTAAATGAACTTGTTCTCTCCATGCCTAAATTTGTCAAGGGAAAAGAGAAAATGAATGCTCTTTCATGTGATAAAGTCACTAAATCAAATGGAAAGGAAGGATGCAATTCTCAAGTTGAAAATTTTGTTAAGAAAAACCTGTACACCACCTTTGTTCGCAGCTCTGACATTGCAAGCTGCTCTGAGCCTCCTAAAACATCTACATCTTCAATTTTTCAATTCAAGGCTCAGAAAAATGAAAAACAAACAAAAGCTATGAACAAGGGTACACAATTGAACAAGAAAGGTAAGAAAAATAAGGTCAAAATGTCCCTTCTTGTGCCCTAAAATCTGACAGCTCTGTCGTATCTGATGGATCAATGCATACTGCTCATAACTCATTCACTAATTCGTATGCATCTTATAAGAGTGTCTCATGCCATTACTGTGGCATGGTAGGCCATGTAATGAATGATTGCAGAATATTGGCAAATGATGAGCATGCAAGTACAACAATGCACTCTAAGAATTCATCTATTAGAAACCATGCCCCTAGGAAATCTGATGCTTCATGCTATTACTGTGGTAGGTATGGTCATTTAATGAACGAGTGCTATGCTATGAAATCTGATGACAGGATGCATGCTCGATACACTGCAAATCATCATGGGCATAAAAGAAACAAACTCAAGTTTAACCAGCACATCACTTGTTTCAACTGCAACAAGCCTGGTCATAAGGCTGTTGAGTGTTGGTCAAGGAATTATAGGAATAATTCTGGATCTAGAAGCAAGCATGTCAAGTGTTTTGAATGTGGGAAGTATGGCCATACAGTTAAGAACTGTTGGCATGTTCAAAAGAACTCTGTTAACTCCTATGCTGTCAAATTCCCTACAAACAGAAATGATTTTGGTAGGAATAAATCTGTTTTTAAAGAAAAGATTCTTGCATGTTTTGAATGTGGTAAGCTAGGTCACAAAGCTGCTAATTGTTGGCTGGCTGATTATGGAAAAGAAAATTTTCATGCAAATAAAAGAAACAATCATGCTCATACATAAAATCTTCATACTCATGCGCATGCACATGGGCATCATGGTTCTGCTAATATGAATAATAAAAACAATAATTCTGTGGTTTCATGTTATTATTGTGGAAAATTTGGACATTCTATGTTTGATTGTTTTCTGATGGAATTTGATGACCATGTTGCTAAGAAACTGTTTAGAACACCTGATAGGGGTAATGCATGACCCAAAGCTGTTTGGGTCCCTGCAGGATCAAATTGATTAACATGCTGCAGGTGTGCCTTGGTGGGAGAAAAAAAAAGGGGTTGAATTAACCAAGGCACTCAAGAATGAAAACCCCATGATTGCACCATTCAGGTCAGTTCCAAAACTCTCATTTTAAATCTCATCATCTGAAATTGTTGATTTGGTTGTTTGATCTCTGATGTCTTCTTCTTGTCTAGCTGATCAGTCTGCATTCCAGACTCAGCTACTGAATTTAATTCTGCACATATCTGATGCTCTTCTCTTGCCATTTATTGCACTGTGTACATAAGATGCTAGATGCACTTTGCACCGAGTTTGAATGATTCATTTAGTGCATACAGTCGATGCATGTGTCTAATGTCTGCATATATCATTTGCATGACTATTAAGGAAGTTGTTCAATGTATATAGGATTGCTTTGCACTGCATATATCATTTGCATAACCCTGATACATTAAATGGTAAGCTACTAAAAGGCAGGAAATCTGCCTGGAGGTTCTTACTATGTGTAAGATGGTCCTTGAGACCAGGTTCTCTGCCAAGTACCAAGGGTCAAGTCTTCATATAGAGCAGTGTATTGCATATCATTAAATTTGAAAAATCTGAAAAAAGGATAAAATGTTCATGACTTGGGTGCATAAACTTGAAATGATTGCATACTTGCTTTATGTATCATTGTTGCATAGTCTGCATTTAATTACTTGAAAGCATTGCATAGCATAATTGTTGCATCTTGGTGTCAGGGGGAGCTAAGAGTTAAGTTCAGTACATTGAATCTTTTTCACTCCTCTTAGTCCCCACTCAATTCATTCATATTCTTTGACATCAGATGCTCTTGGATCTTAATGCCTATTGCTATCATTTCCCTATCACTTTCACTGAACAACAGTATTGCTTCTGGTTTAGTACATTGAGCTGTGGTTATTGAAATTGTTCATTTATAAGAATCACACTTGCAAATTGAAAGGAACTAAAGGTTTAACTTTTATAAATTGAAGAGTTAAGTGTCTGCACTTCAGAACTTGAGATAAAAGAAAACTTTTATAGCTCTTAATCTCTGTCTCATGGTTAGAATAGAAAAGGTTTTCTTAATGCCTGAATGTGTTAAACTGGAAATGTCTAGAAAAGGTGAATAAGAGTGTGTATTGTTTTTAAACAATCACTCTAAAAGAAATCAGGGCAGTAGTAAATAAAATCATCAATGTAAAGAGCTGAACACAGTGACAGAGCAATGGCTGAATTGCATTGAGAAACTGTGATCTCCTCCAAAGAAGCAGGAGAATTCATAAGTCATGAAGTGCTTCAGACTACCTCTGTTCATAGGGTCAAATCTATAGGGGGAGTTTTCACCAAGTAACCGGGGATACTGGCCTCTGATCAAGGTGTATCCTTAATGTCAAAGGTGAAAATTGTTCCTTGTAGGTCTTGATCTGAAGTAGATCTAGTAGTTTATGCCTAGTAACTGGGGGTACCTGTCTCTGATCAAGGTGTACACCTAATGTCAACAGCATAAATGCCACTGGTCTATTCACTGAGCTCAGTTTCTGAAAAATTAAAAAGTGAAAAACAAACTGCTGTAACCCTTTGAAATCAAAAGTCATTGAGTGAAAATTGTTTTTTCTCAATACATATTCAAGTTGCCTTTCTTGAACTTCCATGTTTAATCACAAAGGTTATTGTTTCTGACTTATCTATTAAAACTATGTGCCCTAGATTCACTGCTATAAATGGAGTCTATAACTCTTTTTCAGTGGTCAGCTGGTTTACTCTATCTTTATCACTGTTAAACCTGAATTTTTTCAAGACTGTATATTGCTGATTCTTATGCTTTAACAATTATTTATAATCATGCTCACCTTCTGAACCAATGCTTCAGCTGTTGTGTAGTGACCCCTTCCTTATTCATGTTCCTTCCCTCCTATCTTCTCTACCTTTTGATTATCTGTTTCATCCGTCCATATTCCTTCTCAAAGGGGGAGAAATAATTCAGGGGGAGTTATACATTCAAGGGGAGAATGGGTTGTTCTAAGGAAAATCTGCACTGTATACTGCATTTTACACTCATGTTTTTCTTTCTTTTTGATTATGTCAAAGGGGGAGAAAATTTGGTTGGTGACTCACTGTCACTTTGTTGCCATCATCAAAAAGGGGGAGAATGTTGTGCCCCTTAGGCACAAGCATATGCTATTTTGTTTTGATGATAGCAACACAGTGAGAGTATCACAGTGAGTCAGTCATTGTGTTTAGTGTACATGCATTACAGGTGCATTACTGCTAGTTACTGCATATGATATTGCATTTCATTCACTAGCTGAACTGAGCCAGTTCATCAAGTCTATACATTGATGCATCGGTGCATTCATCAGTTGCACGCCATATAGTCTATACACTGCATCGGTGCATTCATCAGTCGCACACACAAGTCTATACATCCGTTTAATAGTCTATACACTGCATCGGTGCATTCATTAGTCGCACACACAAGTCTATACATCCGTTTGCCTTGCTTCAAACTAAGTCTATACATCGCATGAAGTCTGTACATCGGTCAAGTCTGTACATCGCTGCATGCATTTCTTCAAGTCTGTACATGGTCTTGGCATATGCACACACAAAGTCCATGCATCGGACAAGTCTATACATTGCCGCCTGTGCTTGTATCACTTGCCAAGTCCATACATCGTGTGCATTCATGCATCATCGATAGGTAGCAAAGTCTATACATTCTTTGCTGTAATCTTCATGCATATGCAAAGTCTATACATTGCTCTGTCTCACTTAGCGTCTCATGCTAAGTCTGTATATCGCATCGCATGCACCGTCTCACTTAGCGTCTCATGCTAAGTCTGTACATCGTCGTCCGTCTCACTCAGCGTCTCCACACAAGTCTGTACATTGCGTGCACTTTACATCGGTCAAGTCTATACATCGATGCATGCCATGAAGTCTGTACAGCCTATGTTTCTTCATACATTTCTCAAGTCTGTACATCGATAGTGTTCTTCAAGCATTTGCAAAGTCTATACATTCATCTGTTGATAATCAAGCAAGTCTGTACATCGTCAGTGCACTTCATGCATATGTATAGTCTATACATTGATGAGCTTCGCACCATACACTCGCAAGTCTATACATTGGGTGCTGCATGCTCACCAAGTCCATACACTATGCATTGTGCATCATTCAAAACAATGTCTGTACATTGCTCTCTGAATTAACTCAGTGCATCCTCGTCGGTTCTAACATGATTGTTACTCGAGGAGCTTAATGAAGGCACGTTATCCGAGGATAAGGGGAGTACCAGGATCGTGACACGTGTATTAAAGCCTGCTGAAATGCTGCCATGTGGTCAAGGCGTTTGGGCGGGAATCATGGAGAGCACACGCCCTATCTGTTTGCTGCTGCTATATATATGAAGCTTCTTCCTCAGAAGAAGACTGATCGTGATCGAAGCAGGGAAGCATATCTGAAAGAGTAGAAGCAGAGAGAGAGAGCCTGCACGATCCAGAAGAAAAAGAAAAAGGGAAGAAGAGCAGAGTGTGAAAGCAGCAGAGAAGAAGAAGAAAAAGAAAGAGGAAGAGAGATCGAGAGCAGAGAAGAAGAAGAAAAAGAAAGAGGAAGAGAGATCGAGAGTTGAGAAGAAGAAGAGAAGAATACGTTGAAGTGGTGCTATCTGTTGGCTCTTGGATCAGATCTAGACCAACTTGCTCCTTGAGAGCTATTTTGTGCTTTATCATATACAACTTTCTGTTGCTGTTTTGTTTCCCATCTTGTTTTTCTTTTAAACTTTTTTTCAAGCTATTTGTCAGCAGAGCAAGCTGTGTTGCTCAGCGTTTGCAGTGGAGGATTCCACTGGACGGGTTAAGCTGTAGTCCCCAGCGGTTGGCAAAGTTGTAATGCCCAGCGGTCAAGCTGTGAGTCAGCGGATGGCTAAGCTGTATTGCCCAGCGGAAGCAAGCTGTGATGCTCAGCGGTTGTAGGCAAGCTGTGAGGCCCAGCGGTTCAAGCTGTTAGTCAGCGGAATCCACACTCGGGTTTGAGTGTGGGGTGGACGTAGGTCTGGAGGACCGAATCACCTAAAAATCCTCTGTGCATTGGTTTGATTTCTTATCTGATTCCTCTAGATGAATGCATAGGGACGATATGGTTTGATTCCTCCTTTGTGTGCTTGATTGTGGTATTGAGAGTTCTTTGTACTCTGTCTGAATGCTTTAAGGCACAAGCTCCTTTGATTTGATTCTGTCCACGGCTTAGACTTGCTTTGGTTTTAATTCCTTTAGGCTTTAATTCCGCAGTTCTGAGCATTAGATTTTAATTGAGCGAAATTTTTAAGGGGAGATTCATTCACCCCCCTCTGAATCCAACGCACCGAACCCAACAACCACAAGTCAAGGAGAGGTCCCGGGCGAAGTCGCATGTCAAGAAGGCGTTGGCTGCCGCCAAAGCGGCAGGGGGACAAGACAGGAAGCGAGGGAGGGCAGAGGCTACCCCAACTTCGGCGGCCATCTCTCCGGTGGCTCCCCTTTTGTCCTTCGACGAGTTTGAAGTCACTCAGGCTGTGCCGAGTTACCATGCTGGTGAGGTTCGCTGACCACTGATGTCCTTCAAAATGTATTTGCTTCCCGGAGGGTAGGGACTTTTATGCGTATATAACATGTGTATTTCTTGCTTTCAGTTGGTACGAAGGAGCCGGTACCCGTGCCGATCTCGGGCGAGGGTGAGGCTGCAGCTCCTGGGGCACCGTCGCCTGTCTGTGAGCCGCCTCGTGCTGCAGAAACCGGAGGGGGTATTTATCTTTGTCCGTTTGATTGGCTTCTTTCATTCTTAAGGACTCATCGGCTCCGGTACGATCCACCCCTTCTTTTATGTGGCAGTCGTTGACACAGCAGTTAACGGGTTATCAGGGCCCCGCCTGCATCTCCCGGTGATGCGCACGTACACGAGGAAGAAGTTGAAGTCCGGTGTCCTACCCTCGCCCGGCCCGCGTGAGGATGCGCCGATCATCGACCTCGAAGCGGAGGCCCCCTTGCCAGCAAGGGAAGAACCCTTGGCGGTCGAGTCTTCATCGAGCGAAGAGGTAGATTATGATTACTCCTCTGACGAGGTGTCTTCTGGCGAGGGCGTATCTGAGGTATCTGGGCTGCCCAAGCCGATCTTTAAGGTCCCCTCACTCGCTAGCTCTCTGAGCCTAATGGAGGAGGCTGCTGTAAGTGTGAGCTTGTTCGCACAGGACCTCCCTCGTGATCATCCAGTGACTTTATTCCTGTTATCCCTTGATCTTCAGGAACCAATTGAGCCGGAGGCCGCGGAGGAAGCTGCTTCGGGCGCATCAGCCGATTACCCGACAGGGGTCGATGCGGGCCTGGGTAAGTTGGCCATCTTGTTCGAGGCTTTGCAGCAGGAGTAAGTCGTGGAGACTTCGAGTGCTCCCGGAACGACGGACGATCCTTTGGAGGAGGGGGAGATCGCGCCCGAAGGTAGCATCATCCCGATGGCCGAGGTAAGCACGTGGGCCTTATGATTCTTCCCTGCCTTTTGATCCCGCATGATCCGTTTTAGGTAGCGGATGGCTAACTCTGCTCCACATGGTTAGGTAATGCCGACGCCAGGGAAGACGTCTGCCCGTGTCCGCAAGGCCGTCACTAAACGGAGGCCGATTGCTGGTCCGGTAGCGTTGGAGGGGCCGGCTTCCGTCTTGGGCCCAAGGGCGGATATCCTCGCAGCACTTGTGCAAGCGGGAGGCAGACCCTGGCTGATGATTCCTCTTCGCCTCTCCCAAAGATCCCAGCTTAGATGGAGGACCCGCTCTTGAAGAAGATATTCGCGGGACTTCGCGTGCACCTAGAGGGGTCCCAGACGCGAGAGAGAGGTCCACCGGCGATGGCCTCGGGGCCAGCTTTGCTCGAAGCCCCTCCTTTGGTCCAATTCGAGACACTCACATTCCCGTCCCACGAAGTAGCGACGGGGACGGCCCTGATGGAGAGGGAGAAAGTGGAGCAACCCCACGCGACGGTGACGCCGAGTGACTCGGCAGTCATCTCGCCCACTCCTCTACCGGTGGCTGGCCGGGAGCTATCTACCGAGCTGCGGTGACCAAGCGGCCTGGCCTTCATTCTTCCGTCTTCTTCGGCCAGGGTGGATGCAGACCTATGGGCGGCGGTGGACAGCACCGTGGAATTCACTCCTCCAGCTGTGCCTTCAGTCAGCCATACTTCGTCGGATGCGCCGGTCCGACAAATGCTGGTGACGCTGCGGATAATGCTCCTTGCCGACCTCTCCTTGTCATACCGGGAGGTGCACAGCATAGTGACACAGCTGACTGGGGCACTGCAAGTGCTGGGCTGCCCGCTGGGGGAGTGGTCGCGGCGAGTCTTGTTGCTGCTGAAATATGTTAAACGTCGCAAGTTCCTCGAGACCCAGGCTCCCGACGAGCGCGCCGCTCTTGATGCCCAGGCGGACGAATATTTACAAACCCTGGAGGCATGGCGCAATAATGAAGAGCAGCGCGGGAAGGCCCTGGAGGAAGGCAAGGGTGACGTTTGCTCCCTCAGGAACCGGATCGCGAAGCTGGAGGGCTACCTTGTCGCAGCCAGGTCTGACCTTGCCAGAGCTGAAGGAGTAGTTGAGAGGGAAGGTGAAGCGCTCGCCGTCACCAAGGCCGAGACGGCATCCGTAGAGATCGAGCTCACCCGCCTCGAAGAACGGAGGGGCTGACTGCGTGACATGACAAACTTCCCTTGCATCGGGATTCTCCCTCTTGAAGACATCTTCAGGGGCGTTGACTGAGCGTCGCACCCCTTAGCTCTTTTTTCTTTTTTTGCCCTCTCTCTTTTTGAAATGTAACACAGGGGTATGCCCCGAAGCATATGTCATTTAAACCCCTTTTTTTGAATAGAACAGAACACTTACTATTTCACATGTCCTTCAGTATGCGTAGCATTCGCCCTAGGGGGATCTCTTTTCTTCTCTCTTTTCTTTTTGTATATATTATTTTCTTCTTCCTCTCCCCTCTTTTTTTTCTCTTCCCTTTTTATAGTGTCGGAACACATTGGCAGAGTGTAAGTCTTCGCGGTAGTCCGCTCCAGGGGGACCAGGCAGGAACCCATGTCGGGGCACGAGAGAGTGCTCGCCCTCCAAGGGGAAGGACGAGGGGACCACTCCACCATGCCAAATGGGTGGACTATCGGTCTTGCCCAACGTCGGAACTGCGCACTGGCCTCAGGCGGGGGGGCCTTGGCAGGAGATTGGCCTCTCGTCGCTCGGAGGGGCGGTGAACGAAAATGTGCTTAACCAATGACCCGGATGGGAGGCCCAAATCAAAGGGAATATTCACCGCCCGAAGGAGATGGAGAGAAGAGTTTGTTTAGTCAATGGCTTGGACGGGAGGCTCAAGCCAAAGGGATACCCACCGTCCGGAGAGGACGGAGAGAAGAGTTTGTTTAGTCGATGGCTTGGACGGGAGGTTCAAGCCAAAGGGATACCCACCGCCCGGAGAGGACAGAGAGAAGAGTTTATTTAGTCAATGGCCTAGACGGGAGGTCCAAGCAAAGGGATACCCACCGCCCGGACAGGACGGAGAGAAGAGTTTGTTTAGTCAATGGCCTGGACGGGAGGTCTAAGCCAAAGGGATACTCGCCGCCCGGGGGGGGGGGGGGGACGGAGAGAAGAGTTTGTTTAGTCAATGGCCTGGACAGGAGGTCCAAGCCAAAGAGATACTCGCCGCCTGGAGAGGACGGAGAGAAGAGTTTGTTTAGTTGATGGTATCCCCGCTGATACGGGGCGATGGTTCGAATGGGGGACCGTCTCCCCCTTTCCCCCTTTTCTTTCTTTCTTTTTTTTCTTTTTTTTCTCTCCTTCTTTTTTTCTCTCCTTCTTTTTTTCCTTTTTTTTTTGCTTCTCCCCCTTTCATCGTCATGCCTCTTCTCTCTTTTTTTCACTTTTTTTTCTTTTTTTTCTTCTTTCTTTCCCCTCTTTTTCTTTTTAGAAAACATGAATAGTGATCAAACCATTGGACCGCAATTGTGCAAATCCACCCAACATAGGGTGAGGGATAATATTATTTATTGAATGGGGGTACTGGAGCATAGTACAATCTCAAGTGTCTTCCATTAAGAGGCAGGAATTGAACTTCCACGCGGTGGTTGACAATTACATAAGCTCCACCTTTGTAGACTTTTTGGATCATGTAGGGTCCGAGCCAATTTTCATTCAGCTTACCCTTGGGGTTGGCGGCCATGACATCTCTTCTCTTGACCATGACAAGGTCACCTTTCTTGAATTCACGCTCCCTGACGAGCTTGTCAAAGGCACGCGCTATTCGGGCCTGGTAGACCTGAATGTTCTGTTGGGCCTGAAGCCGCTTTCCTTCCAAACTGGAGAGCTCTTCGAGTCTTCGCTCGGCGTTGGTCTACCCTTCATGGACAAGGCCGTGCTGAATGGCGACCCTGAGGGAAGGTATCCCCAATTCAATGAGGACAATTGCCTCCGAGCCGTATACTAGAGAGAAAGGTGAGCAGCCCGTTGGGGTCTTGTATACGGTCCGGTACACCCACAGTGCCTCATACATTTTCTCTTCCCAGTCCCTTTTGTTAGAGCTAACAATCTTGGCCAGAGAGTGCAGAGTGTTTTATTGAAAGCTTCAGCCAGCCCATTAGCTTATGGATTGTAAGGAGTCGATGTGCTCCAGTCAATTTTGTACTTTTCCGCCAGCCGGCAGACCTTCTGGTTGCGGAAGTGGCTGCCATTGTCTGAGACAATCCGGTCGGGGGTGCCAAACAGGAATATGATGTTACGGCGGACAAATCTGACTACGATCTCTCCGGTAACCTCTCTTAAGGCGATGACCTCTGCCCAACGGGAGAAATAATGAGTTGCCGCCAAAATGTACTTGCAGCCGGTAGATGACGCGGGTAAGGGACCCACGACGTCTGTTCCCCATTGGGCAAACGACCAACTGGGCACCGTTGGATGCAGCTGCACGGGCGGCCTTCTGGGTATGGTGGCATGCTCCTGACACTTCTGACACGACTTAGCATATTTGTAGCAGTTGTCGAACATTGCCGGCCAATAGTAGCCGAGCTTCTTTATTTCAACCTTCATTTTCGGTCCTGCCTGGTGTGCACCAGCTGTCCCGGCATGGACTTCCTTCATGACCCTCCAGGCTTCTTCAGTGGACAAGCATCGGAGGAGTAATTTCTATTTGGCGTCGACCACAATTCGGAATAATATTTCGTTTCGGAGCTCATAAGAGTCCTTGGTTCTAATTAGCTTGATCTTCTCTTCTCTCTACTTGGGCAGTTGCCGGTGTTTGAACCACTGCATCAGAGGGTCTCTCCAGTCAGGTAGGCCGACAGTTTCTGCTGCAGCGACCTCCAGCTCCTCTTCTTCTAATTCTTCTTCTATCATACTGGGTACCTGGCGCTGATTTATCACTTGGATGTTGAGTAATCCATCTGGCGGCACTGCTAGTGAGCTCGCCAATTTTTCCAGGGCGTTGGCTTGTCCATTCTCTCCTCTTGCGACATGGCCTATCTCGAGAGGTAGAACCGCTCCATGAGCCCCTTCGCCTTAGTGTGATAAGGGAGCAACTCGGGTTTCCGGACGTCAAACTGGCCCTGGACCTGCTTGGCGACCAGCAGCGAGTCGCCGAATACTTGGAGCATTTTGATCCCCATTTGGAGGGCCACCTGGAGGCCAATGATCAGAGCTTCATACTCTGCTTCATTATTCGTGCACCTGGGCCGGGGCAGCTGCATCTTCAGGCGCCTGGTACTGGATAGATATTGTATAGGCTCCTCTTCTGGGGCTGCCCGTCACGTGGGGGCACGGCGGGGCAACCACATAGTCTCCCATTCTGAGCTCATCCCTGTCAATGAGGTCTTGAGCAATGTCTTTGAAGACATAGCAGTCTTCAATGGCATGACCCAGTATCTGGTGATAGGGACAAAACAGTGGGTCCCCACTTCTTCGGGTGTCCTGCGGCCTCTTGGACCTCGAGAGGGAGACCTTGCCGTAGTGGCAGGCCCAATCAAAGATACCCCGTGTCTTCTCTCTTGGGAAGGAGTAGGGCTTCTGCAGCTTCTCTTGGAGTGTCAGGCCTCGCCTGGCTGGCCGCCCGGTTGAAGGGCTCGCGGTCTCTCTTGCTTCCCTCCTCGACCGGACGAAGGCGTCAGGACTGGCGTCTCGGGACCGGGACACGTTGCCACCCCACGGGCGGAGAGAGCTTTGGATCAGGTCGGCCACTAGCGAGGTTAACTCAGCCAGCCGTGCCTTTAACATCTCAATCTCCCATCGCTGCCTATGGTATAAGGCGTACATGACAGGGTCGTATCGAAGGGGATCCGGAGCACGGCCCATACTACCGCTCCTTGCTTCGCCAACAGGCCGGGGTGAGGGTGCCCTGGTAGTGTGATCCTTCGAGGTCGACCCCTCAGAAAAGGAGGAAGTCTTCCCCCTGCAGCGATGGTGAAGGGGGGTCCAAAGGAACACTTCTTCGTCTTGCCCCCCTTCAGCCAGAGGCGTGGAATATACATCTTGATGGGCTTCCCGCAAGTCTGCAGCTTCCGCGGGGTCATCGTCGGACAGGGCCGAAACCGATATAACATCAGTTTCGTAATAGTCTTCTAGTGAAAAGCCCAGGCCGGGGTGCTTGGTAATTTACAGCAGTCGTCGATCCAGGTTTGGTGGGTTCCACATCCTTTCAAACATTTCCTTCGGCTGGAGGGTTGGTAGGGGGGATCTTTTGCTTTCTGACCACTCTGATTGCCCGGTCAATCATGTGAGGAAGTCCCGCGATGGGGACGTGCGGGTCATGCAGTTCGTCAGGGAATCGGCAATCATCATCTTCCCTGACTGGCTTTTCCCCGGCAACATAAAAGATAGTGGGTGGTCCTTCAGGGTTAGGCACCTCAAAGGTTCTCGGCTACTTGGCAGTCAACTTCTGTTATGGGCTTGATGATCACTGGCGGGACCCTGACATCTTCCAGCAGGTCTTTGAGGCGAGGTGTCCCCGGTGTAGGATAGATGGCAAGAGGAGCTGTCTTGAATACCCCTCCTTCTTGTGCAATGAATGGTACATGTGGGGGAGCCATATAGCTTGGGGGCGGCGGAAGAAACCAACCGCCCGATTCCACCTTCTTCTTTCCCCTATCTTGGGTGACTTGGGGAGCTTGCTTCGCCTTTTCTAGGTACAGATTGGCATCTGACAAATGACACTCGAACACCTCGAATGGGTGGAGATTGGCGAAGATCCTGACTTCCCTCCCCTCGCAAGGGTACTTGATGCATTGGTGCAGGGTGGAAGGCACCACTCTGTTCTAGTGTAGCCAAGGCCGGCCAAGCAGTGCCTTATAGGAGGTGTTGGAGTTGATGATGTGGAACTGGACCTTGGTGGTGAAATCATCAAAGGTCAAGTTGAATTCTGCGACCCCCATGGGCACCTCGCATTTTTGGTTAAAACCAGCAATCTTGACATTCTTGACCTCAACCAGGTGTACGTCAAAGTAGTGTTTTTGGTACACTCGGTAGGGAAGTATATTCACTGCCGCCCCCGGGTCAATCAGGACCCTGTTGATAGGCTGGCCATTCAGCTGCCCTTTCATGTAGAGGGGTCTGTTATGACTGCAGGTGGGCAGGAGCATGTCATCTTCTGTGAAAGCCACAGCCACTTCAGGTGATATTTCTGCCAGACAGGCTTCAAGGTGTGCTGGCGTCTGGAGTGCGGCAATAATGCCTTGCCGTGTTTCTTCATCCAAAGACAGCATCTCCCATACGGTAAATCGGGCCGGGATCTTCTTGAGGTGTCTGACTATTCGGTCGGCAGCCCGCACCTTGAGTAACTTCATCTCTTCGGCCTTGCTACGCCTGCCCCCACCTTGGAACTAGGGTGCTGGATCAGAGGATGCCTCCTTTGCGGGTTCTGTCATAGCCTGTTGAGCCTGTGGGGCCTGCTGGGCTTCCTCCTTTTCTTGCATAAATTCGGCGAGGTTCGGGACGTCGTCAAATTCCTCCCTTGGCTGAGGAGGGGTCGCCGCTGGTGGAGCTTGGGGACTGCTTGCTTCTTTGGTCGAAGGAGACCCTTGGGAGCGTGCCTGCCTCTCTGCTCGGGCCAACAGAAACTCGGCGAATGAAGGGGTGCCCCGGCTCCTGGATCCTTCGGGATAGAGACCCGATGGGGGAGGGATCTCGGTGCCTCGAACCTTGGGCTCGGGGACCTGGTATGGCTACTCTCCCCTGAGCATGATGTTGAGGTTATCCTGAGGAGGGCGCCGGCCCCCCACTTCCTTCCCGACCTGGTGGCGTGTTGGGAAGCGGATGCTTCAGCCTGGTTCACCTCCGTCGGCTCATGGGGTAGCTCTTCTTCTTTTTCTTCCAGGGAGAGGGCGGTGTCGAACAACGCCGAGAGGGTGTTACAGGCGACGACAACCTCCTTTCTCTTCTTGCTCTTGGGCCTTCCCTTCTTCTTATTCTTTCCTGCTGTAGCCGGCGGCTGCTCTTGGGGAAGTCCACCCCACAGGGGAGGTTCTTTCTCTGCTTAGTTTCTGTTCCTAGAGCCAGTTCGAGTGATTCGAACTCCTCCTAGGGGACATATTCTTTCAGCTCCACGGGCTGGATTTCGGGCTGTTCATAATCTTCCAGCCCATCAATAACAGCCTGGAGTCTTTCAACCACCGGGCTAGTCTTCTTGTGCGTCCGCATCAGGATGTGTTTCTTTTTGTTGTGAGTTGGCCGCCTCATGACTAGCCGAGGGGCCGTGTCCTGCCAGACTGGGTTTGCCGGGGGCAGTGCCGGCCGGGGTGTCACACCCCTCACGTGAACTTCTGGGGTGGGCCGAGGGATCCGTCCTCTTCTATTCTTCCTGGGTACGGTCTGCCAACCCCCTTGGTCTTGAGCCGGGGCCATAATAAAAGTTTCATAGGTGGCGCGGGTGCTGGCCTTCGCCCACTCTTCAGGCAACTCCTAGTATAATGAGACCATGTTGACGGTGGAGGTTATGTTGGGCAGCTCATGCAGCTGCAGGGGGTCTACCTTGTGCTCCCCCATGTCCAGTTCCCCATTCTTGATTAAGGACTCAATGACGTCCTTGAAGACGTAGCAGTCCTCAATAGTGTGCCCGAGCATCCGATGGTACAGGCAGAAGCGCGAGTCATCTTTCTTCTTCAGGTCACCGGGCCTCTTTGGTTCTGGCAACGTGATTTTGTTGTAGCTGGTTGCCCACTCGAACAGGAGCCGGGACTTGTCTCGGGAGAAGGAATATAGCTTGTTTCTCATCTTCTCCCTCAACGAGGGGCCTTCCCGTCGTTCTGTAGTTCTGGGCGGGGAGAGTTGGCGGTCCCTTTGGCTTTTTCCTTCTGTTTCTCAAAGGTCTGGAAATCTAGTGCATGCACCTCAGGGGGAGCTGGCTTCTTCTCGGCCTGCCTGGCTCTCTGGCTCGATACGGCCGGGGTGGAGGAATATCGGGCCAGAAATGCCTCAATCTCGGCTACTATATTATTCAGGCGGTCAAATGTCTTGACCTCAGCGCCAATCATCCTTTCCAGGATTTCTTTTTTTTAATTTTGTTTGCAGATCTGCACTACGTCCTCCTGATGCGGGGGATGCCTACACCTCATGCTGAGGTTCCTCCACCTTTTGATGTAGTCGAGAGCCGACTCGTCATTCCTCTGCCTTGTGGCATAGAGCTCTGCCACAGTGACTTCCCGTTCAGCAACGTAGAACCTTTCTTTGAACTTTTTCTGCATGTCGGGCCAATCAGCAACAGACCCGGGCGGCAAGCTGGAGTACCACTCAAAGGCAAGCCCAGTGAGTGTGGAGCCGAAAAACTTCAGGAGGTAGGCCTCATCGACAGCCAGATCTCCCATGACATTCACATAATAGGCAATGTGCTCTTTGGGAGACCCTTGCCCATTATACTTTTCGAACTTCGGTGGCTTGGTGACGCCAATCGGCAGCTTCTTCGCGGCATAATGAGCCAGATAGGGCACCCGGTAGACGTCGAACGGCGTCTGATCCCCGTCGCCTCTCTCTGCTAATTTCATGTCTATCATTTGTTCAAGCATCAACCGGCTGACTGCTGTTGGGTCGACCGGACTTGGATAGAAATGGGCGGGCTGCGCACTCGGGGTAGTCAGCACAGTCGCCTAAGGGGCCATGGGGGACCCTTGGGAAGGCGGGGCCTGTAGCGGGGCCGGTGCTGTGTAGTGTGCTTGTTGCGGGGGCATGCCCCCGGGGAAGCTGGGAGTTGCTGGGGAGGTCGCAGCTTGCAAAGTTGCTTCTGAAGATTGCCTGTTGCCCGCGGGCGCTTCGAGCAGAACCTCGGTCTGTCGGGACGTCGAGGGTTATACGTTCCGCTCATTTAGTTGCTTCTTCAGCAACTCAATCTCTTGCTGGAATCGTTGCATCATGTACAACATTGCTGGATCGGTTGTGGGGAGACTGGGCATGCCCCATGTCTCTTCGGCCGGGGCATCCTCGGATGATGTGGAGGGCCCGCCGCTCGTGACGCCGGTGGTGACTACATTGGCCGTGAGAGCCGCAGGAGGTTCTTAGTGAAAGGTTTCTTTGGCGCCTGTCTGTGCCGCTTCGCCTGCCACTCTTCCCCTTCTAGTGAGATGCCCCGGTCTGGCGGCGAGTCTGGCCACTTCTTCAGGGTCGGTGGGTAGGGCCCCGTACCAACCAAAAACTCCTGCCATATTGCAGGTGAAGATTCTCCAGCTTCTATTTCTCTTCGTCATCCTCCTGGATGACCTTCCTGGGAACACCAACCTGTCGAAGACCGATCGTCGGGGTGGCGCTTCCTCCCGAAAAGGGGACTGGCGTGGCTGCTCCGACCGATTCCTCGACTCTGCACTGGGTGCGGGTCAGGCTTCTTCTTCTTGGAAAGCGGAGGCCACTGCCCCCAGCAGTCTCTGGCGACCCAAGGGAGTGCTACCTGGGCCCCGAAGGTAGTTTCTCATGGCCTGCTCGATCCCTTCCCACTCCTGCTCGGGGAGAGCAACCGGTAGTTGTGTGTCGATGGAAGTGACAGGAGGGGAGTAAACCCTGGGTGCCGGGCGGGCGGCATTATGTCGGCGCCCACGGCGATAGCGGCGGGTATTCTCGGGCGGCACCGGCATGACAGGTGCTGGTTGGCGGCATGGGGTCGTCACCTTGACCCTTTCATCTCTTCGGGCCCTCCTCGGGAGGAAAGTGCTGGGTCTCGTCTGAGCATATGCAGTGGGCTAGGCCTCCTTGGGAACCCAGATTTGTTTCAATTTGGCCAGCCTGTGAGTTGGCACAGTCTTCGGTGCCGCGGCCGGGACAGCGGGCGTCATCTTCTCTTTTAGCTTCTCCAGCCCTTGGAAAGAGTTATGGACTAGGATGGTCGGGACGATGCGGTCCGGTATCACCTGGGACCTCTGTCCATCGAGGTGGACCCGGACGGTCCCGACAGCAATGGATTTCCCGGAGCTGGATATGCGGCGTCCCGGGATGACACCGGTGTTGTTCCCTCGGAGCCTCCTCTGGTGAGATGCCGACCCCTGGTAGGATGGGCCAGCGGTCTGGTGCACGTGGTGCACGTTGCAGCTCAGCGTCGTTGCCGGGACGCCGTTGTCGCTCTTGGCCATAGCTCGGCCGACAGTAGCTTCAGTGGCCCCCAGGATGGGAGCGTTGGTCTGGGGCTCATCAGATGCTTTCACGTCGAGTAGGTTGACAAAGGCCACCCCAAGAAAGTTAGGGAAGCCCACCGTGGGAGGGAAGCTCCCAAACTTGATGGGGACCGTGAGGTAGCCGCCCCGAACATGGTTCTCGACGACCTGAGGGCCGCAGGTAATTGCCATTGTTGGTACCATAATGCGATTCTCCTGCATTCGCGAAAGTAGCGCAATTAGTATTACAAGAAGGGAGCCGTAGGGCCCCTAATTTCGACAAAGAGATGAAGGGTGAATAGGGTCCCACCGGGCGTGCCAGACTTGTGGACGCACTTTTTGGTCGCATAATATTTATATGTTTATTGGATGGGTTTATTCGTTTATTAGGTGCGTGGGCGTGCCAGTCACAGAGTGACAATTTATTCGGGCTTCGTAGAAGCCCATGGTGCGCTCGGTCCGACTTTGTCAGAAAATTGTGTGGTTCGCGTCGGGACCAGATCCCGTCGTGCCGTAAAGGTCATGACGTCATTTACATTACGAGGGAACACCCTTGATTAATTGCTGAAATTAGGGGCCCTACGGCCGAAAGAATTGATACTAACTACGCAAGGAAGGGGCAGGAATAAATCGCACTAGGGTCTACATCGGGATACGAGCCATCGGCCATGTCGGTCACTCAGGGACCCTTTTCGTATTCGGACGAAGGTCCATAATAGAAATGCGGTGAAAGCCGGGATAAATCCGTTCAAATGTCTGCCGAACGCACGGCAAGTTTAATGATAAATCGGAGAAGATCCGGTGTGAGAAGCAGGTTCGGTCTAATCAGAAAGTCGGCCCGAGGCGAGGTCGGGTCGTGACCATGTCGGGATAACTCCCGAGACTCAGGCCCAGCCTGCAAGGGCGACCTTGTTGTTCCTTTAACACCGGGTCACGGGTAGAGACGAGGCTGTAGTGTGGATTATTACTACATTATATTTATTATTACTGTTATTCTCATGATTTCGTTGTTTATTTTCCTTTTATGCATTTTTTGGGATGGGTTTATTACTTCCTTTCTATTTACTGCCTGCGTTTTTCCCTTTTATTTATTTATCATAGCCTCTCATTATTATTATCACCATTGTCCTTACTATTGCAATTTTTTTATCATTATTTCTTCTATTTTGATCGTCGATGCAACTGCATTTTTCCCCTTTCTTATTTACACGTTTGATACTTGGAGGAGTGGGCCGTTGGAGGGCTAAGGGGGTGTGCCGCTGATCCGGGGGTAGTGTGCCGGCGAAGGCACCCGAAGGGTGTATCGGGGAGAGGGGCGTAGGCGTACCGCCGAAGGAAGAAGAGTGTACCGCTGAAGGAAGGTGGAAGAGTGTGCCGCTGAAGGGCCAGGAAGGTGTGCCGCTGGAGGGGTACGGGAGCGTGCCGGCCAAGGAGGCTGGAGGTGTGCCGGGGAAGAGGCATGGCCAGTGTACCGCTGAGGGGTTCAAGGAAGGTGTGCCGGGGAAGGCAGCAAGGGAGTGTGCCGTGGAAGGGTCCAAAAAGGGCATTGGTAGGGTGTACCGGCGAGGGCTAGAATAGGTGTACCGGTGAAGGTCCACTCCTCCTCCACTTATTTTAAGGCTTTTCTTTTCTTCTTTTCTTTGATCTTTAGGCAGTTTTATACAACTCTTTTCTCCCTCTTCTCACAACCTTTTCTTTACAGATTGAGCATTTAATCCACCACATAGTCATTTAATCTGATTCTTCTCATGTTGCCCGCAGTGCCTCATTTCGGTTGGAGTGTTCTACCGTCGATCGCTCCATTCGTTTGTTGCTTTCTTTTATCTTTTGATGTGTTATCGTTCCATTTGTTTGTTGCTTCCTTTTGCCTTTTCAACGTATTATTATTTCTCAAGAAAATTCGGCAGCATCTCCCCTTGACTCGAGTGTAAGGGAGATAGAGGGAACACGCCCACACGGAGTGGTGGAACCCGACAATTGGAGGTGGGCGCCCGAGAGCGGCAGCACCTTTAATAAAGCCTCGGGAAACTCGAAAGCAACGATGGCCAAGAGACCCCTCTAGGGACGACTGGAAAGTGTACCGGGCTGGGAGGCTGAGTGTGTGTCGGCAAGGAGTGGCCTAGAGTGCACCGGGGAAGACCCGCAGGGGTGTGCCGGCGAAGGGCTTGGCCAGGGCGTGCCAGGGAAGGGCAGGATGGGTGTGTCGGTGAAGGATTTGGCCAAGGCGTGCCGCTGGGAGCTGGGGAGGCTGCACCGTGGTAGGGGTGCACCGGTGGGGGACTGAGCAAGGGAATGAAGGCTGAGGGTTGGCTAGGTGGGTTAGGGCTGAAGAAGGGAGGAAGGCCAAGGATGGTGTTGGTGGTTGGGTGTTCAAAAGAAGAAGAGGGGCCTCTCCCTTCAGGCAAATGGATGAGGTTGAAGGTCAGGGATCCCATGAGAAGGGCCATGACAGAGGGGAAGAAGGGCCCCCACTGGGGGCCAAACCGTCGGAAGGAGGAGGAAGAAGGGTTGAAACGCACACATCCGGACGTAAATCAAACACGATAGCAAGAAATCCAAGAAGGGGGAAATTTCCATTCATGAAGAGAAAAGGCCATAACCGGCCATGTACACTCCCAAACACCGGGATAGAAGATACAACAGAGGGAAGAAGAAGAAGACACGGAGGAGAGGAAAAGGAGGAGTTAGGGCCGAGCAGGGGCGACGGCTCCCTGCCCCTTCCCCTCCCCCCCTTAATACATTACACTCTCTCTCTCCCTCTCTCCCTCACTCTCTCTCCTGGGTGGTCGTCGGAGGGGAACCCTACGGCGGAGCTCCCTTCTTCTTCTTCTCTTCTTCTTCTTCCTCCGGAGGCGGTGGCTCTCTCCAGCGGCGGGCCTCTTCTCTCTGTCTGTCTGTTGTCTCCTCTATGTCTCTCTCTCAGCCCCCTTTTGGTTCGTCGAAGGAGGAGGGTTTTTATACCCAGCGGCGGAAGCGTTCGAGCATGGTAGTCGGAGGCGGGAAGTGACTGGCCATGATGGAGTTTGACCTTCTCCGTCCTTGGTGGCAGAGGAGTAGCCTACATGGCACAACCTCCGACCGACACCTCGGACAGCCCACTACGCGCCAAGGATCTATAGGGCATGGGCACGAGATTTTGTCTACCAGACATGCCGTTGAAATGCCTGAACGTCGTGCCGCTGGCGGGCTCAACAAGCGTGTCGCTGAGAGGGCCAAAAGGGCGTGCCACTGGAAGACACGGCAAGCGTGCCGCTAAAGGGACTAAAGGGCGTGCCGCTGAAGGGGCCTGAGCGCGTGCCGCTGGGAGGCCATTAGGGCATGCCGCTGGAAGGGCAGGATGGGTGTGCCGCTGAAGGGCGCCAGGGGCCTGCCGCTGAAGGGGCTGGATGGGTGTGCCGCTGAAGGGCCACCAGGGGCGTGCCGCTTAAGGGGGGCACAGGGTGTGCCACTGAAGGGGCTAAATGGGCAGTTCTATGTCCATTGTGAGCACGAGTTGTGGCCCATTTGATTTTCTTCGAGGCCCATGGATTGTGGGGCTCTTGGTGGTTGATTTTTCTTCACTGTCGTGACTCCGGAGACGGCTTCACCGTAGTGTGTGTGTGTGTTCGGAGAGTCCGGATGGCCCCTCTTCTCCGCGGTTTCTTTAGTTGATGTCGTTAACGATGCTGGATTAGTTGGGACGTAAGGGCGTGCAATTTTGCACGTCCACAGCATTATAGAACCTAAGATTTTTGCTGATAGATTGAAAATATAAGATAAAGGCTCAAGTTTGACTGTGCCTATGTGAATCAGGAGGAGAACTCCAAAATTTGGTTGCTTTGGCAATATCCTGTTTCAGTCTCGGTCGTGCAAAGTAATGCTCAATTCATCACTATTAAGGTGCAAAATGGAGGCTATGTGGATTGCTATGCCACTTTTGTTTATGCATCTTGTGATGCGACTGTCAGAAGAGAACTGTATGATGACCTCACTTAGTTTGGTGGTTCAGTAAATCAACCTTGGATATTGGGTGGGGATTTTAATGCTATTCTATCCCCATAGGAAAAGAAGGGGGGCACCATAGGATTTATTAAATCTATGATAGATTTTCAGGGTTTTGTTGCAGTGGCAGGGTTGATGGATGCAGGAAATATGGGTAATCCATTTACCTAGTCTAACAACCAGACTGGGGTGAGCAATATTAGAGCCAGGATGGATAGAGTGCTATTCAATGACTGCTGGGCAGAGAAGGCTCCTATGTTAACAATCAAACATTTGCTGAGAGAACCATCAGACCATTCTCCTATGCTTCTTTATTATCCTCAATTAAACTCTGGCCCAAGTAGGTTTGTTTTCCAACATATGTGGCTTGGGGATGATAATTTCAAAACTTTGGTGCAGAATGCATGGGATTCTGTTCCATCAGATCATTACAATGCCTTTCACACTCTTCCGCATAAGCTTAAAGTTATCAAAACAGTGATTAAACAGTGGAACAAGGATCAATTTGGCAACATTTTTGAAAGGAAAGCTAAAGTCGAGGAGGAGGTGCTTCTGGCTAAAATTGCCTTCGATGCTGACCTAAATGAGGCTAATAGAACATCTTTACAAGCTGCTCAAGCAGACCTATGGAAATGCCTTCACTTTGAGGAAATTTTTTGGGGTCAAAAAGCTAGAACCAATTGGTTGCAGCTGGGGGATCGCAACACCAAGTTCTATCACCTTCATGTGAAACAAAGGAGAGCGACGATGGCAATACATAGAATTAAACTTGAAAGTGGAGATTGGTGTGAGGAAGAGTCGGTGTTAAAGGAAAAAGTAGTGGAGTTCTTTAAACAACAATTTACATCTTCTGAGCATCAAATTAAGCCTGAAGTCCTTAAGCACATCCCATCCTTTATCTCAGCAGAGGAAAACACAACTCTTACTGTAATTCCTGATGCGGAGGAAATTAAAAGAGATGTCCATTCTCTGGCTCCCGACAGTGCCCCAGGCCCTGATGGATACATGGGTAAGTTCTTCACATCATGCTGGGATATCATTTCAGAAGATGTTGTAAAAGCTGTGCAAGGTTTTTTCAGAGGAATGCCCATGCCGAAAGGTACTACCTCATCCTTGATTGCTATGATTCCAAAAGTGGTTTCCCCAAAATCCTTTGCTGATATGAGGCCGATAAGTCTATGCAATTTCACTTACAAAATCATTTCCAGAATTATTAGCAATAGGATGAGAGACATTCTTCCACATATAATATCTGAAAATCAAGGGGCATTCGTTCAAGGGAGGAATATAGTGGACACTATTTCATTAGCTTCAGAAATGATGAAAGAGCTTGGAAGGAAAGTGAGAGGTAACAACATCATTCTCAAATTAGACATGGCTAAAGCATATGATAGGCTAGAGTGGGACTTTTTGTTAGCGGTCATGAAAGCTTTGGGTTCTCAAACAGATTATGCTCTCTGATTTCTATGATGCTTTGCAACTATTGGTTTTCTATTTTATTGAATGGAACCACTACTGGATATTTCAAATCTACTAGAGGGGTCAGACAGGGGGATCCTTTGGCCCCAGCCCTTTTTATTATTGCAGAAGAGGCACTAAGCAGGGGAATCTCCAGGTTATTTAACTGTGGGCAGGTCCAACATTATCATGTACCTCGAGGATGTCAGCCAATCACTCATCTACTCTATGCTGATGACACTCTGGTTTTCTTAAACGGTATGGTCAAGAACATCAAAAGACTGTTGGCATTCATAAGGGATTATGAAGAGTCCTCTGGATAGAAAGTGAACTAAAATAAAAGTAGTTTCATTGTATCATAAAAAGCAGCACCTGCGGTTATCAGAAGACTATCAGATAATACTGGGTTTCAGCACAGAACTGGTCTCCATTCATATCTTGGAGTTCCTCTCTTTGAAGGAAGGAAAAGGGTCTCACATTACAAATACTTGCTGGATAAAATATGCACCAGGATTGATAGTTGGCAATCCAAATATCTCTCCCAAGCAGGTAGAAGGTGCCTTATAAATTTTGTGCTGCAGTCCATTCCTATCTACACCGCCAGTGCTTCATGCTTACCAGCAACATTAATTGGCATTATAAACAAACTATGTGCTAATTTCTTTTGGAGTGGTAAAGATGGTCACAAGCGCCATTCGGTATCATGGTCTACCATTACCAAACCGGTAGAGGAAGGTGGCCTTGGTATTGAAAGTTTGCATCATATTCAAGTTGCCATGGTGGCAAAATAGATTTGGAGAATTCTCAATGGAACCTCCCTATGGTCTCAGTTTACAACATCTAAATACATCAAGGGTCATCTTAGCACCATTGAGAAGCATTTTCCTGCTGGAATTTGAAAGGATATCTACAGTAAGGCTAGGCAAATTGTGCTATCCAACACCCGGTGGGTTCCTATGGATGGGAAAACAATTGATGTGCTGAAGGATAATTGGTGTGGAACAGTGCTGGCTCCTCAAGGCAACACCTAAAAGGTTACACAAAGGGAAGCAATTTTAAATTCCAATCACTTGGTGTGGTCTTATATTCCAAATAATTTTGTGCAAACCATTGGATCCATACAGCTACAACAGAGGCCAGATAGGTATGTTTGGGCTGCTAATATAGATGGCAAATTTTCCAGTAAATCTGCATACAATGCTGTCCGAATACAAGGGACTAAAAGACTGCCACTAAAGAAGATTTGGGGAACTTATATCCCTCCGAGGGCTTCATTGTTCTGCTGGCAGATTCTTCATCTTGCAGTACCGGTTGACTACACTATAAAAGACAATGGTATTAGCCTCCCCTCTAAATGTGTATGCTGCAATGTTAACAATCAGGAAGAGAGCTTGAATCATTTATTTCTGGAAAGTCAAATTGCTAAACCCCTGTGGAGGTTTTTTAGGCTTCTCTTTGACTCTCGATGTAGAGTTTCAGATTCTGTTACTGTCATTTGCTGGGATATTATATGCACAACTGATAAAAAAACCCCATATGGCTATGCAGCCATTCTCACCATGATGCACATATTATGGGAAATATGGAAGGCTCGGTGTAAATTCAAATATGATGACAAGGGGCCTTCTATTGGAGTGATGCAACAACAGATTAAGAGGCAGGTGGAGTTCTCTATTAAAAAGACTACCTTCAGCAGGGGCACCTTCAGCAAGTGAAAGACGTGTGCTGGAACATTACAATTTCTCTTACAACTTTACAGGGAAACCTTCTAAGCTCATCAAGTGGTCCTGCCCTAATACAGGATATGCTCTTAATGTTGACGGGGCTGCTAAAGGCAACCCAGGGCATGCTGGCGGAGGTGGCTGCATCAGGGGCTGTAGGGGAGAATTTATATATGATTTCTCTTACTACTATGGTGTGGGGACAAACATGGTGGCTGAGGCCAGAGCCTTATTAGATGGGGTGAGAATTTTGGTAAAGAGTGGGCTTCCAATAGCTATCATTTATTCTGATTCCAAAGCACTTATCACCATGATCCAGTCCAGTGACCATCCTCCATGGAGGATATGCAAATGGTGGGATGAAATCAAAGAAATTATTACAAGGAACAATTGGAACCTTCAGCATATCTATAGGGAAGGGAATTCAGTCGTGGATGCTCTTGCATCCTTAGCTTGCACTACCCGAACCAATAAGGACTTCAGGTGCTAGAAAGACCTCCCAAGCAGAGCTCGTGGTTGTGCCACAGTGATGCAGCAGGCCTTCCCAGCTGGCGGAGATAAGGCAACTACGGATTTTTGTCTTTCTTTGTTCCTTTTGTTACATATTCAGGGGTATGCCCCGAGGTATATTTGTAAATGATTCTCCATTATCAATAAAATTTGGGCCGGATACTATTGGTGGAGATAGCACAAATTGTGCATTCCCCCAAGAGTAATCCTTGGTCTCGTTTACATAAAAAAATTATGTGACATGTGCCCGGCCCATATAAGTCATTTGGAAAGTTTCCTCAGGATATCCAGGATCGATTGTACGACGAGTTCCTGGTATACAATTTAATCTTTCAAATTACATATTTCCCAACTCCGCAATTTCAATTGACTAACTTATAAAATTTAAATTCTTGACAGCGAGGATATCAGTTTGTAAGGCCAGCTAATGTCGGACAAGGGAGATGTGCATGGGAGGCCACAACAACTGTAAATTATAAGCATCAATTACACAGCTGTCAGGACTGTGCCAAGGCTCTAGCCAGGGGGAGCGAGGACCGTGGCCTTTGGAAGGCACACAGCCCCGCATGGATGAGGAAGGAGCACTGGGAGGACCTCTATGATAGATGGGTCGAGCCTAATTGGATGGCCAAATCCGCAAAAGTCAAAGCCTGCACATGCATCACATCCAGATGTGCATCTCCATACTTCTGGATTTGTTTCCTTCGTGACCCAGAAGGAGAGATTATTAAGTAATAATCTTAATTTTATTATATTTTATTTCTTATATGTCCTTATTTATTCTATATAACATGTATAACCGGAAAAGAAGAGGGGTGGTACAGTCTCGTACCGTGATTTATTTGCTACAGTTCACCAGAAGAAGGGGACCGATCAGTATGTGAGTGAGAGAGCTCGCTCGGTAGTGGTTACATTATATACATACACATTTCTTTTCTATTTCAATTTTTAAATATGATTCATTAATATGAAATTTATAATATTTTTATTCAATTTGCAGGAGTCATATGATAGGCATATGACTGAAAAGTACGGGGAGGAGGAGATGCAGTGGCCGCAGTTAGATCCTGAGGCATGGATAGCAGCAGTCGGCCCACCGAAAAAAGGATGAGTACACGGTTTTGGGCAGAGCTTGGACACCAGCCCGATTCTAGCATCTTGTCCGGGCATAGCTTCATCCCACCCAGGTAGCAGTTCCTTCTCTACTCCCTCTACCGACGATTGTACGAGCCATATTTGTGACGACCCGGATCTCGGATACCAGATATACCCGATAGGACTATCGAATATACCTGATACCACTTGGAACCCGCGAGGCCTCCCAAGAGCGGTAAAGCTCCGAAGGGATAAAATGTATGTGTAGAGTACATTGAAGCCACAGAGATATAACAGTAAGCAATTAAATTTCATTAGATCGGCTTGCTAAAGTAGTAGAAATAAAATTACTTTTTAATTAACAGTTTCAAATTAATAATTATATACCAGAGTCAAGCCCAGAGCTAAGACAGCAAGTCTAGCAAGTACAGTCGACAGAAAAGAAAGACGTACCGAGAAGTCGGGAGAAGCCCGACGCAGGTACCAGCTGGCCACAACGACACGCTACGAGCACGCGCACCAAGAACCATGGAAGCAGAACGAACGATAGCCCACCTGAAAAGCAAGGGTGAGCCTCGTGTCACTGGCTCAGTAGGGGTCACGCAGATCCCCACTGAAAAATACGCAGTAACATGGAACAACAAAAATGACAAGAAGAACAGCAGGTGTAGTAAGGCGGAAAAACTACACTACAAAGCTATAAAACTACTCTAGAAACAGTAAAGAACAGACGCGGAGTAGGAGTAGGAAACAAGTAGGAAAGGGGGAGAATCCGCACCAGACAAGCGGCTGCCGAACTAACCTCGACACCCCAAACTACTCCAGGCAGCGACAGAAGGGCGACTCTGAACTGACAAAGTCAGGAGTTACCGATCTGCCGACACGACGTCAGGCCTAAGACAAAGACCTGCAAGGACAGACAAAAGTCTAGAAAATATCTAGACAGATGACGAACAGACCCGACGAGCACACACGACTAGAACGTCGTGCACACAACAAAACACTGACCTCGAGTAGGGCCACGAGAGGGCTAACTCGGAAAGGTCACGGCGCACAAGAAACGCGAAAGTCACGTATCACGTGACGGAAGAGCCTCCTCACAAGGAGAATAGCCAGCTGCGTCCACTGACGTCTTATGCTGCGCCTCGAGTGTCTCGCCTACGGCACCGCTAAAGACACGGCAGAGACGTAGACACGCACTGAACCAAATAAGAACAACAGCAACAAGAGACTAGTCAGGGTCACACCCGTCGGCGTAAGTCCTCAGTCCCTGACAACGTGTGCACACACTGGCTCTAGCCTAAGCCAGGTCCTCTAGCTAGTTTTCTCTCTCGGTAGGACGCTACCGTTGGCTGGGAGCCCACGGAACTAGCTTACAAACCGTATCTCGGGAACTGCCCTTTCCACCCCTCTGAGGTGGGTCAACACACTGGACCGCGTGCATCGACAGGCCACAACAAGCGAGGTTCACTAGACACCAGACTCAAAAACACAAGTGTTAGAGTACAGACAAGCTAGAACGCACTGTCGCACGTACTACTAGACACCACTGGCAGTACTACTACTGCCAACAGACTCAGGATTAGGCAACTAGACCTACAACGTAACGATTTTTGAGTCGGACGACTCAAAGGCAAGATCATCACTGACAGCGGAACAAGCCGCCAATCGGTCTAATCCTAAGCCACGAGAAACGACACTTCACAGAAAATGACTCACGGAGACCTGAGGGAACAGCAAGAACCCTCCGGCACGCCTGGACACGCAACTCAAGGTAAAATAGTACCCTGAGGCATCCAGAACCAGTGTCTCGAACTGGACAGAACAGCCGAGACACACACACAGGCACAAACCCTCTTGGCCACCTCGGAACACGGTTATAGCCCTCATAGGACATCGGGTGATGTCCACGTGACAATGGGCGAACCACCATGGTCAAGCCAAGATACCGGAAACCAAACCACCGGTAAACCACTCTCTGGGCATAGGCTATCCATCACTCGGCCGCTAGGTCAACCAAGCAGTCAAGGAGGAATCACCACGCAACCAGTGGCAAAGACATTCTATAGTAGGAAAGAGAATCCTACCTCAAGCAAGAAGACTCCTGGCTACCTTATAATGTAGTCATAGCCCTCATAGGATGTCAGGTGACATCCGCAGGAAAACGGGCAGGCCACAAGGTGAAGCCAAGACAATCAGAAACCAAAACGACAGAAATCGAGCTCTAGGATTGTAACGCACCACCCTTAGACCGTTACACGAATGTGGCGGTCTAATGAAGACACGCTACAGTAGCGTGACGGTCGAAGAATGAGCCGTCACAGACACCGCCCTATCCAACACCTAAAACGCACAAGACATGTAATGGCCTAACCTAGGCGCGTTACACAGCTCTGACGCACCCCTTTAGGGCCGTCAGGGCCAACAGACCTAAGCTTAAAACTCAGACGAACAGCATGTAACGGTCCAAGATGGACGCGTTACAGCACTGTGACGCATGAGGGTAAGACCGCTAAATGAACCGACTTAAATGGTCAAATCCGGTCAAACATAACGTAACGGCCTAGTACAGGCGCGTTACAAGGCTCTGACGCACCACGGAAGGGCCGTCAGAGGAACCGACTTACTCAAATCTCAAGAAGACAAAATAGCCGTGATGCACCTACCTGGATGCGTCAGAGGGCTGTGACGCACCACTACTGGACCATCACACTCCCACAGCCACGAAAAGTTTAAAACGTTAAAACGCTGTGGCGGTCAATCGTAGGGCCGTCAGAGACTGTGACGGTCTCTGCAACGACCGCTACACCGGTCACGGTGAGAAAAAGGTGGAAACGCTGAATCGGCCCGTTCCACTCCTCATTCACGCCGAAACGCAGGGGAAACAAAGCTAGACGATGAAAATAAATTCAGGAGGCTAAAAAGCCCACATGCACGCATTAAAATGCAAGATCGGGGCGATTTAGACAAATCGACCATAAACGAGTCACCGAGGTTCCCGGACTCCTACCGGCCTCGAATGACGACCGATCGACACGAAACTAACATGAGTTGGATCCAGACATCCCAGTGGTCATTTTGACACTAACTAGACCAAGAATGGTTGCCGTTTTTCGGTGAACCTTGAAAACTCCAAAAATGACGATTTTCACTAGATCGGCCCGATCTCTCCCGATCGAGCACCAAACTACGCACAGAAGCAGGGAAAACGTGCAGAACAGGTAGACGATCCATCTCCCTACCTCCACCGAAGAAACCGTGCCCCGAAGGGACTAAACAGCGCCGAAAACCGCGTCGCGAGCTCAAACGTCGGCTTTGAATCCACCGTTCGGGATCGCGCCAAAATCGCTCCATCCTCGCCCCGTCGCGCACCCGACCAACTCCACAGCATCCCCAACACGTGCCCCTAGGTCCTCCGTCTGCAGCCGGAGCTAAGGAAGCTCGAGAAGAGAGAAAACGAAGAGAGAGGGGGTGGCGGCGTGAAATGAGAAGGAGGAGAGAGGAAGGAAACAAAAAAGGAAAAGAAATTAGGAATTTTCCTAATTTCCGAAAAATCTGATTTTTGGCCCTATCTCAGAAAAATACGTAAAAATAGTCAAAATGACCGGCTCGAGAGTACATCGTCGCTGCAGCATCCTCGAGTCGATGAACTGACAAATAAACTCGTAGGGTTCTGTAACTAGTACGAGAGAAAAACTCACACGGATCGTAAAACTCAACTTGGAAGCCACATAAGCGAACCGAAACTCACCGAAACTGATCCGAAAGATCCAATAAAGATCCAACCAGACCCACTAAGGATCCAGCAAAGATCCGGGACATTACAATATTACATCTATCGTCCGACGTGAGGTAGACGGCATCGAGGGACGCATTACTCGGGCGGTTGCTACCCTCCTCTCTCAGGCGGGAATTTTGACTCGGGGAGCACCCTCGAGCACAGCACAACTGGTGAGGACACCAGAGCATGAGTACGGCTCGACTCAGCGAGCCGTCGGTACCAGACCCGCAGAACGATACGGTCGACACCGACCTCTCTGTAGCTGGGGGACAGTCTAGAGTCGCCACCGGAGCAGTGATATTTCAGTATGTATTTTTATATGTATTTGGACGTATTTGGTGTGTATTTAGCATGTATTTGGATTGTATTTGGCTTGTATTATCTTGGGTATTTATATTGGGTCAGTGGTAGAATAAATGACCACGTATTTGTATTTTTATTTATTTTGATCTAAGGGGGGGTAAATTATGGTCCAAGGGGATTATTTAATGGCAAGCCCCTTATGTTGACAAAAGGGAGGAGCGCCCCCTCTTTTGTCTCCACAAGGGAGACTTGTTTATTATTTGTTTATCCCATCTCCCTATTACGCCCCTTTGACCAAGGGTATTTCAGTCTTTTGGATAGGTCTAGGGTTACATTATATAATGTCCCTTGTGTATTTTGGTGGAACTTAATGAAAAAATCATTTGGCATGGTGCTTGGTGCGCCCCTCTCTCTCTCTTGAATGTTCTTGGTGTTCTTCCTCCTCTCACCCCCAATTCTCTCTAGATCTGATCCCAGATCTTCTATCTCCCTCAAATCTCTTCTTCTTCTGTTCTTTCTCTATCATCTGTGATCGTTCACCGCCGCCGCCGTTCGTGCCGCCATTGAGCCACCACAAGCTGATCTTCATCCTGATGTCCCCAAATTCGGAGTTGCAAGACAGCAGCCCAGTGAAGAGGCTAGTACGGGAGATCCGATCGTTGGATCGTTGCGAAACTTTGAGGGTAGGTTCCCACCATCATAGGTCATTTCCAGTTTACGTTTGAGGTCGATCAGAGTTCGTTTAGGTCATTTCCCAGCCACATGTTCTTTCTTCTCAAAGTCTGCCTATGTGCAGATCTGCGAGATAGATCTTAGCATCCGATTTTTCCACCCCATTAAATATTGTCCAAAATTCAAAAAAAAAATAATGTGCCTCTCCTTCACCATCCTCTCTACCCACCATAAAAATCCCAGGTCCTAATTCGATCATTTGATCCTCGGTCAAAGCCCTTGATCAGGGAGAATAGGTTCTACCTAGCCTGTTCTATATTTCGGGACAGTGTGCTCAGTCAACTTGCAGTCACTTTGATTTTAAATCCCACCTTTGGATGAGTTTGGGCTTACATTATGTCATAGTATTTTGAGTCCTCTTTCCATTGGTACCCTTTGCGTCCCGATCCGACGTCGGGATTGAGCGTACCAGCCAATCTTGTCGGAGCGTGCAGACTTGGCCAGAAGCTGTGGTGCGGGACAGCCCTGGGAACAAATCCCAAGAAAATTGCCCGCCTCCACTCCGGTGACCGCTGCTCCCAGGGATCGACCCGGGACACTCCAGGAGCGCCCCCGTCAGTTGCTGCAGCCAGGAGTGAGTGACCGTCGTACCAGCAATGGGTCCCACGTACCATCCTGCGGGCCCGAGTGAACGGAGCTGAACCGGCCGACCGCGTCCGCCCGAGTGCCACCGACTGCTGCCCGCCAACCCGAGATTGGTGCTTCCAGACCCCATGTGTCACCTGTTACCTCCCTGCGTGGAGTGGGCTTTAGCATTATTTCTGTAATTATTAATTATTGTTGTACCGGGAGTTCCGGATCTCGGTCGGGGAGTCTTCCCCACGCCCCGAGCGTAGAGGTACACTCGCCACCCCCCCTTTTGTCGTATTTGCTTAGCTAGTATGCTTTCTAGATGCCGCTGCATGTGAGTAGGATATTTTATTAGCTTGATATATATTAATCACCGCTGTGAGTTGTGAGTGTGAGACCCATCCTTCCGAGCACGAGAGTGAGCCGACACCCGAGTCTCAAAGCCGGTTTCCCAACCGTGCAAGATCGTCACGTTTCCCTCGCTGGGGACGACTGTGAGCTAGTGCTTCTTGTTTGGGGCATGATTGCATCTTCTAGAGCTCGTTCGGTGCCGAGTTGTAGTGTCGTTGTTGGTCGCGTCGTCTTGTTAGTCGAGTCGTCCGTTAGAGTCCAAGGTCGCAACCCGTCCGCGTCGAGTCTCGTAGTCGTCCCGCATCAAATTGGTATCAGAGCGGGTTTGAGTCTAGGGTAGTCGGTCCAAGGTTTCATTTGCATTCCTTTGTTCGGTATCTTAAAAGGTGTTGCCTGAACGTTAGGTTACGCCTATCGGGAAGGTCGCACACTTGCGAGAGAGGATCTTAGATCCCGTAACTCCGCCACGTACGGATATTGGAGTCTAGGTCGTCCGTCGTTTGCATTAGTCCATCCATATAGGTCTTAGTGAGTCACCCCCTTAGTACCCTCTAGGTCCCCTCCCTTTGCATGCCAACCCGTGGAGGTGCCCAGTACCATCGCCCTGACACTATGGGTGACCCCTGAGGTGCCAACCCGGGAGGCCGAACTCTGGAGGACTTGGTAGCTCTACTCATGGATCGCATGGACAGGTCCGATCAAACTCTTATGGAGTATATGGAAAGGTCCAACCAAACTCTTAGGGAGCATACGAGCGCATAGAGGGCCGTTTCAAGGCCATGGAGGACCGTGCCGAGGCTTCCGACCGATCTATCCAAGGTCTGGTTGGAAGGATGGAGAATGTGGGTAGAGTCCCCCGTCAGGAGCTCCCCGGAGCTGTCCCGGCCCCTTAGGCGGCCCCTCAGGCCCCCCTCAGGTGCCCCCTCCGGCGCCTGCTATCCAGCCCGACCCATTTAGGGCCGCGCAGCAACAGCCACGTGCCCCCGATGTTGAGGACTACGGGTCTGAAAATGAATATGGGGGAGATGGCCGACGCCGTCATGGTCACCGACCACAAAGGGATGATAAGACGAGCGGGTCCTTAGGACGGTACGAGTAGACCCTCCCACTTTTGACGGGTCCTTAGACCCGAAGGTGTACCTTGATTGGGAGGCCGGCATGGACCGGTATTTCGAGTGGTTTGAGATGTCGCACCAACGAAAAGTCAAGTTTGCCAAGATGAAACTGCTAGGGCAGGCACAAACTTATTGGAGAAACATGGAGAACCCGTTGTTTCACCGTCAGGAGTCCAAGGTAGATACGTGGGATGAGATGAGGTCCAAGCTTAGGAAGAAGTATCTCCCGACCTCCTACCGCCAGCGTCTCTTAGACAGATGGCAGAGTCCCACCCAAGGAGATCGGTCCGTCTCCGATTACATCACCGAGTTCGATGAATACTTCTTGCGATGTGACGCCACGGAGAAGAACTCCCTTATTGTCTCCCGATTTGGGCGTGGTCTGCGGCCACACCTACAGTATGAGCTTTTCCGCCGCAAGGTGGACAAGCTGGAGGATGCGTACCAGGTTGCTCTCGAGGTGGAGCAATTTGAGGCGGAGTTTGCTCCTACTCCGCGCCAGGGGGTCCCATACCCGCGTGTCTCTAACCCTAGGACCACACATGGTTCCTACACTCGGTGGCCCGTGGCCCGCCCCCAGGAACCTCCTTGCCAGACGTTGCTACTCCTAGGCGCCCCCTCCCTCCGAGGGATCCTCCCCCTCGCCAGCAGGCACCCGTCCCTGCCCCTAGACCTGCCCAACCCGCCATACTGACTCGACCACCCCTACTTCCTACACCCCCAGTCCATCCTATGGACAAGGGTAAGGGGCCGATGGTTGGTGGAACATCCCAGGCTTCGAGACCCAGGAACCTGCCATAGGTGTGGTGGGGTCGGCCACTATTCGGCCAAGTGTCCCACTCGGGAGTCGTTTGTTATCTCTAATCCATCTGCCAGCGACCCCACACCTGAATTGGTGCCGATCAGTTACGAGGCTGATCAGGATTTAGCGGAGGAGTTCTTTGATGAACTCATGGAGGGAGAACCAGTTGATGCCCCAGGTACCCAGCACCAGAGTGATGTACAGTTGGGAGTAGTCAGGTGCATCCTTACCTAGCCCCAGGTGAGCGACGACTGGCGTCGTACCACCATCTTCCATACATTTTGTAGGCTGGGAGGAAAAGCCTGCAAGGTGATCATTGACAACAGGAGTTGCATTAACGCCATCTCTACGGGCACGGTTAAGCGTCTGGGTTTGACGCTCGTGGATCACCCCGCACCTTATAGGGTGTCTTGGGTGGATTCTACTTCCATCCCAGTCAGGCTGAGATGCCTGGTGTCACTGCAGTTCCAGGCTTACCATGATGAGATCTGGTGTGATGTGTTGCCCATGAAGGTGGGTAGCATTATCCTAGGTAGGCCTTGGCTGTTCGATCGGGATGCCACCCTTCAAGGTCGGTCAAACACATGCACCTTCGACCACGGAGGCCATAGGATCACCCTCCATCCCACCTAGCCGAAGGATCCTTCAGCCGGTCCCAGCACTTCCATCCCTCCTAGTCAGGGGATAGTTGGTCCTTCCACCTCATCCACGACACGGGCTACTACCTCTTCGAGTACTCCTAGCACAGGAGGCCTCCCACCCTAGAGGTTAATGATGATTAGCCCACGAGAGATGGAGCAAGAGGTGACCGGGGGTAGCCCTATCCTTGCCGTTGTTGTCCGAGGAGTGGAGGATGTCGCTCTGAGGTCTGATGATAAGCACCCCCCAGAGGTAGCTACGATCCTCCGGGACTTTTCTGATGTCTTCCCGGAAGACCTCCCCGAAGGTCTTCCGCCTATGAGGGACATCCAGCATGAGATCGACCTTGTCCCGGGCTCGTCCTTGCCCAACCTCCCCCACTATAGGATGAGTCCCACGGACCATGCCGAACTTCAAAGGCACGTCGAGGAGTTGATGAGTCAGGGATCTCTTAGGGACAGTAAGAGCCCTTGCGTTGTTCCCGCATTGTTGGCCCCGGAGAAGGATGGCACATGGAGGATGTGCGTCGATAGCCGTGCGATCAACAAGATCACGGCGAAGTATCACTTTCCCATTCCCCGATTGGATGATTTGCTAGACATGATGTCGGGAGCCACTATCTTTTCCAAGATAGATCTTCGTAGTGGCTATCACCAGGTGCGGATCAGGCCCGGGGATGAATGGAAGATGGCATTCAAGACCAAGGATGGTCTTTATGAGTGGTTGGTTATGCCCTTCGGGCTTTCCAACGCCCCTATTACCTTCATGCGGCTGATGACCCAGGTTTTACGCCCTATGATAGGGGTCTTCTTGGTTGTCTACTTTGACGACATTCTTATCTACAGCCGCACTAGGGAGGACCACTTAGACCACCTTAGGCAAGTCTGTGTCATTCTGAGGCGAGAGAGCTTATTTGCCAACCCGAAGAAGTGTGCCTTCATGACTGATCAGATCACTTTCCTCGGGTTCATTGTGTCTAGAGATGGAGTCTCCACTGATCCAGAGAAGATTAGGGCCATCAGGGAGTGGCTCGATCCCCGCACCCTCCACGATGTCCAAAGCTTTCATGGCTTAGCGACGTTCTATTGTCGCTTCATTCGTGGCTTCAGTTCTATCACTACCCCGATCACTGATTGCATTAAAAAGGGGGCATTCGTATGGACTAAGGTTGCAGCCACGGCCTTTCAGGACATTAAGGAGCGCATGACCCAGACACCTGTACTTGCTTTATCTGATTTTTCCAAGGTGTTTGAGGTCACATGTGATGCCTCTGGAGTGGGCATTGGTGGCGTGTTTGAGTCAGGAGTCCCACCCCATTACATTCTTTAGCGAGAAGCTTAATGATGCCAAACTGCGATATTCCACATATGACAAAGAATTCTACGCAGTTGTCCAGGCATTGAGGTATTGGAGGCACTATTTGTTGCATCAGGAGTTTGTCCTCTTTTTGATCACGAGGCCTTACGATTCCTCCATACCCAAAAGAAGCTGAATGCTCGTCACAGTCGTTGGGTGGAGTATCTCCAGGAGTACACCTTCATGCTCAAGCACAAGGCAGGGGCGGAGAACAAGGTCGCCGATGAGTTGAGTCAGTGGATGATGATGTTGACCACCATGAGTGTTGGGGTGGTAGGTTTAGAGAGGCTGAAGGATGCTTATGCTGATTGTCCGGATTTCGGTCCGATCTATGAAGCCCTTCAGGCTGGTCCCTCGCGTGATTACAACGACTTTGTGCTACAGGAGGGTCACCTATTTCGGGGTGACAAATTGTGCATCCCACGGACTTCCGTTCGTGACTTTCTTACGTGGGAGATGCATGCGGGAGGTCTTGCTGGCCACTTCGGCCGGAACAAGACCATAGAGTCGGCTGAGCATAGATTCTACTGGCCTAGCTTGAAGAGAGATGTCGCTCGCATCATGGCCCAGTGCCGCACATGCGCCATGGCCAAACAAAGAAGCAGAATACTAGCCTCTATACTCGCCTCCCTGTCTCGGATAGTCCATGGCAAGACATTAGCATGGACTTTGTGCTGGGATTGCCCCGCACCCTCCGACGGCATGACTCTATCTTTGTGGTTGTAGACAGGTTCTCGAAGATGGCATTATTCATTCCGTACTCCAAAACCTCGGATGCCTCTAGAGTTGCCGGTCTATTCTTTTCCCACTATGTCTCCGGGTTTGGACTTCCCAGCACTATAGTGTCTGATAGGGATGTGCGCTTTACTAGCTATTTCTGAAAAACCCTATGACACATGATGGGCACCCAACTGAAATTCTCCACTGCATACCACCCCCAGACCGTTGGTCAAACTGAGGTTGTCAATAGGAGTTTGGAGATCTTCTTAGGTGTCTTCTCCGAGATCGAGTCAGGGATTGGGATTTGGTCTTACCCTTAGCAGAGTTTGCATATAACGATTCGGTCAGTAGGTATACAGGTAAGAGCCCCTTCAAGATTGTCACTGGCCGTAGACCTAGGAAGCCCATAGACCTAGTCCCATCTCCTATCCAGTCCCGTGTGTCCAAGTCAGTCGAGTCTTTTGCCAGTCATATTAGGCAGTTGCATGAGCATATCCGTCGTCACATTGAGCCCAGCAACGCACGATACAAAGAATTGGTTGACGCCCATAGGCACCACCGTGAGTTTCAGGAGGGCGATTCTGTCATGATCAGGGTCAGACTTGAACGGTTTCCCTCGGGAGCCGTGAAGAAGTTGCATGCTCGCGATGCCGGTCCCTTTCGAGTAGTGAGGCGAGTCGGATCAAACGCATATGTTGTGGACTTGCCAGAGGATTACGGGATCAGCTCCACTTTCAACGTCTCGGATCTCGTCGCTTATAAGGACCCAGTGGTGATACCCAGTGAGCCCTTTGAGCCATCCCCACCCATTGTGAGTGACACCACCCCAGAGCGCCCACCTCAGCCATGTTACTCAGCAGCGGGAGCAGATAGAATGTATACTAGACGAGCAGGTGACGACTACTCGAGGCGGAGTGTACCAGCGCTATTTGGTGCGTTGGAGGGGACGGCCCGTGTCCGATGACACTTGGATCACCCGAGATAAGCTACAAATGATAGATCCAGATCTGCTGGATCGATACCAGAGTGACCCGGACCCTTACTCGACGGGGTCGAGCTTCTCCCATCCGTGAAGAATTGGTAAGGACACCAGAGCACGAGTACGGCTCGACTCAGCGAGCCGTCGGTACCTGACCCGTAGCACGACATGGTCGACGCCGACCTCTCTGTGGCTGGGGGACAGTCTGGAGTCGCCACCGGAGCAGTGATATTTCAGTACGTATTTTTATATGTATTGTATGGTATACGTATTTGGACATATTTGGTGTGTATTTAGCATGTATTTGGATTGTATTTGACTTGTATTATCTTGGGTTTTTATATTGGGTCAATGGTTGAATAAATGACCATATATTTATATTTTTATTTATTTTGGTCTAAGGAGGGTAAATTATGATCCAAGGGGATTATTTAATGGCAAGCCCCTTATGTTGACATAAGGGAGGGGCGCCCCTTCCAGGTCTTTTGGCTAGGTCTAGGGTTACATTATATAATGTCTCGTGTATTTTGGTGGAACTTAATGAAAAAATCATTTGGCATAGTGCTTTGTGCGCCCCTCTCTCTCTCTCTTGAATGTTCTTGGTGTTCTTCCTCCTCTCACCCCCAATTCTCTCTAGATCTGATCCCAGATCTTCTATCTGTTGTGCCTCTTAGGCACAAGCATGTGCATTGTGTTTTGATGATAGCATGCTGATTTGTTTTGATGATTGCAACACAGTCAGTGCATTATGATATTGTGTTTTGAATATGGCTGCTGATATGATTGCATAGGACTGTGTCTGATATACAGCATTGAATGCATGAGTATTGCATGATGCGTTGACGCATGGGATCATTGCGTCAACTCACTGGTCTGTCCCAGGGCTGGTCTATAAAATGTGTCAACTGGTGCGTCGACGCAGTGGACTCAATGCGTTGACGCATTGGAATTGTTTTGAAAGAGCTCTTGCTTTGCTTCATGCATTAGTCTAAACACTGTCCATCTGAGTGTCTCATGCAGAGTCAATTCATATAGTCTCTACACTCTGGTGCATGTTGTTCGTAAAGTCTATACATTGGCTGTCGGTTGCAAAGTCTACACATCAGACTGCATTGCATTTATTCATGGCTAAGAGTCTATACATTGGACTCTCATTCAAGACCATACATTCATAGTGCATTGCATTGGCTAAGTATATACAACGTCAGTTCATGCATTGTCTTAGGCCAAGTCTGTACGGCCTACGTCTCTTGCAACGTCAACGCTGTGAGCATTCTCAAGTCTACAGCGTCAACGCTGTGAGTATGCACATTGTCTCAGGTTCTTCAAGTCTATACAATGAAGTCTGAACATTGCATTTGCATTCACAATGTCTTCACACCTGAAGTCTATACATTGGGTCGTTCACATCTGCAAGTCTAGACATTGGAAAGTCTATACAGACTTCAGCGTCTAAGGCAAAGTCTACACATTGGCTAAGTGTGTACATCGCTTACATTTCTTGAGATCAAGTCCATACGTTGCACTGTTTCTTCAAGTCCATACAGTGGCAAAGTCTGGACATTGTGCTTTGAAGATCACCAAGTCTATACATCATGAAAGTCTATACACTCCTCTTGGCCTTAGCATCTGTTTTGAAGTCCATACATTGGTCTTCAGTTCAAGTCTGTACAGCGTTACGTTCTCTTTGGAAAGTCTGTACAGCGTGAAGTCTACACATTGGCTTCGCTCCATCAAGTCTACACATTCGCTGCAGAGATCACTGTCAAGTCTATACATTGGTCCGTCTCTTGCAGTGTCTCATCTGGTCCAAGTCAATACATCACTTGAAGGCTTCTGTATCAAGTCTATACATCGACTATCTTGCTTTAGCTTAAGTCTGTACAGAGTCAGCGTCTCGTTGACCGTCTCTTGTTGTGTCCTCATGTTATTTCTGTGTTTGTGTCTTCGTGTTGTTTTTATGTCTTTGTGTTATTTTTGTGTTTGAGTCTTCATGTTATTTCTGTGTTTGTGTCTTCGTGTTGTTTTTATGTCTTCGTGTTGCTTCTTTCTATCTTCGACCAGGTTTCCTCTGATCGCGTGTTTTTCTACCGTTTTACTCCGTGTTATTTCCTTCTCACCTCGTGCTGTTCTCATCTGACTTCGTGTCGTTCCCTTTGTAGTGTTAGCTTTGCTACTGTGGTACCTCGTGTCGTTCTCTCTTCACCTCGTGCTGTTTTCATCTGACTTCGTGTCATTCCCTTTGTAGTGTTAGCTTTGTTACTGTGGTACCTCGTGTCGTTCTCTCTTCACCTTGTGCTGTTTTCATCTGACTTCGTGTCATTCCCCTTGTAGTGTTAGCTTTGTTACTGTGGTACCTCGTGTCGTTCTCTCTTTATCTCGTGCTGTAGTCATCTTATGTACCTCGTGTCGTTCTCAGTATAGTGCACCTTTTGTTGTTCCTACACATCTCGTGCAGCTTTAGCTTGAGTGTTAACTGACTTATTTCAGGTATAGATATATATATATATATATATATATATATATATATATATATATATATATATATAGAACCCTGAGTATTAATGGTTTTAATCTCTTTGCATGAGACGAAGAAAAACAAAAAGAAGAAGGTGGTCCGAGGAAGAATATTCCCCAGTGACTGGGCGGCATGTGATCCGAGGCTGGAAGGGCAGACAGGATTGTGACACGTGTGCTGAAGCTGGTTGAGAGACTGACACGTGGCCACAAGTTCTGGGCGGGAAATGTGGAAGCCACACGCGCCCAGTGCTGCCCTCCTGCTGGCTGCTGCTTATAAAAGGAAGCCTTCATCCAACAGATGAAGACTGATCGAAGAAGAAGCCAGGAGAGCAGAAAGTCCTTCGATCCAGAAAAAGAAAAGAAGAAGAAAAAGAGAAGAAGAAGAAGAAAAAGAGAAGAAGAGAGAGAGAAAAGGAGGACAGAGAGCGAGAGAAGAAGAGAAGTGCAGTAGAGAAGAAAGAGAAAGAGAGAGAGTGAGATCGAGGGAGATCTGTTCCTACTGGACCGTGGATTAGATCCAGGCCAGTCAGCTCCGTTGAGAGCCACATTGTGCATTTCATTTTTTCAGCTTTCTGTTTGCTGAAGTTATTTTCATTTCGTGTTTTTATTTTTCCTTTTTCATTTGGTTATCATTGTTCTTCCGATCCTCTGGACTGAGGTCGGGTTCCTCCTGGAGGGATCAGGAGTAGGGAGACGAGTGTGTCTCCGGTTTGTGCTGGTAGCAGATTGCTACTGGTGATAGTTCCCTCCTGTGAGGAGGAATGGAGGCTGGTTCCTCCGGTTTGCAAGCAGCAGGCGGGGCTGCTTGTGGGTTCCCTCCGGGCTAGGAGGAAGAGAGGCTAGGCCTCTGGTGGATTGCTGGTAGCAGAGTGCTACTGGCTGGTTCACTGGTAGCGGGGCTGCTACTAGTGGGGTTCCCTCTTGGTATAGAGGAAGAGAGACGTGAGTCTCTGGTTTCTAGTAACCGTGGGTTGCTAGAGGTTCCCTCCGGGTAGGAGGAAGAGGGGAGGTTGTTCCCCTGGGTAAGCTGTGTATCAGCGTTTGTTGGCAAGCTGTGTTGCCCAGCTGTTAGTGAAGCCACACTCGGGTTGAGTGTGGGGTGGATGTAGGTCTGCAGGACCGAACCACCTAAACCCCTCTTGCATTGTGGTTTGATTGCTTATGATTTGCTTCCGCTAGATGTTTGCATAGGGGCGCTCCAAGTGTTTGATCACAGGTTCATTAGATGATTTGATCAGTTTTTGTTCTAAGTGTTTAATCTGTTGAGTGAGCGAAATTCTATTTGAACGATAGTTTATATTGGGTGGAAGTTTTTTTATAGGCTATATTCATTCACCCCCCTCTGAATACTTACACCGAACCTAACACTTGGTATCAGAGCGGTGTCTGCATACAAGGTCCAGCGACCTGCAGATTCGATCTTGCAGTCTTAAGTACTAATTTATTTTTAGTGCATAAATATTCCTGTTGCATTAATCTGTTGTGTTCTCATGGCTCATCCACCGATTTTCAGTGGTACGCATTTCAATGCATGGTTTACTAGTCTGAAGAATTATGTCAAATCTGTGAATCCAGACCTGTGGAAAGTAATTTCATATGGTCCTCATGAACTACCAAAGAAAAAGTCCAAATGGACTGACAGTCACAAGTCTATGCATGAAGAGAATCAGATAGCTATAAATCTAATGAAGGCAGCTACTGATAGAGCCTTTCACTCATGCTTCGTTGATTGCAGTTCGGCTAAAGACATTCTGGATACACTGAAGCGTACTCAGGAGATAGATGTGGACAGCTGCATGATGGCCAACAGAAGAAATCAAAGTGGCAGCGATCAAGGCAGCAATCAAACTAAAGAAGATAATGATGATGAGGTAAATCTCTTCGAGAATTTTTCTCTAGAAGATTAGGAAAATGCATATGCTGAATTATTTGAATCTCATGAATAGTTAAGAAAATAATACAAAAAATTGAAGAAGAATAGTAGGTCAGACAGTTTCAATTCTCCATGTGAAAACTCTGCTGAACTAAAAAATGTTCATGATACTTGTATGTCTGATATTCAAATGCTAAAGAAACAAATTTCATTACTGAAAAGTGAGAATGATTCTCTCAAAAATTTCTCCAAAGAAAATGAAGAAAGTTTAGAGAAACTTAAAAAGGAGAACACATTGCTGATTGAAAAATTGAATGCCATAAAATCTGTAAACTTACAATTACAGAAAGATTTTGAAAAACAACAAAAAGATATGAAGGAATTAGAGGCTGGAAGAAAACATGAAGCCAATTCAGAAGATCAGCTTCTAATGAATGAATTGGTTCAAAATGATAAGCTTAAAGAAGAAGTTGAAAAATGAAAATTGTTAAACAGTGCCATGTCTGAAAGACTTCTGACATTGGAGAAAGGAAAAGTCGTCTGTACAAACGAGACTGAAGAGGTAGATGAACTGAGAAAGGAAATTGAAGAATACAAAATAGCTAATAAGGTTTTGAATGAAGCTGTCAATTGTAGTGAACAAGAGATCTCTAGTTATGAAATACACATTGCATCTCTTGAAAATGAAATTCAGGATCTGAAAAGCTCTTTGTCTAAATTTGTTGATGGATAAGAAAATCTGGACAGGTTGTTAGGAGTTAAGGCTAATACTCAAAAGGAAGGGCTAGGCTACAACAATGTCAATAAAAAGGCTTTCAAAAATAAGCTAATGACATCTTTCATCAAAGCTTCAGATGTAGCCACCACCTCAGAAAATAAACAACCAAATGTTCAGAAGAATCAGAAACAAATTGGAAAAATGGAAAAGGTCAGTCATGTGAAGAAAGGATTGAATCACATTGAAAATGTGCATGCTGTAAAACACACTGATACACCTAAACATGCACATAAAAGGGAAATCATGAAATGTCATTACTGTCACAAGATTGGCCACTTGATGCATGAATGTAATTTAATGAAATCAGATGATCTGAAAGCTAGAAAAATGCATGGTAGGGATTCGCAGGTCAAGTTCCCTGTCCCTCAGAAAAAGAATGTCACATGTTTTAATTGTGATAAAGTAGGACACACTACTGCTCATTACTAGTTTGCAAGTGGTAAGAAAAAATCATGTTCATTTCATAAAAAACACTTTGCAAATCAGCATGTTTTTAATAAGAACAAATCTGTTTCAAAGGACCAGCACATCATCTGTTTTAACTGTAACAAAAATGGTCACAAGGCCTTTGAATGCTGGTCAGGTTCCTTTAGAAGAAATTCTCTAAATTGCTCTCACTGTAGAAAGCATGGCCATACAGTCAAGGACTGTTGACATATTCAGGGTAGAAATGTGAATCTCAAACATGATAAATTCCCTGTAAGATAATTTGCAAAACTTTCATGTTATAACTGTGGGAAGCCAGGCCACAGAGCTGGAGATTGTTGGCATGTTCAAAATAACTCTGCTAAACTCCATGTTGCGAAATTTACATGCCATCATTGTGGGAAGCCAGGTCACAGGGCTGCAACCTGTTGGTTGGCAGGATATCAAAACCAAACTGGCTTTGGTAAACAGAATTTTTATTCTGTTAACAGAAAATCTCATGCATATACACATGGATTTCATGCTAACAAGAATGTGCATAGATTAAATCTGAAATCTGGTGCATCTTACTATCATTATAGTAAACAGAACTCTCTCTCTACCAATAAACTTCATAACAACAGTAATGTGCATAAGAAGAATTTGAAATCTGATGACCATGTTGCTAGAAAGGTGCTGAGAAAACCTGCTAGAAATAATATTGTCATGTCAGGACCCAAGATTTCTTGGGTGCCTGTTTGTGCAAAATAAACTTTGCTATGCAGGTGTGTCTTGGGACTGAAATAAAAGGGGTTAACCAAGGCACTCAAAAAGAAAACCCCAGGACTCAATTCAGGTCAGTTCTGAAATCTGTTTTAAATTCCATTATCTGAAATTGTGAGCATGAAAATTGTGAGTTTCATGTTGATTTGCTTGATTGATCGCTGATGATCTCTTCATGCACTGAGTTTTACTTTGCATATATCTGATGCTCTTCTCTCATTGATTATTGCACTGAATAAATGGACTGCATGCTTGTTGTTGAATGCATAACTTGCTGATTGTGAATAGTTCTTCAGTGTACAGAGTCATTGCATGTGTCTAATGTCTGCACACATTATTTGCATGACTGACTTTGAAGTTGTTCAATGCATAATAGGACTGCTTTGCACTGCATCATATGTTCAAAAATCTGAAAAAGGATGAAAATGCTTATAACTTGGATGCATAAATCTGAATTGATTGCATATCTGTCTCATGTATCCTTGGTGCATAATCTGTATGTAGGACAGTATATTGCATAGCATATCTCTTGCATCATGATGTCAGGGGGAGCTGAGAGTTCTATTCAATTCTTTGAATCCTATTCACTTCTCAGTGTTCTCATTCAAATGATACATATCTTTTGACATCAGATGCTCCAGCAACTCAATGCCTATTGCTATCATTTCCCTAACCTTCACTGAACAACAGTTTTGGTTCTGGTTTAGTATATTGAGTTGTGATTATTTCAATTGTTCATTTATAAGAATCACTCTTACAAATTGAAAAGAACTAAAGGTTTAACCTTTATAAATTGGAGAGTTAAGTGTCTGCACTTCAGAATTTGAGATAAAAGAAAACTTTTATAGCTCTTAATCTTTGTCTCATGGTAAGATTAGAAAAAAAAATTGTAATGCCTAATGTGTTGATCTGGAAATTTCTAGAAAAGGTGAATAAGAGTGTGTACTGTTTTTCAAACAATCACTCTAAAAGAGATAAGGGCAGCAGTAAATAAGATCATAAATGCTAAGAACTGAATATAGTGACAAGAGCAATGGCTGAATTGCACTGAGAAATTGTGATCTCCTCCAATGAAGCAGGAGAACTCATAGTCATGAAGTGCTTCAGAATATCTCTGTTCAAAGGGTCAAATCTATAGGGGGAGTCCTCACCAAGTAACTGAGGGTACTGGCCTCTAATCAAGGTGTACCCTTAATGTCAAAAGTGAAGACTATCCTTTGTGGGTTCTGATCTGAAATAGGTCTAGTAGTTTATGCCTAGTAACTGGGGGTACCTGCCTCTGATCAAGGTATACACCTAATGTCAACAGCATAAATGCCACTGATCTATTCATTTAGTTCATGTTCTAAAATTCAAAGGTAAAAATCAAACTGCTGTAACCCTTCAAAAATCAAAAGTCAATGAGTGAAAATTATTTTTATCAATACATGTTCAAGTTGCCTCTCTTGAATTTTCTTGTTTAATGACAAAAGGGTATTATTTCTGACTTATCTATTAATACCATGTGCCCTAGATTCATTGCTATAAATGGAATCTATAAACTCTTGTTCAGGGGTCAAATGTTTTACTCTAGATTTATCACTGTTAAACCTGAATTTTTGTCTAAACTGCATGTTGCTGATTCTTATACTTTAACAGTTGTTTATAATCATGCTTCCCTTCTGAACCTATGAATCAGCTGTTGTCAAGTGACCCTCCTACCTTCTCTTCCTTGTTTATCTGTTCATATTCTTTCTCAAAGGGGGAGCTATTATTTAGGGGAAGAAATAATTCAGGGGAGTTTTACATTCAGGGGGAGAATGTTCTAGAGGAATTTGCATGCATAATGCACTTTGCACTCTTATTTTTACTGTTTTTCTCTTTTTGATCATGTCAAAGGGGGAGAAAATCTTGTGTGTGACTCACTGTCACATTGTGTTGCCATCATCAAAAAGGGGGAGAATGTTGTGCCTCTCAGGCACAAGCATGTGCATTGTGTTTTGATGATAGCATGCTGATTTGTTTTGATGATTGCAACACAGTCAGTGCATTATGATATTGTGTTTTGAATATGGCTGCTGATATGATTGCATAGGACTGTGTCTGATATACAGCATTGAATGCATGAGTATTGCATGATGCGTTGACGCATGGGATCATTGCGTCAACTCACTGGTCTGTCCCAGGGCTGGTCTATAAAATGTGTCAACTGGTGCGTCGACGCAGTGGACTCAATGCGTTGACGCATTGGAATTGTTTTGAAAGAGCTCTTGCTTTGCTTCATGCATTAGTCTAAACACTGTCCATCTGAGTGTCTCATGCAGAGTCAATTCATATAGTCTATACACTCTGGTGCATGTTGTTCGTAAAGTCTATACATTGGCTGTCGGTTGCAAAGTCTACACATCAGACTGCATTGCATTTATTCATGGCTAAGAGTCTATACATTGGACTCTCATTCAAGACCATACATTCATAGTGCATTGCATTGGCTAAGTATATACAACGTCAGTTCATGCATTGTCTTAGGCCAAGTCTGTACGGCCTACGTCTCTTGCAGCGTCAACGCTGTGAGCATTCTCAAGTCTACAGCGTCAACGCTGTGAGTATGCACATTGTCTCAGGTTCTTCAAGTCTATACAATGAAGTCTGAACATTGCATTTGCATTCATAATGTCTTCACACCTGAAGTCTATACATTGGGTCGTTCACATCTGCAAGTCTAGACATTGGAAAGTCTATACAGACTTCAGCGTCTAAGGCAAAGTCTACACATTGGCTAAGTGTGTACATCGCTTACATTTCTTGAGATCAAGTCCATACGTTGCACTGTTTCTTCAAGTCCATACAGTGGCAAAGTCTAGACATTATGCTTTGAAGATCACCAAGTCTATACATCGTGAAAGTCTATACACTCCTCTTGGCCTTAGCATCTGTTTTGAAGTCCATACATTGGTCTTCAGTTCAAGTCTGTACATCATTACATTCTCTTTGGAAAGTCTGTACAGCGTGAAGTCTACACATTGGCTTCGCTCCATCAAGTCTATACATTCGCTGCAGAGATCACTGTCAAGTCTATAGATTGGTCCGTCTCTTGCAGTGTCTCATCTGGTCCAAGTCAACACATCACTTGAAGGCTTCTGTATCAAGTCTATACATCGACTGTCTTGCTTTAGCTTAAGTCTGTACAGAGTCAGCGTCTCGTTGACCATCTCCTATTGTGTCCTCATGTTATTTCTGTGTTTGTGTCTTCGTGTTGTTTTTATGTCTTCGTGTTATTTTTGTGTTTGAGTCTTCATGTTATTTCTGTGTTTGTGTCTTCGTGTTATTTTTATGTCTTCGTGTTGCTTCTTTCTATCTTCGACCAGGTTTCCTCTGATCGCGTGTTTTTCTACCATTTTACTCCGTGTTATTTCCTTCTCACCTCGTGCTGTTCTCATCTGACTTCGTGTCGTTCCCTTTGTAGTGTTAGCTTTGCTACTGTGGTACCTCGTGTCATTCTCTCTTCACCTCGTGCTGTTTTCATCTGACTTCGTGTCATTCCCTTTGTAGTGTTAGCTTTGTTACTGTGGTACCTTGTGTCGTTCTCTCTTCACCTCGTGCTGTTTTCATCTGACTTCGTGTCATTCCCCTTGTAGTGTTAGCTTTGTTACTGTGGTACCTCGTGTCGTTCTCTCTTTATCTCGTGCTGTAGTCATCTTATGTATCTCGTGTCGTTCTCAGTATAGTGCACCTTTTGTTGTTCCTACACATCTCGTGCAGCTTTAGCTTGAGTGTTAACCGACTTATTTCAGGTATATATATATATATATATATATATATATATATAGAACCCTGAGTATTAATGGTTTTAATCTCTTTGCAGGAGAAGAAGAAAAATAAAAAGAAGAAGGTGGTCCGAGGAAGAATATTCCCCAGTGACTGGGCGGCATGTGATCCGAGGCTGGAAGGGCAGACAGGATTGTGACACGTGTGCTGAAGCTGGTTGAGAGACTGACATGTGGCCACAAGTTCTGGGCGGGAAATGTGGAAGCCACACGCGCCCAGTGCTGCCCTCCTGCTGGCTGCTGCTTATAAAAGGAAGCCTTCATCCAACAGATGAAGACTGATCGAAGAAGAAGCCAGGAGAGCAGAAAGTCCTTCGATCCAGAAAAAGAAAGAAGAAGAAGAGAAGTTCAGCAGAGAAGAAAAGAAAAAGAGAAAGAGAGAAAAGGAGGACAGAGAGCGAGAGAAGAAGAGAAGTGCAGTAGAGAAGAAAGAGAAAGAGAGAGAGTGAAGAAAGAGAGTGAGATCGAGGGAGATCTGTTCCTACTGGACCGTGGATCAGATCCAGGCCAGTCAGCTCCGTTGAGAGCCACATTGTGCATTTCGTTTTTTCAGCTTTCTGTTTGCTGAAGTTATTTTCATTTCGTGTTTTTGTTTTTCCTTTTTCATTTGGTTATCATTGTTCTTCCGATCCTCTGGACTGAGGTCGGGTTCCTCCTGGAGGGATCAGGAGTAGGGAGACGAGTGTGTCTCCGGTTTGTGCTGGTAGCAGATTGCTACTGGTGATAGTTCCCTCCTGTGAGGAGGAAGGGAGGCTGGTTCCTCCGGTTTGCAAGCAGCAGGCGGGGCTGCTTGTGGGTTCCCTCCGGGCTAGGAGGAAGAGAGGCTAGGCCTCTGGTGGATTGCTGGTAGCAGAGTGCTACTTGCTGGTTCACTGGTAGCGGGGCTGCTACTAGTGGGGTTCCCTCTTGGTATAGAGGAAGAGAGACGTGAGTCTCTGGTTTCTAGTAACCGTGGGTTGCTAGAGGTTCCCTCCGGGTAGGAGGAAGAGGGGAGGTTGTTCCCCTGGGTAAGCTGTGTATCAGCGTTTGTTGGCAAGCTGTGTTGCCCAGCTGTTAGTGAAGCCACACTCGGGTTGAGTGTGGGGTGGATGTAGGTCTGCAGGACCGAACCACCTAAAAACCCCTCTTGCATTGTGGTTTGATTGCTTATGATTTGCTTCCGCTAGATGTTTGCATAGGGGCGCTCCAAGTGTTTGATCACAGGTTCATTAGATGATTTGATCAGTTTTTGTTCTAAGTGTTTAATCTGTTGAGTGAGCGAAATTCTATTTGAACGATAGTTTATATTGGGTGGAAGTTTTTATAGGCTATATTCATTCACCCCCCCCCCCCCTCTGAATACTTGCACCGAACCTAACACTATCTCCCTCAAATCCCTTCTTCTTCTCTTCTTCATCTATCATCTGTGATCGTTCGCCGCCGCCGCCGCCGCCGCCGCCGTTCGTGCCACCGTTGAGCCACCACAAGCTGATCTTCATCCTGCTGTCCCCAAATTCGGAGTTACAGGGTGAAGAGGCTGTTACGGAAGATCCGACCGTTGGATCGTTGCGAAGCTTTGAGGGTAGGTTTCCCCCGTCATAGATCATTCTCAGTTTAAGTTTAAGGTTGATCAGATTTTGTTTAGGCCATTTCCCATCCACCTGTTCTTTCTTCTCAAAGGCTGCCTGTGTGCAGATCTGCGAGGTAGATCTTAGCATCCAATTTTTCAACCCTATCAAATGTTATCCAAAATTCACAAAAAAACTATGTGCGTCTCCGTCACCCTCCCCTCTACCCACCATAAAAATCCCAGGTCCTAATTCGATCATATGATCCTCAGTCAAAGCCCTTGATCAGGGAGGATAGATTCTGCCTAGTCTATTCTGTATTTCATGACAGTGTGCTCAGTCAACTTGAAGTCATTTTTATTTCAACTCTCTCCCTTGGATGAGTTTGGGCTTCTAGTATATTGTAGGATTTTGAGTCTTCTTTCCAACGGTACCCTTTGTGACCCGATCCGACATTGGGATTGAGCGAACCAGCTGATCTCGTCGGAGCGCGCAGATCTGGCCAGAAGTTGAGCTGCGGGACAGCCTTGGGAACAAATCCCAAGAAAATTGCCCGCCTCCACTCCGGTGACCGCCGCTCCCGAGGATCGACCCAGGACACTCCAGGAGCGCCCCCGTCAGTTGCTGCAGTCAGGATCCGCCCCGGACGCCGCCGTACCAGCAGCGGGTCCCACATACCATATTGCGGGCCCGAGTGAACGGAGCTAAACTGGCCGACCGCATCCGCCCGAGCGCCACCGACTGCTGCCCGCCAACCCGAGATTGGTGCTCCCGGACCCCACGTGTCGCCTGTTACCTCCCTACGTGGAGTGGGCTTTAGCATTATTTCTGTAATTATTAATTATTACTGTACCGGGAGTTTCAGAACTCGGCCGAGAAGTCTTCCCCACGCCTCGAGCGTGGAGGTACACTCGCCACCCCCCCTTTTATCGTATTTGCTTAGCTAGTATGCTTTCTAGATGTCGCTGCATGTGAGTAGGATATTTTATTAGCTTGCTATATATTAATCACCGCTGTGAGTTGTGAGTGCGAGACACGTCCTTCCGAGCACGAGAGTGAGCCGACACCCGAGTCTCAAAGTCGGTTTCCCAATCGTGCAAGATCGTCATGTTTCCCTCGCTGGGGACGACTGTGAGCTAGTGCTTCTTATTTTGGGCATGATTGCCTCTTCTGGAGCTCGTTCGGTGCCGACTTGTAGTGTCGTTGCTGGTCGCATCGTCTTGTTAGTCGAGGTAGTCCGTTAGAGTCCAAGGTCGCAACCCGTCCGCGTCTAGTCTCGTTGTCGTCCCGCATCAACAACCCTCCCATGTGAGTATTAGACTTTATAATTATAATATTACTACTTAGTTCAAAGAATTCAGCTTTGAGAGTCAAAGAAATCATCTTCATGTTATCTACTTTCGAATTTAAAAAATTAAAAAGATATTTAATTAAATTTAGTATTAATTATTTTTATTTAAATCTATTTAATAATAATTTTCTATGATGTAGGATCCTCCTGCAGCTGGTGATGGTGGAGATGCTACGAATGAGGATGATGCAGTAGATATCTCTTGATTTTTTTAATGATATTCTGAAAAAATGACACATTTGAATTAATGTAACTATAACTTTTTTTATTTATTGAGTTATGTGTTATGGACGTTCTATATTATATGTTCGATGGATTTTATCCTATTGTGTTTGTATATGTTGTTTATTGCGTGTTTTATGTTGAGTTGTGTAGGTTGTGTGGTGTGTGTATAATTGTAGCTTTAAACAGGTTTTTAAAATTTAAAAATATATAAAAAATATGAAGAAATTTTTTGATGGAATTTCGACATAATGTTTATACATCAAAAATTTCTGACATACTTCCGACCAACTAAAGTTTTGTCGGAACAAATTTGACCCAAAGGTTTCCTACGGAATCACCTTATGTCGGAAATACGTCAAAAATTTCTGACTTATTTTCGACCAAAGTTGATTCGTCGGAATAATTTGACCCATAGGTTTCTGACAGATTATATGTAAGTCGCAAATACGTTGGAAAGTTTTGACATTTTTTCGACAACTTAAGTTTCGTCGGAACATATTTGACCCACATATTTTGATGGAATAAATTTAAGTCAGAAATACGTCAGAAATTACCGACGTATTTTCGACCACCATTTTGTTGTCGGAACTGAATTGGCCTATAATTTTCCGACGAAACCAATTTCATTCAGAAATACGTCAAAAACTTCTGACGTATTTTTGACCATATTATGTTTCCTCGGAACTAATTTGACCCATAGATTCCGACGGAGTAAATTTCGGTCAGAAGAACGTTGGAAATTTTCAACGTATTTCGACCAACATTTGTTTCGTCGGAACTAATTTGACCCACAGGTTTCCGACGGATTATTTTTTAGTCAGAAATAGGTCAAAAAAAATTGACATATTTTCGACCAACTTATGTGTCGTCGAAAATGATAATCTGACATAAATTGGCGATGAAAATTTTGACAGAATTATTTTGTCGGTAATTTCTGACGGAATTAAAATACGTCAGAAATTAGCGACCTAATTTTTCCAATGTCCTAATTCCATTGGAAACACGTCGAAAATACGTCGGAAATGCCATTTCCGACAGATTTGTGATGTATTTTCGATGGAATTAGGACGTTGGAAAAATTAATTTTTCTTGTAGTGGAATCTAGAAACCAGTCAATTGGTTAGGCCATCACCAAGTCGACTCGGAAGCCTTACAAGTTAACTTGGTCCAGACAGACAGAACTGACTGTTCCATTCAGAACTTGAGCAAGTCGACTTGGAGAATGGGACAAGGCGACTTGCGTTGTTAACCAGTATTGTCGTTTGTCTAGGCTATGCTACAAGTCGACCCGGACGCCTCAGCAAGTCGACTTGTGCCGGACCCGATCTTAAGCGAATCAGAAAATGATCCGTTTTGGTACGAGATCCAATATCCAATCATTTGAACTGTTAGGGTACGAGGTAGAAAGTTTCAAAAGGCGGGAAACTTCATATTATCCTAACAGATTTCAGTTCGTGTAAGGATCAGTGGATTCTCTCTGACAGAATCTATGAAAGGGTAGTTTTGAATGTTTGTTGCACAACAACTCAGTGAGATAAAGTGGTAACAACCCAGAGAAAAATAGGCATGGTGCATTCTAGGAGAAAAAGGAAGAGGGAGCAGCCAAGGCAGATGCACAGCTAGCTTGAAGAAGAAGAAGAGAGAAACGAGAAAGCAACACGATCAGAATGACGTGCACCCAAGGAGAAGAAAGAAGAAAAGCTGTGAGAAGGTCTTGAACCAGAAAGAGGACAATTGAAGGAGGAAGAGCAGCGAAGTCATCAGATACCCTCGCTTGCTTGAAAACCAATGACTGAGAATCCAAGCTGCGCAGGAGAAGTTCTTCATCAGATCGAGATATTCATTCTATCGGGAGAAACTTTCTTATTCGATCTGTATTCAAACTTATTTTCTTTGTCTCTTTCTTTGTCTTTAATTATTGCTGATGTTGATTCCTACTCTTGTAGTAGGGTGGACGGATTGAGCATTGGGTGCTCAGATCTGGGTTCAAGATGTGAGACAACGGGTTTGAGAGGGGGTTCCTCTCGGTTGTCAAGCTATGAGTCAGCGATCCTTAAGCTGTGATATCAGTGGTTATAAGCTGTGTATCAACGGTTTGTTAAGGGTGTGATCCCCTATTCTGGTGTTTGGCACTAGTGAAGCCTCACTTGGGTTGAGTGGAGGGTGGACGTATGTAATATCCCGGACCTTTCGGATCCTTCTTCGTGGGTCCCGGATCTGGTTTTCAGAGTGTCTGGCTTTTTTGTGTCCGAAATTTCGTTACAGACATCTTTCGTGTTCGGATCGGCGCGATCCGGAGTCATTTCGGAGGTCCGGAGACGTTCCGCGGCTTTTCCGCATGTGTTTTCCGATTCCCGGTGTGTGTTTCGACTTTTTCTTCGGAAGCTCGCTGCGGGCGAATCGGGCGGTTCCCCCAGGCACGAGTGGTACCGTTGCGATCGGTGAGTTCCGAGGATTCCGGAAATGTATTTTTCTATTTTTCGGTATTTTTTCGAAAATCGGATTTTCTATATAATCCCATTTTCTTTTCTTTTTTCTTTTCTTCTTTCTCTTTCTTCTTCTTCTTCCTCCTTCCTTCCCCAGCCGTGGCCGCCCTCCTCTCTCCCTCTCTCTCCCATTCGGGCGCGGTGAGCCCCTCCCCGGCTGTTGACGGCGGCAGGGCGACGGCGCAGACGCGTGGGTGGCGGCGAGGCGAGCTCGTGGGCGTGCGTCAAGCGTGGGAAGCGTGGGGAGGCGAGGTTTCTAAAAGCGTTCTTCGCGATTCGTGGGTGATTCGGCGGAGCATTCGCTTCATTGAGGTAGGGTGACGTTCCTTAGCCTCTTGCCGATCTTTTCCGTGATTTATAGGCCGAGGGGAGGCCGAGAGGGGCTTGTTTGAGCATGCTTGGGGTTTTTCCATGTTTTGGGGAGAGTAGCCCGATCTATGGATTTGATGCATGAATTCGCGTTTTGATGGCCTAGAATCATGCTGGGGGTCCCCAGGGGTCTTCCCCTTTGATTTCCCCCTCTCCGGTGGAGGTATGGGGGCGTGGATGGTGTTTTTGGCCGTTTCCCGCCGTTCTCGGTTTTCCGAGATGATAGCGGTCTACCAGTGGCCGCGTTCACTGGTAGCGGTCAGGTGGGGACCGCCTTCACCAAGGTTTTTGACCCTTGGGGCTTGTTCTGTCGGCAGGCGGTCGCGGTCTTGCGACTGACCGCGACTGCTGGTGGCGGTCAGGGGGCGACCGCTTTCACCATGGGGTCCGGCACGGTCTTCGACATGGTTTTTTGACCGTTGGAGTCTGGTCGCGGTCTCCCGGAGACCGCTATCAGGTGAACACGGTCATCAGGCGACCGCATTCACTTTTCGCACACCAGGGTGGTCGCGGTCCCAGGAGGACCGCGACTAGGTGGTAGCGGTCCTGGGTCGACCGCGACCACGGGAGGCGGTCCTCCGGTGACCGCGACTCCTTTTCCTTGCCAATTTGAGTCCCGGACGAGCTAGTCTCGATCCCTGTGCTGACCCGTGGTCCGACTGATGCGGGGCATCATGTGGGGGCTACACGTGGGGGTGCCGTGGGGTCCCGGGAGGTGGTGACTCCGATTTGTGTCACCGTGCGTTAGTGAGGGTACAAGGAGCCTCCCTCGTACCTGTGGTTACGACGTTATTTTCCATGACTTGAGAGTCTACTCCTTCAGTGACCCTCCACTAGTCGTAGCCTACCAGTACGCGTGTGCTGGTCGCACCAGGGAGTGGTGTACGGGCCGACCTTTAGAGACTGTTTGTGGACCGGTTACCGTTGGGCCCCACGTCTTGCAGCCAGAGTCCGGCTGAGGGGAAAACCGGTCAGAGGGCCAGACCAGGGACGCGCGGTCTGTGTGTGCACACGTGGTTGGGGGCGGTTGGACCCACGTCGACGGGCGTGACCCCAGCTAGTCACTTGTTGTGGTTACTTGTACGGTGTCTGCGCCTCGCGTAGGAGCTACCACGTCAGGCGGTTCACCTGCGGTACGGTGTAAGACGTCAGGGGACGCTACCGGCTGTGCTTCTAGTGGGTGGTACTCCTGTCGAGTACGGAGTGACGGACTGTCAGTCGTGTGTTTCCGACCTTCGGGTTTTGTCGGGTTGGCCGTTGAGCTTCGGTCTTCTTACCGTGGCACGGGTGTCGGTGTGCGTGCCATGGGACCTTTGTTTTGTAGAGTACAGGGCTCTCTTTTCCGAGGTACTCTCCTACCGCTAGTGTAGTGGTTTCATGTTTTACGAGGTAGGGTTCGAGTGATCCCTACTGAGTCTTGTTCTGAGACTCATTCCCTGCGTGTTTTCACCATGTTTCAGGTGAGGCGCCGCCCCAGGGGAGCGCGTCTGGGGTGCAGCGTGGTGCGGGTGCCCAGAGGTAGTGCCAGAGGTCAGAGCCGGGGTATGCCCCGTGTAGCTGTACTTTTCTTCCTTGTCACTGTACTAGTCGTGGACTATTGTTACTGTTGTTACTATTTTCTATTGTGGACCATGTAAAATGTTAATTTATTTCCTGCTTAATATTATAACTGTTTAATTTCCGTAATTATTTCTGATACTTGTGTAGTCTCCACACCATCCTTTTAACCCTTCCGAGTCTTCGGGCTCGTGGGTGGCGGTGCGAGTCTCGGGTTATCGGGCCTTCCCGGTAATCGGATTCTCGGGTCGTTACAGCTGGTATCAGAGCGCGGTTGTGGAATTACATGAGAATCATAGGTAATTGTAGTGGTCCACTAGTCCACAGCGATGATGTACAGGTGACGCTGGCATTGGGCATCGTGTGTTTTTCTTGACCTTGCCGTTTTCGTGTTTTCTGTCTTTTGCTTCAGGAGCGAGTATGGCGCCGAGGAGGAGCTCTCGCTCTCAGCAGGGGCAGTCGGCTGGAGGCCAGGAGATCCAGCAGGGGGTCCAGAGGGACCAGGAGGAGCTTAGCAGAGCGCCACCGGGGGCTACCGAGGCCGCGGATGCTGCGAGAGTTCCGGGGGCCGAGGATTTCTTCCGTGGCATGTACCAGCTTATGTCTCAACAGTTCGGCGGAGAGGCTGGTGAGGGCTCGTCAGCTAGGGGTGGGCCAGGCCGAGCAGTGAGGGACTTCATGTAGTTCCATCCGCCTTACTTTAGCGGCCAGGCAGACCCTGATGCGGCTCATGATTGGCTTGATGAGATGGAGCGGGTGTTCAGTTCTGCGAAGAGTGCTGCCGAGGACAGAGTGGTGTTGGCCTACAACCAGTTACAGGGTACGGCTCGGAGGTGGTGGTCTTCCGAGTGGAAGACGTCCTTTCAGCTTCGTCCACTTGAGCAGATCGAGTGGGATGACTTCCTTAGCGCTTTCGAGCGTACGTACTGTCCAGATATTGTTGCTACGCAACGGATGCGGGAGTTTCTGGAGCTGGTGCAGGGTGACATGTCCGTGTTGCAGTACAGGGCCTGATTTGTCGAGCTGGGTCGGTACGCACCTCACATCATGGAGCATGAGAGGGTGAGGACCACGCAGTTTGTACAGGGCTTGAGGCTGGAGCTGAGGCACCATCTGATCGCGAATGGGGCCACTGATCTAGAGACAGCGTCTCGTGTTGCGGTTTCTTTGGAGATGGATATGCAGAGGACTCGAGGACCGATCAGCCAGGGGCAGTCCTTGTCAGGTCGCAGCCAGCAGTCGGCTACCCAGCAGCAGGGTTTCTTCCAGCATGCGTCGGGTGGTTAAGGAGTACCGGCATCGGCAGCTTCGGTGACAGGATCTGCGTCCTTCGGCTCGAAGGTCAAGAAGTTCTTCAAGAAAGGGTTTGGCAAGAGGAAGTCCAGGGACCAGGGGCAGGCTTCATCGGGCAGTGTACAGCAGCCGGTTCCTTTGCAGCGTCAGGGATCAGTGGGTGGATCGCGAGGACCTTGTGCACGGTGTGGTGGGACCCACCCAGGCAGGCAGTGCGCGGCGTCGATCATCTGTTTTCGGTGTGACCAGCCAGGGCATATGGTGCGTGACTGTCCCCAGAGGCCGCCACAGTAGTAGGTTCCCCAGCAGCAGAGGCAGCAGCAGCAGCAGGGACAGTATCCGCCGCTACCCAGGTCAGCTAGTGTGGGAGGCAGGCAGAGAGCTCGGGGCCAGATCACGCACATGACCAGGGCATAGGCAGAGGCGTCGCAGCTCGTGGAAGGTACCGTTCAGATTTTGGGTTGTGCGGCTTGAGTTTTGTTTGATTCTGGCGCGTCTCATTCGTTTATTTCAGAGGATTTCGCGTCGAGCATCGAGGAGCCGGTGACCCAGTTGTCCTGTGATTTAGCAGTGGAGTTGCCTTCGGGTGACTTTATGATCACTCAGTATTGCTTCGATCAGGTTCGGTTTGGATCGATGGGCGGAGTATGCCAGGCAGGTTGTATGCGTTGCATCTTCGGGATTACGATGTGATTCTAGGTATGGATTGGCTCGAGACTCATGGAGCGGTGGTGGATTGTGGGATGAAGAGGGTCTACTTCCAGCATCCGAGCAAGCGGACCTTCTATTTCCAAGGTATCCGTTCCACCTCTTCTCGATTCCTTATCTCTGCTATTCGAGCCCGTCGGTTGCTTGATTCTGGTTGTCAAGGTTTTCTCACGTCCGTGGTTGTGTCTGACCGGATGGAGCCGAATGTCGAGGACATTTCGGTGGTGTGCGAATTTCTCAACGTTTTTCCCGAGGAGTTGCCTGGATTACCTCCCCAGCGGGAGATCGATTTCGTGATCGAGATTGTGCCTGGTACGGGACCTTTGGCGAAGGCTCCCTACCATATGGCCCCCGCTGAGTTGAGGGAGTTGAGGGCGCAGTTGCAGGAACTGTTGGCCAAGGGGTACGTTCGTCCTAGCTTTTCCCCTTGGGGTGCGCCCGTGTTGTTTGTGAAGAAGAAGGACGGTAGTCTGCGGTTGTGCATTGACTATCGGCAGCTGAATGAAGTGACCATTAAGAACAAATATCCGTTGCTGCGGATCGAGGATTTGTTCGACCAGCTTCAGTCCGCGCGAGTGTTCTCGCGGATCGATTTGCGGTCCGGTTACTATCAGCTGAGAATTCGCGAGTCCGATGTGGAGAAGACTGCATTCAGTATGAGGTACGGGCATTATGAGTTTCTGGTGATGCCGTTTGGGCTCACCAATGCCCCTGCAGCCTTCATGGACTTGATGCAGAGGGTGTTTCATCCGTATTTGGACCAGTTCGTGGTCATCTTCGTGGATGACATCCTTGTTTATTCGCAGTCTGCTGAGGAGCATGCGTACCATTTGGGTGTGGTGCTGCAGACGTTGCGAGATCACCAGTTGTATGCGAAGCTCAGCAAGTGCGAGTTTTGGCTCAGCGAGGTGTACTTTCTGGGGCACGTGATTTCTGGTGATGGCATTTCCGTGGACCCCGCCAAGGTCGAGGCAGTAATGCAGTGGCCGAGGCCGAGGTCGGTGACGGAGATCCGGAGTTTCTTGGGACTTGCGGGTTATTATCGCCGGTTTATCCAGGATTTTTCTCGCATTGCGACCCCGATGACTAGACTCACGCAGAAGGATGTGCCTTTCGTCTGGTCTGAGGAGTGTGAGCAGAGCTTCAGGGAACTGAAGAGATTGCTCACCTCGGCTCCGGTGTTGGTCTTGCCTTCTGGTTCGAGAGGTTTCGTGGTGTGTACAGATGCTTCCGGGGTCGGATTGGGTGCTGTTCTGATGCAGCATAGTAGAGTGGTGGCTTATGCATCTCGGCAGCTAAAGCCCCACGAGGAGAACTACCCTACCCATGACCTTGAGTTGGCGGCGGTGATCTTCGCGCTGAAGATCTGGAGGCATTATTTGTACGGCGAGAAGTTCGAGGTGTTTACTGACCATCAGAGTTTGAGATATGTGTTCTCGCAGAGAGATCTGAACCTCAGGCAAAGGCGTTGGATGGAGTTCATGAAGGATTATGACTTCACCCTATCTTATCAACCGGGCAGAATGAATGTCGTTGCTGATGCCTTGAGTCGGAAGGTTGCGGTCAGTACCTTGATGCTGAGGAAGTGGAGTCTCTGGGAACAAATGCCCGAGGTATCTTTTAGGCTCAAGATTCCCTAGGAGCCAGGGTTGGCAGTGCTTGCGAGTCTGACTGTCACTCTTTCTATCCGTCGTCAGGTGACAAAGGCTCAGCATGCGGACCCTGAGTTGCCCCGGATTCTGGTGATGGCTGATGTGGAGCTCGGTGAGGACGGTGCTACGAGGTTTCGCGGCAGGCTGTACGTCCCAACGGAGGAGCAGGTTCGTCGTACGGTGTTACGCGAGGCTCATGGGAGTAGGTACACTGTGCACCCGGGTGCGATGAAGATGTATCGGAACTTGCGGAGGCAGTTCTGGTGGCCTGGCATGAAGAGAGATGTCGCAGAGTTTGTGGCCATGTGCCTGATCTGTCAGCAGGTGAAGGCGGAGCATTAACGACCAGGAGGTACTCTCCAGCCCTTGGATGTTCCTACTTAGAAGTGGGATCATGTGACCACGGATTTTGTGGTGGGGTTGCCGAGGATCCCGAGTGGGCAAGATAGTATTTGGTTGCTGGTTGATCGGCTGACGAAGGTGACGCGGTTGCTACCGGTCAAGGTCAGCTGGAGCGTGTCTAAGTTGGCTCGTCTTTATGTGGAGAGGATCGTGCCGTTGCATGGGGTTCCCATTTCGATCGTGTCGGATCGGGATCCGCGCTTCACTTCTGGATTCTAGAGGAGTTTCCAGCGAACTCTTGGCACGAAGTTGGCATTTAGCTCGGCGTATCATCCTCAGTCAGATGGTCAGTCTGAGAGGACCATTCAGACCTTGGAGGACATGCTGAGATCCTGCTGCCTGGAGTGGCAGGGGAGTTGGATTCATCACCTACCGTTGGTGGAGTTTGCCTATAACAACAGCTATCATTCGAGCATCGGCATGGCTCCTTATGAGGCATTGTATGGGTGTCCTTGTCGGACTCCACTTGATTGGTTTGAGGTGGGTGAGCGTGTTTTGACGGGACCGAAATTGGTGCAGTAATGTGTGGACGTTGTGCACCTGGTTCGTCAGAACATGTTGGCGGCCCAGAGTCGGCAGAAGAGCTATGCTGACCGTAGGAGGCAGCCCCTCGAGTTCGCCGTGGGCGATCATGTGTTCTTGAGAGTTTCTCCGATGAAGGGGGTGATGCGTTTTGGACGGCGTGGGAAGTTGAGTCCCCGCTATATTGGTCCTTTCGCGATTGTGGAGCGCATCGGTGAGGTTGCTTACCGGTTGCAGTTACCTCCTGAGTTGGCGTCGGTGCATGACGTGTTCCACGTCTCGATGTTGCAGAAGTATATGCTCGATGACTCTCACGTGCTCGAGTTTTCGGTTTGGCCTGAGGTGACTCCAGACCTTTCTCTCCCAGAGTTTCCGATCCGCGTGGAGGATAGGCGAGAGCAGCGCCTGCGGAACAAGGTCATTCCCTTGGTAAAGGTCGTGTGGCAGCGACACTCTGGTGGTGAGGCTTCTTGGGAACGTGAGGACGAGATGCGTCAGCAGTTCCCGTATCTGTTTGAGTGAGTCTTCCTCTTCTTTCCCCTTTGGTTGTTCTCAATTTCGAGGACGAAATTCCTTAAGGGGGGAGGGCTGTAATATCCCAGACCTTTCGGATCCTTCTTCGTGGATCCCGGATCTGGTTTTCGGAGTGTCCGGCTCTGTTGTGTTCGAAATTTCGTTTCGGACATCTTTCGTGTTCGGATCAGCACGATCCGGAGTCATTTCAGAGGCCCGGAGACGTTCCGCGGCTTTTCCGCATGTGTTTTCCGATTCCCGGTGTGTGTTTCGGCTTTTTCTTCGGAAGCTCGCTGCGGGCGAATCAGGCGGTTCCCCCAGGCACGAGTGGTACCGTTGCGATCGGTGCGTTCCGAGATTCCGGAAATGTATTTTTCTATTTTTCGGTATTTTTCCAAAAATCAGATTTTCTATATAATCCCATTTTCTTTTCTTTTTTCTTTTCTTCTTTCTCTTTTTTCTTCTTCTTCTTCCTCCTTCCTTCCCCAGCCGTGGCCGCCCTCCTCTCTCCCTCTCTCTCCCATTCGGACGCGGTGAGCGCCTCCCCGGCTGTTGACGGCGGCAGGGCGACGGCGCGGACGTGTGGGTGGCGGCGAGGCGAGCTCGTGGGCGTGCGTCAAGCGTGGGAAGCGTGGGGAGGCGAGGTTTCTAAAAGCGTTCTTCGCGATTCGTGGGTGATTCGGCGGAGCATTCGCTCCATTGAGGTAGGGTGACGTTCCTTAGCCTCTTGCCGATCTTTTCCGTGATTTATAGGCCGAGGGAGGCCGAGAGGGCTTGTTTGAGCATGCTTGGGATTTTTCCATGTTTTGGGGAGAGTCGCCCGATCTATGGATTTGATGCATGAATTCGCGTTTTGATGGCCTAGAATCATGCTAGGGGTCCCCAGGGGTCTTCCCCTTTGATTTCCCCCCTCTCCGGTGGAGGTATGGGGGCGTGGATGGTGTTTTTGGCCGTTTCCCGCCGTTCTCGGTTTTCCGAGATGATAGCGGTCTACCAGTGGCCACGTTCACTGGTAGCGGTCAGGTGGGGACCGCCTTCACCAAGGTTTTCGACCGTTGGGGCTTGTTCTGTCGGCAGGCGGTCGCAGTCTTGCGACTGACCGTGACTGCTGGTGGCGGTCAGGGGGCGACCGCTTTCACCATGGGGTCCAGCACGGTCTTTGACACGGTTTTTTGACCGTTGGAGTCTGGTCGCGGTCTCCCGGAGACCGCTATCAGGTGAACACGGTCATCAGGCGACTGCATTCACTTTTCGCGCACCAGGGTGGTCGCGGTCCCAGGAGGACCGCGACTAGGTGGTAGCGGTCCTGGGTCGACCGCGACCACGGGAGGCAGTCCTCCGGTGACCGCGACTCCTTTTCCTTGCCAATTTGAGTCCCGGACGAGCTAGTCTCGATCCCTGTGCTGACCCGTGGTCCGACTGATGCGGGGCATCATGTGGGGGCTACACGTGGGGGTGCCGTGGGGTCCCGGGAGGTGGTGACTCCGGTTTGTGTCACCGTGCGTTAGTGAGGGTACAAGGAGCGTCCCTCGTACCTGTGGTTGCGATGTTGTTTTCCATGACTTGAGAGTCTACTCCTTCAGTGACCCTCCACTAGTCGTAGCATACCAGTACGCGTGTGCTGGTCGCACCAGGGAGTGGTGTACGGGCAGACCTTTAGAGACGGTTTGTGGACCGGTTACCATTGGGCCCCACGTCTTGCAGCCAGAGTCCGGCTGAGGGGAAAACCGGTTAGAGGGCCAGACCAGGGACGTGCGGTCTGTGTGTGCACACGTGGTTGGGGGCGGTTGGACCCACGTCGACGGGCGTGACCCCACCTAGTCACTTGTTGTGGTTACTTGTACGGTGTCTGCGCCTCGGGTAGGAGCTACCACGTCAGGCAGTTCACCTGCGGTGCGGTGTAAGAAGTCAGGGGACGCTACCGGCTGTGCTTCTAGTGGGTGGTACTCCTGTCGAGTACGGAGTGACGGACTGTCAGTCGTGTGTTTCCGACCTTCGGGTTTTGTCGGGTTGGCCGTTGAGCTTCGGTCTTCTTACCGTGGCACGGGTGTCGGTGTGCGTGCCATGGGACCTTTGTTTTGTAGAGTACAGGGCTCTCTTTTCCGAGGTACTCTCCTACTGCTAGTGTAGTGGTTTCACGTTTTACGAGGTAGGGTTCGAGTGATCCCTACTGAGTCTTGTTCTGAGACTCATTCCCTGCGTGTTTTCACCGTGTTTCAGGTGAGGCGCCGCTCCAGGGGAGCGCGTCTGGGATGCAGCGTGGTGCGGGTGCCCAGAGGTAGTGCCAGAGGTCAGAGCTGGGGTATGCCCCGTGTAGCTGTACTTTTCTTCCTTGTCACTGTACTAGTCGTGGACTATTGTTACACTTGTTACTATTTTCTATTGTGGACCATGTAAAATGTTAATTTATTTCCTGCTTAATATTATAACTGTTTAATTTCCGCAATTATTTCTGATACTTGTGTAGTCTCCACACCATCCTTTTAACCCTTCCGAGTCTTCGGGCTCGTGGGTGGCGGTGCGAGTCTCGGGTTATCGGGCCTTCCCGGTAATCGGATTCTCGGGTCGTTACAATGTAGGTCTCGGGGTAGAGACCGAACGACCTTAAAAATCATCTGTCCATTGTGTTGTGGTTTGCATGTTGTGTGATTGCCATCTTGCTCTGTTAGACGCATGCATAGGACCACTTAACTGTGCCATATATGACTTACACTTTCTATTTACCTACTTAGAGTGTTTGATTTTATTTCTCCAGCAGTTTTGTTTTAATTGGGGGCAGATCTATTCACCCCCCTCTAGATCAGCCTTTTCACACCTAACATGACGTATATTCTTCCCTTGGCGTCAAGACCTTCCGTCTAAGCCAAGTAGCTGAGCGTCACGACATTCCATTGAAGCCGACAACTATTCTACCCTCGACGTCATGACATTCCGTCAAAGCCGACAGATATCCTACCTTTGGCCCAAACCTTCCATCTAAACCAATGAACAAAATGTCCCCCTTGCTTCGGCACCAGACACCTTGTCTAAAGCTAACAAATATGTTGCCTGTGGCCCAGACCTTCCATCCTTGCCAATGAAGACTCCCCTTAGTTAACACCAACCCCTAGTCCTGCCAGGATTCACCCCACTCCTTTGGCTCAAACATTTCATCTAAGTCAATATATAAAACCCTTCTTTCTTTGCTTTGGCATTGATCCCATGCCTACAAATAATCAACTTAAAAATATGTTTATCAAACCCTTAAATAAAAAGAAGAAAAGAAGAAAAAATATCTTGTATGATCTTAATTTTGGATGTTTGTTCATTCTACTTGCATGCTTGCTTGTATAGTTTAATACACTTCCCTTGATCTTTCTAAGACTATACCTCCTTGCTAAATAATGTTGCCCTGATTCTGGACAAGCGTGAGTCATGTCCTATACTAAGAGGGAGAAACCAATTTTGGTGAGTGCATACATTAAGGGGAGAGTCATACCTATGTCTCTAGCATAATTCACAAAATACATCTGAAAAAGAACTCCCACACCTTGCACATAATGTGATTAATGACTTCTAACCATAGGGATTTTAGAAGTTCTTCCTAACACTTTGTTGATGCTCGAATTCCTACATGAACACGAAGAGTAATCGTGAGGAAAAAGCTGTCTGCCCCCTAAAAAAATAATGAATAAGTGGAATATGGACCCTAGTAACCGAGTCTCTCCACTGAACAAGTGAGGAGCCTCGCATAAAATGGTGAAGTAAATTTTTACAGTCAAAAAAAAAAGAAAAGAAGTGATGGATCCTAGTAACCGAGTCTCTTCATTGAACAAATAATGAGTCTTACGTCAAACAGAGAAGTCCAAAAAAATTAAAATAAACAAGGGGGTTGTGTGAAGGTACCAAAAGTCGAGAACCTGAAATGTAAGTGTAGACAATATAGGAGTAATCTTCTAGTGTTAATTAGAAAGTCTGCATATCCCTATGTTTAAGGTTCATTACACATATCCCTACACTTCCACATTATGGTGTAATTGTGTTGGGTGTAGATTGTGACTTTGTCTATATACATGGTTATGCGGTATTCTCTTTATGAATGCACATCCTCATTAGTTATGCTTCATGAACTGCACTTTGCCTATGAATCATGTGCGTTGTTCTTATCCCACTCCCACCAGAGGGGAGATATTCTACATATTTACTCTATGTTTGTTCTTGAGGAATGCTTGCATGCTTGAGTGAAATTTCATAAAATAATCAACAATTGAACTAAAAAATAAAAAAATAAAAAATATGTATAATAAAAAAAGAAGTCATATCATAGGCACTAGAAAACCCCATCAAGGAGAGTATGCCTGCAAAAAGGGAGGGTCGCCACAAGCTCCAGAACCCCTTATAAACAGAAAATGATGACAGAAGAGAGAAAAAGCAGTAAGGAGAAAGGGAGGCTACACTCACAAGCCCCGCTCATTTGTCCCTTATTTGTAAAACTTGCGGGTGGGGGGCATTTGTTGACACCTAAAAAATTGGCATCGAGAGCAATGGGCCTTGCCAAGTCAAACGAGGGCAGAATTAAAAGAAAATATCCCAAAATGGTGACAAAAATATTTTTCAAAGCCTCGTTCGGGCAGAACCAAGTCGGACAATCTCTAGCGGCTTGAAGACGTCATGGTCTGATGACTGGAGCTGTCTAAAAGGCCTGATGAAGCACTAATTTGATCAAAAGGAGTGATACGGCGTAAGTAGAAAGTTGCATCGTATCACTTCAATAATCAAAGAAAATGCCCCAAGGGTGGCTGTTGAGGCACTTTTCACCCCCTATCTAAGTAGAGCCAAGCTAACGGGCCTGGACCATTCAGTAGCAGCTCAGCCTGGTGACCAGAGCGACCCGAAGGCAATGGTACGGCACCAACACTATTCAAAATAGTGATATTACGTCAGTTTGATGGCGTTAAATCAATGCAAAATTGAAGAAAATGCTCCAAAGGTGGTTGCCAAAATGTTGCCAGGCACCATCAAGGTGAAGTCAAGCTGGGTAGGCCCCAAAGCCTCAACGGCGCAAGGTTTCTTCCTCGTCGAATTAACACGGGCTCGTTATGGATAATTTTTATTCCACATCACAAAATAACAAAAAATTATCCAGCATTTCCATGCATGCATTAATATATATTTCAGTCCATCGGGCCCTTTCTCCTGGCGATTAATCAGGAGTTTTCTCTCCTCGGGAAGATGTAATTAACATCGCGATCTTTATGGTGCAGTGGGTTTGAGTACCGACTCAATACCCACTATAGATCGTTTAGTAAGTCAGACGGCGTGCACACCTTAGCGACTCCAAGCCTTTCGGTCTTTGGAGTCTGAATAAACTGTCACCTCGTGATTGACACGCCTAGGCAAAATAAATAAATAAATAAATAAATAAATAATAAAGAATAAAATATTTCCCACATTCAGCCATCCGACAAAAGACTTCTCTTATTCCGTTTCAACCTCCACGTCAGTGAGACATGGATATCTTTATATTAATTCTAAATCAAATTGTATGCAATATGAATGCATCACTACCTTAAATGACTAGAAGAAGGACAAACAACTTATGTACATAAAAAATGTGAGTTGAGGACTTACTCAACATAAGGTTCAATCTCAATACAATTCATAAGGATATAGATCTATGCGACATAGAACTCTCTTTCTTCGAACATGCGAGTCAAGCAACGTCCGAACGCACGTCTTAGATACTTAAATACAGAGAGCCAGTCGGACGCAACAGACTCTCCCCCATCATCATTACGTGGAGGTTGAGCACAACGAGTTTGTACCTCTGGTTCAAACTACATCAAACAAAAGTTTGATATTTTTCAATAATGTATGCCTCGATATTCAAACTCCCCTCTTTCGCCTTGTTGTGAACTTTCATTTTTAGTTTATGCATGCACCTACAACAACAATTCAGATGAGAATGACATGCATATCATACACAAGTAGTAATTGTAAGAAAAAATTAATATTCTAGTATGCCTCTCAAATGAAAACATCTATCGAAATTGTACTAGCCCTCCGACTTTAGTCTCGTATGGTAAATGGATAATCAGGTATTCCATCGAATCAAAGAATACGGTAGGAAATATCTTCTCTTACTTTTAAACCATCGTGACCACATTCTCTTCAATAGTTTGCACATCCCAAATTCTGAATTCTAATCCACATAAAATCTCAAAAAATAGACTCAACTTGTTAAGTGCTCCCCATATAGGCTTCGGTAACAAGTTGTAGAATGCAAACCAGTCTTTGCATAAACACATGGCAGTCATAACTTTTCATTCCATATACTTTCTCCTCATTAACATTCATACAACGGACAATGTTGGACACATCCATCTGGGAATCTCAACTATTTCAGCCACTGGCACACTTCGTCGATCTGCTTATCCCCAAGCATGTAAGTCACTTTAGGTTGCACAACTTTTCTTATTTGGTCCTGTAGTTTAAGCTCTAGGTGTTTAAGAAGCAATTTTAAATCCATAAGCACTTTGGCATTGTCCTTTGTTTTATCTTTTATATCTATGATGGTGTTGAACACATTATCAAAAATATTTTTCTCGACATGCATGACATCCAAGCTGTGTTATACAAGAAGGGTTGACCAGTAAAATAATTCCCAAAAGATGTTTTTCTTCACCCAATTGTCATCCTTTCCAAATTTAGAGAGTTATTGTGTGCTACTGTCCAGTTGTCCTATATCTGGTTAGTATTGCACCTGTGCTACCATATGTCGACCAGACACCCATTGTAAGTATGTTTCATCCATTTCAATTTTGTTCTTCTGGAATATGTCCTTTTGCCTTTGAAAAGGATGCTCACTTGGTAGAAATCACTGGTGGCAATCAAACCAGCATGATTTACTAGCATGTTTCAGTACAAATAATTTGGTATCGTCCATACAATAAGGGCATGCCAACTTTCCATATATGCTCTAACCAAATAACATTCCATATGTGGGGAAGTTACTTATTGTCCACATCAGTGCACCCTTCATGGTGAAATTTTGCTTTGTAGATGCATCTTAAGTAACAACTCCATTAGTCCATAACAATTTTAGCTCATTAATCAAGTGTCTGAGATATATATCTATTTTTTCCCAAACTTTTTGGACCAGAAATCACTAAGGATAAGAATGGATTCTCTCACTTCATGCACATGTCTGACAGAAAGTTGTATGGTGTCATGAACACTAGCCAACACGAATAAGACGTCACTGAACCACCAAATGGATTGAAGCCATTAGTGCATAAACTCATCATAACATTATGCAGCTCCCTTGAGAAAGTAGAATGAGGATGGTTGAAGTGAGTCCAAACTTCATCATTGACAAGATGACTGATTATATCATCAACACAACATACTCTTTCCACATGTCATCTCATATGTCGAGCTGTCTTTGATGACATATATATCCAATGTAGTCTAAGCGTGAGAGAGAAGTATCGCATTGACTTGTAAGGTACATCATTTTACTTTGAATTTCACCCTCTCTTAGGTTTGAATCTATTATGATGATAAATAAAACATGATCTCTTTGTAATATAACATACAGTGATTAAGACATGCATCTATCTTCACATATCTAAGCCCTATCTCATTAGCCATCTTCATTACATGATAACAATTTTCAGGCAGTTTCTCATCTCGAGACAACGTACTCTTGATGAGGAGGATGAGATGGTCAAAACAACTCTCACTAATATGAAATTTAGATTTCAAGTTCAGCAACTATGAGACCACAGATAACCAAGTGTGCTATTGACAACCATCCCACAGCAGCTCATCAGCATCCCCAAGTAATTGATAAAATCTTTCAACCGTCTTGTTCTACACTTCTTCATTGTATACATGTTCCTCATGAACATTTAAAGCTGAGACCAGCAGCATCTACAACCATATCCACATACGTAGTTGTGCCTACAACATTGGCGAGCTCATACGACCAGACATCCTCACCATAGCACATCCAATTCATATGACCTTTCATAAACCATTTCCTATACAAATGACGTTGCACCTCCCATGGTGAAATCCACTTCAAGTTTTTACAAACTGAGCAAGGGCATCGGATGTGACCCTCACGGTCTACTGCTTCACTTGGATTCTAATGCAAGCAGATGCTTGTCGTTAAAAGTACCGCGCTCAATTTCAAAATATTATCGCACTCACTAACAAGCAAATTTTAGATTAAGTATAAGGTGGTGAATACGGGTCGATCTCACGAGAGGCAAAATTATTTTAAGGTTGAAAAAACTTGTATTTTTTAGACCAAAATTTTGAGTGAGTTTGAAAATAAAATTGCAATAAAAGAAATCTAACTAGAGAAATTTGGAGGGTTGAAGGGAGAGAAAGTTGGAAGAGATAGAGAGAGAAAGAGAAAGAAAGACAATTACACAAATGAAATTTCTATTGCTAGAAGTTGAAATTACAAGATCTATAAAAATGAAAATTAAAAAATAAACTAAGAACAAAGAGGAAGAATTAGAGCCGGGAAATGATGAAGAACACCGCCGTCTCCTCTTCGCCGAGCCTTGGAGAGGGTCACCCCGCCTTGAGGAAGAACGCCGCTGTGAGAGGAAGATGGTAAGGAAGACGTCATTGTCCACGCCGTCGAGCCTTTGAACACCACCCCGCCTTGGAGTAGACACCGCCGTGAAAGGGAGATTGTAGAGGAGAGATCTAGGAGAGAAAGAGAGAGAGGTGTGTAGAGGCGTGAGGGCTAGTTAATGGAGGTTTAAGAGGTAAGAATGGTAATGGCAAGAGAGGGAAGAAGTGAGAACAAGAAAAGAGGCTCTATCTATGTAAAGGGAGAGGGCAAGAGAGAGATGTGAGGGCGCAAGAGAGAGAGGGTGCACTAAGGGTGAGAGGAGGAAGAAGAAAAAGCTGAAAAGGAAGGGGAGGGGGTGCACTAGGGAGAGTGAGAGAGAGAGAGAAAAGGAAATTCTATTAAAAAACACACCAGATAAAGAAATCCCTTTTTCTCCCTTCAAGGGGCTATTTATAGGGACAATGGGTGCAGTGGAGGGTGGAGATTGTATCAGAAGAAGATGGAGGGATGAGATTGAGAGAGGATATGGTGAAGGAGGGGAGAGAGGCTGGCCATGGATTAACACTCTCCAGCAGGCCTCGATGCCCTAGCCGCCGGCTCTCCTAGCCGCCGGCCATGGCTGGTGTTCAGGGGGAGCCTCCCCCCTCTGCAGATGCGGGCCTTCCTCTCCCTCCCTCTTCTTCAGTTCGTGGTCGCTCTTATGCACATACACTTATGGAATCCAACCAAACGTCGAGCATCTCCTTCCCGGTGAAACCTCCAGGTTTTACAGAGCTTGGGGAACCAGCTGTTTTCTTCACTAAGGCGGAGGTTCAGGTCTCGATGCAATGTCTTAATCTTGCTGTTATCACCAAGTGCGCGTATGGTCGGCCATCCTTTCCGGAGATCAAGGTTTGCTTAACACAGAGATTGCATATTGCTTCAGACTTCATTATTAGTCGATTGAATCCAAGGAACATCCTTATTCGCCTGGGGTGCGAGGCTGATTTTCTGAAGATCCTTATTAAGAAAAACCTCTATATTAAGGGTTTTCTTTTTCATTTCTTTTGTTGGACACCCAACTTTGATTTTGAGGCTGACCCTTCTGCAACCCCTGTTTGGATTGGTTTCCCTTCTCTTCTGGCTAATTTCTACCATGAAGACTTGATGCGATCTATTACAGGGAACATTGGTCCAGTTCTTAGAATTCATGATAAGACACTGGCAATGACAGATACATATGAGGCTCTTGCTTGTATGGAGTTGGATCTCTCTGCTCAGCACAAAGAGCGCCTATGGATTGATATGGGTGGTGATGGTTTCTGGCAACCCATCAACTATCATCGAGTTCCTCATCTGTGCTCCTTATGTCACAAACTTGGTCATCTGGAGGCTGACTGCAAGAAAAAATCAAGAAATTCTTCCAATCAATCAACGGGACCTCATGAAGGTGTTACACTGCCGGATGAAAGGAAACCTCGATAGGTTTTTAGACCTCGAACCAAAATTCAACATGATGTCGCTCAGGCAAACAGATTTACTATTTTGTAGTAGGACATTGTAGAGTTCGTGGAGCATGGAACGGCCCTTAACCCTCCAGCTCAAGGTGATCCCGTAAAGAGCATGGAGCAACAGTCACCTCTCGAAGGGTTCGTGGAGCCGGTGTCAGCAGCGTTGTCGAGTGCCTCTGTCTCCCTTAAGCCTACATCGACTCTACCGGCCCCAGAGTCGACGTAGACTGGGTCAGCGCGGCAATCGGGCAGTTGCTTGGTGTTGACTCCTTCAACTCTTATGCAGTAGCATACTAGTGCTGAGTCGATGCTTCCTTTTCTTGGGTCGACGCTAGACTTGTAGCATGCACCTTTGTTGTCAGCACAACCTGCCATTGAGTCGACCCACCTATCAGTTGAGTCTAGCCAGGGCGCCGAGCTCCATTCACTCCAAAATTTGGTTCTAAATATAACTTTTCAACCTGCACCTATTGTTGCTGCTGGTGGTGAGCTCCTGGGGCCCGCCCCTATTCTGGAAAAGGTGCTTTCAATTCTTCCTCCTAAAGACGCTCAGGAACTTGTTCCTACCCCTGGTCAGAGGACAGCACGGGTGTTCCGTGTGGACTTCTGAATATTAGTGGTGTTCCAATGTTGACGGGCATTGCCCTTAAAGCCAATCCACTGAATGATGATATTGTCTAGGTCCAGCGGAATTTTGTGGGTTCTCGTGTTACTTCTGAACTTGATAATCGTCGGTTTACCAGGTCTATGCTGCGTCGCAGCAGCTCCCTGAACTCGTCTTCAACCACTTCTGAAAGGCCTTATTTGGAACATTAGGGGGATTGCCAATAATCCCTCCATTAGCAGGCTGAAATTTTTGATTAAAAAGCACGACTTGCTTTTCATTGCTATCTTTGAACCTAAGATTGCTTCTGCTAAGATTCAAAAGTACATGAAGAAAATCAGAATGTAACATTGTATCTCTAGTATTTCTGATAGGGCTCGGATCTGGTTATTTTGGAAGCATCCACTAGATTTAAATTTAGTCCATTCCTCCTTCTTTGCTCTGACTGTCACCGCGGGCCCGTCCATGGCCACCCCTTTCTCCATGACTTTTATGCATGCCGGTTGTGCTCGGTAAGAGCGTTTGCCTTTGTGGGATGACTTGATTCACCTCTCTTCTACAATTCACCATCCTTCGCTGGTGGGAGGTGATTTCAACTGCATTCTGGATCCGGCTGAAAAGAGGGGGGGTCGTAATGCATTTGACAACTCAATGATGGATTTCCAGTCTTTCATCTTTGCAACTGAAATTGAAGATGTGGGCTTCGCGGGAGCGCAGTACGCCTACTGTACTGGTCACATTTATGATGGCATTTGGGCCCGTCTTGACAGAGTTTTCATTAACTCCCATTGGTCATCTGCTTTCCCATCTACTTCTGTTGAAAACCTATCCAGAGCTTGCTCGGATCACTGTCCACTACTTGTCCAGCTTGCTCCCTCAATGCCAAGGCCTCCAACTAGATTCTGTTTTCAACAAATGTGGGTATCTCATGATGCTTTTATGTCGGCGGTTGAGCTGGCTTGGAATACGGGTCCTTTAGCAAGTAATCCATTGTCTACTCTGGCCCTCAAGCTGAAGTCTTTGAAGACAGCGCTTAGGACTTGGAACAAGGAAGTCTTTGGCAATCTTTTCTCTGCCATCAATATTGCTGAATCTGAATTTTTATAGGCCCAACAAGCCTATGATTTTTCTCCCACGCCAGCAGGGAAGGAGTTGTTAAACTCTACTAAAGAAGCCTTGGCTAAACTCCATCTGCAAGAAGAAATTTTCTGGCGGCAAAAATCTAGAAGTCAATGGCTTAAAGAAGGTGACAGAAATACCAAGTTTTTTTACTCCTGTTTGATGTCTAACAGAAGGCGTGCAGCCATTAATTCTCTGGTGGATAGCCAGGGTATTATGGTTAACAGGACGGACCTGATTCAACAAATGTTTGTCAATCACTATCAACATGCTTTTTCCACAACTCCTCATGTGGTGGATGACCAATTTCTTTCTCACATCCCACCTATTATCAATGAGGTTCAGAATATGAACTTGTGCTCTATGCCCACTTTGGGTGAAATTTAGAAGGTTATTTTTTCCCTATCTCTGGACAGCGCCCCGGGCCCGGATGGCTTTACTGGTTGTTTTTTCCAATCATGCTGGACTATTGTTAAGCATGACCTCTGTAAGGTGGTCTAAGGCTATTTCAGCAGTCATTCCTTGCCGAAGTCTTTCACATCATCCATCATTTCTTTGGTTCCCAAGACATCTGCTCCTTCTACTTGTGATGATTTTAGGCCAATCAGCCTATGTAATTTCATGTACAAGGTGATTTCTCGGATCCTTAATGACAGGCTATCAGAGCTGCTCCCTTTAATCATCTCTAAAGAGCAGGGAGCTTTTGTCAAAGGAAGACATATTGTGGAGAACATTTCTCTTGCCCAGGAGCTGGTCAAGGATTTGGGAAGGAAGGTCAGAGGTAGAAATATTATTTTCAAATTGGACATGGCCAAGGCTTACGATCGCATGGAATGGGATTTTATTCTAGCTGTTCTTAGGAAATTCGGGTTCTCCTTGAATTTCATTTCTCTGATTGAACCTTTACTATCAAATTATTGGTTCTCTGTTATGGTCAATGGGATTGCCTGTGGGTATTTTAAATCATCCGGGGGTCTTTGTCAGGGGGACCCAATTGCCCCCTTTCTATTCATCATTGCGGAGGAGGGCTTTAGTTGCAGCTTATCTCACATGTTCAATACCAACCAGATTGGAGCATTTCACATCCCCCGGGGTTGTCCAAAAATTTCGCACCTCCTCTTTACAGATGATGTTCTCATTTTCACAAATGGTGCTGCTAGCTCTGTTCGCAGGCTAATGTCATTGATCTAGGAGTATGAAAGAAACTTTGGCCAGCAAGTAAATATATCTAAAAGCAGCCTCATCTTACACGACGGTGCCCTGGCTCATCTCTCTCAATATATTATTTCTCTAACGGGATTCTCAAGAACCTCACTCCCGATCAAATATTTGGGGGTCATGCTTTATGACGGCCAGACAAAGAGAGCTCTCTTTGGCCATTTGGTTGCTAAGATTCAAGCCAAACTCCAGGTATGGAATACTAAATTCTTATCCACAGCTGGTCGGCTTACACTTATCAAACATGTCCTCAGCGCCATCCCTATTTACACTATGATGGTTCTATCTCTCCCTGTGGCCACTGTTAACGACATGAATCGTCTCTTATCTAATTTCTTTTGGGGCTTCTTTGAGGGTCGACCTAGGCAACATTGGGTGAGCTGGCACAAAATATGTGTTCCTATTGATTCAGGTGGCCTTGGTGTCATCTCTCTTCCTGATATGCAACTGAGCCTGCGCATGAAGATCCTGTGGTCTGCTATATCCACCTCATCTTTATGGGCTTCTTTCTTTTGGGCAAATATTTGACGAAGGTCCATTACTCTGAAGCTTCCTTCAAGCATATGAAGTCTCCGGACAGATCAGCCTGGCTGCGGGCAGCGCAACTTATTTACGAGCACCACAGAGTCCTCGTCGATCCTCATTCATCTACTCTGGCTTTCTGGTATGACAAATGGGCAGGGGATCAATCGCTAAAATGTTTCATTCCTGATGATGACTAGACTGCCATTAACCACAATTTATCTTCTATCGCGGAAGTCCTTTCGGACCCCTTTCATCCCCATTTGCTGCTGGCTCGAAGACATGCCCCACTGTTGGGGTGCAAGGCATGGACTCAAAGGGGGGGGGGGGGGGGGGGGGCGAATGAATCCCCTTTAAAAAATACTTCGATTAACACTCACGTTGAACAATACGTGTAGAAATAAAATGGGATGGCTCAAACTAAATAGATGCACTATTATGGTTCACACTTAAACGTTTAGCCAACCTACGCAGCTGGAGATTCTACTAAACCGCGGACAATACTGGGTTGCAGAGTTGGAATTGGACTTATAACAAACAGAGGAGCTTCAACTAGATGTAGGCAAATAGAATGAAAAGGAAATGTGCCTAAGCAGGCATCTATCGTGAATAGCAAACCCAATTAGAAACAACGAATTCAATCAAAACATTTCAGAAGCCAACCTGCGAATGGGGGGTAGAAAATCGGGAGCAAACACACCAAAGCAATCACACGACTCGTAGGATTTTTAAGTGGTTCGGTCGGATACCAGTCCGCCTATGTCCACCCCTCACTCCAAACCGGAGTGAGGCTTCCCTACAAAAGTAGACACAGACTCAGTCTGCTACAAATGCTGCCTAACAGCTTGACCCAAAGGAACACTCTCCTCTCTTCTTCTGATCGAATCAGAAGGAAACTTGAGTAACACCCAGTTACTCAAAACCGGAGGACCAATCCTCCCTTCCTCCAAACCGGAGGGGAACCACTAGTGACACCTTGTCACTAGCAACCGGAGACACCGTCTCCCTTCTTCTGCAAATGTAGAAGGGACGTGAACAGCAACCCACTGCTCATCAAAACCCAGAGGATTAGATCCTCTCTTCTTCTGAATCCACAGAAGGAAACTGGAGATAAATCTCCCTTCCTCTAAACCAGAGGGAAACACTAGTGACACCCCGTCACTAGCAACTGGAGACACGGTCTCCCTTCTCCTGAATCCTCAGAAGGAACCCAACCCCCAAGATAGGAAATCAGAAAATAATGGTAAAGAGGGAAATGAACAAAGGGGAAATACAAGCAGGAAAATAAAAATGTAGCTTTGAGTGGAGCAAGACAGTTCAGGATCTGATCCTTGAACTGATGGAATCAAATCTTCAATCACGAGCAGGCTTCTCTCAGATTCATTTCTCTTTCTCTTCTTCTTCTTCAACTCTCACTCTCTGGCGGCTCTTCTTTTTGCTCTCTTCTCTGGCTGCTCCTTCTTCTATTTCTCCGCTCTATCTTCTGCACACGCCTTTTTCTTTCTTTCTTGCGCCTGTACTGAGTTCTGAGGTGATGCCTTCTTTTTATATCCAAAAATAGGGTATCAGATTATGTAGCCAGCCAATGATTTAATTCCACCTGGAATTGAGAATATTCCCAATCATTGGTCTCTCAGAGACTCTGCCATGTGGTCATGACATTTCGCGCCAAAAGAATCTTGAGCTATGATTGACTCGGTGCCAGGCAAGAGATGTTAAGAAAAATAACTTTGATCGCACATGACTGGAAAAGAGATCACGTGCCCATCACATGCTCCCTGGGTCCACGTACCAGCTTTCGTCATTCTTGGGATCACGTGCCTATCATTAGTTAACTTGGGATCTTGTGCCACAGGTTAGTTCGAGCTCCCGTGCCTTGAGATTTCACATTGGCCTTTGAGTTTGTCGCTGTCAAAATGGTGTTCGCCGAAATGCCTGATGCTCAGAGGTCTGAACTGTTCCTTGATTGCTCAGACCTTATAAGAATGGTATTTAGATGTGAACTGACCTTATAAGCCATAAACAAAATGTGCATTGACCTTGTGTGTTATAAGGAAAAATGTGCACAGACCTTATATGACATGAAACAAAACATGCACCGGCCTTATCTGCCAGAAATGAAATGTGCACCGACCTTAACTGCCATAAATGAAGTGTGCACCGACCTTAAGTGCATGGTGTTCTTCAACTGCACTGACCTCATCAGCAAGGGTTTCTTCATCTGCACCGACCTTGCTAGCAGATTGGAGAAAGTTGCACCGACCTCTCTTCAGAGATAACCTATGTGCATCGACCTTCTTTTGAGGTTGCTTAAATGTGCACCAACCTCTCTCCATAGTTGACCGATATGCATCGACCTTCCTCTTGAAGTTGCTTAGATGTGCACCGACCTTTGTACAGTATTTGCCAGATGTGCATCCACCCTTGTTCAGTATTAGCCAGATGTGCATCGACTTTGGATGCGTAGGCTCGATGTGCATCGACCTTCAATGCGTGCTGGCTCGATGTGCATCAACCTTCAATTGCACTGGTGCAACTAACATAGACCTTCTTCAAGTGTTGGCAGAGTTGCTCTGAACTTGACAACAAGGTAGCATCGACCTTAGCTTTCTGAAGGCCTTAACTGCATTGACCTTCCTTCAGAAGCTACACCGACTTGTTTGATGAATGAGTAAAGGTGCACCGACCTTGTTTGCCAAATGCCAAAAGGCGCACTGACCTTGTAAGCAAATGTGCATTGACCTTCATCAGTCCCCAGTTAACTAGCATCGACCTTCATTGGTCCCCAGCTAACTCGCATCGACCTGCATTAGACATGTGCACAGACCTTTCTCATAAACAACTAAGGTAGCATCGACCTTAGTTTCTCTGACACTGAACAAGCATCGACCTTAGTTCCTCTGGCAATAGGACTAGCTTTGACCTTTGTTCATACTGCTGAAATGTGCATCGACTTGTACAGTAACTCAGGTAGACTTCAACATGCACCAGTGAGCATGTGCATCAAACTTAAGTTGCTACCCTTGTCATGCAAGGATCGGCCTAGGCTTTGTGATGAACTTGTTGATTGTGCATTGACCTTTGTTGACCATGGAATTTTCTCGTTGACTGTGCATTGACCTTGTTGACCATGGACTTTGCTGCTTTTAACTGGCTTTCCACCTATTCTTTTCAGCATTTAGACACAGTCTTTTACACCTGATGCAACTATAATATAAGCAATGAAAGCAAGCAATTGCATTAAGTTGATATTAACAGCAATGCACCAATGCAACAACAACAATGTTTGGCATCATTATACCATATTGCCATCATCAGGACCACATAAATGCAGTATCAACACATATGACATCATGCTCTAATGAGTCATAGTGTTTGACATCATCAAAATCACAAGGGTACAATAATCTCCCCCTTTTTTATGATGGCAACACTATGAGTCATAAAATAACATGCTGACTTATATCAAACTATTCTCCCCCTTTGACTTCATCAAAAGGGAAATAATAGTTTGATGAGATCAGTAGAGAGAAATACAAAGCATACATGGTATGGTTGAGACACTAGCTATTCTCCCCCTTACTAAAGGAATGTAAACTGTCTGACAATGTAAATCTTGTACCCCTTTGATATCAAGAGACTCCCCCTTTGATCGAATAGAGGGATTGAAATGGAAGAGATGATCGGAGAATGTAGCATAAAAAACACAGGGGTGTTTAGACAATTCAGGCAATGAGAGAATAACTCATGGGATAGTACAATCTGCAGAAAATATCAGCCAGCAGGATCTGAAATGATGTAATCAGTGAGGGATTGAGAGCGAGCAAAGAATTTCAGCAGAGTAGAGTGAGCACAAGAAATCAGACTAAAGGCCCAAGTGATCAAGAGATTCAAGAAAGTTTTCAATGAGTTACCATAATCATCAGTCTAGAAATAAGCATATTTCATAGTCTTCAATTATAAGGGCTCATGAAGTAATCTTTATGGGGTAGCATGGTTTAAATATAATGTATTCAAAGTTTGTTCATGAAAGTTTCTGTACTCATATCTGAAAACAAATTTTAATAAAAGTGAACCAAGCTTTCATGTTAACATCTAGTTTGACCTCCTTTCATCTTAAGCATTCAATTTCAATGACTCCTTGGGAGTTGCACAAGAAAAAAATATTAAGATTAAACATTCATGAAAGCATCAGGTTGTGTCCAAGGTTTCAACAAATTTTTAGATTTTTTTTCTATGCAGCAGTAATTTTTTATAGCAATGTCTTTCAAGATCAATCGAGTTTAGTGTACACCTTGTAACTAGAGGATACACGTTGTTTAGACGCAAGTATCCCTAAGCACTTAGTATGACTAACTATTATGATTCATATTGAATAGAGTTAATTAGGGCACTTCATGATGTAGGTTGACTCCATTTCTTTGATGAGGGTCCCAATTTCTCAGTGCAACCTAATCATTGCTCTGTCTATAGATTTTTCATCAAATTTTCTGCAGAGATAACTATGCCACTTCATAACATGGGTTGACTTCATTTCTTTGATGAAGATCCCAATTTCTCAGTGACCAAGGTCATTGCTCTGACCATATATTATCCTTCAGACATATCTTAGAGCAATCAAATGTTTAAGAACAATATTCACATCAAGCATTTCAATCAAGGTAAGTCATGATTTAAAGAGAATTTCTAGATTTCAGAAGATCTTACATGATATAACATGAATCAACTGGTTAGAGTTTATTAAAAAAAATTGATTCAGATATTTTCAGAATGTTCATATTCAAACTCAAGAAATGCATGAAACTTAAACCAACTGAGAATTTCAGATATTCATAATCCCTTATAATTGAAGATTCCTCTTAAGTTTGCTTTCAGATTTATGAACATGGTATGCACATTGAAGTCTTCCTGAGATTTCAAGCGAAGCAAAGACTCAGAATCAGCCAGTATATAACCACAAGGAGGGTTTAGCAAAGAGTGAAAAACTGATGTAATAGCAGAGATCAAGTTAACAGCCAGCAATAAGTAGAGAGTGATAAGCTCAGAGAAATTGCAGTGATATCTAGGAGTCCTTTAGACATATGACTCTCAAGCACCAAATAAATTCCGATCAGATGAGATTACCATGGCAAGCCCCCTTACAGCAAAAGCAATAGACATTAGCTTCCAAAGCCATGTAAGTGAATTACTCAAAGGATTTCATCAGAGATATAAGTGAAATTCAGAATAGCTGAGAACAGGTAAGAACCTAGGGATCAGAACAACTAAGTAGACCTGAGTTCAATCACAAATTTCAAGGAGCTGAGAAGAATTCCACTTCACATGCAGTGCAGAGTTTTATTCAAACAGATCACGGCCAAAAAGCAGATCAAACTTAAGATGGGAGTTTGAGTGAAGAGATGACTCCTCAAGGTTCAATAAAAGGTCACTGAGCAATAGTTGGAATCAAAGTGATGAGCTCCCCCTATCTATATGCATTGAAATGACAAAATTCTAAGTGCAACACATGCACTGAACATGGTAGGGAGATAAATGACTTCATATCAATATGTTGAACTCCCCTTACGAGTGTGCATGCAATCAAACAATCTTTTTGGTATTTTCAATATGAATGATATGCAATCAATTCTGAAACATTGGATGCATGAGGGCTAACGAATGCACATTCTAAAATGATGTATGTGCAGGGACTTGCTCTCTAAATGAACTAAGCCATTTATTGTGATTTGATGACTGTGCAGGAGATAAACCTTCACAAAGAAGCATGAATTACAAGAATGCCTTAATTGACTCTCCCTGACTTTATGCACTATATGACTGAATTCAGAGTGCAATATATGTAGAGAGTTTAATGAATTATGCTCATGAACAATCCAGACTGCTCTAAATGCAGATTTGACCCAAGGTACCAGGCGGAGGTCTAGCCTCTAAGCATAATGTGAGTTTCCAGACAGATATAATCTGCCCTTCTCCCAACGTACCATTTTATATACCTCTGGGTCATGCATGATAATGCAGTGGAAATGCATTCGTGCATGCATGACAACTTTGCAGAGCATGAATATGTGCATATGAGCCTTATATGCAGCAAGACATCAAGCAAACATGAAATTCAGGCAATTCAGATTCAAGAGATGACATTTGTGAATTAATTGTATGCAGCCATAAAATTATTCAGTGAATGCATTATGATGAGTATCAATCAAATGCAATTAGTATGTGCATCCTCCAACTATGTCCACTTCGGATTTTCAGATTCTGTCAAGCAATTCATTTTCAAACCAATATGTACACAGATTATTCACAATGTGCATTGACAGACTTAAATGCAAATGGCAGATGCAAATATAAATTTGTATGCATGAGTTTTCAGACTAGCAAATCAAGTATAACATGCAGCTAACTAAAAGAGATTGTAGAGAACCTCAAATAGCCAAACCTGTAAAGTCCAGAAGTGGGATTTTTACCATACTTGGGTGCCTTGGTCTATTGAACCCCCTTTTTATTCTCCATCCCCAAGGCACTCCTGTAAAATAGTTTCTCATTTTGCATGTTTAGGTACCCAAGTCTCCTTGGGCCCTAGAGGGTTAGTAGCACCTTTGATGGGTGCCTTCCACATCCTTTGAGCTTTCACATCATCAAAAATCATTAGAGAACAACTATTCATGGAATGCCCAACTTGGCCACAATAATGACAAGAAATAATATGTTTTGTTTTCTTTTTTTACACATGATCATTAGCATGGAATTTATGTGCATGTGCATGAAATTTTCTGTTGTTTACATGAACATTTTATTTTTTATTATCAGCCAGCCAACAATTCACAGCTTTGTGGCCTGACTTTCCACACTCAAAACATGCATTGAATTTTCCTTTAACAACAGATTTGTTTCTACCAAGAACATTTTGATTTGTAGAAAAATTGACAGATTTAGAATTAAATCATCTCCCTTGGACATGCCAACAGTCCTTGACTGTATGGCCATACTTTTCACAATATAAGCACACAATGTGCTTACCCCTCGAATCAAATTCATTTTTAACAAAAACCTTTTTGTTGACATGGAAATCAACAAATTTAGAATTAGATTTTCTTCGCTGGGCAAACCAGCAATGTGCAGCAATGTGGCCTATCTTGCCACAACAAAAACACTGAACATTCTTTTTCTGAAAGACATGATTTCTAACATAAAGTTTCTTAGCATGCTTTGTACCTAAATTCTGATTCTCTTCTACAATCAATTTGCAGGCATGCATTAAATAGCCGAGCCTACCACAGTAATGGCATGAAATTCCCTTTTTGTGGCATGAAATTCCCTTTTTGTATGCATGAAAGTGTGTGTTCATGTTGTGTACAACATGCACTTTCTTAACATATTTGTGTGTCGACTTTTTCTGCAAGTGGTCACTCTTTTTAACCTTTTCAGTTAGTTTCTGATTTTGCTGAATAGTGGGCTGTTTATCTTTTGAGGTGGTGGCTACATTGGATGATTCCACAAATGATGTCACTAGCTTATTTTTAAAAGCTTTCTTGTTGACATTGTTGTAGCCCAGCCCTTCCTTTTGAACATTCACCTTAACTCCTAGCTGTTTGTCTAGATTCTCTTGCCTACCAACAAATTTAGACAAAGAGTTTTTCAAATCTTGAATCTCATTTTCTAAAGAGACAATCAATAGTTCAGAGTTAGCATTTTCTTCATCACAATTTGCCAGTCTTTCATTAAGCATTTCATTCACAGTTTTGAGATTCTTAATTTCAGTTTTAAGACTGTCAAAATTTTCTGAACTATTTAACATCACACACTTGCCCTTTTCGAAGGTAACCAATCTATCTGACAGGGTAGTGTTTAGATGTTTTAGTTTTTCTATCTCTTCCTTGAGTTTGTCATTCTGAACTAATTCATTTATTAGAACCTGATCCTCTGGATTGGCCTCCTGCGACCTTCTGGTTTCAAATTCTTTTAAATCTTTTTGTTGCTTTTCAACATTTTTCTGTAACTATATGTTCACTGACTTGACAGCATCAACTTTTTCAGCAAGCAGATTCTTCTCTTGTTTAAGTTTCTCAAAATTTTCGTCATTTTCTTTAACTGATTTTCTGAGAGATTCGTTTTCAGATTTCAGCTTGTTTAGATCCGAGTTAACACGTTCAAGATCTTTCAGCAAATTTTCATTCTGAACATGGTTGTTGATAATAATCTGATCATCATTAGTTGAGCTAAGTTTTTCTTCAAGTTCAAAAATCTCATTTGCAAGTTCTTGATTTTCATTCTTTAACAATCCAATTTGTTTCTTAAGCACTTGGATATCAGATAAACAAGCATCATGTGATTGTCTCAATTCCAAACAGTTTTCACATGAAGAATTAGAACTATTCAAACCAATTGTCTTTTTCAATTTTTTATATTATTTTCTTAACATCTCATGTGACTCTAATAAATCACCATATGCATCCTGCCAATCATCTAGAGTGAAATTCTTAAAGGGATTTACCTGATCATCGTCCTCTTCTTCATTTTGGCGGCTACTTTGATTCCTGCCATCGGCCATCATGCAGATGTCCTCGTCTCGCCTGTGGGCTAGCTTCAGCTTGTCCAGTATGTCCTTAGCTGACCTGCAATTATGGAAACAAGGGTGCAAAGCCTTGTCAGTAGCTGTCTTCATTAATTCCATAGCTCTTTGATTTTTACCGTGCATAGATTTCAGAATATCAGTCCATTTGGACTTGTTCTTTGGTAGCCTGTGTGGACCGTGTGAAATGATCTTCCACAGATCAAAATCAACAGACTTGACAAACATGCGCAAGTTGTTAAACCATAGATTGAAATCAGTACCATCAAAAACTAGTGGATGATCCATAGGAAAGATTCAGCAACAATCAACCAAAAAGCAAAGAGCAGCAAATGAAAATGGCACCAAGGAGCACCAGGAATCACTGCAGATCATTGGATCTGTAGAGTCAGTAACCCGTTCTGATACCACTTGTTGGAGTGCAAGGCACGGATTCAGAGGGAGGGTGAATGAATCCCCGTTCAAAACTATTGCGGAATTAAAATCTCATATGACTTAATCAAATTAAGCACTCTCCAGTTAACAAATAGAAGCACATGCAAAATGACTAGCTCACACTAAACCATAATTCTGTCAGACACAATATCAAATACTAATCGTGGACACAGACAGATATAACGTTGAACACTCTACTAAACCTTCAAGCACCAAATAGCATGCTATCACAACAGATGAAAACTGTGCTAAACTGACTTACTCAGCAAAGGATATAGCGCTCAAGAGAATAGTCAACGAGACATGTGAAGGAGGCAGAAGATAGGGAACAATCACACGAATTAAACCACTGCTCACAGGATTTTTAGGTGGTTCGATCTGAGACCCCAGATCTACATCCACCCCTCACTCCAGACTGGAGTGAGGCTTCCACTAGCATAAGCTAGAAATCAAAGCAGACTCAGTCTGCAACAAATGCTGCCTAACAGCTTACCCTGAGGGAAACAAATCCATCGACCTGATCTTGCTGCCCACAAGATCAGCACCCACTGCTACCGCAGTGACCGGAGAGTCCAACTCTCCCTTCTCCTGCAACCGCAGAAGGAACCGTGAGCAACACCCAGTTGCCCACAACCGGAGGACCAATTCTCCCTTCCTCCAAACCGGAGGGGAACCACTAGTGACACCCCGTCACTAGCAACCGGAGACACCGTCTCCCTTCTTCTGCAAATGCAGAAGGGACGTGAACAGCAACCCACTGCTCACCAAAACCCAGAGGATTAGATCCTCTCTTCCTCTGAATCCACAGAAGGAAACTGGAGATAAATCTCCCTTCCTCTAAACCAGAGGGAAACACTAGTGACACCCCGTCACTAGCAACTGGAGACACGGTCTCCCTTCTCCTGAATCCTCAGGAGGAACCCGACCCCCAAGATAGGAAATCGAAATACAAGTAGAAAAATAAAAATGTAGCTCTGAGCAGAGCAAGACAGTTCAAGATCTGATCCTTGAACTAATGGAATCAAATCTTCAATCATGAGCAGGCTTCTCTCAGATTCTTTCCTCTTTCTCTTCTTCTTCTTCAGCTCTCACTCTTTGGAGGCTCTTCTTTTTGCTCTCTTCTCTGGCTGCTCCTTCTATTTCTCCGCTCTATCTTCTGCACACACCTTTTTCTATCTTTCTTGCACCTGTACTGAGTTCTGAGGTGATGCCTTCTTTTTATATCCAAAAATAGGGTATCAGATTATGTAGCCAGCCAATGATTTAAATCCACCTGGAATTAAGAATATTCCCAATCATTGGTCTCTCAGAGACTCTGCCATGTGGTCATGACATTTCGCGCCAAAAGAATCTTGAGCTATGATTGACTCGGTGCCAGGCAAGAGATGTTAAGAAAAATAACTTTGATCGCACATGACTGGATAAGAGATCACGTGCCCATCACATGCTCCCTGGGTCCACGTACCAACTTTTCATCATTCTTGGGATCACGTGCCCATCATTAGTTGACTTGGGATCTCATGCCACAGCTTAGTTCGAGCTCCCGTGCCTTGAGATTTCACATTGGCCTTTAAGTTTGCAGCTGTCAAAATGGTGTTCGCTGAAATGCCTGATGCTCAAAGGATTGAATTGTTCCTTGATTGCTCAGACCTTATAAGCATGGTATTTAGATGTGCACTGACCTTATAAGCCATAAACAAAATGTGCATCGACCTTGTGTGTTATAAGGCAAAATGTGCACAGACCTTATATGACATGAAACAAAACATGCACCGACCTTATCTGCCAGAAATAAAATGTGCACCGACCTTAACTGTCATAAATGAAGTGTGCACCGACCTTAAGTGCACGGTGTTCTTCAGTTGCACTGACCTCATCAGCAAGGGTTTCTTCATTTGCTCCAACCTTGCTAGCAGATTGGAGAAAGTTGCACCGACCTCTCTTCAGAGATAACCTATGTGCATCGACCTTCTTTTGAGGTTGTTTAAATGTGCACCAACCTCTCTTCATAGTTGACCGATATGCATCAACCTTCCTCTTGAAGTTGCTTAGATGTGCATCGACCCTTGTTCAGTATTAGCTAGATGTGCATTGACTTTGGATGCGTAGGCTTGATGTGCATCGACCTTGAATGCGCGCTGGCTCGATGTGCATCGACCTTCAGCTGCATAGGCACGATGTGCATCGACCTTCGGTTGCGCTGGTGCAACTAACATCGACCTTCTTCAAGTGTTGGCAGAGGTGCTCTGACCTTGACAGCAAGGTAGCATCGACCTTAGCTTTATGAAGGCCTTAACTGCATCGACCTTACTTTAGTGAAAGACTAAAGGTGCATCGACTTGAACAGTAGCTGCATCGACCTTCCTTCAGAAGCTACGCTGACTTGTTTATTGAATGAGTAAAGGTGCACCGACCTTGTTTGCCAAATGCCAAAAGGTGCACTGACCTTGTAAGCAAATGTGCATTGACCTTCATCAGTCCCCAGTTAACTAGCATCGACCTTCATTGGTCCCCAGCTAACTAGCATCGACCTGCATTGGACATGTGCACAGACCTTTCTCATAAACAACTAAGGTAGCATCGACCTTAGTTTCTCTGACACTGAACAAGCATCGACCTTAGGTCCTATGGCAACAGGACTAGCTTCGACCTTTGTTCATACTGCTGAAATGTGCATCGACTTGTACATTAACTCAGGTAGACTTCAACATGCACCAGTGAGCATGTGCATCGACCTTAAGTTGCTACCCCTATCATGCAATCATTGACCTAGGCTTTGTAATGAACTTGTTGACTGTGCATTGACCTTGTTGACCATGGACTTTTCTCGTTGACTACGTATTGACCTTGTTGACCATGGACTTTTCTCGTTGACTGTGCATTGACCTTGTTGACCATGGACTTTGCTGCTTTTAACTGGCTTTCCACCTGTTCTTTTCAGCATTTAGACACAATCTTTCACACCTGATGTAACTATAATATAAGCAATGAAAGCAAGCAATTGCATTAAGTTGATATGAATAGCAATGCACCAATGCAACAACAATAATGTTTGGCATCATTAAACCATACTGCCATCATCAGGACCACATAAATGCGCCATCAACACTAAATGTAGTATCAACACATATGACATCATGCTCCAATGAGTCATAGTGTTTGACATCATCAAAACCACAGAGGTACAACACCCTCTGTCCTTTATTTCAGCCATATTTGTCAAAAATGTCCCAAATGATCAGTGGATCTGATGCCCTGAGGCAAACGACTCTTTTTCCACCAAGTCTGCGCGCCTTGTCTCAAAGCCCCTTGAATGCTCCTGGACTAATTTTTGGAGGAAGCTTTGGAAAGCTCCTTTCCCTGCTAAATGGGCAATCCTCCTCTAGAAAATTCAACAGCGAGCTGTGCCTACTGACAATAATATTCGCAGGTGCGGCATTGCTATCTGCTCAAAATGTCTCTATTGCCCAAATGGCTACTCTGAAACAGCTGGCCATTTGTTCTTCAATGGGGTCACAACATCGGTAGTCTGGGCTCACTTTGAAGATCTGCTCTACAGTGTCGACTGGAGTAAGCTGGGTGTCGACCCTGATATTTCCACCGCTTTTGGCCACATCGCTCCTTCCTCTGCTCAAGGCACCATATCCCTCATTACTATGGCAGCTATTACATGGGAGCTTTGGCATTCAAGAAATGCAGCCAAGCACGAAGGACAACCGATGTTAGTGCACAAAATAAATCACAATGTGTTGGCTCATATTCATTCCCTCCTCCCACTTTTCAACTGCTCTTCACCCACCTTGTCCCTGTGTAGTCGGCAGGCGCTGCACAGTTGGGGGGTCCCTCTGCCCCCCTCCTTCATGGTTAAGCCAGTCAGTGTTAAATGGGCTCGTCTGCCATCTCCCATACTTAAGCTTAATGTCGATGGGGCTTTCAAGAGGAGCGTTGGTATAGCTGGTGGTGGTGGGGTTTGGCGAAACTCCACTGGCGACATCATCTGGGCCTTTGGTCGGCGCTACGCTCTACTCTCTAGTTTGGAGGCTGAAGCCTTTGCCATCCACGATGGGCTCTGATTATGTGAGTTCTATGTCCTGACCAAGTTCACTCTCGAGTCTGATTCAGCAGTTCTTGTTGGAATCATCCAAAGGACATGCTCCTGTCCTTGGCGCCTTCTCAACATCGTGTGTGACATTGTTCAACTTGTCATTGGCCTGCAGATCTCAATGAAGCACACTTTTCAGGAAGGCAATTGTGTGGCGGATGCTTTAGCAAATTGGGCTTGTAGCTTACCTTCTTTTGCTTTTTGGACAAATTGGGCTAATCTTCCTCATATTGTAAGGGGACACTTAAAGCTTGACAAGCTGCAATGTCCATCCATTCGTTTCTGTAAGGCTTGATCAGCCCCCTTTTGTATTCATGTTCTCACCTTAATAAAAATCTCTCATATTTGTTTAAAAAAAAAGAGGGCTGGCCGCCCCCTCCTCCTAGGGTTTCGGGCACCCCCCTCTTGTTGCCTTTTTTGGCGAAGATCATCTCCTATTTTCTCTCCTTGACTTTCTCTTCAATTTAAAGCCTTCCTTTATCTTTTCCTCCAACAAAAATATATGGCGGCTACTTCTTTGACTTGGTCAAGAGGATGGGGGCACCCTAGGGCTTCCCTCCTCTCGTCTGATGACTACTTTGCCCCTGGCTCATCTGTCAATGATCATGAGTGTCCTGCACACACATAATCTTGATTTAGTCCATAAAAAATTATCACATTGTGCATATAAATCATGAATGCTCAAAATTATGCAATGTAAAATTAATACTCATGGTCCTCAACTCCCCTTTTATTGAATAATAACACCAAATTAATTAATTTACGTGAAAAGCCTATTTTATGTGTGAAGTTGAGGTTAATTATAAAATATACATAATTACCTAATTATATGCACTTGAAATAGTGTATGTGACATGAATTGTCGTAGAAGAATAGACACTCATCAGATTCTCCAATACAAAATGAATGAACTTCTCAACTTTATCTTTAAACTTCACAGATACCACCCGATCAACTACTATACGATACTTCTATGAACGATCTACAGATATTTTTCCTACATCTATTAAATGTTAACACACAAACAACTTTAAAATTTTTACTCTAGAAAATAAACTCGACCCTTTCCTCATAATGTTTGGTGGGGGACCCCCCTCCCCTCCCCCACCGGACCCCCTCTCCTCCCCCACCAGTGCTGCAACCAACAAAAAAAAATGGACCCCTCCCCTCCCTCCACTGGACCCCTCTCCTCCCCCACCGGTGCTGCAACCAACAAAAAAAAATGGACCCCCTGCTCCCCCACTGGACCCCCCTCCCCTCCTCCACCGAACCCCCTACTCCCCCACTGGACCCGCCTCCCCTCCCCCACCGGACCCAGTCTCCTCTCTCGCTAGCCCTGCAACCCACAAAAAAAAAACACATGCCCCATGATCCCGTCCCCCACAGAACCCCTCCCCTCCCCCACCAGACCCCCCTCCCCTAGGCGCTCATCGGAACCCCTCCCCTCCCCCACTGGAGCCAAACCTCTTCCCCACACTACACCAAAAGGGACCTTTAGCTACGACATGTACTTACGGTTATGTAAGTCGTAGGTATAGACTAGACTATACCTACGGTTTGTGTAGGTTTATATAGTACCTACCGTCGATGTCGTATGAAATAGAGGTAACTTACCTACGGTTTGGTAGCTCTGTAAGAATAGATAGATAGATTTAACTACTTACGAACAATGTCGTAGGTAAGTGATATATTATACCTACAGTTTTGTGAGTTTATATATTACCTACGGTCAAGGTCACAGGTAAGTGAGATATCTTACTTACAGTTTGATATTGTATTATACCTACGGTTTAGTAAAGTCGTAGAAATAATTACTTATATTGAATTACTTAAGATTAAAATTGTAGGTATGTGATGTCTCGTACCTACCATTTGGTATAGTGGTAGGAATATATAACTATACTAAAGTATCTATGGTTAGGGGCGTTGGTATGTGATGTTACATACCTACCGTTTAATAATGTCGTAGGAATAAGTCAGACTTGTGAAATAGAGTAATCACCTGTAGAGTGATAGTTACCTATGATTTTTATCTTTATAAATTACGTACGGTTAATGTCATAGGTAAATTATATTCCATACCTACAATTATGTTAGTTGTAGGAATAGACTCGATTATATCTGACTTTATAGATTTATATATTAGCAACACTCCATGTCATAGGCAAGTGATGTATCATATCTGCGGGTTGATTGTATCGTAAGAATAAGTAACTCTAATTCTAGAAAAAGGTTCAATGACATCCGGTAGATCCTATTATCTCACCCCAACTCATAAAAATAAATTTTAGAGATTTTGGCGTCCGGTCAAGTGACCACTCCCGCCTAAATAAAATTAAGGATTTTTTTCCCCACTCGATCACCCAAATCTTCTCACAAAATCCCCTGATCCCCAAATCACGCTTCCCATTCTTCCCTATTCTCGTCTTCTTTCTCCCCCTTGTTCGACTCCCCCAGAAGCGCCGTGGCCACCTTGCCATCGCCCTCACCAGCCGTCGCAGATGCCGGCATCATCTCACGAGCACACTGCTCCGCCACCTCACCGCGAAGCAGTGCGAGCGGGAGGTCGAGTGGCAACAGGAGATTGACGCGGCCAAGGCGGCAGTGAAGAGGGGATCCTCCGCAGAGAAGGAAGAGCCCGACCTGATGGCGACTCCTTGGTTCGACTTGATCTCTCTCGACCTGGTGGATGGGGAGGCCGTCCCCAAGTACGAGCTAACGGTGGAGGACGGGAGGCGACTGGCGAAGGAGTATAGCAAGGTGCTGATGCGGAGGCACTGCGCTCGGCAGGCTGCCGAGTCGACTTTGCTGTGGCTGAAGAAGGAAGCGATCGAGGCGCTGCCAGAAAACCTGAGGGCCGCGGCCATGGTGCCGGACTTGACGCCTTTCCCGCTACCAGGTTTATGGCGATGCTTATCCCGCCCATTGAGGGGTATGCCGAGAAGGTCAGGGAGGCGGCCAGAGCTTATGCTGGGAAGGAGAAGCTCCGGTGAATAGGACATACCTAGTATGTAATCTTCTTTCCCTTTTTCCATTTCGACTGGTTGTCTTCTCAGTTGGGATTTTGCGCTTCTTGAAAACCTCATAATGTGATCTTGTTATCTGTTGGGTTTTGGGTTTCCGTTTGTGTTGATTCTGCTATTTTTATCTTAAGAATTAGTATTTGTGAATTGCGATCGATATCTGCCATGCCCCTTCTTGCTATTGCATGATCTTTACTCTGTTTCCCTTGCATTGAAGGTCGCAAGATGTTCTTATCCAAGCCATTATTTTAAACTTTCTTTGTAAGTGGTGTAGATTGGAGTTTGTGATCGTAGGTAGGAAGAGTTAGTGGTCCTAAACCTGGGACAATCCATAAAATCGCATGTATGATGCTGAAAACACAATGCTCATCAACGACTGGTGGAGGCTTTTTTCTCTTTGATACTATTGCAGGAACCTACGTTGGTCTAGTCCCAACAACATATTAGCCCAATTTATAAAAGGATTAGCCTTTCTCCTACATTTTCGTATGTTATTTGTGGAGCATACATTATGGGAATTAACCAATTTGCATGCTTGCTTGCTTGATTATGAGGATAAACCTTGTACAATTTCTGACCTTCTTTCTTTGAATAGATATTATGAAATCCCCCAGTTCTTTCCCTATGAAAATATATACAGAATGTTTGTGTTAATCTTTCATTGAATCAATGTTGAGTGTACCTCAACTTTCACTGCTCCAGAAATGCGAGCTTACAGTCTCAGAATTTGTATTTATATCACTGTAGTTTGACTATGAGATGTATATAGATTCAAAGGTACAAAGAACAAGTTGCTCACCATAGGTTGCCTGTGAACAATTTGTTTTCGTTGGAGGTGGTCTAATGCGGATAGAAGACCTTTTGTGTAATCTGTGTGATGAATCTAATCTTTAGAAGGAATGAGCACTTTCCAAAAAAAACCATCTTAGAATGAATGAGTAAAATGTTTTTGGGTTTTGCATGGAGGAGGGCTTATTGAACAATGTCGAAATTTTGGGGGCTACAAAATTGGGTAAAAGAGCTTGGCTTATCTCTTTACTTCAATACATCTGCAGCAACTTGTGACCGTTGGCCCTTGTCCAGCCCCACTAAAATGGGTCTGAGAAGACCCACTGAACTTGTGACTGATGCGGCCCTTGTCCAGCCCCACTGAAATGGGTCTGAGCAGACCCATCATGTGAAAAACAAATACATTGAACCAATCATTCCAACACCATCCTACTTGGCATGTAGGTGTAGATGAGTGGTTTGAAAATGCATTTCTGTTTGGGTCATTATTAATTTTTTTTGAATGGTTTGAATGTTTTATTTTTTTTTAATAATGAGCCAAAATTTTGATGGCAGTTTGGGAATAGTTGGCATTAATTCAATCTTGATGCATGCAAAACTTGCAAAAAGACCAGGGTCTATGTTCATAAGATCGCAAGATCATAAGATTTGAATTTGTCAGTCTACTAAACACTATAATGCTCTAACCTGAAGGTTCATTTCTGGAAGGTGCCCACAAAATCCATCATTAATTATGTTCCCATTGCACACATCTTTTGTTTGTTGTTGTTCACATGACAAGCTTGAGGCTGTTCACATACGGCCCCCAGTTCCCATATATCATCTATCTTATGCTGAGACAAGTATCTTTTATTTTTTTTCCCTTGATGGCTGCACTGTGCTTTATCTTATGCAAATCCAGCAAAGGGTGGGGTCCGCAGCTCACCTGGTCGGTGTGAAGACGCCGACCCCGACCGGAGATGAGGGCGAGCGGGGAAGCGTAGGTTACCCGCACGCCGCGCCGATGATGCTTCGGCCGAAGACCTGCTAGTACATGCACTACTCCCTCGCAGAGGGGTTGGACTAGGGGTGGAGAAGTTCAATTACAACTAAAAGGTACCTCCACGCAGGGAGGGGTTGTGAGCCGGCCAAGCGGGGGTGGGAAAGTGGATGACCAAGAGATCGTTCTGTGAACCCGTTCTGTCCAGGATCGCAGCAGTCTGCAGACGCAGTCGCCACGGCCTCTCCTGGACTCCGATGTAGGTGGGACTTGTGCTGACGTGACCGTTGATGAGGGGGGAGATCACCAACAGAACCTGTGGCCGATCCGGAGTCAGTCTGGGCGTTGGCGGGGCGGAATCCTCGAACTGGTCAGCTCTGTCCAGCCTGGGTCTGCCGGATAGGGAGTCGATGCCGGTGGCGGAACGGGCTCCACCGGTGGATGAAGATGGCAGGGCTGGTGCCCTTTCGTTGTAGGTTGGCCTAGGAAGACTCCACATAAGTTGCCGATCGAACCGAGCTCCGGTGTGGGCGGGGCAGTCGCTGGAGCTGGACTGGTCAGCAGCAACCTCTCTGGTCCAGAATGTGCGGAGGTCACGGGCACACCAGGGCTCCAATGGAGGCGAGGCTGGAGTCGTCGTGACCGTGGGCGAGTCCTCTTCGATCAGAGACCAACGGGGTCGTCGGAGGAGGTCGGAGTAGAGCGTGGTGAACAAGAAGGTGAGAGAGGGTCCGTTCTGGACTGATAGAACTGACCTGTGCCCCTATGGGAGAATGATTGGAATGTAGGGCTCCGGGTCCAAACGAGGTCCTCCTTCTTGGGGACGGTAGAGGGCTTGGAGAAGAACACATCAGCCAAGTTTCACGCCCATATCTGCTCAGGAACGGACGTGGTCGTGCTGGAATTTGGGCTCTGGTTCTCTGCCGGAGTAGTCCTGCACAGCCCGGGGAGAACAGCTTTCCCGGGCAGCTCGGAGCTCGGATAGATGCGAGACCACCTCGCCTGGGAAGCTCTCTGGACGACCTTTCCAACAATATAGGGCTTGTCAGCAAACTTCTGGAGGTGGTGTCGTGGCCGAGCCTTCAACTGGTACCCCTGCTACTGCCGGCGAACTGGGGCAGGGGTTGGTGTTAGGTGGGTATGGAGGGGTTGGGATGAATAGGGTTTCTGCAGGGAAATGGGGAGGGGTGGCTGTGGGGGAGGGTGATGGAGGTTGAGGGTCGATGGAGGGAGGTTGGAGTGGAAGGGGAGGGGCGAAACTAGCAGGGGGAGGGGGTGGGGTGCGCATGTAGCCAAGGTGGAGAGGGAGAGGGGGGGCGCAAATGGGTTTGGGGAAGGGAGGGAAAGGGGATTTGAATATATGGTTAATGGGTGATTAAGTTTGTCCTTGGGGATGGGAAGAGGTGCCTTGGGATATGAAGGGTTGCTTGGGTAAGGGGAAGGGTTGCTTGGGGAAAGGGAGGGGTTGCTTGGGAGAATGGAAAGGTGTCTAGGAGAAGGGGATTCTCCCTTGGGGTTGGAGGATAATTAAAGAGGATTTGTGGGGAAGGGAGAGGGAGTTAATGAGAATTGAATGGGGAAGAGAGAGGGAATTTTGAAATGGGGGGGGGGGGAAGAGAGAGAGGGACTTGCACCCTAGAGAGAGAGGGAGTGAAGAGAGAGAGAGAGGGAGTGGGGAGCTTCTCACTCCAAAGAAACACTTAATTTCGAGAAATTGCTCAAAATTTTCATTGATCATCAAGGGTTACAAATGAGAGAGTGGGGTGACCTATTTATAGGCACTAGACTTTTGACGTGACCAAATTGACCCTGTCTAATGACTCAATGACCAGATAGACCAGGGAGGGGCGCCCCTGGGCCTAGCCCATTAATTGGCCCTATTAACCAACCTAATCAACCTGATGACATTTAACTTAGATAGATGACTCTCAAACCTAGTTACAGGACTCAAATAAAAGGAAAAATTACACAGTTTATGACTCAAATAAAATATAAAAATTACATGACTAGATTCAGAAAAATATGACGAACACAATGGCGCATGCCGACGAACAATCCGAGCCTCGAAAAATGTGGAGGGGTAAGGGATGCCCCCATCATATCCCCGGGGTGGGGAAAACTCGATCCCGTCGACTATGGGTCCACCGGGGAAGTGGTACACCCAAGCAGCTCCCGGCGAACCACGATCTCCTGACTCAACCCTGCATCCATAACTCGGGGACGGCTCTTCAACCTCTCAAGGTGACTTGGACACACCCTCTTATCGGCGATGATACCTTGCTTGCCCAATATTGTCTCTGTGTGCTCACGTCGGGCTCTCAAGCTGATTTGTGGTGGCACTCCGAGAGTGTCTCTCACAAGGGTAGGTATAGGCTCGAAACTCTCGATAGGTTCCACCGCGGTGCCCGCATAGGGTGTCGGGTCCGCCACGTGAGAAGTGGGGTGAATCTCAAAACCCATCGGTAAGTCCAACCCGTAAGTCGGGTTGCCAAAGCCACTCGGAACTTGGCAAGGTCCAAGTCTTCGGGCCCTCAATTTGGAGATGACCCTAGGGTAGAGCCACTCCAATGTCTCCATCACCAAGTTGCCTACTTGGAATTCCAAGTGGCACTTACGAGTTTTTGCCCACTTCTTGTGAATCTCACCTCTCGTTGTTAGATGCTTGTGTGATTACGTATTCCATGCACTACGATGCGGTGTGGGTGTGACAAGTATGGTGTGCAATGGTGGACCGGGGGAACCATGGATGGCCCTATCATGCTTTAATGCCACATTGACTTGGATGAGCTTGGGAGGACCGGGGCATCCGTAGATGTCCCTCTCATGCATGGGTGTGATGAATGTCGGAGGACCCGAACATCCATGAATGCTTCTAACATACGCAAGACAAATGATTAATGGGGGAGGGCCACTATACCCAAAGATGGACCACTCGTGCTTCCTGCTTGACATGTGGGTGATATGAATGAATGGACCCGACTTACTAATCATGTCAAGTGGTGTGAGGTGCCAAGACATATGCATTCCTACTCCAAAGATGACTTCCATAGGCGGGATTGTGGGATGGTCTTTGAGCTTCCACTCAAAAGGGTCGAAGGGACCTAGGAAGGTGATCATCATGGAGAGAGGCTCTTCCTTGTTCCCTAGGTGAAGATCTTCCATGGTTATGGTTTCCTATATGAAGCCCGAGTCTAGGAAATGGTGGGTTAGATCAATCAGGGTGGGTTGTGGTAGGGATAGGTGGGTGGTATCTCGGCTCCCATAGGAAGGGATCGAATGGATCATGATAAGGGTCACTTAGAGAGAGGTACTCTATGTTCTCGAGGTCCTCAAAAGCTGATGAATCCTCCTCCTCCATAATGGTTAGGCTTGTGCCTTGGGTGGGATGGTCGGCCATGGGGGAATGGCTTGGCTTCCTACCTGAGATAAGAAGCTCCAATTTGAGGATGGAGTCGGGCTCATCGAGTGTGGGGAGGAGTAAAAGGAGGTCGCTAGTGTAGCAACCCATGGTGCAAATTAAGGTGATAGACCCGACACATAGGTGTAGGAGGTCAAGGCTCCTAGGTTGTTTGGCCATAGTGGTTAACGTGCCAGTCAACTCCATTTGCCAATGTAATGTCCCGAATTTTTCGGACACTTTTCAGATCTGGATCCGTGGGTTTCAGATCAGTTTTGGGGGTCCCGGAACGTGTTTTACAATTTACACGTGTTTTTCCCTGATAGGACCTACGGAACCCTATATCGGGTAAACCGTTGCGTTCTCCTACTCCGGGACGGTACCAGCACGTCCGGTGCGTTCCGAGGGTCGAGGAAATGTATTTTTTTATTTTTTAAAAAATCTGGATTTTCTATAAATACCCTTTTTCTTTTTCTTTTTCTTTTCTTCTTCTTCTTCCTTCTTCTTCCTCCCCCGTGATCGACCGGCGCCCCTCTCCTCCCCCTCTCCCGTGCGACGACTGCGGCGTGCTTCCCCCCGACTGCAGATGGTGGTGAGGCGACCATGTGGCGACGACGGCGGCAGTGTGGTGATCGTGGACGTGCCCGTGGATCGTGGAAGCTCGTGTGAGCTCGTGGGTTTTAAGCGAAGTTTTGAAGATCGGCGGCGATCCGCCGCGTTTCGAACGACCCTGAGGTAGGGTGACGGATCCTTAGCTCATTTGTTACCTTTCCCGTGATTTCTAGGCTGAGGTGAGGCCGAGAGAGGGTTATTTCGAGTCGGGAAGGGAAATCCATGCTTTGGAGTTTGAGCGCCGGATCTAGCGCTTTAATCCGTTATTTCGTAGTTTGTTGGCATCAAATGATGCTTTGGGGCATGGGGAAGAGTTTCCCCTTTGTTTCCCCTTCACATGGGGGTGAATGGGGCGTAGAATGGCATTTTTGGGCCATTCTCGCCGTTCTCGATTTTCCGGAATGTAAGCGGTCGTTGCAGGAACCGTTTCTTGCTAGAAGCGGCCCCAGATAGACCGTTTTTGGTTGGGCTTAGCGGTCACGCGATGGACCGCTAAGGCTCAGTGGCGGCCTAGCGGCCGACCATTTTTCCCGTGGGCCAGCGTGACCTTCGAGGTATTTTTGACCGTTGGAGATTTTTGGGATTAAGCGGTCATGGGGCGACCGTTTAACCCCTCCTTGCGGTCCCAGGGAGACCATTTCTTGTCCAAACGGTCACAAGGTGACCGTTTTACTCCTTCGCAGCTCCATGGCGTGGCGGTCCACATGAGACCGTTTACACCATGAGACGGCCTAGGATTGGACCGTTTTTGTCCTAAACGGTCTGCAGGTGATCGTTTCTTCCCCGAATGAGTCTTGCGGTCTAGAGAGGACCGTTTCTCTTTGAGGCGGTCTAGCATTAGACCGTTTTTACCCAAGGACGGTCCAGTGTGGACCGCCACCTGTGTTTTATCCGACCGGAGCTTGGTCTTACCGATTCTAAGCCCGGGTGAGTGGATCTCGATCCCCGTGCTGACCTACGGTCCGACTGATGCTGGGCATCGTCTGGGGGCCGTGTGTGGGTGCCGTGGAGATTCCGGGACGTGGCATAGCTCGACTGGTGTCACCATGAGTCGGTGTCGGTACGAGGAGCAGTCCTTGTACTTCGTCTGGTTAGGCGTCGTTTTCCGTTGACTAGAGAGTCTACTCTTTCAGCGACCCTCCACTAGTCGTAGTCTTCCGACACGCGAGTGGTCCCACCAGGGAGTGGTGGCGAGGCTACTCCGAGAGATGATTTTTACACTGGTTACCGTAGGGCCCCATGTCTTGCAACTAGAGTCCGGCTAAGGGGAAAACCAGTCAGAGGGCCTGACCTAGGACGCATGGTCTGTGTGTGCACACGTGGTCGTGGGCGGTGGACCCGCGCTGACGAGGATGACCTCGACCAGTCCTTGTTCTGTGGTTACTAATACGGTGTCCCCGTTCCGCCAGGGTGCGATGAGGGGGACACCTGAGGCGCGGTCTAAGACGTCAGGGGGCACATCCGGCCTTGCTTCTAGTGGGTGGTACTCCCGTCTTTGTCAGGTAGTGACTCTTGGTGTTTGTCGGGTCATCTCGGTTTTTGTGCCGTGTGGTCGGTACTTGACGTAGCTGAGCTTTCCCGTTTACTTATTTTTGTTGACCTTCGCTCTATGTCTGGTTAGTGTTCGCCTTTGACTGCTTTACGTGCAGTTTCTCATTTTGCGAGGTGGGGGTCCGGGTGATCCCTATTTGCCCTTTTGTTATGAGGCTCATTCCCTGCGTTTTTCCGTGGGTTCAGGTGAGGCGAGGCTTCAGGGGAGCGCTTCTGAGGCTCCACGTAGTTCTAGTGCCCAGGGTTGGTTGCCAATTGCCAGAGCCGGGGTATGCCCCGTATAGTTGTACCTTTTCTTTCTGGACTGTACTAGTTGTGGACTACTGTTATATTTTAGATTATTGTTATATTGTGGACCATGTAATTTGCTTAATGTTATTTACTATTATTTCTGTTTATTCATAAATTGTGTAGTTCTATAATTATTTTAGATTCTTGTATATTTTCACACCATCCCCTTAATCCTTCCGAGTCTTCGGGCTCGTGGGTGGCGGTTCGAGATTCGGGTTATCGGGCCTTCTCGGTGCTCTGATCTTGGGTCGTTACAGTTGGTATCAGAGCGCGGTTGTGGATATTTATAAGGATCATAAATAAGTGGTCCACTAGTCCACAATGATGATGTACAGTTGGCACTGGCTTAGGGCATCGTATGTTTTATTGATTTCACCATTTTCCGTGTCTTCTGTCTTTTGCAATAGGCGAGTATGGCGCTGAGGTGGAGGCCACGCTCTTAGCAGGGACACTTGACAGAGGAGCAGGAGGAGCAGAGCAGAGTGCCACCAGTTGCCACTGAGGCAGGAAATGTAGCGAGAGTTCCAGGGGCAGAGGATTTCTTTCAGAGTATATTTTAGTTTATGACTCAGCAGTTCGGCGGAGATGCTAGTGAGGGCTCATCGTCTAGGGGTGGGCCTAGCCGTGTAGTGAGGGACTTTTTGCAGTTCCATCCACCCTACTATGGCGGCCAGCCAGACCCAGATGTGGCCCGAGACTGGCTCGATGAGATGGAGAGAGTGTTCGGTTCTATGAACTATGCCGAGGAGGATAAGGTGATGTTGGCTTGTAACCAGCTGCAGGGTTCGGCTCGAGCTTGGTGGTCTTCAGAGTGGAAGATGTCCTTCCAGTCATGTTCCCTTCAGCAGGTCTCATGGAAGAACTTTGTTAGGGTCTTCGAGCGTACTTATTGCCCATCCTACATTGGTACGCAGAAGATGCGTCAGTTTCTGGAGCTAGTCCAGGGTGACATGTTAGTGTTGCAGTACATGGCTCGGTTTGTTGAGTTAGGTCATTATGCTCCCCATATCATGGAGAATGATGAGCTGAAGACCGAGCAGTTCGTCCAGGGTTTGAGGCAGGATATGAGGCACGTTTTGATGGCGAACGCTGTCACTGATTTAGAGACGGCTTCCCGTGTGGCGGCATCATTGGAGCTGGATATGCAGAAGATCCGAGGATAAGTTGGCCAGGGGCAGTCCCAGTCAGGCCGCAGCCAGCAGATGGCTACCCAGCAACAGAGCACCTTTCAGCACGCTACCGGTGGTTCAGGAGCATCGACACCAGCGGCGTTAGCGACAAGATCTGCATCTTTTGGCTCGAAGGTTAAGAAGTTCTTCAGGAAAGGTTTCGGTAAGAAGCACAAGGAGGGCAGAGATCAGAGGCAGGCGTCTACAGGCAGTGTTCAGTAGCCGATGCCTTATCAACGTCATGGATCAGTTGGTGGTTCACGGGGGTTGTGTCCCCGGTGCGGTGGTTCTCATCCGCTCAGGCAGTCCACGGTGCCAGTGATTTGTTTCAGATGTGACCAGGCAGGGCATATGGCCCGTGACTGTCCTTTAAGGCCGCAACAGCAACAGCAGTACCCCCAGCCGCAGCAGCCGCAGTAGCAGTAGCATCATCAGCAGGGGCAATATCCGCCACTACCCCGGTCAGCGAGTGTGGGTAGGCAGAGATCTCGAGACAAGATCACACACATGACCAGGGCAGAGACAGAGTCGTCGCAGCTTGTGGAAGGTACTGTTATGATTTTGGGTTGCGCAGCTCGAGTTTTGTTTGATTCTGGCACGTCACATTCATTTATTTCGGAGGATTTTGCGCTGAGTATTGAGGAGCTGGTAACCCATATGTCCTGTGATTTGGAGGTAGAGTTGCCTACTGGTGATTTTATGATCACCCTGTATTGCTTTGAGAAGGTGCCTGTATCGGTGGAAGGGCGGAGCTTGCCGGCCAGGCTTTACGCGTTACCACTTCAAGACTTTGATGTGATTTTGGGCATGGATTGGCTCGAGGCCCATCATGCCTTAGTAGATTGCGACTTCAAGAAGGTTTATTTCGGGCAACTTTGGGGACCCACCTTCTATTTTCAAGGTATCAGGTCTTCCTCTTCCACTTTCTTATTTCGGCTATTAGGGCTCGTCGATTGCTCGATGCGGGTTGTCAGGGTTTTCTAGCTTTTTTGGTCGTGGTGGACCAGTCGGAGCCGGATGTGGAGGACATTCCGGTGGCGTGCGAGTTCCCAATGTTTTTCCTGAGAATTTACTTGGATTACCTCCCCAGCGGGAGATTGATTTTGTTATCGAGGTTGTGCCTGGTACGGGGCCTCTGTCTAAGGCTCCTTACCGCATGGCGCCCGCTGAGTTGAGAGAGTTGAGGGTGCAGTTGCAGGAGTTGCTCGCCAAGGGGTACATTCATCCTAGCCTTTCCCCTCGGGGTGTGCCAGTATTATTTGTGAAGAAGAAGGATGGTAGTTTGAGGCTGTGTATTGACTACCGACAGTTGAACGAGGTGACCATTAAGAACAAGTATCCGTTGCCATGGATTGGTGACTTGTTCGATCAGCTTCAGTCTACTCGAGTGTTCTCGCGGATTGATCTATGGTCCGGTTATTATCAGCTGCGGATTCGTGAGTCTGATGTGGAGAAGACTGTTGTCACGCCCCGACGCGGAAAATCGAGTGCGCGAGTAGTTACGAGGCACTCATGTCGATCAGAGCATGTACAAATTAATTCTAAAGATAGAGAGCTAAGATGAAATAGCTAATTTTATTCCATCAAAATGAAGTTTACATCACTAATTCATAAGCCATAAAGGCATGATATAATCTTCCAAAATTTCCAAATACATAATCCTTGTAAAAATACTAATGATCTACATAAATCCTAGGGAAAAGAAAAACACTCATTCACTCTTGTCCATTCCCTTGTTCATTTTTATTTCCTGCAACAATTAACCAAAACGTAGGGTGAGCAAAAAACTCAGTAGGATTTTATATCTCTAAAGCCAGGCAATCTTTAAGTATTCAACAATTTAACAATTCGTGTCATGAAGTAATTGATCATGAATTTCAAGTATGAAATTTTGTATAAGGAATTTCCAAGTAATTTCAAGATAACAAGATAATTTCAAGATCATGATAGTAGACAAGACGATGGTCATTTCCAGGAATATATCAAGAACTTTCACGATGAAACGATGGGTACTATCATTAAGACAATTCAAGAACTTTCATGATGAATTTTTAAGCAATATCGAAGTAGAGCAATCACTTGAACTTTAAACAATATAGAAGTAGAACAATTACTTCTACAAGGATATTTATGATGAATCTTTAAGCAATAACAATATAGAAGTAGAGCAATCACTTCTACCAATACTCAGTAGGATTGGCCAGAGCACTAAAGGGAGATCACGACGATATGACATCACCTTATGGAATATCACTATTTGGCTACACACTTAGGGGTTCTCACGACAGTATGATTGCCCCTAACTGTAATAGACCCTGTATTGGTGAATGCCAGCACCTGATCATTATAATACCGGTTTATATTTGGACTTTGCCTCGCCCGTGGGATCAGATCAGAACCCCTTTATACACTAGCATTTAAATGTCATTTCATTGGGACCCATAGCACCTGACATTTTTCTATATAATTCCACAATATGGCCAAAGAATTTCAAGAACAAGCTCATTTGTAAACAAGTACAGATCTGGCAAAAGTTGTGATAATTTGCAAAGGAGCGTGGAAAACGTATTTTTAAGCATCATGTTTAACGACATTAAGTCGTAGAATTCAAAAATGAACGGTAAGTAGGAAGAAACATTAAGATAGTGATTTTATTAGAATTATTTTAAACATCTTAACATAATCTCAGAATCATAAAACATCAATTTTTTAGTAAAGAACAACTTTTAGTAAAGGAACATATATACTTATGAATTGAAATCATGAGTTTAGATATTAGCTTTTAATCATACATTAATATGTCATATGATAAGAAAATAGATGTAACATGTTGAAAGTAATTTTTATACATCAATATGATAGAAAATACTTTTTTACATTCTGAAATAATTTTCGTACATCACTATGATAGAGAATAGAATTGTTATAGGCTAAAAAGATGTTACTGTCTGTGAACGCGCTATAGCTCAGGGTCGCGTTCATTACAGTGTATAAAAATACAGTATATATATTCAAAATAACATATTTTGATTATCAAAAATTTTCGGGAAAATTTTATGAACGCGCTATAGGTAACTAGCGCGTTCTTCAAGAACGTGCTATAGGCGACTAACGCGTTCAAGAACAGATGTATACATTGAAAAATTTTAAAAACTTAATTGAAATACATAGATTCTGTATAAACCATAATAGATATAGACTCCTAATTTATATATAAACACTTTAGGTATTATATATATATATTATAAATATTATACTTTTGACCCTTGGTCATCCGAGTTTAAAAGTATGAACGAATAGCGCGTTTATTAAGAACGTGCTATACCACGCTAGCGCGTTCACGAAGAACGTGCTATACCAGGCTAGCGCGTTCATGATCAGATAAATACTTTATATTATTTTGAAAACTAGATAAAAAGACGAGGTTCCAAGGAATCATACTATCTATATATCATCTTATATATATGTATATATATATGCCTTATATACATTTACAAATATACTAGAAGTATTATTTTTTTGATCCCTGATCATCTGGGGTCAAAGGTATGAACGTGCTATAGGAGGCTAGCGCGTTCATGATGAACGTGCTAGGTAGGTATAGCTCGTTCATGAACAAGTATAAATTTTATATTGTTTTGAAAACTAGATAACAATATGGGTTTCCAATGAATCATACTATATATATAACATCTTATATATATATATAAAAACCTTATATACCTTTAAAAACATACTAGAAATATTATTTTTTTGATCCCTGATCATCCGGGGTCAAAGGTATGAACGTGCTATAGGATGCTAGCGCGTTCATGATGAACGCGCTAGGGACATATAGCGCGATCATGAAAGTGTTTTATATTATTAAATGTTTAAATTTGAACATTCCTTTGAAAGAGATGGGGTCTATATGAACGCGCTATATCGGGCTGGCGCGTTAAGAACGCGCTCCTGAAGAGCAGCGCCTTAAGATTCCGAAAACGGAACTGAAATACCATTTGGTAAAATGATCATAACTTACTCATTTCTCAATGGAATTTAACAAATGAGCTATCAATGGAAAGAGGGCAGAAAAACGAACAAGATAGCATGCATTGATTAGAGTTTAGCCTGAGAGACACCTACCTTTTGTCGGATCTAAAGAATATCCCCAAATAATAAGAAAACCCTTTGATCTTCCAATTCCTCATTCAAATCTCCACAAATCTTCGCAGCAGCAAAGACTTAACTTCCAGGGAAGGTTTAATGGTCGAATGAGGCTCTATTTATAGCCAAAATATGGCCAAATTTGTCAAGATTCCTTGCCTAATTCTACCAAACCCATTAAGTCCGAATTAGAAGAAAAATACCATTTCTCTTCTTAATCTAGCCCATCTTAGGTATGAAAATAATGTAAAAACGGCTGGTCCAAGGTGGGCTGTTAGGTAAGGGTTGATTCTTGAGTCAATCTTCTAGAAATTGGGTTATTATAATCATTTTCAAAAGGTATTTAACATGTGTTACAAATTTAAGGTCTAATTATCTTTTATTAATCCTTTAACCACTAATCTAGCCCATTATGGATTATCCAATGGGCCAATTATGATCCTAGTCCATTACATGGACTTTTATTGGGCTTTCTATGATTTATCTAAGGGTTAAATCATTTATTTTTCACTTTACCTTAAGTAAATTCAAGTAAATTCAATAATCCACTTTATTTCACTTAGTAAAAATGTAAATTAATCATTTCATGAAAAATTTAATTGTATAATTTATTTAAAAAAATTATTTCTCATTTTAAATTATCGGGTTTCTATATCTAGGATGTGGAGAAGACTGCGTTCAGTACAAGATATGGGCATTATGAGTTTCCGGTGATGCCGTTTGGGCTCACCAATACTCCCGCAACGTTCATGGATTTGATGCATAGGGTGTTTCGTCCCTACTTGGATCAGTTCGTGGTTGTGTTTATGGACGACATCCTTGTTTATTCGTAGTCTGCAGAGGACCATATGTACCAGTTGAGGATCATGTTGCAGACTTTGCGAGATCACCAGTTATATGCGAAGCTCAGCAAGTGTGAATTTTGGCTTCGCGAGGTTCACTTTTTGGGGCACGTGATTTCTAGTGATGGTATTTCCGTGGATCCAGCTGAGGTCGAGGCAGTGATGCAGTGGCCGAGGCCGGGGTCTATGATGGAGATTCGGAGTTTCTTGGGGCTTGCAGGTTATTATAGGAGGTTCATCCAGGATTTTGTTCGTATTGCAGCCCCGATGACCAGACTTACTAGGAAGGATGTGCCGTTTGTCTGGACCGATGGGCGTGAGTAGAGCCTTATGGAGCTTAAGAGGTTGCTCACCTCCGCACCGATGTTGGTGTTGCCTTCTGGATCAGGAGGTTTTGTAGTGTGTACAGATGCTTCCAGGGTCGGTTTGGGTGCTGTGCTGATGCAGCACGGTAGAGTTGTGGCGTATGCATCGTGGCAGTTGAAGCCACACGAGAACTACCCTACCCATGACCTTGAGTTGGCTACTATGATATTTGCATTGAAGATTTGAAGGCATTATCTGTACGGCGAGAAGTTCGAGGTGTTCACTAACCATCAGAGTTTGAGGTATGTGTTCACTCAGAAGGATCTTAACCTCAGGTAGAGGAGATGGATGGCCTATATGAAGGATTATGACTTCACCATGTCTTATCAGTCGGACAGGATGAACGTCGTTGTTGATGCCTTGAGTAGGAAGGTCGTGGTCAGTGCGATGATGTTGAGGAAGTGGAGGCTCTGGGAACAAGTGCCAACCATGACATTTAGGCTTAAAGTTCCTCAAGAACTAGGGTCAGCTGTTTTCGCGAGCTTGACTGTCACACCAGCCATCCGTCGTCAGGTGACAAAGGCTCAGCATGCAGACCCTGAGTTGCCCCGAATTTTGGCTATGGCTGATGTGGAGTTCGGCGAGGACGGAGCGGTGAGATTCCGAGGTAGGCTGTACGTCCCGCCCGAGGAGCAGGTGAGGCGTGCGATGTTGCTAGAGGCTCATGGGAGTAGGTACACTGTACATCAGGGTGCGACAAAGATGTATCGGAACTTGAGGAGGCAGTTCTGATGGCCTGGCATGAAACGAGATATTACCGAGTTTGTGGCCAGGTGCCTGATCTATCAGCAGATGAAGGCGAAACATCAGAGACCTGGTGGTACGCTTCAGCCCTTGGAGGTTCCCGCGTGGAAATGAGACCACGTGACCACTAATTTTGTGGTGGGATTTCCGAGAACTCCGAGCGGGCAAGATAGTATTTGGTTGCTGGTGGATAGGCTGACGAACACAACTCGGTTGTTACCGATCAGAGTCAGCTGGAGTGTGCCCAAGCTGGCACGCTTGTATGTGGAGCGGATCGTGCTTTTGCATGGAATTTCTGTTTCCATCGTGTCTGATCGAGATCCGCATTTCACTTTTGGATTCTGGAGGAGTTTCCAGAGAGCTCTAGGCACCGAGTTAGCGTTCAGCTCGGCCTATCATCCTCAGTTGGACGGTCAATTAGAGAGGACCATCCAGACGTTGGAGGATATGTTGAGGTCATGTTGCCTGGAGTGACAGGGGAGTTGGATTCACCATCTACCATTGGTGGAGTTTGCCTACAATAACAGCTATCATTTGAGCATTGGGATGGCTCCCTATGAGGTGTTGTGCGGGCGACTGTGTCGGACTTCACTCGATTGGCTTGAAGTTGGTGAGCGTGTTATGACGGGACCAGAGCTGGTGCAGTAGTGCATGAATGTGGTGCATTTGGTCCGTCAGAACATGTTGGCAGTGCAAAGTCGGCAGAAGAGCTATGTCGATCGGAGAAGGCAGCCCCTCAATTTCATGGTCGGTGATCGAGTATTTTCGAGGGTTTCTCCTATGAAGGGGTTAATGCATTTTGGGCGGCGTGGGAAGTTGAGTCCCCGCTATGTTGGCCCTTTTCCCATAGTGGAACGTATTGGCGAGGTTGCTTATCGGTTGCAGTTACCCTCGGAGTTTTCTGTGGTGCATGATGTGTTCCATGTCTCCATGCTGAGGAAATATATGCCCGATGACTCTCATGTATTGGAGGATTCCGTTTGGCCCGAGGTGACTCCCGATCTGTCTCTTCCGGAGTTCCCCATCTGTATTGAGGATCAGCGGGAGCAGCACCTACGGAACAATGTTATTCCCCTGGTTAAGGTGGTGTGGCAGCAGTACTCTAGCGGCGAGGCGTCTTGGGAGCGTGAGGACGAGATGCGTTAGTAGTTCCCTTATCTATTCGAGTAAGTCTCCCCCTCTTTTCTCCGTGCTTTATTTTGAATTTCGAGGATGAAATTTGTTTAAGGGGGGAGGGCTATAATGTCCTAAATTTTTCGGACATGACGAAATTTGTTTAAGGGGGGAGGGCTATAATGTCCCGAATTTTTCGGACACTTTTCGGATCTGGATCCGTGGGTTTCGGATCAGTTGTGGGGGTCTCGGAACGTGTTTTACAGTTTACACGTGTTTTTCCCTAATATGACTTACGGAACCCTATATCGGGTAAACCGTTGCGTTCTCCTACTCCGGGACGGTACCAATGCGTCCGGTGTGTTCCGAGGGTCGAGGAAATATATTTTTCTATTTTTTCATATTTTTTAAAAAATCTGGATTTTCTATAAATACCCCTTTCCTTTTTCTTTTTCTTCTTCTTCCTTCTTCTTCCTCCCCCGTGATCGACCGGCGCCCCTCTCCTCCCCCTCTCCCGTGCGACGATCGCGACGTGCTTCCCCCGGGCTACAGACAGTGGTGAGGCGACGTCGTGGCAGCGACGGCGACAGTGTGGTGATCGTGGAGGTGCCCGTGGATCGTGAAAGCTCGTGTGAGCTCGTGGGTTTTAAGCGAAGTTTTGAAGATCGGCGACGATCTGCCGCGTTTCGGACGACCTCGAGGTAGGGTGATGGATCCTTAGCTCGTTTGTTACCTTCTTCGTGATTTCTAGGCCGAGGCGAGGCCGAGAGAGGGTTATTTTGAGCCGGGAAGGAAAATCCATGCTTTGGGGTTCGAGCGCCGGATCTAACATTTTAATCCGTTATTTCGTGGTTTGTTGGCATCAAATGATGCTCTGGGGCATGGGGAAGAGTTTCCCCTTTGTTTCCCTTTCACCTGGGGGTGCATGGGGCGTGGAGTGGCGTTTTTGGGCCATTCCCGCCGTTCTCCATTTTCCGGAATGTAAGCGGTCGTTGCAGGAACCGTTTCTTGCTAGAAGCGGCCCCAGATAGACCATTTTTGGTTGGGCTTAGCGGTCACACGATGGACCGCTAAGGCTCAGTGGCGGCCTGGCGGCCGACCGTTTTCCCCGTGGGCCAGCGTGACCTTCAAGGTATTTTTGACCGTTGGCATTTGACCGTTGGAGATTTTTGGGACTAAGCGGTCATGGGGTGACCGTTTAACCCCTCCTTGCGGTCCCAGAGAGACCATTTCTTGTCCAAACGGTCACAAGGTGACCGTTTTACTCCTTTGCAGCTCCATGGCGTGGCGGTCCCCATGAGACCGTTTACACCATGAGGCGGCCTAGGATTGGACTATTTTTGTCCTAAACGGTCTGCAGGCGACCGTTTCTTCCCCGAATGAGTCTTGCGGTCTAGAGAGGACCGTTTCTCTTTGAGGCGGTCTAGCATTAGACCGTTTTTACCCAGGGACGGTTCAGTGTGGACCGCAACCTGTGTTTTGTCCGACCGGAGCTTGGTCTTACCGATTCTAAGCCCGGGTGAGTGGATCTCGATCCCCGTGCTGACCTACGGTTCGACTGATGCTGGGCATCGTCTGGGGGCCGTGTGTGGGTACTGTGGAGACCCCGGGACGTGGCGTAGTTCGGCTGGTGTCACCGTGAGTCGGTGTCGGTACGAGGAGCAGTCCTTGTACTTCGTCCGGTTTAGGCATCATTTTTCATTGACTAGAGAGTCTACTCTTTCAGCGACCCTCCACTAGTCGTAGCCTTCTGACACGCGAGTGGTCCCACCACGGAGTGGTGGCGAGGCTACCCCAAGAGTCAATTTTTACACTGGTTACCGTAGGGCCCCACGTCTTGTAGCCAGAGTCCGGCTGAGGGGAAAACCAGTCAGAGGGCCTGACCTAGGACGCATGGTCTGTGTGTGCACACGTGGTCGTGGGCGGTGGACCCGCGCTGACGAGCGTGACCTCGACCAGTCCTTATTCTGTGGTTACTAATACAGTGTCCCTGTTCCGCCAGGGTGCGATGAGGGGGACATCTGAGGCGCGGTCTAAGACGTCAGGGGAAGCATCTGTCCTTGCTTCTAGTGGGTGGTACTCCCGTCTTTGTCATGTAGTGACTCTTGGTGTTCTGTCGGGTCGTCTCGATTTTTGTGCCGTGTGTTCGGTACTTGACGTATCTGAGCTTTCCCGTTTACTTATTTTTGTTGACCTTCGCTCTACGTCTGGTTAGTGTTCGCCTTTGACTGCTTTACATGCAGTTTCTTATTTTGCGAGGTGGGGGTCCGGTGATCCCTACTGGACCTTTTGTTATGAGGCTCATTCCCTACATTTTTCCGTGGTTTCAGGTGAGGCAAGACTTCAGGGGAGCGCTTCTGAGGCTCCACGTGGTTCTAGTGCCCAGGGTTAGTTGTCAATTGCCAGAGCCGGGGTATGCCCCGTGTAGTTGGACCTTTTCTTTCTGGACTGTACTAGTTGTGGACTACTATTATATTTTAGACTGTTGTTATATTGTGGACCATGTAATTTGTTTAATGTTATTTTTTATTATTCCTGCTTATTCATAAATTGTGTAGTTCTGCAATTATTTTAGAATCTTGTATATTTCCACACCATCCCCTTAACCCTTCCGAGTCTTCGGGCTTGTGGGTGGCGGTTTGAGATTCAGGTTATCGGGCCTTCTCGGTGTTCGGATCTCGGGTTGTTACAGCCAAGCTAGGCCCTTAAGAAGATCCCCTAATGTCTCAACTTGGTAAGATGATTGAATGGTGGTGTGATAGGAGAGGGGCACTATAGGGAGGTTTAGCTCCATGGGAGGGTAGACATAGGATGTGATGGGTTGCATCGGTGTCTCCTTTAGCCATCTAACTAAGGATCCACTTAGATGACCTCGCCCCCAACTAGAGGGGATGGCATAGAGTGAAGCTTAAAGTGCGAGATTTCCTCTTCGTCTTGGGCATGTGTTTCCTTCAAAGTGGGGGTTGGATCCGGGGTGTTTACCACTATGGGGTCGGGTGTGGGGATTATGGCTTCCTCTACCAAGGAGGTGAGAGGATCTTTTGTGGGTGGGGCGATGATAGCCGGTGCGTGGTGCACCCGGGGTGGTGAACAAGGACGGGCTTGGGATGGGATTGGAAGTGAAAGTAGTGGAGGCTTAGGACATGGTAGAGTTGGGGTAGGGAGTGGGAGATGGGTTGGGTGAGGAGGCTTGGGCTGGTTGGCCTTGGGAGGTGTGTCCCTTATGGGGGATGATGGAGAGGTGGAGGCCAGTTGGGTTTGGAGTCGGATTTTGGGATGGGGGGTTATGGCCGTCATGGGCTTAGGTGGAGGGGTGGACACGGGGTCCACTTGGGTTTGAATGGTGGGGGTTGGGTGAGTGACTTTGGGTTGGCATTGAGGGGATGGTGGGGTGGTAGGGCTCCTTGGGGAAGCGTAGGCTTTCCTAAGTTCGAACTTCATTTCCTCCCAAGTGACAATTGAGGCTTGGCCACGGAGCTTCCTTATATCATCAACAATTGACCAATGATCGCTTGCTCGCTTTGATAGGTGCATTTTGGCTAGGTTCACCTTCTCTCCTTCGGTCATGGAGTAGCATTGAAAGAATTGGCCCTTCGAAGTTTCCCACTTTAGATAATAGCTTGGACTGTGGCATCCATCAAAGGCGGGGGTTTTGATTTTTAGGAGCCCCAAGTGAACGCGATCTCGGTCTACCCGGGGGTTATGACTCATGGAGAAGGTGGCGGGGTATGATTGGTATGAAGTGGCCATGTTGGTGGGTAAGGGTGACACACCAGGAGATGAATGTAAATGCGCCCTAGGGCTTGACTTGTGGAGACAAGTTGTGAACCTGTCTTTGATACCACTTGATGTGACATGACCCCTTGGACCTAGATTCACAATCAACCAAACCGAACGGCAGACACACTCTAGCGGGATCACCCGTGTAGCACACACTCGGGTCCGTAGGTGGACCGACGATGATGATGAGGGTCCGAGGTTGGACCTTGTGGTTCCAGGGTATGGCTAGCTTGGGGAAGACCCCATTGGGCCAGGGATGCCCAATTCATGGGCGGCCAGCACGTTGAGGGCATGGGATGAATGGTAGCTCTCAAAACTCACTCGCGGTGGCACTCAATTAATCGAATAATTGGAGCAAGCATTCTCTCACCACCGACAGAGCAACCATAAATAATACTAAGCTAAGCAATGCAAATCCAGCAAAGGGTGGGGTCCGCAGCTCACCTAGTCGACGTCAAGACGCCGACCCCGATCGGAGACGAGGGCGAGCGGGGAAGCGTGGGCTATCCGCACGCCGCGCCGATGATGCTTCAGCGGAAGACCTGCTCGTACATGCACTACTCCCTCGCAGAGGGGTTGGACTAGGGGTGGGGAAGTTCAATTACAACCAAAAGGTACCTCCACACAGGGAGGGGCTGTGAGCCAGCCAGGCGGGGGTGGGAAAGTGGATGACGAAGAGCCGATCGTTCTGCGAACCCGTTCTATCCAGGATCGCAGCAGTCTGAAGATGCAGTCGCCACGGCCTCTCCTGGACTCCGATGAAGTTGGGACTTGCGCTGACGTGACCGCTGATGAGGGGGGAGATCACCAACAGAACCTCTGGCCGATCCGAAGTCAGTCTGGGTGGTGGCCCGGCGGAATCCTCGAATTGGTCAGCTCTGTCCAGCCTGGGTCCGTCGGATAGGGAGTCGATGCCGGTGGCGGAACGGGCTCCACCGGTGGCTGAAGATGGCAGGGCTGGTGCCCTTTCGTCTGGGTTGGCCCAGGAAGACTCCAAAGAAGTTGCCGATCGAATCGAGCTCCGGTGTGGGCGGGGTAGTCGCTGGAGCTGGACTGGTCAGCAGCAGCCTCCGGTCTAGAACGCCAGCAGGTAGAAGATGAGGAGGTCACGGGCACACTAGGGCTCCGATGGGGGCGAGGCTGGAGTCGTTGTGATCGTGGGCAAGTCCTATTCGATCAGAGACCAACGGGGTAGTCGGAGGAGGTTAGAGTAGAGCGTGGTGAACAAGAAGGTGAGAGAGGGTCCATTCTAGACTGATGGAACTGACTTGCGTGCCTCTGGGAGAATGACTGGAACGTTGGGCTCCGGGGTCCAAACGAGGTCCTCCTTCTTGGGGATGGTAGAGGGCTTGGAGAAGAACACCTCAGCCAAGTTTCACGCCCATATCTGCTCAGGAACGGCCGTGGTCGCGCTGGAACTTGGGCTCTGGTTCTCTGCCGGAGTAGTCCTGCGCAGCCTGGGGAGAACAGCTTTCTCGGGCAGCTCGGAGCTCGGATGGATGCGAGACCACCTTGCTGGGAAGCTCTCTGGACGACCTTTCTAGAAATATAGAGCTTGTCAGCAAACTCCTGGAGGTGGTGTAGTGGCCGAGCCTTCAACTGGTACCCTGTTGCTGCCGGCGAACTGGGGCAGGGGCTGGTGTTAGGTGGGTGTGGAGGGGTGGGGATGAATAGGGTTTCTGCAGGGAAATGGGGAGGGGTGGCTGTGGGGGAGGGTGATGGAGGTTGAGGGTCGATGGAGGGAGGTTGGAGTGGAAGCGGATGGGCGAAAGTAGCAGGGGGAGGGGGTGGGGTGCGCAGGTAGCCAAGGTGGAGAGGGAGAGGGGGGCGCAAGTGGGTTTGGGGAAGGGAGGGAAAGGGGATTTGAATATATGGTTAATGTGTGATTAAGTTTGGCCTTGGGGATGGGAAGAGGTGCCTTGGGATATGAAGGTTGCTTGGGTAAGGGGAAGGGTTGGTTGGGAGAATGGAAAGGTGTCTAGGAGAAGGGGATTCTCCCTTGGGGTTGGAGGAGAATTAAAGAGGATTTGTGGGGAAGGGAGAGGGAGTTAATGAGAATTGAACGGGGAAGAGAGAGAGGGAATTTCAAAATTGGGGGGGGGGGAGAGAGAGAGGGACTTGCACCCTAGAGAGAGGGAGTGAAGAGAGAGGGAGGGAGGGGGGAGCTTCTCACTGCAAAGAAACACTTAATTTCGAGAAATTGCTCAAAATTTTCATTGATCATCAAGGGTTACAAATGAGAGAGTGGGGTGGCCTATTTATAGGCACTGGACTTTTCACATGACCAAATTGACCCTGACTAATGACTCAATGACCAGATAGACCAGGGAGGGGCGCCCCTGGGCCTAGCCAATTTAATTGGGCCTATTAACCAACCTAATCAACCTGATGACATTTAACTTAGGTAGATGACTCTCAAACCTAGGTACAAGACTCAAATTATAGGAAAAATTACACAGTTTATGACTCAAATAAAATATAAAAATTACATGACTAGACTCAGAAAAATATGACGAACACAATGGCGCATGCCGACAAACAATCTGAGCCTCAAAAAATGTGGAGGGGCAAGGGATGCCCCCATCAGGAGAGGTGTCCTACCATCGTAACCATTGCTGCAAGAAGGCCTATTCAAGACACTCTGTCTATATGCTACCAGTGCAAGTGGGAGCACTATCACCTGCCTTCCCAACTTTGCGAGGGCAAGAAGAGGAAAATGATGCTATCAAAAGGTGTTTGCAGGGCCTAGGGACCATCCCCTTAGGCCGGCAGAGCTTGTCACAGGCTATGGAAGATATCCAAGAAGGCCACAAATTTCACACTCCACTAGGAGCTGGGCCAATAGGCCGTCAATGCCGCTCCAACATCTCTTCACCTCCGTGAAAGTTGGGGGCAAGAATTTCGAGAGACTAGCTATTCTTCGGAGACCACTCACTAGAAGAATAAAGAAGAATGGAAGCATCCAAGTCTTCACCTGTAACACGGTTGGAGCGACTGGCCGCTACAGGGTTTCGCCCCCAAATTATGATGAGGCTGCTAGGCTCGCCGAAGGGTCGAGTCCTGCTATCAAAAGGCAAGAGGTTGCGGCTGGTACAACGCAAGCCCGTGCCGAAGAACCCAGCGCAGATCTGACCACGGTGACTATAAATGTGATCACCGCAGAAGATGACGGCGAGGGACCAGCGCATACTTCAAATATTCCATCGGAAGGGTAAGGTCATGGTTCCAGCTCCTCCATGCCCGATCTGGCTACCATGATGATGATGCTGCAAAGATACCAACAAGAAGTTGAGACGCTGAAGAAGCAACTCGGCGATATGAGCGTACATGCTCTGGCCCTGAAGTAGGTCGAGCTCCCTCTTGAAACCTCACCGCGAGGTGCTGATGAATTTGAAGCTTTCCCCCCGGTAATGGCCTCTCAGCCAGCACATGATTACACTGGGGGCATGACCCCGACACCACAGCTTGCTCCTCAGCATCAAAGAATTGCTACTATACCTCAACCAACGGTGCCGATGTCACCGCCGATGCAACAAGCTCAATTCTGTCCAAGTCCGGGTGACTTGGCAATAATGAATAAAATAATGATAGAGCAAATGATCGAAAATAAGTTGACAGACTGAGGTGGTGATGATTATGCCCCATTCGATGTATACAAGGTGCCGTATCCGGCCCACCATGCTGTCAAAAGACTACCTCTCGGCGTCAGCAAGGCGCCGAAGTTTGATAAATTCAACGGACACGGTTCGCCGAAGGAGCATATAGCCTACTACATCAACGTAATGGGCGACCTGGCGACCTATGAGTCCTACCTGCTAAAATTCTTCGGGTCCTCGCTGACAGGACTAGCTTTCGAATGGTATTCAAACTTGCCAGGTAGAGCAATCAATGACTGGCCGGACATGCAGCGGCAATTTCGGGATTGGTTCCACGTCGTCGAAAGAGAAGTGACTGTGGCCGAGCTCTATGCCTCTAAGCAGAAGAATGATGAAACTGCTTTGGATTATATTAAAAGATGGCGGAATCTCAGCATAAGATATAGGTGCCCGCCACATCAAGAAGACGCAGTTCAAATCTGCAAATAAAATCTGAGGCGTGAGATCCTCGAGAAGATGATCGAGATCAGGTCTTTCGATCGGCTAAACAATGTGGTGGCCGAGATCAAGCCCTTCCTCTCCAGTGGTTCCTCTATTCCCACTGCTGCAAGCCAGAAGGCCAAGTTTGTTGATAAACGGCCAGTGCCAAAGGAAGTTTACACGATTGACTTCAAGGTAATCGAGCCGCAGAAGAAAAAAGATAAAGGGTCATCGACCCTCCCCTTGCTGAGCCTGATGAACAATAGGAAGGCCCGTCCTTGCGGACCAAAATGAAAAAGTTGTACTCCTTCCCTAAGGAGAGGACTCGGGCCCTGTTTGAATGGGCCATTCAATACAACAAAGTCACTCTCTTGGAACCAAAGAGACCGGGAGATACTAGAAGAAAAGATGATCCCCGCTTCTGCCTGTATCACCAGATGATCGGGCATTCCATTGAAGATTGCTACCCATTCAAGGATGCTATGGAACGGCTGATCTGGAGAGGGGAGCTGCAAATGGGTGACCACAAAGTGGATCCTCCACGCCCTCATGAATTGCTCGATCTAAAAAGGATAGTCAATATGATATCTCTATACCAGCAGCTACATGAAGGGCAGATGCCAGCTGCAAAGGAGAATGAAAAGAAGAAGCTAAAGAATAAGGGGGGGGGCATCGTTCTCTCATGTAATACATTGTCTACCTTGCCCGGCACAAGCCGAGTTATTGAAGAAGAAAATGAAGAATTATGCTGTCCACCGCCTGATAAAGAGGCACGCTATTACACCCCTCCTCTACTTGAGGGCATTGGGGCAAGAATGTCAATCCTTGAGGGATGGGACGTTTCTGGCGACAATAATAACTCGTCGCTGGTCCCGCTTAGAATTGATACGGAAGGCAGCACGTCCAGCTCTCCCCAACCTGACCCTGCCGCAGTAGCAGAGCTGTATCAGAAGCTTCAAGAAGTTGAAGTGCTGAAAAGAAGATTAAGCCAAATGGGTTTATACCTAGCTATACCCGGGCAAGTTGGGTCATCATCCGAGGTTTCGCAGGGTGGCATTGAGCCGTTCGAAACCTCACCACAGTCGACTATGCCTCGAATAACATACGATTATACATGGGGCACCCCCTCTCAACATCTACATCATGCACCTTCCGCGCCCCCCTCAGCATCTCTGGCATGTCAGGGGGCAGCTAATATGCCTCGTGCAATGCCATTAGTAACCGCACTCCTACAACCAGCTGGCCCGCACTGGAGTTCGATAGCTTCAGTCGTGATGGACGAGCCAAGGGTGGAGAGTGTTGCTAAAATGAAGCAAGCTGAGGGGGAAATCACTGAGGCGGCACTATACATGACCGAGCAGAGGATTGATGAGTCTGCCTCGGATTATATTCAACGATAGAGGAATCTCAGTGCGAGATGTAGACATCCACCCAACCACGGGGATGCTACCCAAATGTGCAAGCGCAGTATGAAGATGGACGACCTGATTAGGGTAATTGGCATTAAAATCAAATCCTTCGAGCAGCTGAACGATCTTGCAACGGATATTGAGGCCTTCTTGGCGAAGCATTGCCCGATTGTCACTACCCCAAGTCATAAGAATAAGCCGAATGGTGAGCCACCAGCGCAAGAAGAAATAAACCCCGTTGACTTCGACGCCTTCGAGCAACAACATAAGAAATTCAAAGAGTCGGCTAGCTCTTTCTCTACCATGTCCCTCGAGCGAAGATCCTCACTAAGGGGTAAAATGATGAAACCATATTCCTTTCCAAAGGACAAGACTCGAATCCTCTTCAAATGGGCCCACGAATATGACAAGGTGGTGCTCCCGGAGCCCAAGAGACCAAATCAGGTCGAAATAAAAGATGATCCCCAATTTTGCCTTCACCATCGAAGGTTGGGGCATTCTATTGAAGACTGCTACATATTCAAGGACATCATAGAAAGTCTGATCGACAAAGGTGAATTACAAATGGGCGAATATAAGGTGGAACCGCCACGCCCTCATCAAATGCCCATCTTTAAGACGGCGACCAACAAGGCCTCTCTGTATCAGTCAGAGCAACACAGGCTCTAAAGGGTGTTTCATGCCCCTTGAGCTGTTGCAGCAAGCCGAACAAATTAATGAATGGTGCCCTATCCTGGGGATAGATATCAGAAACAAAGAAAAGCACTACTTCTTTGCTACTCAATACACCGTCGGCTTCACCTAAGCTGGTCGATTCAAAAATGGGGTTAGCCGATCTTAGGACCAGCAAACAGATAATGAGGCTGTGAAGGAAAGTCTGCGACATATACCTTCTCTGAATTAAAAGGCCCAGCAAAGTGCAACTGCTGCTGTACATACTCCAGTATGTGGTGGAGAATACCCACAGCTCACTTCAAGGGAGATATGCTCCCGCTTTCCACAACCCCTCACGGGTTATAAGAGGGGGCAACAAAGGCTGTTTCAATATACACCCGTCCTGGGGCTGCCACTATAAGAGAACATAAAAGCTGTCACCATTGGTTCCTCTCAGGGAGCCGAAGATGAAGAAGATTAAATGGCATAGTCCAATGATCGGATCCCCCGCTACTGTCTGTCTACATCACTTTTCGTGAAGAGGACAAGCTACCCAATGCAAGGACATGCTCTAAGCAACTCCTCTATTTATGCACCCAACCTGGGGGCATCTCAAGCTGCAAAATTATTTGAGCATATCCAGGCCCCGCTGAACCTGTAAACTTATTTGGGCACGTTAAAGGCCCACTGAAGATATGAAACTATCGGGGCATGCTAAGGGCCCGCTGGTGTAATATCTCGAATCTTTCGGATCCTTCTTTTTGGGTCCCAGATCTACTTTCTGGGAGTGTCCAGCTCCGTTGTGTCCGAAATTTCATTTCGGACATCTTTTGTGATCGGATCGGCGCGATACGGAGTCATTTCGGAGGTCCGGAGTGCGTCCGCGGCTTTTTCGCGTGTGTTTTCCGAATTTCGATACGGGTTTCGGCAAGTCCTCCGGAATCTCGTTGCGGGTGAACCGGGTCATTCACCTAGACGAGAGTGGTACCGTTGCGATCAGTGCTTTCCGAGGATCGTGAAAATATAATTTTTAATTTTTTGATATTTTCTGGATTTTTTAGATTTTCTATAAATACCCCCCCTATTTTCTTTTCTTTTTTCCCTTTTCTTCTTCTTCTTCCTCTTTCTTCTTGCTCCCCACCGTGAGAACCGGCGCCCCCTTTTCTCTCTCTCTTCGGCCGACGACGACTGCGGCGCGCTCCCCTCTGGCTGCAGACGGCGGTGGGCGACGGCGTAGGTGGCGGCGAGACGATCCCGGTGGCATGCGGTGTTCGTGGGAAGCGTGAGGAGGAACGAGGGTTTCAAGCGTTCTTCGCGATTTGTGGACGATCCGGTGCACCTCGAGGCGAGATCGAGGTAGGGTGACGTTCCCTAGCTCTCCGCGTTCCATTCCCGTGGTTTCTAGGCCGGTGTGAGGCCGAGAGATGGGTTTCCATGCCGGGTATGGGGTTTTCCATGATTTGGGGAGAGTCGCCCGATTTATGATTTTAGGCCATGATTCGGCGTTTTGATGGCTTAGATGCATGCTAGGGGTCCTTAGGGGGCTTCCCCCTTGTTTCCCCCCTCTCCTATGGAGGTATGTGGGCGTGGTTGTGTTTTTTGGGTGTTTCCCGTCCGTTCGCCGTCGGGACGGTGTGACGGTCCTTCCAGTGACCGTCACAGCCAGTGACCGTCACAGCCAGTGACCGTCACAGCCTGTGACGCACCAAGGTGGGCGCGTCACAAGGTATGTTTTGCCAATTGGGTGGTCAATGGGCCTGACGATCCCACGATAGACCGCCACGGCGTGTGACGCGCCTAGGTTGGACCGTCACTTGACGATTTGACCGTTGGCATCCGACTGTTGGATTTTGACCGTTGGGGTCAAGAACTGTGACACACCCAGGGTGGGGCGTCACAGCCTTGTAACGCCCCTGTGCGGGAGCGTCAGAGCTGACGCGTCCCCAAACCTGTAACGCACCAGAGGTGGTCCGTTACAGTCTGTGACGCCCCGAGCGGTGTGCGTCACAGTTGTTTTCTACTCACCTTGTGACACACTGTTTTGGGTGCGTCAGGGCCTATGACGCACCAGGGTAGGCGCGTCACAGCCTATTTTGCACCGAACGTGTGACGCCCCTGTGTTGGACCATCACACGGCTGTGACAGCCTAGTGATAGACCGTCAGAGCCTGTGGCGCGCCTAGAGTGGACCGTCAGGCTTAGGACTGCATCGGGTGGTTCGTAGTCCCGTTTCTTTTCCGACCATGGTCACCGTGCGACGGTGCTGGTACGTGGGATGGTCCCCGTGCTTCGTCGGGTTCGGACGTTATTTTTCGTTGACTTGAGAGTCTACTCCTTCAGTGACCCTCCACTAGTCGTAGCTTGCCTACATGCGCGTGGACCCACAAGGGAGTGGTCGAGAGGCTACCATGAGGACGATTTTTAGACTGGTTTTCGTCGGGCCCCTCGTCTGTAGCCAGAGTCCGTCTCAAGGGGAAAATCTGTTAGAGGCTAGACCTAGGACGCATGATTTGTGTGTGCACATGTGGTTGGGGGCGGTGGACACACGCTGACGAGCGTGACCCCAGCTAGTCACTTGCTTTGTGGTTACTTGTACGGTGTCCTTGCCTCCGCCCGGGGCATGGTAGGCGGTCACCTGCAGTGCGGTGTAAGTCGTCAGGGGACGCTACCGACTGTGCTTCTAGTGGGAGGTACTCCTGTCGAGTCGGGAGTGACAGACTGTCAGTCTTGTGACTTCGACCTTCGAGTTTCTGGTCGGGTTGACCGTCGAGTCCCGGTTGTTTCGCCGTGGCGCGTGTTGGTTTTCGTGCCGCGAGACCGGTGTTGTAGTTGCAGGGTTCGTTCCCTCTCGAGGTACTCGCGTACTGCTAGTGTTGTGGTTTTCTATTTCGCGAGGTAGGGTTCGAGTGATCCCTACTGAGTCTTGTTCCGAGACTCATTCTCTACGTGTTTTCACCGTGTTTCAGGCGAGGCGCGGCCTCAGAGGAGCGCGACTGAGGCTCAGCGTGGTTCGGGTGTCCAGCGTTAGTGCCAGAGGTAAGAGTCGGGGTATGCCCCGTGTAGCTGTACTTTTCTTTCTTGTCTCTGTACTAGTTGTGGACTATTGTTGTTTATTTTGTTATATCTGGTGGACCATGTATCATGTAAAATGTTAATTTATTTCTTACTTAATTATATAAACTGTTTAATTTCTGTAATTATTTGTGATACTTGTGTAGTCTCCACACCATCCTTCTAACCCTTCCGAGTCTTCGGGCACGTAGGTGGCGGTGCAAGTCTCGGGTTATCGGGTTTTCCCGGTAATCGGATTCTCGGGTCGTTACAACTGGGGTTATAAAAAATGTTTGGGCAATCTACAACGAGTGCTGGCTGCTTGACAGCTGATTTAAATCCCGCGTTTGAAGGGATCATTTACTATGCTTCATGTAATAAGCCCCCCCCCCCATGACGATGTAAAGCATTGATGAAGTGAATGATGATGACGATGCAAAAAAAATAGAAAAGAAAAATTATGAAAAAAATGATGATGATCAACAAGAAGGAAAGTATTATCGGTGGTTACCAACCCCTAGTCCCCGTCGGCCGATCTTGCTATAATTGGCTTGGGCCCCCACGCTACCCTATTCTGTTTTGATCCCGGCATCCTGTAGGGGCCCACTATCCTATCTTTTGGCTTAGCCATTTCGGACAAAGCCCGCTGATACATGTTTCAGGTATTCTATCTCTCGGCTTAGCCGTTTCGGCCAAAGCCTACTATCAGGACTAATCCATCTGTCCCACCGCAATAATCAATACAACTCAACGGCTTAGACTTTCATTCGAAGCCTGCTTCCAATATCCTTCGACTTTATAGCATGCTTCCAACATCCTTTGGCTTCATAGCCTGCTGTTGGCACCCAAAATGTGATCGTCGGCGATTAAGCCATAAAGACGAATGATGCGGCCCGCTGAAGCACGGAAGCCGATAAAGATCAACATATTGAAGACTTCTCGAGTTGCCAGAGCCTCAAGTCACCCCGTATGAATGCCAGGGACTTCACCTCAGGAGAATCGAGATGAACTCACAACCAACCGGCAGTGCGACCAAGCCTACCCAATGAACCGGCATCGACTCCGTCGTATCGCATACACTACACCTGTTGTCCGACCAAGGACGACGGCCTACCCAGTGGTTACCCACCTCATGAAAGGCTCTCCTGGGATAAAAGAGTCCCCTTGGCTCTCCAGAACGGTGGGCCAGAGGCTTTGTCGGCAGAAGATCCTGGCTACCGGCACGGGTACGGCTTCTCGTCAAATAGGGCCCGTTAACGGCCGAATGATCGCTCGAAGTGGGCGGAACTATCCCGGGTGCTATCCCACCCTCCGAGAAGTTTTGAGCACAAGTCAGACCGAGCCAGCGGCACTTATCATAGCGCCGAGGGCCGTGTCGGCGGGAAATCCGCGTGATCAAACCAAAGCCATCGGAAGTTTCGAGAATGGCCGTACGTCGGTCTGAAAGCTTCAATAAGGCGTCTCGGCGAGGTTTCAAGGAGCATTGGCGAGATAAATGTTCACGGTGACCCCCGGACTCATCGTCTGACTCGCGACGTGCGAGGAGCATTAACACGGCGCGCCCTAAACCGGCGCGCCTCCATCTGGCGCCCCTTATTCCGGTGCGCAGAAACCCTCACCCGGCGCCCTCCTATTCCGGCGCGCAAGGGATAGAGCTCACCCTCACCGGCGCGCCATTCTATGCGTCGGATTAAGGCATCGAACCTCCTCCTATATATAGGGAGCCGTTCGATTGATAGAAGAAAGAGGATGGAGAGAAGAAGGCTTTGAGGAAGACTTTCAAGAGGTTTTCAGAGAGACTTTTCGAGAGAGGATAGAAGGAGAAGAAGCAGGGTTCTCCGGAGCGCCCGTTGCCGCCGTCTTCCCTCAACCTGCCTGAAGCCCTCCGGAGTCAGAGAAGAAGAAGACGTCCGATATTCTGTTCTGGGAATAGGTGGGCGCCCGTGTTTCTGCTGATTCCCGATATCGATTTCAATGTAAGCGGGAGGGGGAGGGATGGCGATGATATGAGCCAAACTCCCCTCCCCTTCTCTGCATCTTCTTTTATTTGCTGTTGCTCTCCTGTGAATACTCCTGCGAGTAGGATGGTGGCCGTGCCGCGATGCTGGCACCGAACTCGTGATATGTGGGTGATTTCCCCCCGCCGATGGAATAATGGCATGCGTGTATGAATGCACTAATGGATTGAATGTTTGGCGTCCCGCCTTCCCCTTCCATTGCTATTTCGTTCAATGGTTTTATATACCTATTAGGGTCTTCCCGTATGCGGCTTTGAGATTTCGGTTTCTCCGGATTCCGAACGCGCCCTGGTATGCCATGGGCTACATGGATAACCCCTCCCTGGGTCCTCCGCGCCTGTGCCTGTGCACACGTCGCTCTCCGTTTTGATATGAAATCCGACCTTCACCTCCCCTCCTCTTTGCATCTCTCCGTTGTTCAGAGGAGGCCGGTGATGTTTCTGGGATAGTGAAGCCCGCTTCGCGACTACTGCATCCCAGCCATTTGTGGGTATGCGCGTGTAGGAAAGCTTTTCTAGTTGCATATCGATCGACTCTTTCGTGACTGCCGTTGCATTCTGTTCTATGAATGGTAACCCGGTCCCGTGAGCTACATCATGGCCCTCCACCCAGGGAGGGGGATATCTCCCGCCGTTTCACAGAGCTGCCAATTGGCCAGGGGAACTCCGCTCTCGAGTGATGGATGTTCTCATGAGTCATGAAGCCAACAACAACAGGGGCTCCGGCCCGACAATCTCAAACCCACAGCCCCTCGGGACCCTGTGGTGACCAAAGGGGTAAATGTTCCTAGCAGGCTAGCCCTCGGAACCTCTTTCCCTGAGGGTCTCTCTCTCTAGCAGGTGCAGTGTATGCTGTAGGTCGCCCACCCCTTTGTAGGCTTGTCCTCGGGGTGTCGCTTCTATCATCAGCTACCTCATCCTCTGCTTTCACCCGCAGAGTTTTGGTGCCCCTCGTAGGCTAGTCCTCAGGGTATCCTATCCGTTGGGAATTTGCTGGCTGTCACCATGCAGACCGGTAGTTTAAGGGGCTTGCTCCACAAGTGAGCATGACCCCGTTCCTCTCCTGCAACCTTTCAGGTTCAGGGGAGATGCTGCCCGATTTTCGGCAGGTTTTGGACTCACAAGTTGTCTCTGCGGATCGGCCGTAATAAATATTCATTCTGAATCAGGGACTCTAGTGCTCGAGTATGGACCTCGCGCTAGCCCATTACTTCATTCTGGAAGGATCCTGGACTTTAATTAAACGAGCAATTAGCCCAAATAACTTCAAAACTCTCAACAGAATCTTAATGAACTTAAATGATTTTAAAATTCATCAAAAAAATAAGCTAAAATGGCGCGGCCCTAATACGGCGCGCCCTAATACGGCGCGGTACCCCCCGCGCCGGATTAACACTAGACTCATGTTTTCCTGTTTTTATTTGGCTCGTTCCCGGCGCGCCCTAAACCGGCGCGCCCCGTGCCCGTCGCGCCGTATTAACCATTTGTCATAACCGCGCCGTATTAAGACCCTTCACCTACGTTTGGCCGCGTCGGGGAAACCTACCCCTACGCGTGACCGCGCCGGGTTTTGAACCCTTTTGCTGTTTTAATCGCTCACTCGCCTCTGGAGCGATCCTCGTCTCCCGTGGTCGGAGTTAATAAACCCTAATTAGTAATAAACTGAATAAGAGAAGGGTTGTTCGAGTCCGAGTCATCTTGTTATCATGCTTGTGTTACCATTCTCTCCCCTTGGCGGGGATTAATAAATGTGATTGAGCACTGCTTGTTTCCATAACTCTATTGCCATGCTTAGCATAGTCACGAGCATCATGCATGCATGCTTGCATAGACCCTTGGGTATATCAAATGGCGTTGACAGAAGGCCGGGTTACGCCCGATCGGAAGTCTCCACTATGCGCGATGGTGGTCTTCGGACCTACATCCTCCGCCACATACCAAGGGTCTCCAATTTAATGGACCATGCCTCTCCTGTATGATAAATAGACGCATCTCATATGATCTTGTCACATTCATAACATCACATCTTTATTCCGGCCTCGACAGCCCACTATCTCGGCAATTAATCAAAGGTTTTCCCTCCTCACGGGGATGTAATTAACGCTATAGCCTTTATGGTGTGGCGGATTGCTGGTCCCGACCGAATCTCACTTTCGCCCGACACGGGTCAGAATGAGCGCATAATAAATTTGTCACTCACGTGACTGGCACGCCCGTGTAGTCAATCAGTCAGTTAATTGCCAGTCAGTTAATTGATTGATCGACACGTGAAATAAACCAAATAAACCCAAATGATAATCATAAACAAACAAAGAAAGAAGACCGTAGTAGAACGGGAAGAATCCCTGATGTGACACGACCTTGGACTAAAGCAAGCAAGCACATTCGCAATCTAAATGGGCCAATTTGGGCCGCCGCTCTCTCGTCGCTCACCCAAGCCCGGGGTAACTTGGCAATGCCAAGGTGAGGTTGAGGGTTGGGCCCTTGCTAGTAGAGGGCCAGCAAGGCCAAGATTTGATTCCCAATGGATTTGGAAGCCCAATTCAACGGGGCCGACGAAGTGCCGAAGGCACCGGTTGCACTCTTCCCACGGTGATCACTCAAGACAACGGGGCTTGAGGATCGGGCTCTCACTCGCATAACCAGCGGAATTAAGAACTAATATTGAAAGACAAGCACTAAGTGGAGTGAAGGTTTGAGCACTTACTCGACCGGTTTGAAGAAACCGGTCCCGGTCGGAGACGAGGGCGAGCGGGGAGGCGAGTGGATCCCCACACGCCGCGGCGGTGTCGCTTGACCTGCCCAAACAAAGTACACCACTACACCTCTCGCAGGAGGGGGAACTTGGGGTGGGGGTTAATGATATTACATCAATATTACCTCCACGCAGGGAGGGGCCTTCAGCCGGCCAAGCGGGGTGGGGAAACCAAAGCAAAGAACGAGGAACAAGGGTGGACGCCGAATCTGCCTGCTGTCTGCGAACCAGGACAGAGGGTCGGTGTTGCTGTTGTAGATCTTGCTCAGGAATTTTGCTGATGGCGACACCAGCGGCGGAATCTTCGTAACAGGAAGGGGAATGCCTCAGAATTTTTGTAATTTCTTCTGGAGTCGCTGCAGGTCGGGGCAGAAGCTTGAACAGGGCCTCTGTTTCTCGGACTAGCAGGGGCAGGTCACCAACAGTAGGATGCAGAGGCTGTCCTGGCCGCTCCCGAACTCCAAATTTGATGCCGTCAGCGCCGTTAGAACCGTGGGTGAGTCCTCTTTGCAGCATAAGAAACGGGGACGCCAGAAGAGAACGGAGACGATCTGTGGAGCCAGAAGAGTGAGGAGGTGTCGATGCAGACTGGGAAGGCAGAGCCGCGCGACCGTGGAAGAAAATTGGTAACTTCTGTTCCCGGATGCTGAATGGGCTTCCGCTTCTTGATTCTGAAAGTAGACAGGCCGATGAAGAACTTTGAAGAAGGACTTGAGGACTGATTCCTTCGGGCTGGTCGTGGCAGAGCTTCTAAGCCGGCTCAGGTCCTCAGCCGAGGCAGAACCGCGCAGCTGTGGGAGAATGGACCTCCTGGACGACTCGGAGATCGGAAGAAGACGAAACCACTTCGGTTGCGAAGGCGACTGGCAGACGCTTCCGACGATGGCTCTTGGGTCTTCAAACTCGTCCGGAGGAGGTCGTGGTGGCCGCTGCAAGTTGCTGGTCTGCTGTAGATCTTCAGTTGAGAGCTGTAGGTTGATGATGATGGGGGGGAATGGGGTATATGGGAGGGGAAATGGGGGTGGATGAGTGTGGGGAAAGCCCGGGCTGTGAGGGGGTCTAGGAGGGGGTGTTCTAAGGTGGGGGAAGGGAAGAATGGGGTCTGGAAGGGGGTCTAACAGGTGGTGGGAGGAGGAGCTACGAATTTGGGAAGGTGGGTGAGAGGAGAAGGTGAGGGGGGCACAAGTGAGTGGAGGGAAGGGTGGATTTCAAATTTGAAATGGCATTGGAAGTTGTGGGGTTGTGTGGGGAAGGGGTTGATTGTGTTGGAATGGGGAAAGTGGTGTTGGAATGGTGAGGGATCTCCTTGGGACTAGGGGGGTGGAGTAATGGAGGCCATGGGGAAGTGGAGGGCTTTAATGATGGTAGGTGGGGGTTGAGGTGGTTGGGAAGGGAGGAGAGAGAAGAAAATTCGAAATTGGGTGATGAGGAGAGAGAAGATGGAGTGAAAAAGAGGGATTAAGAGAGGGAAGGGTAGGGAATCTCTCCCCTAGGGCTTCTCACTCAAAAAATGTTGGAATCACTCCACTAAACTAAGCTTTGGACTCTCAAATGGCAATTTTTTCATTGATTGATTCATTACCTCCAAATGAAGGAAATGGAGCCCTATATATAGGAAACCCACATTTTACAATAAGACCCTGACAAAAGACTCATTGACAAATAACCGAAGGGGTAGGGGAGCTCATTGGGCCAAGCCCGAAGAAATGGGCCCAATTAGCACATTACACATTCTAATGACACTCAAACATAGGAAAATAAATGCAAGACCTAGGGACATGACTCAAATAAAATGCAAATTACATCAAATGACTCAAGTAAAATTACATAGGACTCAAAATTAAATGACTAAACCATGCCGGATGCAACCGGGGCGAGGAGACGAGCTATGAATGTGGGCATGGAAGGTGATGTCCACATCATACTCCCGGGGTGCGGAGAACTCGACTCCGTCGAGTAAGTATCCTTCCCTCCTTGGAAGGTGTAGAAGTGGTACTGCCTTCAAGTCTTCCGAACGAGACCGATCCATCCACCTGCCGAGATAGCGCTCATATACCTTGCTCCGAGTGGTAGTGACTTGTTCATCCAATATTTGTTCAATTTGTTCACGCTGGACTCTCTTGGCTGGTGGTTTATCATCATGGGTGGGTGCTCTCTCAAGGGAAGAAGTAGGCTCAATCTCCTCACTAGGTACCACCGTGGGTCCCTTATATGGCACTAGGTCGGCAACAATGAATGTGGGACTTATTCCATACTCCTCAGGGAGATCTAACTCGTAGGCAATTGCACCTATGAGCCTCAAGACCTGGAAGGGACTAGCCCCACGTGGCCTCAGTTTAGAGTTGGCTCCCGGGGAGAGCCTCTCCATCCTTACCATCACAAAGTCACCAACTTGGAATTCTTGGTGACGCCGATGAGAGTCGGCCAGCCTTTTATAAGCCTCATTCTTTTTGCTGATGTACTTGTAAAGGTTTTCATGCAATTTTGTGAATGCTATCCTTTTAGTGGTTAGGGGTGGACCTGGACAACCATAGATGGACCTATCATGCCATGATGTCATATGGACCATGATGAACCTTGGTGGGCCGGTGCAACCATATGTGGACTTATCATGCAATGTTGTCATGTAGACTTTGGTGGGCCTAGGTGGGCCGGGGCAACCATATGTGAACCTATCATGCAAAGTGGTGATAAATGTCGGGGGACTCGGACATCCGTAGATGCTTTTGTCATGCTTAAGACCTATGATGAATGAAGGTGGACCATGACATCCGAATATAGACCACTCATACTTTCTACTTGACATGTGGGTGATATGAATGAAAGGACCCAACATAGTGTTCATGCCAAGGGGTGTGGTAAGCCTAGACACATGCATGCCTTTTCCAAAGGTGACTTCCATGTGTAGAGGTGTGGGACAACCTTTGAACTCCCATTGGAAAGGATCGAATGGATCTAAGAAGGTGGTTATCATGGGGTGGGGCACCACCTTATTACCTAGGGATATATGGTCCAAGGTTATGGCTCCCAAGGTGCAACCCGGGTCATGGATGAGGTGGGTTTGGTCCAATATGGTGGGTGAGGGTAGGCAAGGGTGGGTGGTTGGTAAGATGGTTGGGTCATATGAGTTCCTTGACTCCCATTGGAAGGGATCATATGGATCATAAAATAGGTCACTTAGGGGGAGGAACTCCATGTCCTCAAGATCCTTAAAAGGTGCTAAGTCCTCCTTCCCTATGATAGTTGGGCCAATGTTCTTGACAAGTGGGTCGGCCATGAGTGGAGGGCTTGGCTTTCTACCCGAGATAAGAAGCTCTAAATCGAGGAGAAGGTTGGGCTCATTCGGTGTAGGGAGGAATAGAAGGAGGTCGCTAGTGTAGCAACCATTGGTGCAAATCGAGGTGATAGACCCTATGCATAGGTGTAGGAGGCTAAGGCTCCTAGGTTGTTCGGCCATAGGGGTCAACATGCTAGTGAACTCAATTTGCCATGCTAAGCCCCTAAGAAAATCCTCTAAGGTCTCCACTTGATAGGATGGTTGGATTGTGGTGTGATAGGAGAAGATGGGCACTAGGGGAAAATTTTGTTCTATGGGAGGGCAAACATGGGTCGAGGTCTCTCTAATTAGGCTCTCCCTTAGCCACCTAACAAGGGACTCTTCTAAGATGAATTCAGCCTTATCTAGAGGGGGTGGTGTAGGGTGAAGATCCTTGTGCGAGGCTTCCTCTTCAATTGGGACATGGGAGCTCTCTATGGAGGGGATAGGTTCCTGAGGGATATTTGTCTTCATGTGGCAAAGCGGGTGGACTACTTCTTCCAAAACTAATGGAGTGGGAAGGTTCTTTGATGGTGGGGTGATGATGGCCGGAGTATGGTGCACCCGTGGTGGTGAACAAGGGTGGGATTCCCGCGGGTGGGAGAATAAAAGGTTGTTGAATTTAAAGGTTCCCGAAAGGTGTGGCGGATGCACTAGGCAAGTCCGACGTGTTGGGTCGATGTCGGCATTCCTTTCATCTAACAATTTCTTACCTAGGATTATACATGGACCCGCCAATGTTCCCTTTTGACACCAAGCCCCATCCAAATACTTAGTCTTCCCGAACCATTTATGGAATTCAACGAAGACTAGGTCTCCGTTGTGCACAATTTGTCCAGTCGTAGAGAGGGTGGCTACAATTTCGGGGGATACCCAATTATCTTCTTCCATGTCGATGAAGTCAATTTCTGTGGGGCTCCCATTAGGTAGGTATGCTTGGGATATGATGGGAATTGGGGCCTTTTGGTCGGTAGACTCAATGACAATGGGAGGTGGATAATGCATAGAACGATCCGATGAGAACTCTAATGCAAGCGTGCCCATGGACTTGACTTGTGAGAACAAATCAAAGACTTGCTCTGATACCACTTGATGTGACACGACCTTGGACTAAAGCAAGCAAGCACATTCGCAATCTAAATGGGCCAATTTGGGCCGCCGCTCTCTCGTCGCTCACCCAAGCCCGGGGTAACTTGGCAATGCCAAGGTGAGGTTGAGGGGTTGGGCCCTTGCTAGTAGAGGGCCAGCAAGGTCAAGATTTGATTCCCAATAGATTTGGAAGCCCAATTCAACGGGGCCGACGAAGTGCCGAAGGCACCGGTTGCACTCTTCCCACGGTGATCACTCAAGACAACGGGGCTTGAGGATCGGGCTCTCACTCGCATAACCAGCGGAATTAAGAACTAATATTGAAAGACAAGCACTAAGTGGAGTGAAGGTTTGAGCACTTACTCGACCGGTTTGAAGAAACCGGTCCCGGTCGGAGACGAGGGCGAGCGGGGAGGCGAGTGGATCCCCACACGCCGCGGCGGTGTCGCTTGACCTGCCCAAACAAAGTACACCACTACACCTCTCGCAGGAGGGGAAACTTGGGGTGGGGGTTAATGATATTACATCAATACTACCTCCACACAGGGAGGGCCTTCAGCCGGCCAAGCGGGGTGGGGAAACCAAAGCAAAGAACGAGGAACAAGGGTGGACGCCGAATCTGCCTGCTGTCTGCGAACCAGGACAGAGGGTTGGTGTTGCTGTTGTAGATCTTGCTCAGGAATTTTGCTGATGGCGACACCAGCGGCGAAATCTTCGTAACAGGAAGGGGAATGCCTCAAAATTTTTGTAATTTCTTCTGGAGTCGCTGCAGGTCGGGGCAGAAGCTTGAACAGGGCCTCTGTTTCTCGGACTAGCAGGGGCAAGTCACCAACAGTAGGATGCAGAGGCTGTCCTGGCCGCTCCCGAACTCCAAATTTGATGCCGTCAGCGCCGTTAGAACCGTGGGTGAGTCCTCTTTGCAGCAAAAGAAACGGGGACGCCAGAAGAGAACGGAGACGATCTGTGGAGCCAGAAGAGTGAGGAGGTGTCGATGCAGACTGGGGAAGGCAGAGCCGCGCGACCGTGGAAGAAAATTGGTAACTTCTGTTCCCGGATGCTGAATGGGCTTCCGCTTCTTGATTCTGAAAGTAGACAGGCTGATGAAGAACTTTGAAGAAGGACTTGAGGACTGATTCCTTCGGGGCTGGTCGTGGCAGAGCTTCTAAGCCGGCTCAGGTCCTCAGCCGAGGCAGAACCGCGCAGCTGTGGGAGAATGGACCTCCTGGACGACTCGGAGATCGGAAGAAGACGAAACCACTTCGGTTGCGAAGGCGACTGGCAGACGCTTCCGACGATGGCTCTTGGGTCTTCAAACTCGTCGGAGGAGGTCGTGGTGGCCGCTGCAAGTTGCTGGTCTGCTGTAGATCTTCAGTTGAGAGCTGTAGGTTGATGATGATGGGGGGGAATGGGGTATATGGGAGGGGAAATGGGGGTGGATGAGTGTGGGGAAAGCCCGGGCTGTGAGGGGGTCTAGGAGGGGGTGTTCTAAGGTGGGGGAAGGGAAGAATGGGGTCTGGAAGGGGGTCTAACAGGTGGTGGGAGGAGGAGCTACGAATTTGGGAAGGTGGGTGAGAGGAGAAGGTGAGGGGGGCACAAGTGAGTGGAGGGAAGGGTGGATTTCAAATTTGAAATGGCATTGGAAGTTGTGGGGTTGTGTGGGGAAGGGGTTGATTGTGTTGGAATGGGGAAAGTGGTGTTGGAATGGTGAGGGATCTCCTTGGGACTAGGGGGGTGGAGTAATGGAGGCCATGGGGAAGTGGAGGGCTTTAATGATGGTAGGTGGGGGTTGAGGTGGTTGGGAAGGGAGGAGAGAGAAGAAAATTCGAAATTGGGTGATGAGGAGAGAGAAGGTGGAGTGAAAAAGAGGGATTAAGAGAGGGAAGGGTGGGGAATCTCTCCCCTAGGGCTTCTCACCCAAAAAATGTTGGAATCACTCCACTAAACTAAGCTTTGGACTCTCAAATGGCAATTTTTTCATTGATTGATTCATTACCTCCAAATGAAGGAAATGGGGCCCTATATATAGGAAACCCACATTTTACAATAAGACCCTGACAAAAGACTCATTGACAAATAACCGAAGGGGTAGGGGAGCTCATTGGGCCAAGCCCGAAGAAATGGGCCCAATTAGCACATTACACATTCTAATGACACTCAAACATAGGAAAATAAATGCAAGACCTAGGGACATGACTCAAATAAAATGCAAATTACATCAAATGACTCAAGTAAAATTACATAGGACTCAAAATTAAATGACTAAACCATGCCGGATGCAACCGGGGCGAGGAGACGAGCTATGAATGTGGGCATGGAAGGTGATGTCCACATCAATCCCATCGCAAACACCTGCTTCCAATATCCTTCGACTTTATAGCTTACTTACAATATCCTTCGGCTCTATAGCCTGCTTCCAATATCCTTCGGCCTCATAGCCTGCTTCCAATATCCTTCGGCTTTATAGCTTGCTTATAACATCCTTTGGCTTTATAGCCTGCTCCCAATATCTTTCGGCTTTATAGCCTGCTTCCAATATCCCTCGGCTCGATAGCTTGCTTCCAATATCCTTCGGCTTCATAGCCTGCTTCCGATATCCTTCGGCTCTATAGCCTCCTTCTAATATCCTTCAGCTTCATAGCCTGCTTCCGACATCCCTCGGCTTTATAGCCTACTTCTGATATCCTTCAACTTTATAGCATGCTTCCAATATACTTTGGTTTCTACAACCTGCTTCCCAATATCCTGTGGCTTTTACAGCGTGCTCTCCCAATATCTTTTGGCTTTTACAGCCTGCTTCCAATATTCGGTGGCTTTCGCAGCCCGCTTCCGACTGCCCCCTGGCTTTTGTAGCCTGCTTTCCTGCTATCCATCGGCTTCTACAGCCCGCTTCCCAACATCTTGTGGCTTTCATAGTCGGCTTCCCAATATACTTCGGCTTCCATAGCCTGCTTTCCTAACATCCTTTAGCTTTTATAGCCTGCTCCCCTAAGATCTTTTGGCTTTTATAGCCTACTTTTCAGTATCCTTTGACTTTATAGCCTGCTTTCGTAATATCTTGTGACTTTATAGCCCGCTTCCCGATATCCTTTTGACTTTTATAGCCTACTTTCCGCTGCCCTATGTCCCTACTATCATGTCCCCTGGCTTTTGTAGCCTACTTTCCTGCTATTAGTCGGCCTCTACAACCTGCTTCCCAATATCCATCGACTTCTACAACCTGCTTCCCAATACCCGTCGGCTTTTATAGCTTGCTCCCTAATATCCGTGGGCTTACCTAGCCTACTTCCCCGATGTCGGCTCATATAGCCCGCTTCCCCTAAATTTGGCATAGACCTCTCGTCGAAGCCCGCCTTCATGCTTTCTACTTAGGCTCTCCATTAAACCTGCTATTCTGCCTCAGGCTAAGACATTCTGTCAAAGCCCGCTGCCCTACCTTTGGCCTAGACCTCCGTTGGTTAGCGCCAACCCCCCTGGCCTCGCCGAGGCCTACCTCAATACGCATAAAACCTTTCCTCCCTTGCTTCAGCATTGATTTTATACATACATAATATACATACATAACAATGACATATGCGTATGCCAAAAAAAGAAAATAAAAAAACCTCTCTTGCATGTTCTTGATGTTGAATGCCTGATGGCCCTGCTTGCATGCTTGCTTATAATATAGATTAATACACTTCCTTTGAATTTTCTAGGACCTTGATTCCTTGCTAAATAATAGTGCTCCGATTCCGGATGCATGTGCGTCATGGCGTACGCTAAGGGGGAAAATCTAGTTATGGTGGGTGCGCTTCAAGGGGAAGAGTCATAGCTAAGTCGTTAGCGTAACTCACAAGATATACTAGAGACAACACTCCCACACTTTGCACATAATGTGTTCAATGGTCTTCAACCATAGGGATTGCGGACCTTCTTCCTAGCACTATATGGATGCTTAAATTTCTGCACTCACGTGGAAGGTAATCGTGAGGAAAAAGTTGTTTACCCCCTTTTCAAAAAAATATAATAATAATAAATGATGATGAGTAAGTGAAATGTGAATCCAAGTAGTCGGGAATCTCTACTAAAACAAATGGGGAGATTCGAGCGAAATGGTGAAACAAATTCTGATAAAGACGAATCCTAGTAGCCGGGAATCTCATTGAGACACATGAGAAAACTCACGCCTAACGGTGAAGTCTTGAATTCTAAATAAATAAGGGGGCTGTGTGAAGCTACCAAAAATTGAAAGCCTAAAACGCATATGTAGGCATTAGAGTAATCCTCGAGTGTTATTTCAAAAACTTGCATATCCCTATGTTTAGGCTCTTTGTCTGCATACCTGTACTTTCACACCACGAAGAAATTATCTTGGGTGTAGATTACGATTTAAACTATACGCATAGGCTATGCGATATCCTCTTGACGAGTGCACAACCCTTTTAGTTATGCTTCGTGGGCCGCACTCTACCCGTGAGCCATAGGCGCTGTTCTTATCCTATCCCCGATATAGGGGAGCTATGCTATATATGCATATATTTATGCTATGTTTGCTGAATGGGTGCCTGCATGCTTGAATAAAAAGAAAATAACAAAAGAAATAAAAAAAACAAATGAAAACCAAATGAATGAATAAAAGCTCTCCCGTTTTCAACTCTTAAAGCTCGCTCTCCTAATTTCGGCTCTCAATGCTTGCTCACTCTCGATTTTGGCTCACACAGTCTGCTCTCTCAACTTCAGCTCTTAAAAGCTTGCTCTCCCAATTTTGGCTCTCGTGGCCAGCTCTCCTGATTTCGACTTTCTAGAGCTCGCCCTCTCAATTTTGGCTCTCGCGGCCTGCTTTCCCATTTTCGGCTTTGCAAAGCCTGCCCTCAATTTCAACTTGCTTAGCCCACTCTCCCAATTTTGGCTCTCAAAGTCTGCTCTCCCAATTGTGGCTCTCGTGGCCTACTCTCCTAATTTTGGTCCTCGCGGCTTGCTTTCCCAACTTTGGCTCTCGCAGCTCGATCTCTCAATTTTGGTTCTTAAGGCCTGCTTTCTTAGCATTGGCTCTCGCAGCGTGCTCTCTCAACTTCGGCTCTCGCAGTCTGCTCTCCTGGTCACGGTAATAAAAAATAGTTAACACTTCAAACGGGCTGCACCCGCATGCCCCGCTCCCTCATCCCTCATTCGTGACACCTGCGGGTGGGAGGCATTTGTTGACACGCTAAAATTAACGCTTAAAAGAATTCTCGCCCCTCGGGCACACTAAAACCAATGCTAAGGTTACCACTTAAAATAATTCACGTCACTCCAGGCATGCTTAAATCAATTGTAAAAAGAATTCGTACTCCTACGCCCCTGTTCCCCGATGTTAACTCATTTTGCCCTTTTCTTATTTTCCAGGAATGGGCAAAGAAGGAAAAGAACAAAAAGGACAAGAGAAGAACAAGGGGGGAGCCATTGAATCGGCGCAGCCCCCATGGGCCAGTGAATCGGCGCAAGAGGCCTCCCCATGGCCATGAACCGGCGCAGGCCCCCCTTGGGCTGTTGAACCGGTGCGCTCCCCACATTGCACCATGAATCGGCACCCTCTCCCTCCAAGGTGAATCGGCGCAGGCCCCCCTTGGGCTATTGAGCCGGTGTGCTCCCCACACTGCACCATGAATCGGCGCCCTCTCCCTCCAAGGTGAATCGGCGCGGCCAACTCCTCTTTGAACCGGCATGAGAAGTGTCACTTCTCATCACTGTTCCATCCACACAGAACCATATTTTCGCGCTGGTTCACACCAATAGGAGCAGGGGAAGAATAGAGGAAGAATAAGGAGGCAAAAGGGGGTTCGAAGCCCTCACCTGGAGGCCCCGGACGTTGGCCACACCTTCGATCTAGCGAACCTTCAAGCTCCCCCCTCGCCTGGTGATGAACCTGCTCACTGACCAATGGTTTCACCGCTGCAAACTGCCAAAAGCTCGTCGAAGTTGCATCGGTCAGCCTCGACCAATCCCAGTGCTACACATGCCTACCTCCTGCCCCCCTACGCGCACAGGCTCATGATGGCCTCGAGCGGGGTGAAGAGGAGAAGAGAGAAGATGAAGGAGGATTGGGGTTCGAAGCTCCCCACCTATGTTCCCTATAAGAAGGACTCAAGCTCCATTGAGCAAAAAGGTTGGCTGGTGGGAGGTTGGCTGCTAGGGAAGAAACTCGCTGCAAAAAAAAAAAAGTCTGTGCATCTGAATCTGTAGAGCGAAGAGAGAAGAAAAGAGAAAAGAGAGAATAGAGGGTGAGAGGTGAGGTTTAAGGGGGGAGGAGCCAGTGCTCCGTCCCCCCCCCACTGCTGTATTTCTCCCTTGTTCTCTTTTGTTTTAATTTCTTTCTTTACAATGATGTATGTCTTCCTTTTGTATCCGTTGCCCTTGTGGTGAGTAAAAAAAAATTGGTTGTGGCAAATGCCGCGGGCCTCGTCTTGGCTTGTTTTCTACTTTGAGTATGATTCCCCATCTTCTTCTGCTCATTCTTGGGCTTGCCTTTTTTTGCTATCCTACAAAGATGTTGTCATTTCTACGGTCATCACTCCAGGCTCCAGGGGCTTACTTCTTCATAGTATGGTCCCTAGAGAACCCCGCCTGAGAAGTGAATAGCAACAGCCATATGCCTGACAATATGTTGGATCCAGGTCCCACAATTTCAGAAACCACGGCCCGTGGCTCATTGGAATCCTTTGAAGGCTAGTCCTAGGGTTTCCACGCTCACTTTGGGTCACGGTGTAGCTATTATTAGCTCACCCAAGAATTTTGAGGCCGTCTCGGATCCTTCCGTGGGCGAGTCTCTATTTTATACCCCATGAACCCCGGGTCGGGGAAGATGCTGTCGGTTTTTTGCTAAAAACCGAACTAATTGCTGAACTCGTCAAAGAAAAAGGGGGTAAACAGAACAGAAATAAAAAAGAAAAAAGGAAAAAGGAAAGAAAGTGCAGAACCAAGAACAAACAGAACCGCCATCAAACACGGAACCGGGTTACTCATATGCATTTGCATGTGCACCCCTGCTGAGCTCTCATCTCCGCATTTCTAAACTTAAACACTCCCCTTCCTTCACACATGTTGAGACATGGCTCTAGCAACTCGAAATTTTTTATATGCATTTATATACAAAAAGAAATAATGAAAGATGAAAATAAAATAAATTATGAATATTTTTTCATTATGTCTTTAAAAGTATAGAATACATAAATATGAACCCTATCCCACTTGTTAACATGAACGACGAGATTCACGGCACGATTCTGAGAAGGCGAAGATGTCGGTACTGTAGCAGTACTATAGCATCCGATTTAAGAGAGAATTATTAGCTTTAATCTAATCCTAATTAATGGATGAGATCATTCTTACATCATTGAATAAATGAGGTCATTGATTATGTCATAAAGGGGAGATTTATTCACATGTTGGAATTAATTTTCAACATAAGTTGGTGTAATAGTAACAAAGTTGGTGTAATAGTAACAAGGTTGGTGAAATAGGAAAAATTAGGTGGGGGATTTTGGCCTATAAATAGGGTTGGGCTCTTCCCTACTCAAAGCACAAATCTATTGGGAGGAATTATTGGTTAGAGAGAGGGAGAAAGCTCGAAGTTAGAGGAGTGTTCGAAAGCGTTCTTCGTTCTTAACTTCTTCTTCTTTGATCTTCAACTAGGTATGTTTTCTCTCAGGCGAAAACTTAATTAGATCTCCATATATGTTTCTTTGCATGAGTATTTTGATTCTTTATAAAATTTTTATGATCATGTATTTATGGCTTATTTTAAGATTTAAAGTTTAAAAATGGGAGTTTTCATTATCATAACGTGTTTCAATAATGGGGATCACATATGGACCATGATTTGAATACGGTAACCACGCCCGATTTACCTCGTTTATGTGCGTTATTTCAAAACTTAAAATTTGAATTCTAAAATCATGTTCTTACCTTAAGAATACTATTAACAAAGAAATGACTAGGTGAATGAACTCATAAAGTTATCATTAATTGTTCAAACAACTATGCTCTAATTTTCGTAGAATTTCTATATATGATTGACCCTATCTATTTGATCTAAGCTCTATCTGAAAGCTTGACATCTTCTTTCAAATTTTCTTCATACATGAACATATTATGCAATTGGAAGCTTGGCATCTTTTTTCAGTGTCTTTTCCTTCATTGAAATTCTTTCACAAATGAACATGTTAGAATATATAAGAATGATTTCCATTCGATTTACGTGTTTTCATGTCTCCGAAAAATCGTGTAGCTAGCAAGTTTATCAAGAAAGATCGGTGTCTAAGGGCAGAGGTCCACGGGCAAACGCTTTAAGTGGATAAGTGGTTACTTAATTAGGACCTCGTGAATACGAGGGGAGCCTCCCACTGTCCCACCTCTTATCTGGCCACGTTTTCTTTGATTTTCTGCGAATTACCCGACTGAGAAACACTTGATCTAAATTTATTTTACAAGATTTTTCGCGAGAGTTGATCGCGCCTTGACCGACAATTCATTCTCTTTGTTGTCTTAATGTCGTTAAACATGATGCCTTAAATCATCCTTAAACTTCTCTTATAAACTTCATTTATTTTTCATACTACATGCCATTTCTTCATACTACATGTCTTTGTTGGAAATGAAAATTTTGCTAGATCTGTACTTTAGCCATAAACTATCATTTGGGAGTGTAGGAGCTAAGTGCCATGCGGGGCAAAGTGCTACGTTATGGGAGTCACCTCTTGAGGTCGGAATGGCGCAAAGTGCGACATAACGGGAACCGCCTCTTGAGCCTGTAGGGGCCACCTCTAGAGTCCTTCATAACTAAATGACTAGTTATGCGCTATACTACGCTTCTTAAGCTTTTCTTGAAACTCGGATTGGCCATAATTATAAATGAATTGTTCTGAAAATTACATGGGACTTTGGTCCATCTGATACTCAATGCCTGGCAAACATGGGGCCCCTGACCTGGTCCTAGGCAAGTAAAGCCTGAAAGTACTTGTGTCCGAGGGAGTTGAATGATCAGGTGTGGCATTGCACCAACTAACATGCAAGATTGAACTAGGCAATTCACTTATTACATGCTTGACTCGTTATATGCTTGACTTCCTATACATGACATGTTTGGCCGGGAGAGTTAATATCCTTGTTACATGGCCATATTTACAATTCTATACTTTTTATTGATCTTCATGCTTACACTTGAGTTCTACAATGTCTATTCTTGAAATTCTTGACTTCCTGATCTTTTTCTCTATTTGTCATTTGTTTTATTACTTGTTTTATTTGAGAACATATAGATGATTCAAAATGTTAATTACTTAAAGTGACATGGTAAAGAGATATAAGTCTTACTGAGCTTTCTAGCTCACGTTGTGTATTGTTGTTAATTTTAAAAAATCCTGAAGATGACGGGAATGGACTGGAGTGATGAGAGTGATGATAGTTTTTAATAAATTTCTTTTCCCAGTCTGTCTACTTATAAATGAATGTATCGAGTTTGAGTAGTATTGTAAGTCCTTGAAGGATATTTGTTGGAAATGTCAGATTATGAAATAAAGATGTGATTTTATCCATTTGTTATTCATACTCATCATCTGAGTCTCTTGATCGAGCTGTCCGTATAACTGTTCACGCCTTGATAATTCCGCCTTGTTCGGGGCGTGACAATGTCACTATCCTTGGCATAAACCTGCACAAAAAGAGCCCTGCAAGCTCCATGCATGCATTAAACCGCATATACATTCTCTGCACCCACATGAACATTTCTGCAAGACCCCCTGCGTCGACTCCAAGAGACCCATGCGTCGACCCCTTGCTTCTCACAACTGATCTCTGTAAACCCCATGCATTTCAAACTCCATATGCATTGTCTGCTGCATCCTCATGAACAAATGCTAAAAATAGGGAGCCCTATGGGTTCATCTCAAACGAAAGGAATGAGCACATCTTGTGCGTTGAGTCATATGTGTCATAGGTGTAGAATATACCCCACACATGCATAACAGACCCCCACAATTCATTTTGCTAAATGAACAAAAAAATCTGTCCAAAAGCATGAAGAATGATCGGCTTAAGGCCCCACACGGCGTGGGGTCAACCCCAAAAGTCGACCCACCAAATCCCAGGCTCTACTTGGCCTTGCTCCCCCACCCTACGTCGACGCACTGCGTCGATGGTGTCGACCCGCCTAGTCCCCGGCGTCGTCCGAAGTCGACTCCCCTTGCTCTCGAGTCGACTCCTCCAGCGACCAGTGAACCGACGCCTTCGCGCATCCTTCTCGCACCGATTCACTTCCCACCGTATCACCCCCGCTTCATCTTTTATGGGTGCCGATTCATCCTCCTCATCCCCCTCTCTTCTTTACGCCGATGCACTCCCTTTCCTTGTCTCTCTCGCTCTCTCACTTGCGCCGATCCACCTTTCTCTCTCCTCCCACCTCATGCGCCGATTCGCTCATACAAAACCCAAAAAAAAGAGAAAAGGTGGATGGGGGAGGTGATCCGGCGGCCTCATGCGTGTCGGATCACCCCCTCCCTCTCTTGTTCTATAAATTAAAAAAAGAAGAATAATAAAGGAACAAAAAAAATAAAAGAAAGAAAACAAAACAACACTCAAAACTATAAAGAACCAGACAAATATATATATATATATATAATAACAACAATAACAAATAAAAAAACACACCCATGCTTTTAAATAAACAAAGGAAAGCCAGATAACCAAAAAAAATATACGATAATAATAAGAACAAGTGAACAAAATACACACTGCATTTAAAAAGGGGGGAAATCAAGTAACCAACTACAAAAAATATCATAATGTCCATTCTGAAACTCCCGCTTCCCCAGACCCGGTGAAGGAATATAAATGATACCTTGGCAAGTCCTGTTTGGGCCTCGGTGGTCACCCCGAGATGGCCATGACTCGGTATTGCCTTGGGCCGATAGTCCATCGAATCTGACCCGTTCTGACTGGGATCCAATCCCACTTCCTCATCAAACTTGCCATATACTCGGCAGACATTTGCACGGGTTTCCATCCATCTTCGTCGCGTTTTCAGCACGGGCTTCTGTCCGAACATGAAATGGTCGATAAGCGACCAACATAATTTGAACTTTCACATCCCAATCCGAGGGCATTTTATCACAGTTTGAGATTTCATTATCTCATTTTATTAATGTTAATTCTAGGCCATAGGGCCCCTTCTCCTAGCGATCAATCAAGGGTATTTCCTTTCCGAGAGGATGTAATTAACGTCGTGGCCTTTATGGCACGACGAGTTTTTGTCCCGACACGATATCCACTATCGTCTGATCGGTCAGACGGCGCTCAGCTGTGGCTTCTTCGAAGCCCGAATAAATCGTCACTTTGTGACTGGCACGTCCACGCACTAAGTAAACAAATAAATGAAATAAATAAATAAACAAGCTAATAAACAAATAGCTGTTCAAAAAGTGCGTCCACAACGATGTGCTGCATGCATAAAAGGAAAAGAAGACGAAGAGGAAAGAGGGGAGGGAGGCTGAACATCCGAACAAATTCCACTCCCGAGAGAGATCCGTAATCGGCCCGAAGAAATCAATAGGGAGTGAGAAAGAGAGTAGGATAGAAAAGAGAGGTGAGGAAGGGAGAGCCGAGAGCGATTGCCCTTGTTCTCCCCTTGTATTCCGACTCTTTTACTGTTGACAAGTGAAAATGAACACTCCTTTTGGAGATTTTGATGCTGCAATGATTGTGGCTTCTAATTTTTAGTGATTGCAGTCTTGCCCCCTTCTCCCCGAATAGATGATACTAACTTCCCTATTGACAATATGCCCCCTGAATGCCTATTTTGTTTTTGCAACGATGATTAGTACCCTGGAGTTTGCTCAAGGCAATGAGTAGGACCCCGGGTTGCAAATCGTCTGAAATTCTCTTTGTTTCTCTCCCTGCTATGAGTTCTACCTGTGCCAAAGGAGGAGCATTAGGCCTAAATCTCTTCCTCTATACTTCATCAGAGTTAAGGGAGAAATGGCTGATAATGGAGGGTCAGCCTTGCGCATCTTTATGATATCCCACTCTCCCTTCTATTAACCAGCAACATAGTAAGCTGCTGTGACAGCCATCCCTTACATCCTGCGGCTCATTGATGAGTAGGTCTTGCATCCCATTTCAGTGGATTGGCAAGCTCTACCCGTGCTCCAGCCCCTTCCGAGCTTTTTGAATGATCCGTGTTTCAATTTTAATCCGCCCATTTCCTCGAGCATGTGATGAGACCGTTAGGGATTTTGTCGCTTTATGTGCATCCGTACGATTAAGGGATCGCCTCGGACTCTCCGTGGATGAGCTCCTGCTTTTTACCCCCAAAACACTCCAGGTCTAGGGGAGGTGTTGCCGAAATTTCGTCAGACACTTGGACTAACTATAAAAACCAGTAATAATAAAAAAAGGAACAAAAAAATGATGATAAAGATGTGTGATAAAACAATGAGGATGACAATGCAAAAATGGCATAATGACATCAAAAGATAGATAAAGAAAAAAAATGATGAAACAAAAAAAGAAGAGACAAGAATCTTGCAGGTGAAATGACAAGATAAAAAATAATAATCATATGAAACACATGCCTATATATATATATATATATATATATATATATATATATATATATATATATATATATATATATATATATATATATATATATATATATATATATGATTTCTGGGTCTGGTTGGAGGCCTGCTGCAGTGTGGGTTGACCCCAAGGGTCGACCCCTTTCTGCTCTTGTTCTACCCGGACGTTCTGTGCGGAGGAGCTGCTCAGGAGTCAACTCCAAGAGTTGACCCCCCCTGGGCCCTGATTTCCATCCAGGGATAGTTTCTTCGGTGATTAAGGTCGAACACTTCATATGCGTGATAAGATTGTACGAGGTTCTCACTAAGATTTCATGAACATAATTAAGCCTACTCCTCTACTCATTTTCAAAAAATTTGAGCATACCATTCATATCCTTCTTACACATATTGGATCATGCATGCATCATGAGTGTGAATTATATCTCATACATATTCTGATCTGTGAATGCTTGATCGCCATGGTTTGCTGGTATATCGAATGGTGAGCTGTGGAAAGCGAGATTATGTCTAGCTGGAAGCTCTCACTATGCGTGAGACAATGCTCCGCCTCGTACCAGATATCACCCTGCATGAATATATAATCAAACCCTTATATGTCGTGTGTAAAGAATTTCAAAGTCATTTTCTGCATTTTCCAAGGTCATAGGTTCCTTGATGCATGAATGGTGCATTGATTCATTTCATGCTGTCACATGCTATACTTAAGAGGGAGCAGTAGAAATTTGATGTCTGGCATGGGGTGGGTCGACCCACCGAAGTTGTAGGTCGACTCACTCATGGGTTCCCCCTTTTTTTCCATATATATATACATGCATGCTTTGCCCATATGCAAAGAAGGAAAGGAAACGATAAAACAAACCAAACAAACAAAATGAACCTGAAAAAATAATAATAAATAAGTAAAGTAATAATAAATAATAAAAGAAGAGAGCATAAGGGAGGAGAGAATGCCCAGGTCGACTTGCCCTTGGAGCAAGTCAACCTGCCTCTTGGAGCAAGTCGACTTGCTCTTCAACAAGTCGACTTGTTCCCTGATTCCGGTCAACCCCTTTAACCCACGTCGACCCCCTTGTGGATCTTGTGCATTAAAAAGTAATGAATGACGAAGAAAACGAATGAAATGAAATGATAAGGCAGAGATAAACAAAACAACAAACAAACAATAAAAACAAAAATGAACGAGCAGTACAACAAATAAGATAAAATAAAAAATGAGAAGATCAAGGTCAGGTCGACTGAATTGCAAATTCAGCCGACCTGAGGTCGACTGATTTGTGAAATCAACCGAGCTAGGTCGACTGAACCCGCAAGTTCAGTCGACTTAGGCTGACTAACTGTCTGTCCTGCCTAACCTCTTCAAAGAAAAATAATAAGATAATAATAATAAAGTAAAATAATAACAATAATAGTAATAATGACAAAGAGGGTAATAGTATCCAAAGAGCAACCAATGGCGTTTGACCTGGGGCTCCTCACCCCCTAGACCTGGTGTGAAAGGAATATCTATAATACCCAAGATTTTTTAGATCAGAATCGTGGGTTTCGGAGTGCTTTTGCGAGTCTTGAATCGTGTTTTACGATTAAATCAGATTTTTGGATGTTTAGCCTTCGGACCCCTGTGTAGGGTGAACTGATGTGTTTTCGGGCTCCCTGACGTTGAACGCGCGTTGTGGTTTTTCGAGGATCGTGGGAATGATTTTTCCCTAATTTTATATTTTCAAGATTTTTTTATACCCCAAATTATTTTCTATTTAAACAACCCTCACCCCCCTCTCTCTCCCCATCTCTCATTCTCTCCCTCCCTCTCACATTTCTCTCTATCTCTCCCCCTCTTCTTCGGGCGGCCGATGGAGGAGGAGGTGGGCGAGATGGAGGTGGCGTGCCTGCAGAGAGCGGCCAAGATGTAGCGTGGGACCAGGTGCGGCACGGCAAGGAGCTCGTTCGCGAGTTCGGGGGTGTCGGCAGGGTTTTGTGAGGCGATTTTGGTGGAAACGGCGTCCTCGGCACGAGAACTCTTCGGTGGAGGTAGGGGGATGGTTCCCTATCCCGTGTAGTTTATTTTCCCCGCGTTTTGTAGGCGGAGGCGAGCCGAGGGTGGTTTATTTCACGCCTGGGTGAATTTCGCATGATTTTAGGGTGAGCGACGGATTCTCCGTTTTGATTGAGTTTTTGGGATTTGAATGGCGCCTCTTGGTGGTCCAGAGGTTGGGGAATGGGTTCCCCTTTTTTCCCCCATCACCTGGGGGTGATTGGGGAGTGGAATCGAACCCCTAGGTTGGGTTCAGAGGGCATTCTGCCGATTTCGGTCGATCGACTGGTTGAGGCCAGTCGACCGAACGACGTTCGCCACGGGCAGGCAAACAGGCCAGTTCGGTCAACCAAACTTAGTTCGGTCGATCGACCAGGGCAGGCCTCTACCTGGCTACTGGTAGGTCGACCAACCCTGTGGGCTAGGTCGACCTACCCCTGTTGGTCGACCGACCCATGCAGGTTGGTCGACAAAAATGCAATGTTTTAGCCCCCGATCGACCCTGTTGTGACCCTTTGGTCGACCTATGGCCGCTGGATGTCCCGGACACCATGTGGGTACTGAGGCCATATTTTTGGGTGGGCACGCGTGTCCCCGCGCGACGTTAGCTTCCTCGAAAAGTGATTTCTGTGTGGGCCATGCGTTTGGCCTATGAACCATGAGTTCTGTGAGCCAGCCTAGGGTTGGAGATTTCTTGAGTTTCCCTTGAAAGGGGAATGAACTTGGCGGCTATGAGCCGTCTTAAGAATTCTATAAACCGTGGTTTTTGACCCTAGGATTAGGAAAGATTGGCGACATGGAGCCGTCCTGTATAATGGTGTTGACCTGAGTCGTATGACTCAAGGACCGTTGGATTGGTAGGTCTAGTAGACTGTCTAGAGTCTTGTGGCACTGCGCCACCTCGTATTTCGAGTTACTTGTGACGGGCCTGGGTGTAGCTTGTCAGTACTCTGATAGTTTCCTCCGAGAGTCTTACCTCGAGTGACCTTACCCACTAGTCGTAGCTTGCTTGGGCACGCGTGTGCCTACCCACCCGAGAGTGATGGAGAGCGAGACCCGAGTGAGAAGGTGTTTAGGCTGGTTGCCATAGGGCTTCCCACTGTGTCTGCTCGAGTCCAGGCTGGGAGGAAAATTAGGTAGAGGGCCTGACGTAGCGCAGTCAGTCAGTGTGTGCACACGTGGTCATAGACTTCAGACGCGTGCTGACGCGTACAACCCCGACTAGACCCGTGTCTTGTGTTCCGTGTATGGTGTCTCAGTGTCCTCCTGGGGTGTGTAGGGAGACACCTGAGGCTGTGGACTAAGTCGTCAGTGGATGCATCCGGCCTTGCTTCTAGTGGACAATACTCCTGTCACACGAGATGAGTTTCGTCGTGTTTCTTCCGGTGACTTCTGAGCGTCTTCCCGTCTTCCAGGTCGAGGGTTTCCGATAGAGTTACCAAGGTTTCACCTATAGATACAGTAGGGTTCACGACGGCGAGGTCGTGATCGCACCCCCGGACCACGTGGTCTTGGGTTGGGCCTTTGTCTGTGAGGACAGGCCTCTATGACAGAGGTGTCGTGGTGTTTCTTCTAGTAGCGTATCCAGGGTTTTTCCGTTAGTCCGGTGGTCCCCCGACTGCGAGGTCGGGATTTGCTTTTGGCACAGTAGGAGTAGTTAGAAAGCCGTGGTTCCATTGGCTACCGTGTTACGGCTGTTCCTTCTGCCGTTGCTGTTACTGTTGCTCTTGTTCTGTTCCTGCTACGGCTATTGCTTCTGTTGTAGTTGTTCTCGTTAGTGATGTTTACCGTCGTTGTTTTGTGGTAGGGTTCCGCGGGACCCCTACTGAGCGAATGAGATGAGGCTCACCCCTGTCTTTTCAGGTGTAGCGGTTCCTCCTCGAGGTTCGGAGGTGCAGTGCGGAGGTTCGTAGTTGTCAGCTCGCCGGGCCGAGTGTTCACTTGACGTTAGAGTACGTTTCTTTCCCTGTAAACTATACTTTTGTTGGACTGGACTCTGTAGTTAATTTATTAATTGAAAATGCAATTTTATTTCTGTCATTTAAACTGTTAGTTATATATTATTGCTTGCATTATTTTAAATTTCAATGTACCTCCACACTCCTTTTAACCCTTCCGAGTCCTCCGGCTCGTTGGTGGCAAGTCAGGATTCGAATGGTATCGGGTTATTCTCGGTATCCGGATCTTGGGTCGTTAAAGATGGTATCAGAGCATGGTAGTGGACATACATGGGAATTTGAGATAATTATAGTGATCAGAGTCCATAAGGTCCCGTATAGTCGGCATAGGGCATAGGGTTTTGTGTTTATTTACCATTTTGCTTCTCGCGTGAGAGCTAGAGTGCACGGTGTTGGCACTGTGAAGGCGGTTTCTGTTAGCGTCGGAGTGTCGGCGTAGGGCCTGAGGAATGAGATAGAGAGTTGTCTTCCCCGGAGATGGTGGCCCCGGTTGTGCTGCGTTAGGTAGAGTTTGCCGACAGGCGGGAGTCTGTGGTGTTGCATTCGAGGAATCTGCAATGAGGTCAGGTGGTAGGTGAGGATTGGTTATGTCCAGGTGGCCATGAGTGTCCCCTGGAGGTGTTAATGTCGTTTTGGCCACCCCAGCTTGAGGTTTATCTAGCCCCTCAGGTTTGAAGTCATGGTTTGAGGTGGCAGAGCGGGTGCTCTGGTCGAGAGATGTGCTCGGATGAGTGGAGGATCTTCCTGGTGAGCTGTTGATTGCTGAGCCTGATTTTCTCATCGTGCTTTGTGGCATCGGAGATGATGCGTCAGTTCTAATTATTTTTACAGATCTCGAGGCAGGATTTGGCAGAGGTGCCCGAGTGAGTTCTAAGTCCTACACGCTTGCGCATGAATGGGTTATGTTAGTCTTGGATTTGGTTCGAGATTGTGTGGTGATGGCTTAGTTTTTGGCCCAGATTGTGGGATTTGAGGCCATTATGCACCGTACCTTGGATGCATCGCGCGAGGCGGCAGATGAGATGTGAAGGTTCTGCGATAGATTTGAGATCAGAGGATGAGCATTGGTAGGTGCCGATAAAGGTTCGTGTTATGGTTCTTGGCATGGTGGTCCGTGCGGAAGTAGCTCGAGAGATGGATATTGGAGGACCCGAGAATCGAGAATGGATTGGTGTCAGCAAGGGAAAATTCGAGGGAATAATGTCTGGTGGCTAGAGGAGTAGCGGCCTTCGAGCCTGGCGTCTATTATGGTTTTCTTCGCTCCTTGGTAAGTGTTTGGCGTGTTAATGTTTCCGAGATCAGAGGCAGGCATAGGTAGGGAGCGTGTGGTAGCGACTAGCTCAACTGCTATGGCAGAGTGTGGCTAGCGATCAGTAGAGCCAGTGCTCGAGACGTGGTGAGTTGCAGTTCGCGGAGTTGCAATGATGGTGCGCCGAAAGGTGCTATGAGTGTGGTCCGACAAGACGCTTGGCGAGTGTGGTCGGAGGAGTTACCCTATTTGCGGCAATGGTTTTTCTAGTGCTGGAAGGTGCGGTTCCCAGCGTGCTTGAGGTTTGAGGTAGGTCAGGCATGGAGATCCCTCGCTTTGTAGAAGGTATGTTGGGTTCTCCTTGGTAGGAGAGGATCACATTTTGTTAAGTTTCGTCATCTTGCATCGCGTGTTTAGATTGGTTAGCCTCTTGTGTGCCATGAAGTCCGTGCAAGACATGTTTTGTGTTTTGGAAGTATGGCTGCCTGTGAGAAGCAATGCCCATCCCCTGATGTGTAAGGGTGTGTTGGCATCATTCTAGAAGGATGAGTGCCAGTTGGGTGGTACTTGCGAAGACTCATGGCCGGTGTTGTGATTCCCGATGTGTTGGAGATCGGAGCATGCGGAGTTGTAGAGGATTGCCAAATCAAGAGAGAGAATATGTGCTCTGGGTTCAAGGTAATTGAGCTTTCCTCACCCTATTTTTCAGAGTTAACCATCCGTGTAATGCCCCGGACCTTTCAGATATTTTTTGGGTATTTATCGGGCCTAGATCCATGGGTTTCGGATCACTTTTGCGGGTCCCAGATCGCGTTTTTGCGGTTTTCGCGTGTTTTATCGGTCAGACCTTCGGAACCCCGTGTAGGGTGAGCCGTCGCGTTCTCCGACTCCGGGACGTTACCATTGCGATGTACTCTTCACGAGGATCGCCGATGTAATTTTTTCGTATTTTTTTGAATTTTTGGAATTTCTGGATTTTTCCTATATAAACACCCCAACCCTTTTTCTCTCTCCCCATCTCTCATTTCTCACCCTCTCTCCCTCTCTCTTCTCTCACGCTCTCTTTCTCCCCTCTCTTCTCCGGCGGCCGACGGAGCGAGGCGGGGGCGAGGTGGAGGCGGCGCGGGCGAGGATGCGGGCGAGGATCGAGGCGGTGGAGGCGTGGTGATGCTCTGTGGAGGTAGGGAGATGGACCCCCAGCTCGTGAGCTTCCTTTCCCGCAAGTTTTGTAGGCCGCGGTGAGTCGAGCCGGCGTATTTGGGGATTTTTGGGAAAAGTCCATGTTTTAGGGCTCCTGAGTCGATCTACCGTTTCACCGCGTTTCGGGCCAATCCGAGGCCGTAGATGCATGTTAGGGGCTATTTGGGGGCTTCCCCCTTGTTTTCCCCCTCTCCGTGGAGGTATGGGAGCGTGAGACGATTTTTGGGTCGTTTCCCACTGTTCCGTTCTCGGGACGGTGTGGCGGTCGTTCCAGTGACCGTCACAAACTGTGACGCCCTTGGGGAGGTGTGTTACAGGCCGTGACGCCCTAAGAGGGGTGCGTCATAGGGTCCAATTTTTTCGACAGGGCATTGGTCGCTCTGGCGGTCTCACGATAAACCGCCAGAGGGTGTGATGCACCTGGGTTCGATCGCTACGTCCGTTTCCGTGTTTTCTAACCGTTGGGGTCCCGAGACTCTAACGCACCAGGGGTGGTCCATCAGATCTCTGTGACGCCCCGAGGGGTGTGCGTCCCTAGACCTGTAAACGGAGCGGATACGGAGCGGATAGTCTGATATCCGAATTCGTATCCGATTATAATCGGTCGGATATCCGAATCTGACACATTCTATTAGGGTGTATTTTTGTCACTATCCGAATCCGAATTCGACGGATATTATCCGGATTCGGATATATCCGACTATCCGATTAGGTGTAATCGAATAGTCGAATACCATCTGGATTCGGATATATCCGACTATCCGATTAGGTATAAAAATATGTTACATGTTCATAGTTTTTTAGTTTTTAAATATATAAATATATATAATGAATTAAAATCTAATAAATATAAAATATGATTATTAACTGAAAAATCTGAGCCAACCTAAAGTGATTCATGCATAATATCAAAAAAACTCATATTTATATTCGGTCAGATAATATCCGACACAGATATCTCAATATCCGAATTCGTATCCGATTAATAATCTGATATCCGATTAAATTATCCGTCGGATAGTTTATTCAGATAATTATCCGATTAAACGAATACGAATTCAAATTCGGTTTGAATTTTAAACGGATAATTGCCAGGCCTATGCGTCACAACCTGTTTCCCTCCATCTTCTAACGCACCTGGGTAGGTCCGTTAGGGGCTGTCACGCCTCGAGGGGTGTACGTCACAACCTATTTTGTTCTGTCTTCTAACGCACTAGGCTTGGTCCGTTAGAGGCTGTGACGCCTCAGGGTGGGTGCGCCACAGCCAGTGTTGCCCGTCTCGTGTAACACTCCTGAGTTGGGCCGTTAGAGTGCTGTGGCGGCCTAGCTTTGGACCGTTACAGCTGTGACGGTCCAAAGATAGACCGCCAGGCACTGTGTTATGCCGAAGTGATTCTTCGTGCTTACCGCGATCGTTTCGCGTTGTGTAGGTCTCTGGTCGACCCGGTTGGGACCCAGTGATCGACCTGCGGTCTTGTGAATGTCCCAGACACCCCAAGGGTTTTGTGTCATGTTTTGAGGGTGTCGGGAGGACCGTGCTATCTTGTTTAGTGTGCCCATGGGTTTGAGAGTCCGGGTGACTCCTCGTGTTCGGGCTTTTGTGTTACGCTTGACCGAGTCACCGTGCGTCGGTGTGATTGCGGCGAGGGTTCCCCGCACACTGTGAGTTTCTCCGGAAAGAGGTTTCCGAGTGGGCCATGAGTAAGGCCTGGGACTGCGAGTCCAGTTGCCCAGCCTGGGGCTGGAGGGTTTCCGCTTTTTCCTGAGAGTGGGATTCGGTTTGGCGGCCTGTGAGCTACCTTAGGAATCGTGCTTCTGCGTTTCTGCGTGGCCGGGTGCGTGGCCCGTGGACTATGAGTCCTGTTTACCAGCATGGGACTGGAGGTTTTCTTAGTTCCCTTTTAGGGAATGATGATCTTGGCGGTTGTGAACCGCCTGGGGATTATCGTGCCGAGGTTTCTGACCCTAGGTTTATGGCAGATTGACGGCATGGCGCTGTCCGGTACAACGGTCTTGACCTCTAGTCTTGTGACTCAAGGACCGTTGGGTGTAGTGCGTCTAAGGACTGTCCAGAGTCCAGTGGCTTAGCGTCACTTGGGTTTTCTCAACTCTCGCACAGGGTGTGTGCGTGGTTCTCGAAGTTTCTCTTCGGAGAGTGGTCGCTTTGGTGACTCCCCACTAGTCGTAGCTTGCTTACGCGTTTAGCGGTCCCACCAGGGAGTGGTGGAGAGGCTACCTTGAGGACGATTTTTAGACTGATTTCCGTCGGGCCCCACGTCTACCAGCCAGAGTCCGGCTGAGGGGAAAATCAGTCAGAGGGCCAGACTAGAGACGCACGGTCTGTGTGTGCACATATGGTTGGGGGCGGTTGGACCCGCGTTGACGAGTGCGACCCCAACTAGTCACTTGTTCTGTGGTTACTTGTACGGTGTCTCAGTTCCCGCTGGGCCGGAGGGAGACACCTGAGGCGCGGACTAAGACGTCAGTGGACGCATCCGACCTTACTTCTGGTTGGCAGATACTCCTGTCACGTGAGACGTTTCTCTCCTGTTTCCGGGTTCCGTTTCCCGTCTGCGAGACGTGATTTTCTGGACCGGCTGGTGTTTCCGAGTTAGTGGCCAGGGTGTTAGTAGCTTTACCGAGGTTGCGTCTTGTTGGTGCGGTGTCTGTGACTGGGTGGTCGGGGTCGCACCTTGGACAGCGTGTCCAGGTTTGCCATGTCCTGGGAGACAGGCCTCTACGGCGGGGTTGCCGTGGATTTTTACTTCGGTAAATAGTACTAGTGTGGTTCGGTAGCCCCCGACCATGAGATCGGGGTGTGTTTTCTAGTACAGTAGGAGTAGCTGTAGTGCCGAGTTTTGACCGGCCACCGGTTCGCTGTTCCTGCTGTCGTTGTAGCTTTCCTTTCCGCTACCGCCGTTGTTTCCAGTTGGGGTTCCGCGGGATCCCTGCTGAGTCTCTGTTTTGGAGACTCATCCCTGATTTTCTGGTGTGGTGGTTCTTCCTCGAGGTTCGAGGGTGCTGTTCGGAGGTTCTCAGTTGCCAGCTCGCCGGGCCGAGTGTTCACTCGGCATGTGGTACATTTTACTACTTTAGACTGTACTTTCTGTTGGACTGGACTCTGTTGTCGTAGTAGTTGTTTATTTATTTCTGTTAATTGTTGAATTGTCCTGCTTTACTTCTCATTTCTTTGTGCCTCCACACTCCTTTTAGCCCTTCCGAGTCCTCCGACTCGTGGGCGGCGGGTCAGGATTCGAATGGTATCGGGTCCTTCCCGGTATCCGGATCTTGGGTCGTTACAGCTGGTATCAGAGCGTAGTTGTGGACGTACATAGGAATTCAAAATATTGCAGTGATCAGAATCCATAAGGTCCAGTACAGTCGGCAGCTGGCTTAGTGATTTGCGTTTGTTTTCCACCTTGTTTCTCGCTTGAGAGCTTGAGTACGCTGTGCGGCGCTGTGAAGGTGGTTGTTGTCCGCGGCTTTCGTGTCAGCATGCGGTCTAAGGGTCGAGGTCAAGAGCCTTCTCCCTCATCGGTGGTGGCCCTGGTTGTGCTGCATTGGACAGAGATTGCTGGCAGGCGTGAACTCGCGGTGCTGCGTTCGAGGAATGTGCAGCGTGGTCAGGTGGCTGGAGAGGATTGTTCGTGGTTAAGTGGCCATGAGCATGCTCTGAGGGAGCTGCTGTCGGTTTTGGCCACTCCAGCTTGAGATTTGTCCAGCCCCTGAGGTGTTCAGGTCGTAGTTTAAGGTGGCAGAGCGGGTGTTCTGATCGAGAGGTGTGCTCGGGTGAGCGGAGGATCCTCTCAGTGAGCTGCTATTTCGTCGAGCCTGATGTTCTTGTTGTGCTCTATGGCGTCAGAAATGACGTGTCGGTCCTGGTTATTCTTGTAGATTTCGAGGCAGGAATGGGATGTGGTGTCCCAGTAAGTCTTGCTCCTGCGCTCTTGTATGCGAATGGGTTGCGTTCGCCTTAGATTTGGTTTGAGATGTGAAGGTTTCGCAGTGAGTTTCGGGACTCGGGGATGAGCGTTGACGGTCGTCGGTTATGGCTCGTGTTGCGGCTCTTGGTGTGGCGTGTTGCAGTTCGAGGAATTGCAGCAGGGTGCATCGAGAGATGCTGTGATCGTGGTCCGACGTGACACTCGCCGAGTGTGTCGGAGGCGCTGACCTGATGGAAGTGATGTTCTTCTTGATGCTAGATGGTGCTGTTCCCAGCGTGCGCAAGGTTTGAGTTCAGGTCGAGCGTGGAGTTTTCCGTTGGTCGGAAGTGCGATTGGTTTCCCCTTTGGTTGGAGAGTATTGTGTTTGGCTAGGATTGCCGTCTTGCATCATGTGTCCGGATTGGTTGGCCTTGTGTGCCATGAAGTCTGTGCGAGACGTGCTCCTTGTCTTGGCCAGGTGGCTGCCTGTGAGAAGTTGTGCCCATTCCCTTGTCATGTGAGGGTGTGTTGGCGCTTTTCCGGAAGGACGAGTGTCGGTTGGGTGGTGTTCTCTAGAATTTGTGGCTGTGCGCGTGGATCAGAGTGCGCAGCGGAAGCCTGGTGGGCCTGTGACCCACTGGTTCATGATCATAGCGTTGGTTGCTACGGGCGGATTCCTGAATTTGTGTTGAGCATTGGAGGATTGGTTCCTCTGTGTGAGACATGTTGTTGCCGTGCCGTTGCTCGAGGTATCATGATTCTTGGCACTGGCAGGATGGAGTGTTGGGGAATGTGCTAACAAGTGTGCCGCTTGAGTACCCTGTTCCTGTAATGGAAGCCGTGTTAGGTGTCGGTGTTAGACCCGGATGGGGTTGTTGAGGATGTCGCCTGGCGGAGGTCGAGGACGTGTTGGTCAGAGTCGGTGGCTTGGTGCCCGACTTGTATTGGAGGTTGTGTCTCAGTTGAGATCGTGTTTTGAGGAAGTGATCTCTGAGAGATTTTGGGTTCCGATTGGTAGCTGCGAGTGACTGGTAAGACTAGTCTCGTAGTCGACCACGGTAAGATGTGTATTGTTAGGGACCCATTATGCATTGGTCGTGGTGTTGGCGACCTGGTTGCCGTAATTTTGATCGACACTTTCTATCTAGAGATGTGTGCCATGATTGGATTGGTTGTGACTGAGGTGACGTCGGACTGTGTTTGTTGGTGTGCCTGCTCTGATGGCGGTGTGCACGGTGCGCGGAGCGAGGTGTTCTTCGTGATTGTAAGTCTGGATGTGTCCCTCAGGTCCGGAGCTTTTCGCGTGAATCAAGGTTTTCTGTGCTGGGGCTCTGACGACGTTGTCAGTGAGTTACGGCGTTCTTCCCCCGTGTTTCCGTGGTTGTCCCGAATTTTGAGGATGAAATTCCCTTAAGGGGGGGGGGGCTGTAATGCCCCGGACCTTTCGGATATTTTTCGGGTATTTATCAGGCCTGGATCTGTGGGTTTCGGATCGCTTTTGTGGGTCTTGGATCACGTTTTTGCGGTTTTCGCGTGTTTTGCCGGTCGGACCTTCGGAACCCCGTGTAGGGTGAGCCATCGCGTTCTCCGACTCCGGGACGTTACCACTGCGAAGTACTCTGCACGAGGATCGCCGAGGTAATTTTTCCGTATTTTTTTAAATTTTAGAATTTCCTGATTTTTTCTATCTAAACCCCCCAACCCTTTTCTCTCTCCCCATCTCTCATTTCTTACCCTCTCTCCCTCTCTCTTCTCTCACGCTCTCTTTCTCCCCTCTCTTCTCGGTGGCCGACGGAGCGAGGCGGGGGCGAGGTGGAGGCGGCGCGGGCGAGGATGCAGGCGAGGACTGTGGCGACCTGGATTCCGGATACCAGGTATACCCGGTAGGACAACCGAATACACGTGATACCACATGGAACCCACGAGGCCTCCCAAGAGCGGTAAAGCTCCGAAGGGAAAAAAGATTGTCGTGTAGTACATTGAACTGACGGATATAACAGTAAGAATTAAATTTCATCAGGTCGGGCTGCTAAAGTAGCAGAAATAAAATTACTTTTTAATTAACAGATTTTAAACAATTATATACCAGAGTCAAGTCCAAAGCTAAAGACATCAGTCTAGCAGTACAGTCGACAGAAAGAAAAGACGTACCAAGAAGTCGGGGGAAGCCCGACGGAGGTACCAGCTGGCAGCTACGACTCGAACTCCAGATCCGCGGAAGCAGAACGAACACATCACCCCACCTGAAAAGCAGGGGTGAGCCTCGTGTCACTGGCTCAGTAGGGGTCACGCGGATCCCCATTGAAAAGCACTCAGTAACACGGAATAACAGGGACATCAGCAAGAAATAACACTAGAAAGCTGCAAAAGAAAGGGAAGCAGGAGTAGGGAACAGGTAAGGACGAGGGGAATAACCCGAACAGGCAAGCAGGCCTAGAAAGAGAAAGAGGAGTAGGGAGCAGCAAGGAAAAGGGAAAAAGTCAAACAAAACACCCCAACCTACACCTACAACATGCATGCAAAAGAAGGCCTAGAAAAGACCTAGACATGCACATGCAACATGACCGGAGTGTCGTGCACCGGACAAGACACAGACCACGAGTACGGCCACGGAAAGGCCAACCCGGACAGGTCACGACAACCCCACTAGTGTCTCGACTACCCACCGATCGCGGCCTACGCGAGCCCGGTCGAGTCGCAGACCCACGCGGAACCACAAGTGTCTCAAGCAACTCGCAAGGCTGGGAAGCGACAAGCGAGAGGCGAAACAGGAACAAACCAAGTACTAACCAGGGTCACGCCCGTCGGCATCAGTCCTCTGCCCCTGACCACGTGTGCACACACTGGCTCCTGCCTAGAGCCAGGCCTCTAGCTAGTTTTCTCCCCCCCGTAGGACGCTACGGTAACCGCAGGAGCCGATGGAAACTAGCTTACAAACCGTATATCGGGGTCACCCCTCGACAGCAGGACGTCAAGGGCGAAGAGAAGAGGAAGCTCGAAACGCGGCGCTGAAGTACAGACAGGTAAACATGCACTGTCACCCGTACCTCAAACACCGAGGGCAGCACAAGAAACTGCCGACAGACTCGGAAACGTAGTCTTAGCCTTCATAGGAACATCGATCGACGTCCACAGGGAAAGCGGCCAGACCACGGGAGCGACCGACAACACCCTAACATAGACAGACATACACACTCTGACCTACCCCAAAACAGCCTCTAACGTCACCTAGAACGGACCCACAACACACGATCGCACACCGAAAAGCCCAACGGCCATCACGGCCACAACAGGACTGTAACGGCCTAGCACAGGCGCGTTACACGAGCCTGACGCACCAGGGCGGGCGCGTCAGAGCCAACACGCTCGAACCCAAAACGCGAACAACGTAACGCACGATGCCAGGCGCATTACGCAAACCTAACGCACGAGGGTAGGTGCGTTACGCCAACCTAACGCGCAGGCACAGACGCGTTACGCCAAAAGACCCAACTCTAAAACTCGGACAAACAGCACGTAACGGCCCACGACGGACGCGTTACAACACTATGACACACGGGGGCAGGGCAGTTAGAGACAGCTGACACAGCCACCCAACACAGCCAAAACAGGGTGTAACGGCCTGGGGCAGGCGCGTTACACAGCCTGACGCACCAGGGCAGGCGCGTCGGGGGAATCGACTTAACCAAATCGCTATACGACAAAACAGGCGTGACGCATCAACCCGGACGCGTCAGAGAGCTGTGACGCGCCTCCTCTGGGCCGTCACACTCCTACAGCCACTAAAAACTTAAAATGCCCAGATGCTGTGACGGTCTGTCGTAGGGCCGTCAGGGACCTCTGGCGGTCACTGAAACGACCGCTACACCGGTCACGGCGGGAAAACAGAGGAATGGCCGAATCGGCCCGTTCCACGCCCCATTCACGTCGAAGCGCAGGGGAAACAAAGCTAGACGATGAAAAACAACACTAGGAGGTTAAAAAGCCCACATGCATGGATTAAAACGAGAGATCGAGGCGATTCCGACGAATCGACCCTAAACGTGTCACCGAGGTTCCCGGACTCCTACCGGCCTCGAATGACAACCGATCGACATGAAACTAGCATGGATGGGATCCAGACGTCCCAGCGGTCATTTTGACACTAACTATGCCGCGAATGGTTGTTGTTTTCCGGTGAATCCTGAAAACCCCAAAAACTACGATTTTCCCCAAACAAGCCCGATCTAGCCCTTTCTAGCGCCAAACCACGCACAGAAGCAGGGAAAACGTAGAGGACGAAGTGGTGATCCATCTCCCTACCTCCACCGAAGAAATCGTGCCCCGAAGGGACTAAATCGCGTTGAAAATCGTGCCACGAGCTCAAACGCCGGCTTTGAATCCACCATTCGGGATCGCGCCAAAATCACTCCATCCTCGCCCCGTCGCGCACCCAACCAGCTCCACAGCATCCCCAGCACTCGTCCCTAGGTACTCCGTCTGCAGCCGGAGCCGAGAAGGCGAAAACGGGAGAGAGAGAGATGGCGGCGGTGAAATGAGAAGGAGGAGAGAGGAAGGAAAAGAAAAAGGAAAAGAAATTAGGAATTTTCTTAATTTCTGAAAAATCCGATTTTTGGCCCTATCTCCGAAAAATACGCAAAAATAGTCAAAACGATCGGCTCGACGAGTACATCGCCACTATATGGTCCACGAGTCGATGAATTGAGAAATAAACTCACCGCAGGGTTCCGTAACTAGTACGAGAGAAAAACCCACACGGATCGTAAAACTCAACTCGGGAGCTACAAAAGCGAATCGAAACTCACCGAAAAGGATCCGAAAGACCCAATAAGGATCCAACAAAGATCCGGGACATTACAAGGATGGGCGAGGATCGAGGCGGTAGAGGTGTGGTGATGCTCGGGGGCGCGTCCGTGAGCCGACGAGGGTTTCGCAGTGATTTCTTCGTGGATCGGCGTCCACGGCGCGTCGTTTCTTCGGTGGAGGTAGGGAGATGGACCCCCAGCTCGTGAGCTTCCTTTCCCGCAAGTTTTGTAGGCCGCGGTGAGCCGAGCGGGCGTATTTGGGGATTTTTGGGAAAAATCCATGTTTTAGGGCTCGTGAGCCGATCTACCGTTTCACCGCGTTTCGGGCCGATCCGAGGCCGTAGATGCATGCTAGGGGCTATTTGGGGGCTTCCCCCTTGTTTTCCCCCTCCCGTGGAGGTATGGGGGCGTGGAATGATTTTTGGGTCATTTCCCATCGTTCCGTTCTCGGGACGGTATGGCGGTCGTTCCAGTGACCGTCACAAATTGTGACGCCCCTGAGGAGGTGAATTACAGGTTGTGACGCCCTAAGAGGGGTGCGTCATAGGGTCCGATTTTGTCGGAAGGGCGTTGGTCGCTTTGGCAGTCTCACGATAAACCGCCAGAGGGTGTGACGCGCCTGGGTTCGACCGCTACGTCCGTTTCCGTGTTTTCTAACCGTTGGGGTCCCGAGACTCTAACTCACCAGGGGTGGTCCGTCAGATCTCTGTGACGCCCCGAGGGGTGTGCGTCACAACCTGTTTTGTTCTGTCTTCTAACGCACCAGGCTTGGTCCGTCAGAGGCTGTGACACCCCAGGGTGGGTGCGCCATAGTCAGTGTTGCCCCCCTCCTGTAACGCTCCTGAGTTGGGCCGTTAGAGTGCTATGGCGGCCTAGCTTTGGACCGTTATACCTGTGACGGCCCAAAGATAGACTGCCAGGCACTGTGTTATGCCGAAGTGGTTCTTCATGCTTGCCGCGATCGTTTCGCGCTGTGTAGGTCCCTGTTCGACCCGCTTGGGACCCAGTGGTCGACCTGCGGTCTCGTGAGTGTCCCAGACACCCCAAGGGTTTTGTGTCCGTGTTTTGAGGGTGTCGGGAGGACCGTGCTATCTCGTTTAGCGTGCCCATGGGTTTGAGAGTCCGGGTGACTCCTCGTGTTCCGAGTTTTTGTGTTATGCTTGACCGAGTCACCGTGCGTCGGTGTGAGTGCGGCGAGGGTTCCCCGCACGCTGTGAGTTTCTCCGGAAAGAGGTTTCCGAGTGGGCCATGAGTAAGGCCAGGGACTGCGAGTCCAGTTGCCCAGCCTAGGGTTGGAGGGTTCCCGCTTTTCCCTGAGAGTGGGATTCGGTTTGGTGGCCTGTGAGCTACCTTGGGAACCGTGCTTCTACGTTTCTGCATGGCCGGGTGCGTGGCCCGTGGACTGTGAGTCCCGTTTACCAGCCTGGGGCTGGAGGTTTTCTTAGTTCCCTTTTAGGGAATGATGATCTTGGCGGTTGCGAACCGCCTGGGGATTATCGCGCCGAGGTTTCTGACCCTAGGTTTAGGGCAGATTGACGGCATGGCGCTATCCGGTACAACAGTCTTAACCTCGAGTCTTGTGACTTAAGACAGTTGGGTGTAGTGCGTCTAGAGGACTGTCTAGAGTCCAGTGGCTTAGCGTCACTTGGGTTTTCTCGACTCTCGCGCAGGGTGTGTGCGTGATTCTCGGAGTTTCTCTTCGGAGAGTGGTCGCTTTGGTGACTCCCCACTAGTCGTAGCATGCTTACGCGTTTAGCGGTCCCACCAGGGAGTGGTGGAGAGGCTACCCTGAGGACAGTTTTTAGACTGGTTTCCGTCGGGCCCCACGTCTACCAGTTAGAGTCTGGCTAAGGAGAAAACTAGTCAGAGGGCCAGACCAGAGACACACGGTCTGTGTGTGCACACGTGGTTGGGGGCGGTTGGACCCGCGCTGACGAGCGCGACCCCAGCTAGTCACTTGTTCTGTGGTTACTTGTACGGTGTCTCAGTTCCCACTGGGCCGGAGGGAGACACCTGAGGTGCGGACTAAGACGTCAGTGGACGCATCCGACCTTACTTCTGGTGGGCAGATACTCCTATCACGTGAGACGTTTCTCTCCTATTTCCGGGTTCTGTTTCCCGTCTGGGAGACGTGGTTTTCTGGACCGGCTGGTGTTTTCGAGTTAGTGGCCAGGGTGCTAGTAGCTTTACCGAGGTTGCGTCTTGTTGGTGCCGTGTCCACGACTGGGTGGTCGAGGTCGCACCTTGGACAGTGTGTCCAGGTTGGCCGTGTCTTGGGAGACAGGCCTCTACGGCGGGGTTGCCGTGGGGTTTTACTTCGGTAAATGGTACTAGTGTGGTTCGGTAGCCCCCGACCGTGAGATCGGGGTGTGTTTTCTGGTACAGTAGGAGTAGCTGTAGTGCCGAGTTTTGACCGGCCACCGGTTCGCTGTTCTACTGTCGTTGTAGCTTTCCTTTACGCTACCGCCGTTGTTTCCGGTTGGGGTTCTGCGGGATCCCTGCTGAGTCTCTATTTTGGAGACTCATCCCTGCTTTTCTGGTGTGGCGGTTCTTCCTCGAGGTTCGAGGGTGCGGTTCGGAGGTTCTCAGTTGCCAGCTCGCCGGGCCGAGTGTTCACTCGGCATGTGGTACGTTTTACTACTTTAGACTGTACTTTCTATTGGACTGGGCTCTGTTGTCGTAGTAGTTGTTTATTTATTTCTGTTAATTTTTGAATTATCCTGCTTTACTTCATATTTCTTTGTGCCTCCACACTCCTTTTAGCCCTTCCGAGTCCTCCGACTCGTGGGCGGCGGGTCAGGATTCGAATGGTATCGGGTCCTTCCCGATATCCGGATCTTGGGTCGTTACAATCCGAGTTGAGGATTGCTGGGATGGCAGATCCCGAGTCGATTGTGGTGTTTGCACGCATGGATCAGAGTGGGTAACGGAAGCCTGGTGGGCCCATAACCCACAGGTCCAGGATCATAGTGATGGTTGCTACGGGCGGATTCTCGAGGATTTGTGGAGCATCGACGGATTGGTTCCTCGATGTGAGATTATCTCTGGCTATGTGAGCCGTGTTGATTGCTGTGCCATTACTTGAGGCATTATGGTTTGTGGCACCGACAGGATGGAGAGTTTGGGAAATATGACGACAAGTTTACCGCATGAGTACTCTATTCTTTCGTTAGTAGCTGTGAGTGGCTAGTGAGGCTAGCCGGGTGGTCAAATGTGGTAAGGATATGTGATGTTTGGAGATCCGTGTGTATTGGTCGTAGTGTCATCGACCAGGTTGCTGTGGTAGCAGATGGCACTTTTCTGTTCTGGAGTTATGTGCCATGGGTTGTTTAGGTTGTGTCCTGTGGCTCGATAGCGAGATTGGAGTTTAGGATTGGTAGGTGTTCATTTGGAATAATTGTGGTGAAGCTGGGATGAGATTGTGTAATGGACGATGCCCGTGCTTGGGAGTCCCTGGAGGGATATTGTCGGATGTGAGCCTTAGCCTTGTGACCAGCGTGGGAGGATTTCCCTGTAAGCCTAATCCTAGTGTTGTTGTGGACCGAGGATTGTGGAATCCTATCATTTGGTTTCGCCGTGCTCCCCTGGGAGGGTAGATTTGGCATGAGGATCAGGATCAGATGCGGTGTCCGAGTAAGGATCGGCACGGGATGCAGTAATGCTCAGTGGAAGAGTCAACGAATGGCTTGTCGAGATTTGGAATGTGTTGATCGGGCCTGAGGAAGTTGAGCAAGTGAAGGGTTTCCCGTTGACGAGTAACTGGTGACCGGTAAATGAATTTTCATACACAGAAGATGCCAGTTGTAGTGAATCGAGAATGGCAAAAGCCGTGTGCAAGAGAGGCCTTGGGTGGCCAGTTATGAGATATGTCTTTTCCTGGATTGGATCAAGGAATTGTTGAAGGCATGTGTTCGGACCAGAGCTGGTCTAGTGCTATTATTGGCATTCGACTTGCCAGGTATGAGATGGTTCATGGCGCAGAGCCGACGGATTGTGGCAGTCAGTTGAGATGACTATGTGAGCTGGTTGAGGCTCAGTGATGGTCGTCCCCTTGTGCAGGGCGTGAGTTCAGTCAACAAGTAGAGAGACTGATGTTTGATTGGTCCGCCGAGCATGAGATTTGATCGGTGGCAGTTTCTTGTAACGAGGATTGCGTCTCCTCGGTGAGCGAGATGGTGACAGCGATGCCGTGGTTGGATATTCGTTATGGCTGAGGTGATGCCAGACTTATATCTTTTGTGTGCTATGCTCGCTCTGAGAATTGGTGTGTATGGGGTTATGGAGGGAGATGTTTCTGTTTGTGGTAATAGTCTGGTTGTGTCCCTCGAGAGAAGTGGTTTTGCAAGATTCGAGGTTTTGCTGGTGTAGACACGCTAAAATTGATATCATTTTCAGCATATCTCCTATCGTATTGCGATGTCCCAATTTGACCCTTAAATCGACTTATTTGAGTGGTTTTCACCATTTTTCTTGATTTTCAATTTTCCTCAGCTTTCCCCATTTTTCCTGATTTTTCATGGATTTTTTTACAATTATTCGGGGCTGTTTTGAATTGGCGACAGGCTAGTGGACGCCAATTCCTTTCTAAAAGAATCAACGTCTGTTCAGATTGACGCCAATACTTTTGAGTCGACGTATCACTCGGGAGGAGTTGACCTTTCCAAATTCATGTCCACCATGGCGGACGCGTCTTTATTTTCCCACCATATTTGGCATGAATTATTTCATGAATCAGTGTTTGTCTGGAAGGACGCCCTTTCTTGAACGCGACTGGGACGCCGGACGCGTATTCTTCTATCCATTTTAATTATTGAATTAACGCCTTTTCAAAAGGGCGTTATTTTCTAAAACGCGTCTGCCATGGTGGACGTGTTCTTGAAGTCGCGTTAGCTACCTGGACACGTATTCTTTTCCTTCCCCAGACTTTGCCTTCTTGAAGAATTAACGTCTTTCTACAAAGTCGCCAATTATTTAATTGGCGTCCATCTTCTTGATGTTAATTCCCTTTCCTATTTTTGGCCTAATTGCCAAAATTCACGAATTTCCTAATTCACGTCTGCCTGGACGGACATGATTTCCTTTTCCGATTTTTGGTAATTTTTGACTTTCCTGAAATATTCAAGAAGTGGCGTCTATCCAGGCGGACGCCTATTTAAGACGCGTCCATGACCCTGGATGCGATTTTCCTTGTCTAATTTTGAGATTTTAATTCTGACCAAAATTCATAAAATTGTTGAACCGCGTCAACCATGGTCGATGCGATTTTCTTTTGAATTTTGGTAATTTCCTATCTTTCCAAAAATGGCTCAGAATTGACGCCTCTTCGAGCTGACGCTATTTTAATTGGCGACCACTATGTCAGACGCCAATTCTTACAGAGTTTCGAATCCAAACAGAACCTCCTTCCTTCTTCATTTTGAGCTCCTTTTTCACTTGGGAAAGGGTCCTAAGATTTTCTAAGGCTAGGAGGACACATGGCCAATGAATATTCTCTTCCAAATTCCATTAAAATTGGTTTTCCTAATTTTTCTTGAATTAAACTCTGAATTTTTACCCTATAAATAGGACCCCTCTCTCCCTTATTGTTAAGGCCGGTTCCATTGATCAAGGGGAGGTGCTGCTGGACTTAAAGCTCAAGGAGGGAGGCTCCCATGTGCTTAAAGTTTCAGCCCTTGGAGTTCTTCTTCATCCTTTGAAGATCTAAAGCCCCCAATTGGAGAAAAAACCCATAAGCTTATTTCTCATCTCTTCACTTTATCTTTTCTTTTTTGCATTTAGTTAATGTTCATGTTCATGCTTATGCATCATAATCATATCTTCTTCTCCTTATTTATTTTCATCTCAATATTGAGATCCTCTCGATTGTGCAACACTTGCACCCTCCCTATCTTCATTCATCATATTTTTTATACCTTTTGCATAGGGGTTTAAAAGCTAATACCAACAAGGTGTGTCCATATCCATGCTTTGTTGCTTATTTCATATTTGAGATTTGATGCTACACACTTGATCTCTAATCATATCTTTATTGTTGGTTCTTTGTTTTGCAAGGGTAATCAATCAAGAAAAACTCTCTTCATCGGTCGGCCGATTAGAAGAGAAGGTGCACTTACAATCTTCCCCGTATTTCAAGGTATTTATATTCGCGATCCCTCCTTTGTTATTTGTTGTTATTATCATTTGCGGCCCGCGTGTCTCTTGCAATCACATTCCCCTTAGCATCCACACATGCTCCCTCTTCTCATCTTTCCCATTCTTTTCCTTTACTCCCATTCTCTTTTCCTTTACTCCCATTCCATTCCATCCCTTACTTCTTAGTTTTTCATATTAATTTTCCTTGGAGCGTTGCCAAGTGGGTAAATCGTTCTTCCCTTAAGATGGTGGTTGTCTCAAATTTCGAGGATGAAATTTCTATAAGAAGGGGAGGACTGTAATACCCATACTTTTTCGGATCAAAATCTGTGGGTTTCAGAGCGCTTTTGTGAGTCCCGGATCATGTTTTACGATTAAATCAGATTTTTGGCTGTTTAGCCTTCGGACCCCTGTGTAGGGTGAACCGATGTGTTTTCGGGCTCCGGGACGTTACAGGCGCATTGTGCATTTTCCGTAGATTGTGGGACTGATTTTCCCTAATTTTATATTTTCCAGATTTCTTAAAACCCCAAATTATTTTCTATTTAAACAACCCTCACCCCCCCTCTCTCCCCCTCTCTCATTCTCTCCCTCCCTCTCACGTTTCTCTCTTTCTCTCCCCCTCTTCTCTGGGCGGCTGATGAAGGAGGAGGCGGGCGAGATGGAGGTGGCGTGCGGGCGGAGAGCGGCCAAGATGGAGCGTGGGACGAGGCGCGGCGCGGCGAGGAGCTCATTCACGAGTTCGGGGCGCCACGGGGTTTCATGAGGTGATTTTGCATGGAAACGGCATCCTCGACGCGGGAACTCTTCGGTGGAGGTAGGGGGATGCTTCCCTAGCCCATGTAGTTTATTTTCTCCGCATTTTGTAGGTTGAGGAGAGCCGAGGGTGGTTTATTTCACACCGGGGTGAATTTCGCATGATTTTAGGGTGAGCGGCGGATTCTTCATTTTTGATTGTGTTTTTGGAGTTTGAATGGCGCCTCTTGGTGGTCCAGAGGCTGGGGAATGGGTTCCCCTTGTTTTTCCCATCACCCAGGGGAGATTGGGGCATGGAATCGAACCCTGAGGTTGGGTTCAGAGGGCATTCTGCCACTTTCGGTCGACCGACTGGTTGAGGCAGGTCGACCGAACGACGATCACCACGTCTAGGCAAACATGCCAGTTTGGTCGACCAAACTACCCAGTTCTGTCGACAGACCAGGGCAGGCCTGTGCCTGGCTACTGGTAGGTCGACCTACCCTGTGGGCCAAATCGACCTACCCCTGTTGGTCGACCGACCCATGCAGGTTGGTCGACCGACATGCAGTATTTTGGCCCATTTTGGCCCCCGGTTGACCCGGTTGTGACCCTTTGGTCGACCTATGGCCCTGTGGATGTCTCGGACACCCCGTGGGTACCGAGACCATATTTTTAGGTGTACGGAGGTGTCATGTTACCTCGATTAGTGTGCCCATGTTGTTTTGAGGGTCTGGGTGACCCTTTATTTTTTGGGCTTTCTTGTTTCGCTTGATCGAGTCACCGTGGGTCGGTATGAGTGTGGAGGGTTGTCCCCGCACGACTTTAGCTTTCTAGGAAAGTGGTTTCTGTGTGGGCCATGCGTGTGGCCTATGAACTATGAGTTCTGTGAGCCAGCCTGGGGCTGGAGATTTCTTGAGTTTCCCTTAAAAAGGGAATGAACTTGGAGACTATGAGCCATCTTAAGAATTTCATAAACTGTGATTTTTGTCCCTAAGATTAGGGAAGATTGGCCGCATGGAGCTGTCCTGTACAACGGTCTTGACCTGAGTCCTGTGACTCAAGGACCGTTGGATTGGTAGGTCTAGTGGAGTGACCAGAGTCTGGTGGCACTGTACCACCTCGTATTCCGAGTTACTTGTGATGGGCCTGGGTGTAGCCTATTAGTACTCCAATTGTTTCCTCCGAGAGTCTTACCTCGAGTGACCTTACCCACTAGTCGTACTTTACGTGGGCATGCGTGTGCCTACCCACCCGGGAGTGGCGGAGAGCTAGACCCGAGTGAGATGATTTTTAGGCTGGTTGTCATAGGGCCTCCCCCACTGTGTCAGCTCGAGTCCGAGCTGGGAGGCAAACCAGCTAGAGGGCCTGACCTAGCATAGTCAGTCAGTGTGTGCACATGTGGTCGGGGACTTTGGGCGTGTGCTGACGAGCACGACCCAAACTAGACCCTTGTGTTGTGTTCTGTGTACGGTGTCTCAGTGTCCGCCTAGGGCGTGTAGGTAGACACCTGAGGCTGTGGACTAAGTCGTCAGTGGACGCATCCGACGTTGCTTATAGTGGGCAGTACTCCTGTCACACGAGATGAGTTTCTTAGTGTTTCTTTGGGTGACTTCCGAGCTTCTTCCCACCTTCTAGGTCGAGGGTTTCCTGTAGAGTTATCGAGGTTTCACCCATAGATAGAGTAGGGTTCACGACGGAGAGGTCATGATCGCACCCCCGGACCGCGTGGTCTCAGGTTGGGCCTTCGTCTGTGAGGACGTGTAAGGACCCAAAAAATTTATAAAATATTTTTTTGATATATTTAGGAGTTTTCTAAGAATTTATAAGAATTTTTAAAGACCAAAAAGGATTAATGAATGGGTTAAAATTAAGGCCCAAGTGTGATAACCAATTAATCTGGCCTATTTAATTAAAGCTCAAAAGACTTAAGGACCAAGCCCGTGAAGTTTGGCCCATATTCTAGAAGGTTAGTTAGTTGATTCACAGAATTTAAGGGATAAATACTCACTATTAAGATAATTAAATGGATAAATGAATAAAAGAGTTTGAATTAAATTCAAATTCGGCGCCCAGTGGTAAAGGCGGTCTATCGCGAGACCGCTAGGGGATTGTTAGCGGTCCAGTCCTAGACCACTACTTTCTATCAGTTCCGTGAGTTGAAGAAAGAGCAAAAAGATTAGATTTTTTGCGTTTATCTCCTAGAGACCGAGGTGGGAGGACTATTAAATATCTTAAGGACTCTCGAGGTCGACCTAAGGTTTAATAAAGACTATAGAATTGATCTAATCCATGAAACCCTAGCAAAAATCTATAAATAGACCCTAAGTTTCACGTGCACGACCCCTATGTTTGGCTCGTGTGGAACTAAGGTAAGGAAGCAGTATTTTGGGTAGGTTCTTTTGAGGTTTTTATTCTTAATACTAAGGACTAACTTGCCTCAAAATTTCGTGCTAGGAGATTAAGCCATCAGGAAGATAGAAGTCTCCAAAGTTGTTGGTTCCACATCAACAACTCAGGAAATTGAGCAACGGTGTGGTGAAGATCAGGAAATTAGAAACCCAAAACGAGGTATTTAGAAGTTGAACCTTTAGAACTTTTTGTTCCCCTTTATATCTTCTTCTTACCCTCCAAATTTCACGTCTTTAGGTTCAAAGAATCAAGAGTTATTAGGACTTGAAGTTACTGATTTATCACAGGAAGTGCAGAATTAGGGTTAACTTCTAGTCCGAAATTCAAAGTCTAAAGGTGGTTACAGAGGTAGGTCATCTCATGAACGGCTAAAACGCTATGCTAGGATTAAAAGCCCTCTTATTGCACTTGATTTCATGCACTGTGTATAGAGAATTTCATGTTCTAATAGGATCTATGCATCTAGTGTAGCATACATACATATTTCTTAGCCCTAAATCGACTAAATTAGTTCTCTTGTCATAGTACATGAACCCTATGCATATTGTTAGCCTATCCTTCGTTCTATCATGATAGAAGAAGTTGTATATATGTTGATTTTCAGGCATGATATGATTTAGTCTTGCCCTTAGTGCATATTTAGTTGGTTTCCTGTAAGCCGACGCTAACGGCTTATCATTGGACCGCCAGAGTTACATTAGCGGCCTTACGTTTATATCATTGGACCGCCATATATATAATGAGTTAGCTGCTATTATCATTGGACCGCCGAATTCCATATTCTCACTAGAAGCATTTTTATTTTTGGTTACCTTATCATGGAACTATTGTTGAAATTGTACATTCTTGGCCATATTATTGATATAAATGTGGAAGTAGCTTGATTTATACGTGAAGATGCAGTTCGAGCACTGATTGTGTTCAAGGGCTCTATGCTAGTCCCCTCGACTGATTGTCGGAAACATACTATATAAACTATGTGATATGATGCTACTGGCGTCGCATTGCGGTGGGAGTACTTTCTTTATAAATAAGTGAAATATCCACGGCTTGTGAAGTGAAAGTATCCACAGAAATTCACAAAGTACTTGCTATTAAGCAAAAAATACTTACTTGCTTGTTACATGACTTTCTAGTACATTCTTGTTACATTCTGTTCATGAAAGGCCATTGTTACATTCTTGCTTGATTATACTTGCTCAATTCATATTCTGGTATCTCAAGCTTGATCATATCTTGTTACTTTGGTTTTACTCACATGATTTATCGTATCTGCATGATTTTATCCTATTCTTTAGAGTTAAGACATTAATCACTTTAACATTACCTTCATGTTGATGCGAAGATACCTATTGGGCAAGTGTGCTCATTACCTATTTTCTATTCTTTTCAGGAAGTACCAACGGGTCAGATTCGAATTCAGGTCATTCCAGTGATGGGTCCGAGAGCGATTAAAGGAAACTAGGATTCGAGTGGAGACCTAGATTTGTCAAATCATGTCTAGATCGAGTCGTTATATGTAATTTTTCTTTTGTTGAGTTTAAAGAGAGTCGAATATTTGTATATTTGGATTATGATGAAATGAAAGAGAAGTTTGATTATATTACTGTGCAATTACTTTGTGTGATTGTTATTGCGCTATGATTATATTGCTTGCTTGAGGCTTATCATGCCGGCTGTTCGCGTTCCCGATTGTTTCCGCTGCATAATCTCGGGGCGTGACAAGACGGATCTCCACGACAGTGGTGTCGCGGTGTTTCTTCTGGTAGTGTATCTAGGGTTTTCCCGTTAGTCCGGTGGTCCCTCGACTGCGAGATCGGGGTATGCTATTGGCACAGTAGGAGTAGTTAGAAAGTCGTGGTTCCATTGGCTACCGTGTTATGGCTGTTCCTTCTGCCGTTGCTGTTACTATTGCTGTTGTTCTGTTCCAGCTACGATTCTTGCTTCTGTTGTAGTTGTTCTCTCTATTATAGTTGTTCTCGTTAGCGTTGTTGTAGCATCTTAGAAATTCTATGAAATTATAAGGATTTTTCTGGGATTAAATATAATTATTTAAGTCCTAAATGAATTTAATGGGCTATTTAATGAATAAAGGCCTAATTAATAATTGTTTGAAGGCCCAGATATTAGACTGGGCTTAAGTCCACTCAAGTAGGCCCAAAAGACTCAAAACATAACCTTTTTTGCCCAAGCCCAATTATAGAATCGTAATTGTGGTCAAAAAGGGAGTAAATATGATAAATAGGGGACAAATAGTTGATAAATTCAAAAATCCAAAAATTTCGGACTAAACCACCTAGACGCGGTCTATCGCATGACTGCCTTCTCATAAAGCTGTCACGCCCCGACGCGGAATATCGGGACTGGCAGTAGAAATAATTAATAATAATATGTTGATTTCCAAACATGCTATGCTAAAGCTAAAGATCAACACAGCACCATGAATCGAAATAACTCCATAACTAAATAACATTTACAAGATCCATGTTCCAATCACATAAACTCCCTTAAACAACTTCCGACATAACATCGTTACATTTGCTGACTTCGTAATTACAACTCTTTCAATCCACACAATCTAAACATAACTAGACACAACAATTATGACTGGCTCCACACAGCTTCTAACAGGCTAGCTCCATGGCCATCACTCTTGCCCATCCCCATCAGTTTGTGAATCCTCACCTGAGCTACCTGAAAAAGGGGAGAAACAACTGGGTGAGCGAACGCCCAGTAGGTAATAACAGGCAAGTTTAAATAATTAACCAATTAATTACATTTTTAAGTGCGAAAATAAAGAACGAAATGAAATGACGATATGACAAAGTAATATAATAAAAAGAAGGCGATACTATGAAGAAAATGTAAATTGGCCAACAAGCAAGAACTAACAAAGTCAAGAAGTTTCAAGTAAGAGATTATGTCGTAGACATCACGCTAGTCATGCACTCGGTGCAATGTCTCACCATGTCATTCAAACTCCCCGCGGCATAAGTACTTTTCGGGCGCTCCTCCCATGACCTGATCGGGCCCTTATGATGCGTTGGCATTATTTTAATGGATCCAAGATCCCAAGTTATATCTAGACATTAATCAAGTTAAATGACCAATAATGTCAAGGTATAACTTACCTCGGAAAACCCAAGGATAAGTCGAAGAGATATTGACCAGAAAGTTCAACTTATCAAGAACCAATAGGTCCTTGGGTTCAATATCATAAAACACGAAAATCAATTCTAGAGTATACGCGGTCTAGACTGGGCCGCTCAAGCTATGTACGGTCTCATCTGGGTCGTTCAGGAAAGAACTGGGTTGAAGGTCAGCCTTAACGAAGTCAAGGATAAACGGACCAGTATGGGCCGCTCTTGAACAAGAACGGTCACAAACGGGGCATTCAATTAGTATTGGACGGTCAAGAAATGGGCCGCACAAGCTAGAAGAACTTGAGCCCAAGAACATGACAAACGGGCCTGATAGGGCCGCTCGGAGGATGAACGGTCCAATAGGATCCGCTCGTCAACATGGACGGGCCTAATCAATCCGTTCAAACTGGGCCTAACTAGAAGACTAGAAATCCACCCAAAAATGGGCTCCGGGCTGCCATAAGTGGGGCAGAACTGAACCAGGGTCCAGCCCACTATCCACTGGTCAGCCTAGGGCTTATTGGGTCGATCAAATCCTGATTTGGTCGAAGATGAAACAAGGTTAATCGACCAACAAGAAATGGCATTTAGCCAGGGATGCACGGTCTATCATGGGCCGCCCACGGAGACGAACGGTCCGATTCCGACCGTTCAAGTCTCGGTCGGTCCAAATTGAGTCGTGACTCACAACACTGCAATCCAAGCGGTTCGATCACGTGAACAGGTTCAGGTCTTGGTGGTACAACCTGCCCGGCGTCCTAGTGGGAATCCCAGGCTCGCGGGGGCTTACGGAGGTCCCGTAATGAAGGTCCTAGTTCGACTGAAGGAGTATCCGGCGGTGAGTCCCAACCATTACAAGGAAATGAGGCTATCAAATCATCAAAAACCAGTATAACGGTCAGTCAATCCTACCGGAGTAGAACGACTGTCAAACAATCCCAGTAACAATTTCAATTATTAATGAATCATAATGAATATTAACTTCATTGGAGATGAATCAAGATAAAAAATGAGAATAATCCAGTAGAATTTTAAATGTTTACTTCTATAGTCTCCAGTTCATTATGTGTGTCGCTAGTTTGCCATTAACCATTAATCTACTAAAATAATTCATGCTAACATGACAATGAGCACTTCTGCAAAGATGGACGGTCCCAATAGAACCTTTCATCTGTCTCGGCGGTCACACGACAAGCCGTTCATGCCCCCTCAGTGCCGCAGGCCTGCTAGGGATGAGCGGTCTTTAGAGTGCCGATGGGGAAGATGAGCGGTCTGGGACTGGCCGCCAGAAGGAAGGGCGGTTAGGGGTCAGCCACTCGTCCCACCGAACATAGGAGAGATAGGAACACACGAACGGTCAAAAAAAAGTCGCCTATCCTTGATGGGCGGTCTATCGTAAGGCCGCGCATGCCAAAATAATTCTCTGCTAACATCGCCATGCCCACCTTCAGCGAGTTGGCTAGGGTTAGCTTAATCGGTTAAATACGAAAAACATAGAACATGAAATTTAGGGCTTTTACTATCAATAGAACGAGCATGGAAAGTTATACAAGATAGCATGATCAATTGAACGTTTAGTGCCTGAAATCCCTACTAAAATCGAGGTGGAACATTGCTAACCCTAATTCTAACATGCTTCCACTAAAACTTGAAATTCTAGCATGATACTAGATGAAAATTAAGGCTTTCTATACCACAAGAAAGAGGACACGATTACGCTTTCAACCATATATTACACTTAGGGTTTGGCTAGCTATCTCCTACCTTAATCGAAGGATGAAGGAAGAAGAGGGAAGCCGATCGCGCTAGGTACACACCGTCGGTAATCGCCGAAATTCTCCCTCGATCGAGCTCCTCTCCGGCCGCCACAGCTTCCAAACGATTCTAGGGTGGCTTAGGTTCATTTTTATAGGTTCTATAGAGTCTGAGGAGTTCTAATCGCGGAGATAGAGTCCACGCACCGCGGACGAGCGCGAATCGCGCAGGATAGGTTTAATCCGCCACTCCGTCGCCAAATACTCCTCTTAGGGTTAGGGTTTCGAAGATTAACCAGAGGGGAAATGATGAGTTTATCCTAGCCGTTCATTTGCATCCGGTTTCAGCTTAAATGATTTAGTAGTGGGCTCGAATTTAGCGCTTTAAGGTCCGATTAGGTTAAGTGTGGATTTGGGCCTTAACCGGCTAATTCGGTTAGTTTAAGAATTTTAATTGGGCTGGTCACAGAAGACAATTTTACCAAACGTTTTATCCACTATAATTTTATAATTTTTCCAGATTTTTATAAAATAGTCAAAATTTTACTTATCCTATTTCTTAAGGAAATTATTAATTTTCTCAAAATTTTATTCCTTAATAAATCGGGGTGCTACACCCTCCCCCACTTAAAGGAATTTGGTTCTCCAAATTCACTGCACTTATGAAAAACGGGAAGTGAGATAACTCACCTAGAACAAGTCATGATATTATTTTCGCATGGTATCTTTTGACTCCCATGTAGCTTCTTCGGTTCCATGTCGACTCCACTGTATTTTAACCATGGGTATGGAACGATTCCTGAGTTGCTGCTGCTTACGATCCAAAATCTTAATAGGTCTTTCTACATAAGTCAAATCTTCCTTCAGTTCTAAATCCGCATGCCGAATGACATGAGTGGGGTCATACACATATTTCCGCAGTATAGACACATGGAAGACGTTGTGTACTCCCGATAACTGAGGCAGTAGTGCTAAACGGTAAGCAACCTCTCCTACTCTGTCTAGAATTTCAAATGGACCAACATATCTTGGACTCAGCTTGCCTTGAATGCCAAACCTTTGAACCCCTCTCGTGGGAGAAACTTTCAGAAACACATGCTCACCGACCTGAAATTCCAAGGCTCTTCTTCTACTGTCAGCATAGCTCTTCTGTCTTGATTGAGCTACTTGCAACCGATCTCTGATAATACAGATATTCTTGGACGATTCAGAAATGAGAGCTGGTCCCAGCCATTGCTTCTCTCCTACCTCATCTCAACATAATGGGGATCAACAGCTTCTTCCATACAAGGCTTCAAACAGAGTCATCTGAATGCTGGATTGATAACTGTTATTGTAGGCGAATTCAATCAAAGCCAAGTGATCACTCCAACCACCTCCAAAGTCAATCATGCAGGCTCTAAGCATATCTTCCACTATCTGGTTGGTTCTTTCAGTCTGTCCGTCTGTCTGTGGATGAAAAGTAGTACTGAAATTCAGACGGATTCCCAACGTTTCTTGCAATCCTTTCCAAAAATATGAAGTGAATCTGGGGTCTCTATCAGACACAATGATGATTGGAATACCATGGAGTCTTACAACTTCTTTCATATACAGAGCCGCCAAGATGTCCACTGTCCATTTAGACTTGATGGACAAGAAACGAGTAGACTTTGTCAATCTGTCAACAATAACCCATATTGCATCAAATCCACTACGAGTCCCGGGAAGACCCATAATAAAATCCATACCAATACTCTCCCACTTTCATTGAGGTATATCAAGTTGTTTCAATTTTCCTGCAGGTTTGAAATGCTCAGCCTTGACTTGCTGACACACCAAGCATCTACTCACAAATTCTGCAATTTCTTTTTCATATTCGGCCACCAGAAGGATCTTTTCAAATCCTTAAACATCTTAGTACCTCCTGGATGAATAGTGTATCTGGATCTATGAGCTTCTTCGAGAATCTTATTCTTTAACTCAGCTACATCAGGCACACAGGTCCTTCCTGAAACAACAATCTGCCATCATCAGCTACCATAAAATCAGGTTTGTTACTCAAACTCTCCTTGATCTCTACCAACTCTGGGTCATTGTCTTGCAAAGACTTGATTTCTATCAAGAATTCTGGTTTAAGTTGAATCTGAGCAATCGTAACCCGGTCCTTCAACATTGAGATCCAAACTAGCTAACTGCTCCAACAGTCTCCATTCTTGCAACATGAGATGCGACAACTTAGCTATTGGCTTGCGGCTCAAAGCATCTGCTACTACATTCCCTTTTCCAGGATGATACTCAATGGAGAAGTCAAAGTCTTTCAAATACTCAAGCCATCTTCTCTGCCTCATATTGAGTTCCTTCTGAGAAAATAAATACTTAAGACTCTTATGGTCTGAGAACACTGTAAATGTTTCTCCATACAAGTAGTGCATCCATATCTTCAAGGCAAACACTACCGCTGCTAGTTCCAAATCGTGAACAGGATAGTTCTCTTCATGCTTCCTCAACTGCCTAGAAGAATAGGCTATCACTTTCCCGTGCTGCATGAGCACACAACCTAGGCTAATGCCTGAAGCATCAGTATATACCACAAAACGTCCTTCTCCAGATGGTAAAGCCAAAATAGGGGCAGTGGTTAAACACTCTTCAACGTCTGAAAGCTTCTTTCGCAATCCTCTGACCAATCAAATTTGTTCTCCTTGCAGGTTAATCTAGTTAAAGGCACCGTGAACTTGGCGAAATCCTTAATAAATCTCCGGTAATAACCTGCTAGGCCTAGAAACTTCTAACTTCAGTCACATTAGTAGATATATCCCAATTTTTCACTGCTTCTACCTTCGAGGGGTCAACAGAAATACATTCCTTCGTAATAATATGCCCTAGAAAGGACACCTCTTGCAGCCAGAATTCACACTTACTAAACTTGGTGTATAGCTGATGGTCTCTCAATATTTGTAACGCCATCCTTAATTGTTCAGCATGCTCCTTCTTACTCTTAGAATAAATCAAGATGTCATCAATAAACACAACGACCCACTGATCAAGATAGGGCCAAAACACATTGTTCATCAACTGCATGAAAGCTGCAGGTGCATTTGTTAGTCCAAAAGGTATTACTACAAATTCAAAATGCCCATACCTGCTGCGAAAGGCTGTTTTATAAATATCTTCATCCTTAATCCGCAACTGATGGTATCCTGATCGAAGATCAATCTTAGAAAAATACTAAGCTCCTGCTATCTGATCAAATAACTCATCAATCCTTGGCAATGGATATTTATTCTTGATAGTCAGCTGGTTCAATTGCCGATAATCGATGCACAACCTCATCGAACCATCCTTCTTCCGGACGAACAATACTGGGGCTCCCCACGAGGATGTACTTGGACGAATAAACCCCTTCTCCAGTAATTCCATTAACTGTTGTTTCAATTCCCTCAGCTCCGCAGGGGACATACGATAAGGAGCTTTAGAAACAGGGGTCGCGTCGGGAACTAAATCAATAGAAAAGATAACCTCTCTTTCTGGCGGAAGTCCTGGCAATTCCTCAGGAAAGACATCCAGAAAATCTCGAACGATAGGAATATCCTTAATCTCGATCATCTTCTCAGAAGTCACATAAACAAAAGCTAAAAATGCCTGACATCCTCTCCTCATTAACTTATCAGCTCGAAGGGCCGAAATAAGTGGCACAGACTTATGGTGCCTAACCCCTATAAAAGAAAGCCCAGGGTGTCTAGAAAAAGACACAGAACTCAAACTGCAATGAACATTGGCCTCATACTTAGCCAACCAATCCGCTCCTAAAATTACATCATAATCTTTCATATTCATACAAACTAAATCAGCTGGCAAATTCTGTTCATTAATCATAACCTTACTAGAAGGATAGAAATACTTAATTGCTGAACTGGAACCAATAGGAGTTGAAATCTCTAATGAAGAATTCATCAAGACCGGCTTCTCAGCTAAAGACTTAGCAAATTTCTGAGAAACAAAAGAATGAGTGGCACCGATATCAAAGAGAACGAATGCTGACTTATCATGTATAATAAGAGTACCTTCGACAAGTTCACCCTCCTTGGTGGTTCCGGCATCATCTTCTTGTAGGGCTTGGAGCTTGCCCTACTGCTTCCTGTTTCCTTGAGACTTGGTTGGAGTAGCCTGATCTGACAAAAGGGGACACTCAGGAATGTGATGGTCCCTGCTTCCACAGCGTAGACAAGCGCCCCGCTTGTGCGAGCACTCTTCCATATTGTGACATGGACGGTCACAATACTTGCACACGCCCTTAAATGGCATAATCGGGCCAGGCTTCTTGTCATCATTCTTCGGTACCTTGCGCTTCCACGAACTAGACCCGCCATTGGGCCTCTTCTTGCCATTGCCGGGTTTGATACTCCGGAACCAGTAGGTTGTTCCTTCTTAACATTCTTCCCACGGATTCTCTCCGTCATTTCTAAGGTGTCTTCTAAGACTTGAGCCTTCCTTACCATCTCCGCATAAGTCTGAATTTCCAATGGCGCTAACTGGTTGATATACTGCAACTTCAGCCCGTTGAGAAAACGCTTGGCCTTCATCTTCTCTGTAGATATCAAGTGAGTGGCATAACGAGATAGCCGAGAGAACTGAGCTTCATACTCAGCTACAGAAAGATTCCACTGCTTCAAAGCAGCAAACTTAGCCGCTTTCTTTTCTTGCACTCTATCAGAAAAGTATTTGCTGTTAAAGAGTTCCTCGAACTCCTTCCAGGAAACTTGTCTATCACCGAGGGTAGCCTTCACTGCATCCCACCATGCTCTTGCATCACACTCCAGCTGGAAAGTCGTTAAGAGAACACGCTCCTGGTCGCTACACTGCATTACTTCAAAGATCCTTTCCATCTCTTTTAGCCAGTGCTCGGCTTCATCGGGATCGGTCGAGCCTCCAAATCATGGGGGATTCATCCCACGGAAGTTTCGGTGAAGATCGCCAGCTCCGTGGTTTGCCGCTCCTCCTTGGGCTACTTGCTGCAAGGCCCGAGTAAGTCCTTGAACCGTTCGCTGCATGTCTCGCCATTGCGCACGCTCTGCTACCATTAGAACGTCCTACACGTGGAGTAAATTATTTTAGAATCATTTAGAAGGAAATCTTAGAATTAGATTATTAACTCAATCCAAGTCTCTACCCACATCTCACTAGGTTGGGTTCTTAGACTTATAACAAGGTTATAGGTCCTACGACATCACTTAGAATCCTAGAACTTAGAAACCTAGGAATATTAGAAACCTAGGCTCTGATACCACCAAACTGTCACGCCCCGACGCGGAATATCGGGACTGGCAGTAGAAATAATTAATAATAATATGTTGATTTCCAGACATGCTATGCTAAAGTTAAAGATCAGCACAACACCATGAACCGAAATAACTCCATAACTAAATAACATTTAAAAGATCCATGTTCCAATCACATAAACTCTCTTAAACAACTTCCGACATAACATCGTTACATTTGCTGACTTCGTAATTACAACTCTTTTAAACCACACAATCTAAACATAACTAGACATAACAACTATGACTGGCTCCACACAGCTTCTAACAGGTTCGCTCCATGGCCATCACTCTTGCCCATCCCCATCAGTTTGCGAATCCTCAGCTGAGCTACCTGAAAAAGGGGGGAAACAACTGGGTGAGCGAACGCTCAGTAGGTAATAACAGGTAAGTTTAAATAATTAACCAATTAATTACATTTTTAAGTGCGAAAATAAAGAACGAAATGAAATGACGATATGACAAAGTAATATAATAAAAAGAAGGTGATACTATGAAGTAACTGGAAATTGGCCAACAAGCAAGAACTAACAAAGTCAAGAAGTTTCAAGTAAGAGATTATGTCGTAGACATCACGCTAATCATGCACTCGGTGCAATACCTCACCATGTCATTCAAACTCCCCGGGGCACAAGTACTTTTCGGGCACTGAAGAGGCGAAATCTCGCGCTGGTTCCTGAGCTGGCTGGTAATCATCAAGTTAATGAACTGTAAGACAGGGAAACGGGTCAGAGGGCCCAGGGGGATTCCCTGGGGCAAAACCCTCCGACGCTCAAGTCAGTAGAGCAATGGTGGGAGCAGCGATAGGGAGGAGAAGGTGAAGGCGCGAGATCCCTCTCCACCAATGGGGTGAAGTGATCTTTGCTCAGGAGTTGGGGGTGGAACAATATCCTTTTGGACTTACCTTTCGCAGGAGGGTATCCCAGGTTTAAATAGTGCGCCGCCCTCTGGAGTCCTGCAAGCTGAGAGGTCTCCGGTGGAGGTTACGTCATCGTCGTGGGTTTTTATGGCCTCATCGTGGGGGCGTTATCCTCGCGGGGAAGCCGGAGCTCCTGGACTTCTTAGCGTTCGGCCCGCTGTGGACTCTAACGGCTGCAGTGATGAACATTTTATCGGTCGTACCGAGCTTAGGGGGGCCGGCCCTATCGGGCGATAGGCCTAGCTCGGTGAGGAGATGGGTCGGATAGACCGGCTAGCGCTTCCCCCCTTCGTGCGGAGGGATAGCTCGTGCGCAGGTCTTCCTGTGACCTGACCGAGGCTCGGGCTCTCCGAGCCTTGGGGCCGCCTAGGAGAGTTGTTTCCTCGAGCATTGTTTTATTGGGCTTTTTCGAGTGGGCCCTGTGGGCTGTCACTTGGGCGAGCTTGCCTCGTTGGGCCTTGTTGGGCCTAGTTGGGTCTGCTCTTTGAGTGGGCTGCAGGAATCCCCCTCTCCACTTGTCCTCCTCCTACTCCCGAGCCAAGGAGGCTCGGTTGAGTAGTTTTTCGAGGCTTTAGACCGGCGTGGCTCGGGTGGGTGGAATCCTGTTGGCGTGATGAAGCCACGTGTAGTGGTCGCCTGGGCCTGTAGTAATAATGATCCTGATGGATTTGAAATGAAGGGGCCCCCTTTTTCTCAGAGGTTGAAACGGCGCGCCGCCTCCCGCGAGGGTTTATAGGCGTAGGGCGCTGCTCGTTCCTCCCAGTCTTTTTAGGGTTTTTGGCCTTTCCTCCATTTCTCTGCTTCTGGGGCTCCTTGATGCGCCGTGAAGATACAGCGGGGGAGCAAGCTCTTGCGGCGGCATTTGAGGAGCTGGCGCGTGTAACCGCGGAGGCGATTCGGCAGCTTCCTTCTCCCTCGGAGTCTTCGGGCTCTAGTGAAGGTTCTTCTTCCAGCTCGATGGCGGATCTGCGCTCGGAAATCGAGCAGGTGAGGCGGGAGCCCGTCCCCAATCGCAGCGAGTTGGGGGAGGCTGATGTGAAGAAACTGGAGCATCGGTTTCGCCTGCCTCTCCGATATAGCTTTGTAGCTGCTGCCCCATACGAGACGAGCTTGGACAGCCGTACGAGCCATATTTGTACTTTTCTCCTGGCGTGGAAGAGCGGATTCTGCCTCCCCTTCGAGCCTTTCGTCTTGAAGCTTCTCAATTTTTTCGTGTTGGCGCCTGTTCAGCTGGTGGCCAACTCGTATCTCCTGCTTTCTGCCTTTCGGATCCTCTGCCGCCTGCAGGGGGTTCCCCAGTCGTTGGATCTTTTTCATTATTTCTTCGAGCTGAAGGCACATCCGTCGGCGGGGAAAGGCTTCTATTTTATCCAGGCGCGCAGGAATCGGAGTTGTATTCCGCTGGCGGCGAAGGATTCTTCGCACAAAGGGTGGAAGATGCAGTTTTTCTGGGTGAAGGCGGAAGCAGTGGATGAGTCTTGGAGGTGCCAGGTTATGCCCAACTTCCATCCGAATCTTCCCCCGCGCCAGGAGGAGTTCCCCGCCGACGTGGAAGAGTACGCCGCTCTCTTGTTGACAAATCGCCGGTCGACTGAGGAGCTGGTGACGCTGGAGAACGTGAGCGGTATCTGCTTACACAGCTCAAGCCATCAGGTACCAGTCTTCGGATTCTTCTGCGGGGTTGGAGGGTCGACTTTTCATTTCCTAACCGAACCTTCTTCTTCATTGCAGACATCCGGCGGGAGCCCTTGGAAGAGGTCACCGAGGTCGTCGATCTTGGGGATGATTCGGCGGCCGATGAGCCTGTCGCTTTCGCGGGTCGTTCCCAAGCCCGGGATAAGGGCAAGGGGGTGGCCTCCGAGGGATCTTCGCGGTCAAGCGGGGCGAAGCGCAAGGATCCCCTGGAGGGAAAATTGCGGGAAGCCGCGAAGGTCAAGAAACGGGCCAAGAAGGCCGGCCATCCTACCGCTACCGTGGGCGATTCTGGCTCGGCGGCGCTCCCCTCTCGGGGGCAAGGTGGGGCCGACCCTTCCGGGCCAGCTCCCCCACCTACCAGGCGAGAGGGGGCCGAAGAGACCAGGGGCCCCTCAGAGGGCGGAGATGGGTCGGTTCTCCCCTCCCCGGGGATGGAGGGGGCCGGCGCTGTAGCGGCGGCGTCGAGACCGGGAGACCGGTCGAGGTCAGCGCTGTCTCGGGCGGAGAGGCGCGGGCTGAGACAGATAGGGATGGGGGTTCGCCCGCGAGGGCGTCGCAGCCCCAAGTGCCCGAAGTTCTTGGTGCGGTCGATCCTGTGGCGTCGGTCCAGGTTGGGGGTTCACCCGGGGAGGCGTCGCAACCCCAACCGACCGCGGCGCGCGGGGCGTTCGGCCCCGTCACTCGGGCCGAACCTTCTGGCGGGGCGTCAGGTGGGGAGCGTATCTCCATGCCGGAGGCTGTGGAAAGGCTCGGCGTTTCGGGCGACCTGTACCAGGTTTGCCGAGAGGTTGCCGCAAAGACGAGGGGGGGAGACAAGCGCCACTCCCCCTCCGGCGTCCTCGACGTCCTCATGGAGGGCGGCCTAGTCATGGCTCGGTCGGCGGCCTTGATGGCGGAGACGTACGCTCGGACGGAGGCGGAGCGATCGAATCTCGCCTGGGCCCTCGGGGGGTGCGAGAGGAAATTGGCCCGCCTCAGCGAGGAGCATGAGGGGCTCCGACGGGAGTTCTCCGCGATCAGGGACTTGGCACGGGCGAGCCGGCTAGAAACCGAGGCGCTGACTGAGCAGTTGGCTAAGGCCCGGGAGTCGCTCGAGAGGAAGGGCAAACTCTTGGAAGAGGAGCGTCTGCGTCACCTCGAGCTGGACGGTCGCTGGGAGCTCGAACGGGCCGAGTTACTGGACCGGGCGGAGGTAGCGGAGCGCCTTCGTTCCGTGGCCGAGGCGGACCGAGTCCGGGCGGAGAGGCGGTCGAGCGAGGCCGAGCGAGGGATGGTCGCGGCAGAGGAACGCCTGGCGGGAGCAGAGGAGCGTGCGGCCGAGGCGGAGCGGGCTCGGGTCGAGCTCGTTGGAAGGACGGAGCAGATCGAGGCGGAGGCGATCGAGCGATATAGAAGCTCGGACGCTTACTCAGCCGACCTGGAGAGAGCCGCCCTATCATATTACGAGGTAGCGCTTCGCCGTGGCGCCCGAAAGGGGTTTAAGCAGGGTTATCGTCGGGCGGTGGACTACGCCTTCGATCGAGACTCCGGGATCGAGTTCCCTTTGGGCCAGGTCTATGACTCGGATGAGTCGGTTTCTAGCTCCTCTGCGTCGAGCGGGGAAGATCCAGAGGGGTCTCCTACGACGGGGTCACCAACTCCGGACGCCTCGGGAGGGCTCGCGACCGAGACAGTTCTCGCACATGCGAGGTCAGTGCCCGGGTCGGCCATCACCGAAGGTGCTGGGGGTGACGCGCCTACTTCCGTCGCTTCCGAGCTTCAAAGTGGGCCCGAGGCCTGATGTATTTTACCTTATTTTGCCCCTTTCTTTTGTTTGTCTCTCTTTCCTCCTTTAGAGAGTTTCCTCTTTATGAGATAATAAATGACTTACTTGTTTGATCGCCATCCTTGCCGTGATTTGGCTGGCGTATCTGAAGTAGTTGAAAAGTGCCGATATGTCCTGCGTGGTTTTTGCATGCTGATTCGGTAGGCTTCTGACGGGACGTCTCTCCGTTCCCTCACGCTTTGAATGCCAGGCCGCTTCGTGAATCCCGCTAGGGCGGGAAACGAGGAGTTGGGGGTGACTGTTCAGGGGAGAAATCCTTTGGCGTGTTTTAGAGGGGGGAGTCATTTAAGGCGCGTAGCCTCCTTTGGCCTATAAGAAGGACCGAAAGGCGTCCTTTCCTCTTTACCGCTTGGGATTTTCTCTAACAGTCTTCCCTCACTCCTTCTTCACTCTGCGTTGTGCCGTTGCATTCGAAGCATGGAGGATCCTTCGGAGGGTGACGCCGCCGACGACGGGGAGCAGAGAGCTTTTGCCGTCCCGGCTTGTTTTACGGGTCCCACGGTCGCCGCGCGGATCTGGGGAGGGCTTCGACGTGCAAGGGCACGGCTCTTGCCCTTTCTCAGTTCTGGCGTGGCTTCCGGGCGGGCACCGAGGCGGAGGACGGATGGGGGTATCAGGGATGCCTGCCGCCACTCCCCCTCTGCATGGGGGGGGGGGGGGAGGCGCATCAAGTTCCCTCCTCACCGAAGCCTTCCTCTGTCTGCAGCCTCTTTTTCCCTCTTCTGCTCTTCATTTCTTTCACTCTTCGGAGGCTGCTTGCTCTCTGTTCCCTTCCAAGGAGTTGGCAGGTTGGGAAAGAAGGGGTCTTCACGGCGCTCCTTCTCCCTAGCCTCCATCAACTTGGAAGGTAGCCTTCTCCGACTTTAGAAGGTGGCTACCTTCTCTGCAGTCCCTCTGTCACCTTTGTCGGGGGTCATCTGAGCCAACTGGATCGGCCCCCTCTTGTCCGAGCCAGTTTCTACGCGAGGCAGAGTCAGTGGCTGGACGCGAGGAGATCGAGATCGAGTCAACCGAGCGATGACCCCTTGCAGCGGTGTTAGACGGATTTTCTTGCTTTTTGTCATGCAATGTACTGGCCTTTGCCTTTCTGATGTATCAATAGTTTTGAATGGAAAGGAATTTATTTCGGCCTTCTTGTTGTACAATTTCAAAAATAGAATTTGCGTAGTGCGGCTGCGTTCCATGTCCGAGGAATGGGATCCCCTTCCATTGTTGCTAACCTGTACGCACCTTTCCCGAGCGTCTCGACCACTCGATAGGGGCCTTCCCAGTTAGGGGACAGCTTGCCCGCCGCCTCTAGTGGTCGAGAGGCTTCGGCTTTTCTGAGGACGAAGTCTCCCGGTCGGAAGTGTCTGCTTCGGACTCTGGCGTTGTAGTATCGAGTGAGGCGTCGCTGGTATTCCGTCGCTCGGATGCTGGCAATATCCCGGAGTTCATCGGCTAGGTCGAGGTTCTCGAGTAACTTTTGGTTGTTTTCCTCGGGCGAGTAGCGGATGACTCGGAGAGACGGGTTGGCGATCTCTAATGGAATGACGGCCTCAGTGCCGTACACCAACTGAAAAGGACTTTCACCGGTTGCCGTCCTGGGAGTCGTTCGGTGCGACCACAGTACGCTAGGCAATTCCTCGAGCCAACTACCATTGGCTTTGCCGAGTCTGGTCTTTATGCCTTTCAAGATAGTCTTATTGGCATTTTCGACCAGCCCGTTGGCCTGAGGGTGGGCGACCGAAGTGAAGTGGTTGCGGATGTTTAGGTTGGCGCATCTGTCTCGGAAATATCGAGAATCGAATTGCCGACCGTTATCGCTCACTATCACTCGGGGGATGCCGAAGCGACAAATGATCGATTTCCAGACGAAACTCCAGACGACTGTCTCGGTGATCCTTGCAGTGGCTTCGGCCTCGATCCATTTAGTGAAGTAGTCGATGGCGACGACGATGAACTTTTTCTGGGACTGAGCCGTGGGGAATGGTCCGAGAATGTCGATCCCCCACCGAGCGAAGGGATAAGGCTCGGCGAGGGTGACGAGTTCTGTAGCCGGCTGATGGACCAAGTGGTCGAACCGCTGGCATCGGTCGCACTGTTGAGCATAGGCCGAGCAGTCGCGCTGCAGGGTGGGCCACCAGTACCCCTGTCGTAACAGGATTCTGGCCAGTGACCTTGCCCCTGAGTGCGCTCCGCACAGGCCTTCATGAACCTCTCGAATGGCTCGGCTGGCTTCGTCGGGGCCGAGGCACTTCAGGAGAGGGCCGGCGAAAGACCTTCGGTAGAGTGTGTCGTCCAGGATGACGAAGCGCCGGGCTTGGTACTTCATTCGGCGTGCTTCCCGAGGGTCGGAGGGCTCTTGGGAGTCTCGAAGCCAAGACAGGTAGGGGGTGCGCCAGTCGCTCGGGACGGCCGAGTCAACAGCGAGGAGCTCCGAGTCAATGCTCCGGCGTTCTAGCTCTTCGAGGAGGACCGATCGGGTACCTTCTGGGTCTAGGGAGGAGGCCAATCGAGAGAGGGCGTCCGCTCGGGAGTTTTCTTCCCGGGCTATTCGGACTACCTCGAATCCCTCGAATTGTTGGGCCAGGCTCCTGACCAGCTGGAGGTATTTGATCATGGGTGCCTCTCGAGCTTCGTACTCGCCATTGACCTGGCTTGCGACCAGCTGAGAGTCGGTGTGGATCCTGACTTGCTCAGCCCCCAACCGCCGGGCCATGCGTGCTCCCGATATAAGGGCCTCGTACTCGGAAGCGTTGTTGGACGCCTGAAAGTTGAATTTCAAGGCGTACTGCAGCTCCACTCCTTCGGGGGATCTTAGGAGGATCCCAGCACCACTACCGACTGAGTTGGAAGATCCGTCGACGTACAGTTCCCAGGTTGGCCCGGGCATGGTCAGTAGTCTTTCTCCGGTCGGGATGGTGCTTTCGGCGATGAAGTCGGCGAGCGCTTGACCTTTTATAGCTGAGCGCGGGCGATACGAGATGTCGTAGGCCCCAAGCATAATGGCCCATTTGACGAGTCGCCCCGAGGCCTCGGGGTGGGCCAAAATCTTCTTCAACGGCTCGCCGGTTAGCACGGTGATGGGGTGCCCCTGGAAGTAGGGTCGGAGGCGTTTCGCGGAGGTAACCAGCGCTAGCACGAGCTTCTCGGTTGCGGGGTACCTCCTCTCGGCCTCGCTAAGCACCTTGCTGGTGTAGTAGACTGGTCTTTCAATTCCCGAGTCATTTCTGACTAGGACCGAGCTGACCGTTGATGACGTCGCCGAGAGATAGAGTAGCAAAGCTTCGCCCGGCACGGGCTTGGAGAGCACCGGGGGCGAAGCCAGGAACTCCTTAAGCTCAGCGAACGCTTTCTGGCATTCCTCATCCCATGCGAACGTAGCAGATGCCAACTTGGGCCCCTTCAACCGTTTAAAAAAGGGCAAGCATCGCTCGGCCGCACGGGATAAGAAACGGCTGAGAGCGTCGACACGCCCTGTCAGACGCTGGACGTCCTTGATGCAGGCGGGCGGGCGCATGTCCAGGATGGCCTGGACCTTGTCGGGGTTAGCTTCGATCCCACGCTGAGTGACCAGGGAACCCAGGAACTTCCCGGATCTTACTCCGAAGGCGCACTTGGCAGGATTGAGCTTCATATTGTACTTCAGGAGGACGCCGAAGGCTTCGGCGAGGTCGGTGAAGTGGTCCTGGGCCTTGGGGGTCTTGACGAGCATGTCGTCAATGTAGGCCTCGACGTTCCGACCTAGCTGCTCCTCGAACATGTGGTTGACCATTCTTTGGTATGTGGCTCCGGCGTTCTTCAACCCGAAAGGCATCCGGGTATAGCAGTACACGCCGTAGTCGGTGATGAAGGCGGTCTTCTCGACGTCTTCAGAATTCATTCTGATCTGATGGTAACCCGAATAGGCGTCCAGGAAGCTGAGCATCTCGTTGCCCGATGTCGAGTCGACCAGTTGGTCGATGCTGGGCAAGGGATAGCAGTCCTTAGGGGTCGCCTTATTCAAGTCGGTGAAGTCCACGCACATCCGCCACTCGCCGGAAGCCTTTGGTACCAGGACGACATTGGCTAGCCACGTCGGGTACAGGACCGGTCTAAAAAGACCAGTCTCTTGCCCCTTGGTGACCTGCGCCTTGATAATCGTCTGTTTCTCTGGTGCGTGCTTCCTTCGGCGCTGCTGCACGGGCTTCATGGTGGGGTTGAGGTTGAGTCGGTGCAGCACGGTCTCCTCTGGTATCCCAGGGAGCTGATCGTCGGACCAAGCGAAGACTCGGATGTACTCAGAAAGAAATTTCTTATATTGCTGCTATTCCTCGGGTGGTAGGTCGGCTCGATCCTTACTCCTAGGGTCGGGTCGTCGTTTAGGAAAATTGTCAGCAACTCGCCACCTGGCTCAGTAGCTGCTGATTTTTCCTCGACTTCCCGGGGGCCCTTATTATTCTCGTCCGGCCTCGTGGCCTCCACCGAGATGTTGTAGCACCTTCGGGCCGTGGCCTGGTTACCTCGGATTTCCCCTACTCCGTTCTTGGTGGGGAACTTCATTTTTTGGTGATAGGTAGATGGTACTGCCTTGATCCGGCTGAGGATTCCCCGGCCGAAAATGGCGTTGTACGCTATCATCCCTTTGATCACCATGAAGTCTACCATGACCGTAACGGTTTTGGGTGGGGTGCCGAGGGTAACCGGCAGGCTTAGGGCTCCTTCGGGGAGAGTGGCCAGGCCATTGAACCCACAGAGGGGCGTCCGGATCGGGCGGAGTTTGGATGGACCCTCTCCCATTTTGAGGAAACAGTCATAAGACAACACATCAGGGGCACTTCCATTGTCCACAAGAATCCGATCTACGTTACAATGGTTTATAGTGGCCGAGATTACGAGGGCGTCATCGTGCGGGGTGCTCAGCCCCTCCAGGTCTTGATCAGAGAAGACTATGACCTGGGGCGGGGCCTTGGGTGGCTCTGGGGCTCGGCTCGCCCGCTCGGCATGACGCTTCCTTCCACGGCTGCTGTCGCCTCCTGATGCTATTCCTCCAGAGATGACGTTGATGTGGACCCCTCGGGGGGCGTTGTCAATCTCCTCTGCGGCGCCTTGATCTTCTCTGCGCTCGGCAGTGAACCGAGCCAGGTGCCCCAGGCGGATGAGGCGCTCGATTTCATCTTGGAGCTGGTGGCAATCACCGGTGTGATGCCCATGATCGCCGTGGAATAGACAATGTCTGTCTCGCTTGCGGTTCTTCGACCTCATCGGCTCGGGCCGACGGAGAAGTCCCGAGTCTTTGACGTCTTCATAGATTTCATAGACCGGGGCGGTTAACGGGGTGTACCGCTCGTACTTCCGCTTGCGCTCTCCATCTCGGTCTCGCTTCTTTCCCGAGCTAGGATTTGGCTCGGGGCCCCGCTTCTTGTCCCCCTCCCGACCCGAGCCGGTTGCGTCTCGGCAAGCGCTGAGCACTTCTTCGCACTCGGCGTGGCGCAGAGCCAGAGTCACTAGCTCGGCAAGGGTCGAGGGAGGGTGGAGGACGAGTTCGCGGCGGAGGTTCTCGTCCCGGGTACCCCCGGTCAGTGCGGTTGTGGCCGAGGCCACATCCAGGCGGGGGATTCGGAGGGCTTCCGATTTAAATCGGTGGACGTAAGTCCGGAGCCTTTCCCCTTGCGCCTGTTTGAGGGCCAAGAGCCCCGCTACCGACCTTGGGGGGGCACTTCCGGCGAAGCTCTCCTTGAAGACTCGCCCGAACTGCTTGAAGTCTCGGATGGATCCGGGGGCGAGAGCCCGGAACCACGCTTGAGCGCCCTGGACCAGAGTGGTCACGAAGGCTCGGCACTTGATGGGGTCCGACGCTCCGTGTAGAGTCATCAGGGCGTCGAAGCTATCGTAATGGTCGGCCGGGTCGCCCTGGCCGTCGTAAAGCTTGAAGGTTGGTATGGGGGCTTTGGGAGATACCTTTGCCTTCAAGATATACTCGGAGAACGGGGATTTCTCCTCGTCTTCCGGGGAAGAGGCCTTCTGCAGGGCGCGAAGGGCGCGCTCCTGCTCAGCGAAGCGCCTTTTGAAATCTCGCAGCCGGAGGGATAACTCCGGTTGCTGTCGTGCCGCGAGGCTAGGGGGGACGCCTTGGCGGTCTCCGGGAACGTCGGCTTCCGGATCTGGCCGTTGCGTCCCCCGCCTTCCTTTCCTCGGCGTGGAGGAGGCCTCTTGCTCCGGAGGTGGAGCTTGCGAGGGTCCTCCGACCCTGTTACGGATGAGCTGCTGGCCGCGGAGGGTGAAGCGGCCCCCAGCTGTGTGCTGGGACGTACTCCTGCGGGGGGGGCTCCCTGACGGGGCGCGGGACCTTGCATCCCTGGCCGCCTGGGTCTTCATGAGCACCACGAGGACATCCAGTTTGGCGTTGAGGGCCTGGAAGGCTTCGGCGCCACCGTAGGGGGGTAGCCCCGCCGCCGCGGGGGGGGGGGGGGGGGTGGTGGTCCGTCGGCGGGGATGTTGGCGTTGGAGGGAGGGTTCTGTGAGGCCCTAGAAGGGCCATCCCCTGCTGCTGCCATGGCCTTACCCTTTCTTCCGGCGGACCTCCTCCCTGAGCTCCTTCTCACCATGTTGGCTCTTCGTGTGTTTCCCACAGACGGCGCCAGATGAAGAGGCGAAATCTCGCACTGGTTCCTGAGCTGGCTGGTAATCACCAAGTTAATGAACTGCAAGACAGGGAAACGGGTCAGAGGGCCCAGGGGGATTCTCTGGGGCAAAACCCTCCGACGCTCAAGTCAGTAGAGCAATGGTGGGAGCATCGATAGGGAGGAGAAGGTGAAGGCGCGAGATCCCTCTCCACCAATGGGGTGAAGTGATCCTTTGATGGGACATCAAAGGCTAATGAGTTATATTTGTGTGGAATGGCTTGTATTAGTATGTTTATTTGGGTTTTCTTTCATTTGGGCTCTTTTTGTAAGGCTTTTAATAAGCCATTGGGCCATCTTTCATGTAGAGTCTATTAGTGGTTTTCATTTAGTAGAGTCCATTAAGGGGGTTGTGTCATATTAGACACTTATTGGGTTGTACTATTAAAATAAGGCTAATGGGCCTATGGTCTTGTAATGGGCTAGAATAGTGGTCTAGAATTATTGGACTTTTAAATGGGCCAAGCCCATGGGCTAGTGTGAAAGGGGCTTGGTGGCTTGTAGGCTTCTAGAAGGGGGAGCCCCCTTTCTTGGTCCAAGGTAGGCAACCTATCAAATTTGGACTTCCTTCCTTTGAATTTTCAAAGGGAGGAAGCTTCCTTGGCCTCCCCTTGGTCCCCATACCTCTCCCACTTGGCTCCCACGAAATTCTCAGCCCCTCCCCTTGTTATTCTCTATTTAAGGGTGTGTATAGTGTCATTTGTAAATTTAATGAAGAATTATTGAATGAATTTTGAGAAAAATTGCCCAAGAGGCCATTTGCCCCCCTCCTTCCTCTCTCCCTGGTGTTCATCTCCTCCAACCTCCAGTTCTAGAGTGATTTCTATCTTCTATCCCTCCCCTCTATCTCCGGTGATCGTCTGTGCCGCCGCCGCCGCCGTTCGTGCCGCCTTCGAGCCGCCGCGAAACCGTTCTCGGTGTTCTGTCCTGCTGGACAGAGGTCTCTTCCCGAAATTCCTGCTTTCAGCCACGGCCTCTTCGTGGTCTGCAATTTTTATGGTGTGTTCTTCCCTTGTATCCCAAGCTCTACCTAAATTTTCACGCCCAAATTCTTCGTTTAGTATTTTCCCATTTTCGTGCATCTTTCATTCCTAGTTCTGTTTTGTCTCTGTCTACAGTGACAGCAGCCCTGTGTTTCCCACCTCCGGCCATCTTTTTGATTTTTCCAAACCCTCCCAATTTTACTGGGAGTTCTGTCCATCACCCCCTACATCCACAAATGTTATTAATTTTTTATCAGCCTTCTATCTATTTTTAGAAATTCGTGTTCTTCCTCAGCTACAGTGTTGTCAGTCAGATCCCAGATCCGACCACCCTCCACTTCCAAAATCAGAACAAATCACCACCACCTCCAAATCTAGATCCAAAAATAGTCCTAGTTTCGTAACTTGATTTCCCACAACTTTTCTGAAGAATACAACCCCAGATTCGGACGTCTACCTCGCAGTCAAAGGTAATCCACAGGAAAGTTCTCTGCTGACCTGAGATTTCAGGAACTGTACAACAGCAACCTTCAAAATTCGCCAATCAGAAGTACATGCTTGATTATTTTTCTGTAATCACCTTGGGTTGAAGCCCTTCGAAGCATCTTTCCAACGGCGCCAGTTTCGTCGCATTCCGACGTCGGGGCTGATCGCAGCGTCCGTTCTCGCCGGAGCGCGCGCCGGAAAACAGAACCGGCAGGTCCGTGGCCGGTCATTCCGACAGGTGCCGAACGGAGCCGCCCGGCCTCTGGTCGACGAACCAGCGTGCCGCCAGCCCAGGGAACACTTCCACAAGTGTCCCCACCACAGTGGTTACACCGGGTCCCGCACGGTCCCTCCGGACAGCACGTGGGTCTCACCGTCACTAGTTCGGGTGCTGCCGAATCAAAGCGAGAAGCCGCCCGTCAACCCGAATTCGGTCCTCCCGGGCCCCATTGTGTAGCCCTTTACCTCCCTGCGTGGAGTGGGCAGCGACTTGTATTGCTGTAATATTGTGTAGTATTGTTCCGGGAGTACGAGTTTCGGCCGGGACCGTCTTCCCCACGCCGAGCGCGTGGAGGTATCGTATTCGCTCCTTGCTTGGCATTTCACTTATTTTCATATATGCTTTATATGCCGCTGCTAGAGAGCATGTTTTAGGATCTAGCTCGCTATATTTTTCATATCACCACTGCTGCGAGAGAGAGCGTGACCGTCCCGTGACCCGATCCGGGCACACGAGAGAGCCGATCACCCAAGCTCATTGTCGGTTTCTCAACCGCGCACGTCCGACGCTTCCCTAGTTAAGGGACGATCGCGAGCTTGTCGTGTCTGTGGTCTCGTCCCGCATCAATTTGGTATCAGAGCGAGTTTGAGTCTAGGGTGTCATTTACGTCTAGTCATTAGTCATTGTCTAAGTCGTGTTTAGGGTCATCATTGTTTTAAAACAAAAAAAGTGTCTTTTGGGTCGCATTTGCATACCGTTAGTCGGTATATAAAAAGGTGTTGTCCGAACGTTAGGCTACGCCTATCGGGAAGGCCGCACACTTGCGCGAGTGATCTTCGGATCGATTAACTCCGCCCCGTACCGAGTCTTGGTGTCTTGTCCTTAGTATGCATGCGTCCCAACCTTTGCATTAGTCGGTCTAGTGTCTTGTCTCCGTGTGTATGCATGTCCATGTCCGCTATCCATGGCCATTCTCCAAGGCCATGCGTCCAAGTGGTCATCTCTGGTGGCCCAAGCCAAGGCCTTCCTAGCCTGACCCTATATCGTTTCTAAAGCCACTCTACCTAATGGGTCCACAACGGAACTCCATTTCACCGATAGGGAGTCGGATAATTGGGTTGCTTTTGATATCGTGGAGTCTCTCTCCAAGACATGCGAGATTATCCGCGATGGGGATTTTACTTTTGTCGAGTTTGAAAGGATGATCGGCTCCACTCTTTACTGCGATGGTGCATGGTGCAACCTTGGTACGCCAACAGGCCCATACATTATGTTAGGGCGACCTTGGTTGGAAGAGAGGAGAGCGATCTTTGACCGGGATACGAGGACCTGCACCTTATATCCACCTCACCTACCCGGTAAGTTCATCTTCCACGACATCCTTCGGCCGACCATCTCCGTGTCACCACCCGTCCACTCGTATCAGTCCGCTCCTCCTACGGACCCATGCTCACCACCCTTTCTTTCCGAACTTGCTTCGGAACCCTCTCATTTGGAACCACCCAAGCCCGAGCCACCCGTGTTTCTGACGGGTACGCTTTTCATAGCCGAGCCGCTTCTTAGTTGGCTCAAGGATGGCTTGGTCTCACATCCCTTCCCCTTTATGGACCCCACCTTACCTTTAGTGCCGGTCAACTCATTCCATACCACATTTCGATCTAGTCACCATGTTGATACGTTGGACGATCTTATCATGGGATTAGATTCACAATGGAAGTTGACGCATCTATTGGCCCGAGGCTTTGACCAACCCACTAGTCTTAGCCTCACTCATCCGGCCTTAGGGTCTATTACCTCCGAGTGCACCATGGGTTGTGTCACTACGGAGGTCCTCTTACTCCTTCCCTTACCGGCCGAGCCCGAATTCATTCCCTTTTGCCCAAGGGAGGAGTCCTATTTTCTACACATGTCCGTCGTCCCACCGATCCTAATGTATGGCGGTGACTATGAATTCCAAACTTGGGACCATGTCATGTTGGAACCCACTTCATGGGGTCACACCTTCTTCGACCCTTTTGACCCCTTCACTAGTGAACCTCCCGAGTTTTCATACTCACTACCCTTCTTCCGCGGAGTTCACTATCCCACCTTTTCCACTCGGGCCAAGCAAACTCCACATAGCCATAGGTCCGAACCATCATTCGGGGGTAAGGAAGACTTTGGTTTCCCCGATCCCTCTAAACCACCCGCACCTCCCGGACTTCCCGCATCCAAGCCCAATGTCCATGATTGGTGCATCCTAGTATGTCTAGGAGTTCCCCATGACGTCGACCACCGGTTACGTCAGATGCATGCATGGCACACATTCGGGTGTCCTGGTCCGCCGTCACCCATGTACGGGTCGGACTAACATTAGGTGTGTCTAGAGTCATAGTTGACTCAATGTGTTTTCTTTGTGTGGTTTATTTTGTGTGATTTGTTTGCATGGTTTGTGTGTAGTTTGAGAGTCTGCATGTGTCTTGTACAAGCTCGTTGTCGTTCTCTTATGAGTAAGAGGTGAGTGGACTCATTCGATGAGTATGGGATCGGTTCTACATCTATACTCAGATCAGTCACCTACAGGGACTCAGCGGTGATTCCTAGTGAGTCTTCGAGCCGCTTCCTTCCCTTTTGAGAGTGCCCCACCCGGAGTGTCCACCTCTAGCCCATAGCAGCTTGTGCATATCGAGTATATATGGAATGAGCAGGTGACGATCACTTGGAGTGGAGCATACCCGCGCTACTTGGTTCGGTGACGGATCCGCCGGCACTATTCGAGTAGCAGCACCCCTTAATCGACGGGGTCGAGTTCCTCCCACCCGGGGAGAATTGATGGGACATCCAAGGCTAATGAGTTATATTTGTGTGGAATGGCTTGTATTAGTATGTTTATTTGGGTTTTCTTTCATTTGGGCTCTCTTTGTAAGGCTTTTAATAAGCCATTGGGCCATCTTTCATGTAGAGTCTATTAGTGGTTTTCATTTAGTAGAGTCCATTAAGGGGGTTGTGTCATATTGGACACTTATTGGGTTGTACTATTAAAATAAGGCTAATGGGCCTATGGTCTTGTAATAGGCTAGAATAGTGGTCTAGAATTATTGGGCTTTTAAATGGGCCAAGCCCATGGGCTAGTGTGAAAGGGGCTTGGTGGCTTGTAGGCTTCTAGAAGGGGGAGCCCCCTTTCTTGGTCCAAGGTAGGCAACCTACCAAATTTGGACTTCCTTCCTTTGAATTTTCAAAGGGAGGAAGCTTCCTTGGCCTCCCCTTGGTCCCCATACCTCTCCCACTTGGCTCCCACGAAATTCTCAGCCCCTCCCCTTGTTATTCTCTATTTAAGGGTGTGTATAGTGTCATTTGTAAATTTAATGAAGAATTATTGAATGAATTTTGAGAAAAATCGCCCAAGAGGCCATTTGCCCCCCTCCTTCCTCTCTCCCTGGTGTTCATCTCCTCCAACCTCCAGTTCTAGAGTGATTTCTATCTTCTATCCCCTCCCCTCTATCTCCAGTGATCGTCTGTGCCGCCGCCGCCGCCGTTCGTGCCGCCTTCGAGCCACCGCGAAACCGTTCTCGGTGTTCTGTCCTGCTGGACAGAGGTCTCTTCCCGAAATTCCTGCTTTCAGCCATGGCCTCTTCGTGGTCTGCAATTTTTATGGTGTGTTCTTCCCTTGTATCCCAAGCTCCGCCTAAATTTTCACGCCCAAATTCCTTCGTTTAGTATTTTCCCATTTTCGTGCATCTTTCATTCCTAGTTCTGTTTTGTCTCTGTCTACAGTGACAGCAGCCCTGTGTTTCTCACCTCTGGCCATCTTTTTGATTTGTCCAAACCCTCCCAATTTTACTGGGAGTTCTGTCCATCACCCCCTACATCCACAAATGTTATTAATTTTTTATCAGCCTTCTATCTATTTTTAGAAATTCGTGTTCTTCCTCAGCTACAGTGTTGTCAGTCAGATCCCAGATCCGACCACCCTCCACTTCCAAAATCAGAACAAATCACCACCACCTCCAAATCTAGATCCAAAAATAGTCCTGGTTTCGTAACTTGATTTCCCACAACGTTTCTGAAGAACACAACCCCAGATTCGGACGTCTACCTCGCGGTCAAAGGCAATCCACAGGAAAGTTCTCTGCTGACCTGAGATTTCAGGAACTGTACAACAGCAACCTTCAAAATTCGCCAATCAGAAGTACAAGCTTGATTATTTTTCTGTAATCACCTTGGGTTGAAGCCCTTCGAAGCATCTTTCCAACGGCGCCAGTTTCGTCGCATTCCGACGTCGGGGCTGATCGCAGCGTCCGTTCTCGCCGGAGCGCGCGCCGGAAAACAGAACCGACAGGTCCGTGGCCAGTCATTCCGACTGGTGCCGAACGGAGCCGCCCGGCCTCCGGCTGGCGAACCAGCGTGCCTCCAGCCCAGGGAACACTTCCACAAGTGTCCCCACCACAGTGGTTACACCGGGTCCCGCACGGTCCCTCCGGACAGCACGTGGGTCCCACCGTCACTAGTTCGGATGCTGCCGAAGAGACACGAGAAGCCGCCCGTCAACCCGAATTCGGTCCTCCCGGGCCCGTTTGTGTAGCCCTTTACCTCCCTGCGTGGAGTGGGCAGTAATTCATTTGCTGTAATATGGTGTATTAATTATCCCGGGAGTACGAGTCTCGGCCAGGTCCGTCGTCCCCACGCCGAGCGCGTGGAGGTATCGTTTTCGCTCCCTTCTCGGCATTTTGCTTACTTCATATATATTTGTTTATGCCGCTGCTAGAGAGCATATGTAGGGATATCTAGCTCGCTTTATCTATTCATTACCGCTGCTGCGAGAGAGTGCGAGACCGTCCCGTGACCCGATCCGGGCACAAAAGAGAGCCGATCACCCTAGCTCATTGCCGGTTTCTCAACCGCGCACATCCGACGCTTCCCTCGTTAAGGGGCAGTCACGAGCTTGTCGTGTCCGTGGTCTCGTCCCGCATCATCCTTGCTCAGGAGTTGGGGGTGGAACAATGCCCTTTTGGACTTACCTTTCGCAGGAGGGTATCCCAGGTTTAAGTAGTGCGCCGCCCTCTGGAGTCCTGCAAGCTGAGAGGTCTCCGGTGGAGGTTACGTCCTCGTCGTGGGCTTTTACGGCCTCATCGTGGGGGCGTTATCCTCGCGGGGAAGCCGGAGCTCCTGGACTTCTTAGCGTTCGGCCCGCTGTGGACTCTAACGGCTACAGTGATGAATATTTTATCGGTCGTACCGAGCTTAGGGGGGCCGGCCCTATCGGGCGATAGGCCTAGCTTGGTGAGGAGATGGGTCGGATAGACCGGCTAGCACTTCCCCCCTTCGTGCGGAGGGATAGCTCGTGCGCGGGTCTTCTTGTGACCTGACCGAGGCTCGGGCTCTCCGAGCCTTGGGGCCGCCTAGGAGAGTTGTTTCCTCGAGCATTGTTTTATTGGGCTTTTCCGAGTGGGCCCTGTGGGCTGTCACTTGGGCGAGCTTGCCTCGTTGGGCCTAGTTGGGTCTGCTCTTTGAGTGGGCTGCAGGAATCCCCCTCTCCATGTGCTCCTCCCAGGACCAGACCGGGCCCTTATGATACGTTGGCATTGTTTTAATGGATCTTAGATCCGAAGTTATGTCTAGACATTAATCAAGTTAAATGGTCAATAATGTCAAGGTATAACTTACCTCGGAAAATCCAAGGATAAGTCGAAGAGATACTTGACCAGAAAGTTCAAGTTATCAAGAACAAACAGGTCCTTGGGTTCAATATCATAAAACACGGAAAATCAATTCTAGAGTATACGCGGTCTAGACTGGGCCGCTCAAGCTGTGTACGGTCTCATCTGGGCCGTTCAGGAAAGAACTAGGTTGAAGGTCAGCCTTAACGAAGTCAAGGATAAACAGACCAGTATGGGCCGCTCTTGAATAAGAACGGTCACAAACGGGCCATTCAATTAGTATTGGACGGTCAAGAAATGGGCCACACAAGGCCAGAAGAACTTGAGCCCAAGAACATGACAAACGGGCCTCATAGGGCCGCTCGGAGGATGAACGGTCCAATAGGATCCGCTCGTCAACATGGACGGGCGTAATCAGTCCGTTCAAACTGGGCCTAACTAGAAGACTAGAAATCTACCCAAAAATGGGCTCCGGGCTGCCATAAGTGGGGCAGAACTGAACCAGGGTCCAGCCCACTATCCACTGGTCAGCCTAGGGCTTATTGGGTCGATCAAATCCTGATTTGGTCGAAGATGAAACAAGGTTAGTTGACCGACAAGAAATGGCATTTAGCCAGGGATGCACGGTCTATCATGGGCCGCCCACGGAGACGAACGGTCCGATTCCGGCCGTTCAAGTCTCGGTCGGTCCAAATTGAGCCGTGACTCACAACACTACAATCCAAGCGGTTCGATCACATGAACATGTTCAGGTCTTGGTGGTACAACCTGCTCGGCGTCCTAGTGAGAATCCCAGGCTTGCGGGGGCTTACGGAGGTCCCGTAATGAAGGTCCTAGTCCGACGGAAGGAGTATCCGGCGGAGAGTCCCAACCATTACAAGGAAATGAGGCTATCAAATCATCGAAAACCAGTGTAACGGTCAGTCAATCCTACCTGAGTAGAACGACTGTCAAACAATCCCAGTAACAATTTTAATTATTAATGAATCATAATGAATATTAACTTCATTGGAAGATGAATCAACATAAAAATTGAGAATAATCCAGTAGGAATTTTAAATGTTTACTTCTATAGTCTCCAGTTCATTATGTGTGTCGCTAGTGTGCCATTAACCATTAATCTACTAAAACAATTCATGCTAACATGACAATGAGCACTTCTGCAAAGATGGACGGTCCCAACAGAACCTTTCATCTGCCTCGGCGGTCGCACGACAAGCCGTTCATGCCCCCACAGGTCCGCAGGCCTGCTAGGGATGAGCGGTCTTTAGAGTGCCGATGGGGAAGATGAGCGGTCTGGGACTGGCCGCCAGAAGGAATGGCGGTTAGGGGTCAGCCGCTCGTCCCACCGAACATAGGAGAGATAGGAACACACGAACGGTAAAAAAAAAGCCGCCTATCCTTGATGGGCGGTCTATCGTAAGGCCGCGCATGCCAAAATAATTCTCTGCTAACATCGCCATGCCCACCTTCGGCGAGTTGGCTAGGGTTAGCTTAATCGGTTAAATACGAAAAACATAGAACATGAAATTTAGGACTTTTACTATCAATAGAACGAGCATGGAAAGTTATACAAGATAGCATGATCAATTGAACGTTTAGTGCCTGAAATCCGTACTTAAATCGAGGTGGAACATTGCTAACCCTAATTCTAACATGCTTCCACTAAAACTTGAAATTCTAGCAGGATACTAGATGAAAATTAGGGCTTTCTATACCACAAGAAAGAGGACACGATTATGCTTTCAACCATAAATTACACTGAGGGTTTGGCTCGCTATCACCTACCTTAATCGAAGGATGAAGGAAGAAGAGGGAAGCCGATCGCGCTAGATACACACCATCGGTAATCGCCAAAATTCTCCCTCGATCGAACTCCTCTCCGACCGCCACAGCTTCCAAACGATTCTAGGGTGGCTTAGGTTCATTTTCATAGGTTCTATAGAGTCTGGGGAGTTCTAATCGCGGAGATAGAGTCCACGCACCGCGGACGAGCGCGAATCGCGTAGGATAGGGTTAATCCGCCACTCCGCCGCCAAATACTCCTCCTAGGGTTAGGGTTTCGAAGATTAACCAGAGGGGAAATGATGAGTTGATCCTAGCCGTTCATTTGCATCCGGTTTCAGCTTAAATGATTTAGTAGTGGGCTCGAATTTAGCATTTTAATGTCTGATTAGGTTAAGTGTGGATTTGGGCCTTAACCGGCTAATTCGGTTAGTTTAAGAATTTTAATTGGGCTGGTCATAGAAGATAATTTTACCAAATGTTTTATCCACTATAATTTTATAATTTTTCCAAATTTTTATAAAATAGTCAAAATTTTACTTATCCTATTTCTTAAGGAAATTATTAATTTTCTCGAAATTTTATTCCTTAATAAATCGATGTGCTACAAAAGCGGTCATCGTCTGACTGCTACTAGCTTCCGTGAGCGAGGCCAATAAACCCTAAAAAGTTTAAGTTTTTATCCTTCCTAAGGGCCGGGGATCGAAGCTACCCGACCTATAAACTTGATATAGGACTCTTAGGGATTGATTTGAGACGAGAATAGGACTCTATGTCGACCTAATCTAGTAATCGTAACTCAAATCCCTATAAATAGACTAAATCTCGACCCGCGCGAACCTTAATGTTGGATAGCATTTCTCACAGGTAAGGAGACACAATCTCAGGTAGAGCCTTTTGAAGGTTTTGTTCTGCTTTATATTATCTAACACCCCTCCAATTTTTGTGCTAGGAGGTCGAGTCTTTAAGGAGCTAGAAGCCATAGAAGTCGCTGTCCCTCTGCAGTCTGCACAGAAGACAGTGCATCCGTCTAGGGAAGAAGAGGATATTAGAAGCCTTAAACGTGGTTAGTTCAAGTTCTATCTTTAGAACTTATTGTTGTCCTTTGTATCTTCTATCTATTATCCAAGTTTGGTGACTTTAAGACCAGTGGTTGAAGAGATAGACGGCCAAGAAGTAGCCGATTCCACGGAGGACGCGTAGGAGCCAAAATCAACTCCCAATTAGAAATTCGATTCATAGGAGCACTTCCAGAGGTAGGTTATCTCACAGATAGCTAAATTAATACGTTAGGAACAAAAGTCCTTTGATTGCTCGTGATTTCATGCACTACACGTGGATAATTTCAGGATTTATCTTCGCTACGCATATAGGGTTATTTCTGCAAACATGAAACTTGTCCTTTTAGAAGAATATGATAATTTGATTTAATTCACGTAAATCCATGCACCTTCATACATTACTTTTCTTCTATCATGACTTACCTCCATGTTTACTGGAGTTTTTATGTATTACTTGCCTTAGAATAGGCCTTAACTGCACTTTTTTTGCCTTTCTGGCTGGCAGGCTTAAGACGGTCTCCCCAAGACCGCCACTGTCTTTTAGCAGTCCCCGACTGACCGCGTATGGATAGAAACAATCCTATGGAGACCACTACTCTGTTTCAGTTTATTGCACTCTATTAACTCCAAACAGATGGCAGATTGACCCCATTGTATATATGTTAAGCCTAGTTAATGAGGTTCTATTCCTAGTTATGACATTATAATTATGAATTTGGTTATATTATTCATCCATCGTGATAGATTTCATATCCTTAACGTGTTTTAAACATATTTTAAACTTATGCTACTTTCATGCCAAAATCATATAGTTGTATTAAATTGAATTTTCACATGGATTATGGGATTTGCTTTATGCATGTTTGATCGCTATTTCTACACGATCCACTCTCACCTTGAGTCTTTCATAAGTACATAGTGTGTACTCCGGTGCGTGGCTATTAGTTACACTTTGCACATATAGACATATTTTCTTGGACTTGTGAACCTCTCCGCCGGATATTCCTTCTGTCGGACTAGGGGATCATGTTTCAAGGTCTCCGTAAGTCTCTGCGAGCATGGGATTCCCATTAGGACGCCGAGCTGGTTGTACCCTCAAAGCCCAAATTGTCTAGAAAGCACTTTACCGGTAATTTTTCATGTCCTGGATTGTAGCGGCCCTCAGGCGACCGCTACTGTCAAGTAGCGGTCATCCTATGACTACGTTAGTCTAGATTTCACACTACGTCGACCCTTCTTTTTTCATGCGTCGACTCTATATAGAAACGGTTTTGATCTGACCACCTATTCATGATAGCGGTCTTGTCTTGACCGCTTCTGTCCAGAAACGGTCCAGGAACGACCGCTTATTCCCAGATCCTGTTTAACCAGAGGTTTGACCCAAGGGTTAATCTTCCTATGTTCCTAGATGGTCTATTGATTATCTAGAACCTAACACCTTGTTCCAAAGCTATCTAATGAATGATGAAAATTGAAGAACATGTCGTTATGCTGTCGGATTCCTTCCATAGCATGACCTTGTCTTAAATCATTCTTTGAGCTCTCATGATCTTATATTAGTGCGTTCTTTAACTTGGTTACATTATCATGACATTATTGTCGAATCGAATAATATTGGCCGAACGTTATTATTTCTCATGGAAGTAGCTTGATCTGTAACTTGAAGATGCAAGAGCGGACACGGACAATGTCCAAGGGCTCCACGCTAGCCCCCTCGACAGATAGCCGGAAACGTGTTGAAAACCATGGGGTACGATAAACACTGGCGTCGCATTGCGCCGTGAGTACGTTTTTTATAGACGGGTGAAAATCATGAGACAATCTTGTGATAATTTACATGCTTGCTAGTACTTTCTTGTTCATGACATTCTAGTGCATAGCCTTTATGGTTATGAAGTACATTCTTGTTAATGAAAGGCCACTTTACCTTATATCTTGATTGATCATGCTCTATTATTCCTTTACATTCTTCATATCTTTATAGTTCAATTCTTGTTGTTACTATGGTGTTATTCATATGTTTTACCGCATTTTCCATTGCCTTATTATCTAGAGCAAAAACGTAATTACTTAAAGCTTGCTTCCATGTTGATGTGAATATACCTACTAGGCAAGTGTGCTCATACCTATTTTTCCAATCTTTTCAGAAGTTCAAGTGAGTCAGACTCAGATTATGCTAGCGATGGGTCCGAGAGCGATGACTGATGATCGAGAGAAGACTTAGAATGTCTTGGTGTATTTGAATTAGTTTGGAGTCATCATGTAATTTTTATCTTTATTGAGTCATGTTATGTAATTTTCTTTTTCTTGAGTCTAGTGAAATAACAGTCGATATGATGTAACTTTGGATCATTATTATCAATAAAAGTTAAATTTTTATCAATCGTTGTGTCCATTCATCTTATGTGTGAATAATTTACGCTCTGATTATATTGCTAGCTTGAGACGTATTGTTGTCTGCCTACGTTCCCCGAGTTACTTCCGCTGTATACATATGGCTCGGGGTGTGACAGTTAAGTTGGTATCAGAGCCTAGGCATAAGTAAGTCCTAGGAAAATGTCATGTCATAGGCTAAGTCCAAAGTTAAGGACCCACACCTACGAATTAGGAGAGAAATTCCCCACCTATGCGAGATTGGGTAAAGCTCGGGATGAGATAGTTAATTAGAAATAATCTCTATGTTAATTTCTACTGATTCCATAGGAATTAATTACTTGTTTATTTTCTATAGGCACTTCACTCTTACAATGGCCGCTGAACGTACCGCAAATCATGCTAATTGGGAAGCAATGCAACAAACAGTTGCAGGTCTTACCCAGGCGCTGCAAATGGTGGCCCAAGCTGGGGCGAGGGCTGGCACAGATAACTTACACGAGAATTTCCGGAGTATGAATCCTCCACGATTCTCTGGAAAGAAAGGTCACTGAATTCGCCTCTCTTCGCCAAGGCATGATGTCTGTGGCAGAATATGAACTTCAATTCTCTCGTCTTGCTCCATATGCTCCTCACCTGGTTAGTACCGACCTATTGAAGGCTAACCGATTTATGGTTGACTTAAGGCCCGTTTTTATTACTCAACTTGGACCCCAAAATATCCGTACTTATGCGGAGATGGTCCAACAGGCGCACTTATGTGAAAGGACCTTGGAAAAGGTCAAAAAATTTAAAGGCAAGGAAGAAGAGTCTAGCCGAAAGTCTGATTGGCGAGGACGGAAAGGAGAGAGATTCCGCATCACGGAACCCTACAAGTCCCGTGACAACAAGAAGCGATCACGGAACCCTACAAGTCCCGTGACAACAAGAAGCGATCCCGTAATGGCAACGGGAGTGGCAATGGCAAAGGAAAAAAGATCAAGGAGGAAGAAAGAACTGTCACAGCTGCTTGCACATTTTGTGAAAAGTTCGGCCATTCGATTGAAGAGTGCTGGAAGCATCTTGGCGCTTGCTTAAGATGTGGAAGTCGGGAGCATCGCATGCCTGATTGTCCCTTAATGAAAGAACAACCCTCAAAGAATGACAGCGGACGAAGGCGGCAGGCTCGTCTAAATGCTGTTATGGAAGAAGAAGCTACTAAAGAAGGAGAGTTAATGGAAGGTACTATTCAAATTTATTCGCACCCTGCATTTGCGCTATTTGATACTGGTGCTTCTCATTCCTTTATTTCTAGAGCTTTTGCTAAAACCTTGTCAATTTTACCTGTTCTGTTACCTTCGAGCTTATCTATAATTACACCCTTAGGTTCTGGAACGGAACTTGCAACTTATTTCCCCGATAGTGAGGTTATCATAGAAGGCCACAATCTCCCTGCAAATCTCGTATGCCTTGACATGGAAGGCTACGATGTCATATTAGGAGTAGATTGACTTTGTGACCATTATGCCGACATTAATTGTCATAATAGGCGGATTTCTTTTCATAAACTAGATATCCCAAAGTTTACTTTGCTTGGCATTAAGTACAGGAAGCACCCTACCCTTGTTTCTTCTCTTCACGCGTGCAAACTCATCTTACAAGAGTGTGAAGCTTTTCTTGCTTCCGTAGTTATTACTGAGTCTAAGAAAATCCTTATAGAAGAAATCCCCATTGTAAAAGAATTTCCTGACGTCTTTCCTTCCGACTTACTCGGTCTACCACCCGAAAGGGAAGTTAATTTTTTCATCGAACTCACACCTAGAGCAGCACATGTGTCAAAGGCCCCTTATAGGATGTCCCCCGTAGAACTTAAAGAATTGAAGAAGCAGCTTCAATAGTTGCCGGAGAAAGGCTTCACTCGACGTAGCACATCCCCCTGGGATGCGCCGATCCTATTTGTCAGAAAGAAGGATGGATCTCTCAGGCTGTGTATTCACTATCGGCAGTTGAATCAACTCACCATAAAAAACAAGTACCCACTGCCGCGTATTGATGAATTGTTCGACCAGATCTCCAGTGCGGAATATTTCTTAAGATTGACCTCAGATCTGGCTATAACTAATAGAGGATTAAGGAGGAATATATTCACAAGACGGCTTTCCGTAGCAGATATAGACATTATGAGTTTATGGTTATGTCATTTGGGTTAACCAACACCTCTGCAACATTTATGCAACTCGTGAATAATGTTTTTAGGCCGTATCTTGACCGATTTGTGGTCGTATTCATAGATGACATCCTTATATATTCTAAGACAAAGGAAGAGCATGAGGAACATCTGATAATTTCCTTGCAAATATTAAGGGAACACCAACTGTATGCAAAGCTAAACAAATGTGAGTCTTGGTTAAAGGATGTCTCTTTCCTTGGCCATGTTATCTCCAAAGAAGGTATTGCTGTAGATCCTGCCGAGGTAGAAACTGTCCAGAACTGGAGTCGACCAACGATAATATCTGAAATTAGAAGTTTTCTTGGCTTGGCTGGTTACTACTGGTGATTTATCAAAGATTTTTCCAAAATTGCTGTCCCTCTAACAAGACTTATTAGGAAGGAAAATCCATTTGTGTGGACCACGGAGTGTGAGGAGAGTTTCTTGACTTTTAAAGAGCATCTCACCACTGCCCCCATTCTGGCACTGCCTGTTGAAGGTAGCAGGTTTGAAATTTACACAGATGCATCAGGCATTGGCCTCGAGTGCGTTCTTATGCAAAATGGCAAAGTGATTTGCTATGTCTCAAGACAACTGAAGAGGCACGAGGAAAATTATCCAGTTCATGATCTGGAGTTAGCTGCTGTTATATTTGCTCTAAAGATCTGGAGTCACTATCTTTATGGAGAAAAGTTCACGGTAAATTCGGACCACAAAAGTCTGAAATACCTTTTCTCTCAAAAGGAGCTAAATATGAGACAAAGGCTATGGCTGGAGTATCTCAAGAATTTTGATTTCACCATCCAATATCATCCAAGCAAGGCAAATGTTGTAGCCGACGCGCTCAGTAGGAAACCAATGGGAATGTTATCAAGCCTCATGAAAGGTATGACTAACCTTATTGTTAAATTTACCCAGTTGAATCTAGATATTAATGTAGAGAGAGAAGAATGCTTTATTGCCAATATTCGGTCACAACCTATATTAATGGAGGACCTGGTCAAGTTACAAGAGAATGATCCTACACTGATAGAAATCAAGGATAATGTTGATCAACGATCGGATTTCTCTATTACAACCGATTGAAGATTGCTATTCTAAGGTCGAATTTATATACCAGATCATGCTAATAGAAAAAAGCTGGTTATGGACGAAGCACATAAATCAAGGTATGCCATTCACCCTAGTGCTACCAAGATGTACCAAGATCTTAAAAGGAATTGTTGGTGGTCCAATATGAAACGAGAAGTGGTGGATTAGGTATCACGTTGCCTCACTTGTCAACAAGTTAAGGCAGAACATCAAAAACCCGCTGGAAAGTTACATCTCTTGGAGATTCCCGAATGGAAATTGTAGAGTATGGGGATGAATTTTATCATGGGTCTACCTAAGTCAAGAGGTGGACATGATGGTATTTGGGTGATCATTGACCGCGTGACCAAATCGGCTCACTTTCTACCTATTAAGAGTCGATGGTCGTGGAAGTCTTGGCTGCTTGTATATAAAGGAAATTGTGAAGCTACATAGAGTCCCTGTCACCATCATATTTGATCGAGACCCTCAATTCACATCTCAATTCAGGAAGGGTCTGCAACATTCATTAGGGACCCGGTTGAATTTCGGTACTGCATTCCATCCACAAACTGATGGTCAAACTGAAAGAACCAATCAGGTGGTGGAAGATATGCTCAGGGCATATGCAATTGACTTGCTGAAGTTGGCACGACCACTTGCCTTTAGTGGAGTTTACCTACAATAATAGCTATCAATCTAGCATTCAGATGGCACCGTTCAAGGCACTATATGGTAGAAATTGTCGTTTACCTATATGCTGAGATGAGGCTGGAGAAAGACAACTTCTAGGCCCGGATCTTGTTCAGGACACAACCAAAAATGTGAAGCTGATTAGAGAAAGACTTCAGATGGCTCAGGATAGACAAAAATCTTATGCTGATGTCAGGAGAAGAGACATGGAGTTTCAAGTAAGAGATCATGTATTTCTCAAGGTTTCTTCAGGCGAGGAATTCGAAGATTTGACATTAAATACAAGCTTACCCCGCGATTCATTGGCCCTTTTGAAATTCTTGAAAGGGTGGGCGAGGTTATTTATCGACTAGCGTTGCCTCCACAATTGTCTGGCATCCACGACATATTTCATGTATCCATGCTCAAGAGGTATGTCTATGACCCTTTTCATATCATAAGTCATGAAGATCTGGTGATACAGAAGGATCTGACGTACGAGTAAAGACCACTTAAAATATTTGATCGAGAGGTATGTTAGCTTCGTCACAAGACTATTTCCATGGTAAAGGTCCGATGGGACAAATGCCTAGATCAAGAAGCTACATGGGAAACAGAAGAAGTCATGCATAAACGATTCCCCGAACTGTTGAATTGTAACTACAATACACTCTCCCTAAAGTCATGTATAAAATTTGGGGACCAAATTCTCTTAAGTGGGGGAGAGTGTAGCATCTCGAAAATTCTATGAAATTATAACAATTTTTCTAGGAATTTTTTAAGATTAAATATAATTATTTAAGTCCTAAATGAGTTTAATGGGCTATTTAATGAATAAAGGCCTAATTAATAATTGTTTAAAGGCCTAGATATTAGACTAGACTTAAGTCCACTCAAGTAGGCCCAAAAGACTCAAAACCTAACAATTTTGGCCCAAGCCCAATTATAGAATCATAATTGGGGTCAAAAAGGGAGTAAATAGGATAAATAGGGGACAAATAGTTGATAAATTTAAAAATCCAAAAAGTTTAGACTAAACCACCTAGACGCAGTCTATCACACGACCGCCTTCTCATAAAAGTAGTCCTCATCTGACCGCTACTAGCTTCCGTGAGAGAGGCCGATAAACCCTAAAAAGATTAGGTTTTTATCCTTCCTAAGGGCCAGGGATCAAAGCTACCCGACCAAGAAACTTGATATAGGACTCTTAGGGAATGATTTGAGCCGAGAATAGGACTCTATGTCGACCTAATCTAGTAACCCTAACTTAAAACCCTATAAATAGACCCAATCTTGACTCACGCGAACCTTAATGTTGGATCACGTTTCTCACAGGTAAGGAGACACTATCTCAGGTAAAGCCTTTTGAAGGTTTTGTTCTCCTTTATATTATATAACTCTCCTCCAATTTTCGTGCTAGGAGGTCAAGTCTTTAAGGTGCGAGAAGCCCCAGAAGTCGCCATCCCTCTATAGTCTGTACAGAAGATAGTGCATTCGTCTAGGGAAGAAGAGGAGATTAGAAGCCCTAAACGAGGTTAGTTCAAGTTCTACCTTTAGAACTTATTTGTTGTCCTTTGTATCTTATACCCATTCTCCAAGTTTGGTGACTTTAGGACGAGTGGTTGAAGAGATGGAAGGCCAAGAAGTAGCCGGTTCCACACACGACGCGCAAGAGCCAGCATCAATTCCCAATCAGAAATTTGATTCATAGGAGTATTTCCAGAGGTAGGTTATCTCATGAATAGCTAAATTAATACTATAGGAACAAAAGCCCTTTGATTGCTCGTGATTTCATGCACTGTACGTGGAGAATTTCAAGATTTATTTTCACTACACATATAGGGTTATTTCTGCATACATGAAACTTGTCCTTTAAGAAGAATATGATAATTTGATTTAATTCACGTAAATCCATGCACCTCCATACATTACTTTTCTTCTATCAAGGCTTACCTCCATGTTTACTGGAGTTTTTATGCATTACTTGCCTTAGATTGCCTTTCTGGCTAGCAGGCTTAAGACGGTCTCCCCAAGACTGGCACTGTCTTTTAGCGGTCCCCGACTGATCGCGTATGGATAGAAACGGTCCTATGGAGACCGCTACTATGTTTCAGTTTACTGCACTCTATTAACTCTAAACAGATGGCAGATTGACCCCATCGTATATATGTTAAGCCCAGTTAATGAGGTTCTATTCCTAGTTATGACATTACATTTATGAACCTGGTTATATTGTTCATCCATCATGATAGATTTCATGTCCTTAATGTGTTTAAAACCTATTTTAAACTTATGCTACTTTCATGCCAAAATCATATAGTTGTATTAAATTGAATTTCCAAATGGATTATGGGATTTGTTTTATGCATGTTTGATCGCTGTTTCTACACGATCTACTCTCACCTTGAGTCTTTCATAAGTACATAGTGCATACTCCGGTGCATGGCTATTAGTTACACTTTGCACATATAGGCACATTTTCTTAGACTTGTGAACCACTTCGCTGGATATTCCTTCTATCGGATTTAGGGATCATGTTTCAAGGCCTCCGTAAGTCTCCGCGAGCCTGAGATTCCCACTAGGACGCCGAGCTGGTTGTACCCTCAAAGCCCAAATTGTCTAGAAAGTACTTTACTGGTGATTTTCTGTGTCCTGGATTGTAGTGGCCCTTAGGCGACCGCTACTGTCAAGTAGCGGTCATCCCGTGACCACGTTAGTCCAGATTTCACACTACGTCGACCCTTCTTTTCTCATACGTTGACTCTATATAGAAACAGTCTTGATCTGACCGCCTATTCATGATAGCGGTCCTGTCTTGATCGCTTTTGTCTAGAAACGATCCAGGAACGACCGCTTATTCCAAGATCCTATTTAACCCGGGGTTTGACCCAAGGGTTGATCTTCCTATGTTCCTAGATGGTCTATTAATTATCTAGCACCTAACACCTTATTCCAAAGCTATCTAATGAATGATGAAAATTGAAGAACATGTCGTTATGTTGTCGAATTCCTTCCTTAGCATGACCTTGTCTTAAATCATTCTTTGCACTCTCATGATCTTATATTGGTGCCTTCTTTACCTTGGTTACATTATCATGACATTATTGTTGAATCGAATATTATTGGTCGAATGTTATTATTTCTCATGGAAGTAGCTTGATCTGTAACTTGAAGATGCAAGAGCGGGCATGGGCGGAGTCCAAGAGCTCCACGCTAGCCCCCTCGGCAGATAGCCGGAAACATGCTGAAAACCATGGGGTACGATGAAAACTGGCATCGCATTACGTCAGGAGTACTTTTTTATAGATGGGTGAAAACCATGAGGCAATCTTGTGATACTTTATATGCTTGCTAGTACTTTCTTGTTCAAGACATTCTAGTGCATAGCCTTTATGGTTATGAAGTACATTCTTGTTAATGAAATGCCACTTTACCTTATATCTTGATTGATCATGCTCTATTATTCCTTCACATTCTTCATGTCTTTATAGTTCAATTCTTGTTGTTACTATGGTGTTATTCGTATGTTTTATCGCATTTCCCATTGCGTTATTATCTAGAGCAAAAACGTAATTACTTAAATCTTGCTTCCATGTTGATGCGAAGATACCTATTGGGCAAGTGTGCTTATACCTATTTTTCCAATCTTTTCAGGAAGTTAAAGTGAGTCAGATTCGGATTATGCTAGCGATGGGTCCGAGAGCGATGACTGATGATCAAGAGAAGATTTAGAATGTCTTGGTGTCTTTGAATTAGTTTGGAGTCATCATGTAATTTTTGTCTTTATTGAGTCATGTTATGTAATTTTCTTTTTCTTGAGTCTAGTGAAATAACAGTCGATATTATGTAACTTTGTGTCCATTCATCTTATGTGTGAATGATTTGTGCTATGATTATATTGCTAGTTTGAAGCGTATTACCGACTGCCTACGTTCCCCGAGTTACTTCCCCTGTATACATACGGTGCGGGGTATGACAGGCATTTACCGCCATTATTTTGTGGTAGGGTTCCGCTGGACCCCAACTGCGTCAATGAGATGAGGCTCACCCCTATCTTTTTAGGTGTAGCGGTTCCTCCTCGAGGTTCAAAGGTGCAACGCGAAGGTTCGTAGTTGCCAGCTCGTCGGGCCGAGTGTTCACTCGGCCTTAGAGTACATTTCTTTCCCTACAGATTGTACTTTTATGGGACTGGACTCTGTAGTTAATTTATTAATTAAAAATATAATTATTTTTTTATCATTTAAACTATTACTTATATATTGTTGCCTGCATTATTTTAAATTTTAATGTGTCTCCACACTCCTTTTAACCCTTTCGAGCCCTCCGGCTCGTGGGTAGCGAGCCAAGATTTGAATGGCATCAGGTTATTCCTGGTAATCGGATCTCGGTTCGTTACAATATCAATGGCGTCCCTGCAAGCCAGGCTTGGGGCCTCGGGGATCCCCCATCATGGCCATGGCCTGACGTTGCCTTAAGGCCAATAGCCCACTAAGTCTGACCCATTTTTTACTAGGATCTAATCCCACTTCTTTAATTCTCTAATATCAAACTTGTCGCGCCCTCGGCAGACATTTGCCTAAAGATTATTTATATCGTTGTTATGCTCTCAACCCGGATTCTTATCTGAACATGGAAAGGTCGATAAATGACTGACATGATTTGAACGCTTTTGCCCTGTTACGGGATAGTTTGATGCATTTCAAGTTACCCTTTACCAATTTCATTAATGCTAATTTCAGGCCATAGGGCCCCTCTTCCCGGCGATTAATCAAAGATTTTCTCCTCTCCGAGGAGATGTAATTAACGATGTGACATTTATGGCACAGCAGGTCTCAGTCCCGACACGATACCCACCATTATCTTATTAGTTAGACGTCGCGCACCAATGGCTTCAGACCACCTCGGTATTTTAAGTCCAAATAAATCGTCACTGTAACACCCCGGTTAAATAATAAAATATAAAAGAAAAAATTTGAAATATGTATTGGAATTAAAGATATTTCCTTGTTATTTAATGACTTCAATGATTTTCTTAATTAAAGAATATTATCTATTTTTTTTAGTGGCCAAAATTATATCAATAATTATTTTATACAATTATCATAAAAAGACTTTCATATTCTAAGACGCAATCGAATTTTCTACGATGAATTAAAATTAATAAGAATAAGTTAAATTAATTGAATTTCACCAGTAGGCTAAAGTTTTGACTAAATTCTAAAAATATAGAAAAATCATATCTTGTAGAGGACGAAGAGTTTAACAATAATGTCAACTGAGTCGACTCCTAATAAAATTTAATTAGGCTGAATTAAGGAGTTTTTAGCCAAAATCGTTGTTCTTGATAGCCCGACATTAATCGACCAAATTCGAGTCCATTTCTCAACCATTCGAGCCGAAACCAGGTCCATTTGATAGATAAATCCTAGGAGTTCGTTTCCCCTCTGTAACCCTAGCCTCTAGAGCCTTCTATTGGCGGCGGCGGCGTGGATTAGGTAGAAGAATCGAGTTTCTCGCCGAGTTTAAACCCTTGGACTCTCGAGTCCAATTCGATTCCTAGAACGACCTATAGGCGCTATAAATTGAGGGCTTTCGCAGCCGTAGACCTCCTTTTGATTTTCCAAAAGGTGGCATGAGCGATCGTGGTCGAACCTAGGCGAATTTGGGCGTTTGGTGGCGGCGTTGTAGATATATTTTTCTCCTCCTACTAAAGATCAATATGCATCATGGTGGAATAATATGCGATGAGCAAGTAACAAGGATAAGAGGAGAATAGAGAACAAAAGGACCGTGATCGCCACCAAGGTGCCGGACGTGATGGACACGCCGTACCTTGGAAAGAGGGGGAGTACTCGCCTAAGCTGCAACGCTGAAGAGATGAATGGCTCTTTGAGGGCCGCCTACTGGATGTACGGTCTTACGATAGACCGCCTAAGTGCGCTGCAGAGGGTGCGGGAGGAACTACCACTGGAGGACGGATGGCGCTCTGTTGACCGCACCAACAGGATGAACGGTGCTTTCTGTACCGCACACGATGTTGAACGGTTGTCTGAAGACCGCACAAGTCCACCACGCAGTAAGTTGCAAGGGGTCCAACCTCCACCCTCTCCGGCCGGCCAGAGGGGATGGGCCTCGTGCTGATGATTGCTGACTACTCCCTGAACCGGAGGCTTATATGGACATATAAAGCCTCCCTCCTTGGTGCTAGGTCGCTCAAGAGTGCGGCAGGGCTTCGCCGTCGACCAAAAATTCCCCCCCCCCCCCTTCAGTCCGATCATTAGGGTCTATTTATAGAGCCTAGAAAGCCAGCCCCCGAAACTAGGGTTTAGAGCTATTTTTAGGTCGAAATCATAAAAGATAAATCATAGATATTATCATAATCCCTTATCCAGTTGAAACGGCATCAAAAAAGGTTGATTATCCACGGAGAAATCGACAAGAGAAGTCAGGGATAAAACAATGCATAAAAGGGATAAAAATCTGTTAAAAATTACCACTCGACAGGATGAACGGTCTTACGATAGACCGCTCAAGCTTATGGGCGGTCCATAAAAGATCGTCTAATACTGTCGGTGGAAATTCAGAAAATCAGGAAATTAACCCAATTATCGCTCGAACTGATCGAAACGTCCGCCGTTGGACACTGAAAGGTGAACGGTTCTAATAAGCCCGTTCAAATGTAGAGCGGCCAACCATCGACCGTTCTAGCCCTGTCGGTGATAATTCAAATAATTAGATAATTATATGAGAAATTGGCACGCGTAGGACTCTGAGATATAGGCGGTTTGAATTCGCCCGTCCATTTGTTTGAACGGGCCTGATAGGGCCGCACAAAAGCCTGTCGGTGAATATTTAGAAAATCCTCAGAAATTAGCCAAAATGTATAAACGGTGTGGATTCAACCGCCCCAGTACTGAACGGCTGATGTTGGACCGTTCATGATCTTGGATACTTGACTTTCATAAAACCCGTTCAATTAATCAAAGCCAAGGTCCAATAAGCCCTGAATTGATACAGACTTTAACAAGGAGGGAGGCTACCCATAAAATGGGCCCAGGACGTGCCACAAAAAATGGCCCAATGAATGATGGACAACTTAGGGCATCAACTAATGGGAGTAAGAGAAACGACTCAGCTTATCGGCATAAAACGGGTGTCAACAGATGCCCCTCCTTAACGTCCTCTTTGCAGGGGAGCGAGCGGAGGTGAAGCGGAGGTGACATGGAACATGGAGCTGGAGCGGAAACGCAGCGGAGTGGACCGAAAAAGCGGGCGTTAAGGTAAACGACACCCGTTTCTGCCAACAAGGGTCATGAATCTTCGGGAAAATTTTGAATCAATCATATGGAATGATTAAACCAAAAGCAACACCCGTCTGGAGGAACTAAACTAAATGAAAATAAATCGACAAGACCAACCTCATGGGGGACACAATCCCGCGGTCCAATGAGGGGGGCCACAAAAGAAAAATAGGCTAAAGCTCCAGACGGGGTCCTTTCAATCAATCAAACCAAAGCAAACCGATTCAAGAAGACCTTCCAATTCGGAGTGGAATTAGTTCTTCTTACTCGAGCATTCAAACATACGGCTGACCATCACTGATTGGACATTCTTCAAGCAAACCATGGGGCATGAAAGCTCAAGAGATGCGTATGATGCATGCTGGGCTAAAATAAAAGAAATTTGTAAAAACAAATGCGAAGAAAGATTAAAATATAAAATACTCGAGAATAATATTGCTAAGTTGGGAGAATCAGAGTCAAGATACCATCCGCAACCACAGCGTGCAGGATAGAACCGTCCTCCCCGTGACATCTCAACTTAACGGCCTATCCGAAGATTAAATATGTGAAACTGGATCATCATCATTTTTGTTGAAGGGGAACATCAGATCCTGGAACACGTAAGTAACCGACTGGTTCTCGAGATAATATAATATAATACCATATAGTAATGCAATAAAGGTGATAGGGATAGAAAGCCATACCTGACTTACCTGTGCAGGTGAAACGGCAAGCGAAAGTTTGGACTACTGCACACGAAATTGTTAGCAAGATTTGCAAAAACATCAAAATTCATCAACTGAAATGCAACCAATATTAAAGAATGAACGGTTAAGAACAAACCGCTCTAAGTAGAACGGTTAAGGATTAGCCGCATATATCAGGAAATTTGAACCGACTTAGAAAGCTTACCGTTGAGTATAGACAGTCGGTAGCGAACCGCACGACCCCATGGACGGTCTATCGCTAGACCGCGCAACTCCTGTAACTTTGAAAAAAAAACGAACCCTTCGTCTCCCTCCACCGTAACCGACGGTGGAGGGAACGAAGGCCAACCCGAGGCCATTCCACCCTTCTCAACCCTTCCCCCTACCTCTCCTCCTTCCTCTCGCCCTCTCAATGCGCCAAAAGCATCAAGCGAGGCGTCCAGGGATGGCCGAAGAGGGGACCTCCGTACCACCGCCGTCGACGACCGCCGCGGCGGCGAGCACCGAAGAACCACCGCCCGTGGCGGTGGCGTCGTCGTCCATGGCCGAGGAGGACGCGCCCCCGCCACCGTCCACCGTCGAGGAGGAACCGGGAACAGAGGTGGCTGAGGAAGATCTCGTCGTCGTCGGGGAAGAAACGCCGGCGGAGGGATCGGCCAAAAGACCACGGGACCCCGAGGTAGGAGCCCTAAAAACCCTCCCCATTTCCACTTTTATTCCATTTTTAAGCCATGCATGTTAGTTTAGGGGGTTTTAGAGGACTTAGGGGGCTGGTTTGGGGGCTGTGGCAGCCTCCTTGCCGGCCGGGGGACGCCCACCGTCGTCGGGGAAGACGATGGTGGGGCGGTTCAACAGAAACCGCACAAACCAAGACACGCGGCCCACATAGGACCGCTCAAATCAATACGGCCTTGGAAGGACCGTTCATAATCACACAGCAAACGAGCCGAACCAAGCCAGGACGGTGAAGGGGTCACCGCACAAACAATGAACGGGCCACATTGGTCCGTTCAGAAACCAAACAATGCAAAACTAAACGGTTCCCATAGGACCGTCCATGATAAGAACGGTGGAAGGAAGACTGTTCTTGAAGCTGTGAGCTGAATTCTTGAGGATCTTATTTGAATGACACAAAATGCAAAACTAAATTACTAAAATGCATCTAACAACGAATGAAATGAATGCAGGGGAAGTGTAGGACCCGCACCTCGTGGCTGCAGGTCCGCGCAGTGTACTTGGCACTGCTGGACTTCCAGAGGGAGCGGCTGGCTGCCATGGGGTTCGCCCCCTTCCTGAGTATTGAGGTGTGTCACTTCGACGCAGCTCTGCTCTATGCCCTGCACGACCGCTGGGACCCAGTGAGTCGGACATTCCTTTTCCCATGGGGGCATATGGTCCCCACGCTAGAGGATGTGGCCAGGCTTACGGGCCTACGCGTGCACGGGTCACCGGTTAGCGGGACTACCTTTCCCGACTACCGGGGGTTGGCTCGGGAGTTGCTGGGCTTACAGCTGCGGTGCCCTGAGCGGCAGTCGACCCTCCTACCCCGGGCTGCTCTCCAGGACAGCCTGGGTTTACGACGAGTGGGCGTTGCGGTTGGCGAGCAGTCGGAGGAGCACCTGGAGTGGCTGATAGGGCTGGCACGGCCGAGAGTTGCTGCAGGACCAGGAGTGGAGGCTGACCGAGTGCTGAGGCGGTTTCTGATGCTGATGTTCGGGCGACTCCTCTTCTCCACGCGAGCGAGCGTGATGAGCTGCCGGTTCCTTCCCTTCCTCCAGGAGCTGGAGCACGTGGGCGACTACGCTTGGGGAGCGGCAGCCCTTGCCTTCCTCTTCGACACTCTGTGTTCGACGGCGCGTCGGACGATGCTTGGGGGCTTCTCCCGCTTACTCCAGGTACGACTCTTACCATAGACTTAATTATGCGACTCTGTGTGTTTCCTACATGCTGACACAGTGCTATGATGCAGGTGTGGGCCTACGTGTACCTGCGTGGGCTGGGCAGAGGCGAGGAGACCCGTCCTGGGCTCCTGCCGATTGCACGGAGGTGGACAGCACCTCGGGAGATGGCAGCCCTGAGACGACAGGTCCGGGAGTTGCAGGACGACCTAGACTCTCTACCGTATACCTCGGTATGCTTCTAGACTCAGATACTCTGACTTTTTAATTAAATGCAATTCTTATATGATGATGCTGATGAGACTTTTTATTCTATGCAGGTACGGTGGACACCCTACACGGGGGAGAGCCAGGAGGGCCAGCCGTGGGTGACTGAGGCCCTCGCCTTCTCCGGACGAGACGTGTGGCTTCACTGCATGAATGTGGTGGAGCCACTGCACTTCAGGTTGGTGATGAGGACCATCGGGGTCCATCAGCCCGCGGTGGAGTTTCCCACGCCTGAGAAGGCGGGAGAGCGAGTGACGAGGACGACACGAGGACTCCGTGAGGCGTATGACTGGACCGCGAGGAACGCCACCCAGCTCGCCGACTGGATCGCACGAGGGCGAGTGGTGACCGCCCGGGCTGAGAGTGACAGCGCGTACTACACCGCGTACGCACGCCACTACCGGGACCAGGTGTTCCGGGGTGCTCACCGACCGGTACGACTTCTAAACTTGAATTCTTTCTATTATGCTTATGATTCCTATATGATGATGCACTGACACATGGGCTTCTAAATGCAGCTGGACCCTGCGGGACGAGTGGCGGAGTTGCAGGGACTTCTGCACTCTACCATCAGGGAGCGGGATGAGGCCCGGCAGGCCCTGGCCTTACTGGTGAGTCTTCTACACCTTACACTCTCTAAATTATTCAATTCTATATGATTATGATTATGCATGTGACTGACCTGGAGTATTTGGATGCAGCGTGCCGAGGGTGCTCAGAGGGTGAGACCAGATGCCCCTTCCTCCTCTACGACCCAGACTCCGGCCGACCAGGCTGCGAGAGATGCGGAGTTCACTCGGATGGTAGCGCGGGCCAAGGCGGCCGAGGTGGCGCTCACTGAGAGGGTATGCAATTCTAAACTTCCCCTTGCTTATTGTGCTTATGAATTAAATGCTTATGCAACTGCCTAATAATGATATGCAGACGGCCGAGCTGACCCGCCTCCAGACAGAGCTGGAGCAGAGCCGGGTAGTGGCTAGGGAGGAGGTGGCCCGGGTGCGCGAGGAGGCCGCGCGGAGTCGACCGGCAGACGCAGTGGAGACGGCACTCCTCCGGGCCGAGCTAGAGCGACTACGAGCCGGTGCTACCGAGGCGGACCGTTACCGGGCAGAGGCAGAGCGTTACAGGAGTGAGGCAGAGCAGGCCCGTCTACAGGTTGCCAGGTTGGAGGGCAAGGTGGAGGGTCTGAAGGAGGCGAGTCGGGAGCGCAGCAGGGCGATTGCGAGTGGCAGCCACGGCACCCACGGCTCCGTGAGCAGTTACTTCACTGGTTCCTCCGGCCATCGGAGGAACGAGGAGGAGGAGCGGCGCCGGCGACGGCGTGATGAGGAGACCTCAGCGATGCCTCCCCCAAAGAGGCATGAGGGCGGTGGAGACAACGACGGGGGCCAAGGAGAGGGACAGGCTTGACTGTGTACTGGGCCCGTCTTTTGTACATGATGTGATATGATATGATAGTGGTATGCATGTTTTCGTTTTGATTTTTGTGGGTGACTGTATGTATGCATGAATGAACGTGACTTAGCTACTAGAGGGGGTGAAGCAAACATGCAAGATTGAGAGGTGTGCCCGACCTGAGAGAGGGACGCACACGCCGATTTGAGTGAGATGAGTGACGTACACGCCGACTTGAGTGAGATGAGAGTGACGTACACGCCGACTTGAGTGAGAGGAGTGACGTACACGCCGACTTGAGTGAGATGAGTGACGTACACGCCATCTTGAGTGAGATGAGTGACGCGTACGCCGACCTAAGTGAGAGGAGTGACGCGCACGCCGACCTAAGTGAGAGGAGTGACATACACGCTGACTTGAGTGAGAGGAGTGACGTACACGCCGACTTGAGTGAGATGAGTGCGCCTATTAGTTGGGCAGGTGGATAGAAAGGGCGGACCAGATGGGCGGTTCTCACAGGGCCGCTCAAAGTGACAAACGGTTCCCAATAGACCGCTCCAATAGGATTTGAACGGTTTAATACTAACCGTGTTGAGTGACAAATAGTTTGTAGTGGGCTGCATAAGTGGTCAGATCCGGGTTCTTTAGTAGGAGATGAACGGTCAGTTGAGGACCGCACGATAGGATGGGCGGTCTATCGTAAGACCGTCCAAGTGGATACTTTGCGAGCCTTAAAGGGGACTCTCTGGAGAGTCCTCAACCCGAGGTAAGGCGATTTGAACCTATCCACACCTCATCCTAATCCGTCCTGAACCTATCCAACCCTAATCCTAAGAGGCCTAGGCTTCCTAACAAGCCCTATAAGTGGGGGGAGTCTAAATTCGCAGCTCACACAACCCTTTCCTTCCAAACCTTGAAACCCTTGATTCTCATCACCAATTCCTCATGAAGAGGGCCCTAGAGGGAAGTTCTATGGAAGGACCATCTTTTGAAGGGCCAACACCGGCCAGAAAGGAGCGGGAACTGCTCCAACGGCTAAGCTCAATCCCCCGGCATCTCAGTGCTACTTCTATGAGAGAGGTAAGCTCATCATGGTTCATTCAACTTCTTTTACGTCAACTTCACTTATGTGTCCTCTCTCTCTTACGTTCTCTTTCAGCTCCTTCCGGGCCCGAGGCGCTATTCTGGTTTGAAATGGGTGGCTCCCATGATCCGTGCTTTGCCCCTCGGGGTGACTTGTCTTCTCAAATCCTGGCACCTACATTCCCTTTTAGTCTTAGGCCAGAACTACCCTAAGCTCTCATTGGATTGGCACAGCATCTCAGCTTTGATAGAAACATGGCATCCTCAGACCCATACCTTCTTCTTTCCATCCTTTGAGGCCACGATCCTATTAGAGGAGGTAGAGACCTACTTCGGGTTCCCTAGGTCCAAGGTGGGGGAGGAAGACCTTATATGCCACACTGTTGCCCCTATAGACCCAAAACTCATCCTAGGAGGGTTCATACCAGACAGCAAAGACATTCGTACCTTTGTAGGTCCTCGTCATATTTACCTCCTTCCTCTTAGTCAGTGGGTAGTAGAGCATTGCAAGAATAAGTGTCGGTGGACCGAGGCCATAGCCAAAGCTGCATCTATCTGCCTGTGCGGGGCCATCCTCTTCCCTTCGGCTGACCATGTGTTAGAGATTCCCTTACTTAGCACCATCAGCGGCCTGTGGCAGGGGCTTTCCATCTCCCAGGCCATCTTAGCCTACTTGTATGAGGGTCTCAGCTCAGCGGCCTTAGGAGGCCCTCTCTTTGGCTCTATGATCCTATTGGAGTGCTGGATGGGAGTTAGGATGAAGTTCATCCCGAGAGAGGATATCACTACTGTTAGCAGGATCTTCGGGAGCCACCCCCTTTACTTCATAGGAGGCGCCTTCAGGTTCTCCCCAAAGGTTGAGTGCAGGACGGCTGAGATGAAGACCAGGGACGAGTGGCGCCCGTACCTCCACAGACTGCCCCTGGATAGATTTGTGATGCGCCCGGACTTCCTCCACGACACCACTATCAGATTACCTCGGAGGGCGGGCTTGGACTTGAGGCTCGTGAGCGATACTGCATTGGCGATGTACAGCCCACACAGGTGCTACCTACAGGTTGGACTACCCCGGACTGTGCTACCGACGCTACCCCACCTTCCCGTGCTACAGGCGAGGAGGATCGGGAAAGAGGAGGACGAGCAGGCGGTCAGGAGCGCGCTGATTATGTGGGAGGTGAGCAGGATGCGCACCCTACCAGCAGAGGTTGAGGAGGTTCCAGAGACACGACAGGCTTACCTTAGGGAGCTGAGAGAGATACGTCCCCGCGGGGATGCCCAGCGGAGGATAGAGTGATTGTTTTATTTTTTTCATGATGATGTGGATATGGATGTTTAGAGTTTGATATGAGAATGAATAAGATTGATGGTTGAGATGATTTTGAGTCTGGACATTCTCTGATGTGATTGCATGCGTCCATGGCCTGGTTGTATCTTCGATCTTCTGTTTGCCCCTGTGCTTACACAAAATGAATAAAGGAAAACATGTTAAATCTGTTTTAGGCTTGACCCCTTGGCCGCGGCAAGTTTAGAAAGTGACCAATCCTTGATTTTGGTCAAGGGGGCAAGCCTTATCAACATAGGAAAAAAAACACACTGACAAAGTGCAATGCATGCGATGCATATGAGAAACCAAAATCTTTTTTAGAGGTTTTGAAATATTTGATTTTTTTTTGGAATATTTGATTTTTTTTGGGTTTTGAAATATTTGATCTCTTTTTTGGGTTTTGAAATATTTGATTTTTTTGGGTTTTGAAATATTTGATTTTTTGGGTTTTGAAATATTTGATTTTTTTGGGTTTTGAAATATTTGATTTTTTTGGGTTTTGAAATATTTGATTTTTTTGGGTTTTGAAATATTTGATTTTTTGGGTTTTGAAACCAGCTCAAGCTTAAATAACAGGGACCCTCTCATCTCGCTATGGACTTCCCGGACTCAGCACGTGCGAAAAAGGGGGCCGCCCGTGGCCGGGGTCAACTTTGCTCAACGGTGTTCCTGCCGAGGCCATACCCGGGGTGGGATTTGTTCCTTGGAAAATTGAAAAAGATTGAGTAGTGAAGCTGGTGGTAGGTGTAGAGGTTTTAGGGCTTGAGTTCTTCCCAAGACACTCCCCTTTTCAAAGAATCCGGTCTGTTGCGCCGGGGCTCTGTGTCCGTTATCGAACCTACATCCGCCCTAGGCACGCGTACGACCGGACTCATAACGTCCCGCGGGGAAACTGTACTGCCACTCTTGCCATGCCTAGTTGTGTTATTTGGGGATTTCGAGAGCCTCGAGCTTTGTGCTCTCAGCCTTGACTTTTGATTTTGCCCCTCTTCTTTCCCTTTTTTTGCTTTTCTTTTCCTTTTCTTTGCGGAATAAGGTCTTAACGGGCTGCCCCTATTTGAGACCTCTTTTAGAGGGGGGGTCTAGGTCAGTTCTCGCCCCCTTTATTCACTACTTGCCCCTATTTTCAGCCGAGAGAGAGAGGAAATACAAGGATCTTCACTTTCCCCAGGCATGGCCAAAGGGAAAACGATGTCGGACAGCACAGGAGAAAACCGAACCAGGGGCGGCTGTGTAGTGTGTGAGATGCTGGACCCAGGTCCTCCTTTCGCGATCAGGTGGGGTGTTCCCTACCATCGAGCCGTTGCTGATTTTGACTCTATGGATAGAAACGTTTTAAATATAGCCCATTCCACGGGTTTGGCAATTCTTCACCCTCTGCGTTGATTAGATGATACGCATTACCCGGGTAAGCTTCCTTGATTACGAATGGCCCTTCCCAGTTGGGTTGCAGCTTAGACCTGGGACCTGCCGATCTGATGAATTTACGTTTCAACACCATATTACCCACTTGAAATTTTCTTTCAATGACCTTCTTTTGAAAATATCGCGAGACACGCTTTTGATACACCGAAACATGATTGGCCGCATTCAGCCTCTTCTCATCTAAGAGCTCAAGTTGGACTAACAGCGCCTCTCGACGTTCGTCGAGATTAAGTTCTTTGTCCAGCTGCACTCTTAGGGAAGGGATCAAAATCTCATACGGGAGCACCGCCTCCATCCCATAAGTGAGAGCAAAAGGAGTCTGCCCTGTAAGGGTGCGGACGGAGGTGCGATAGGCCCATAGAGCTTCTATCAGTTTGTCGGCCCAATCAGCAAATTTATGCGATTCGCATGTTTTCTTGATAATTTTGAGAAGGGTTTTATTTGTGGCCTCAGCTTGGCCATTACCTCGAGGGTAGTATGGTGATGAATGATGCAAAGCTATATTGAATTTCTTACAAAGGTCGCGGAGTTCTTGTGATATGAATTGAGGGCCGTTGTCGGTGACGATGTCGCCTGGCACTCCAAACCGCGAGATGATGTTCTTCATAATAAAGCGGCATACTGTGGTGGCTTTGATCTCTGCATATGGTTCAGCTTCCGCCCATTTGGTGAAGTACTCCGTAGCCGTCAAAATGAAGGATTTCTGCTTGACTGCGGAATTCGGGTCACCGAGGGGTCCGATGATATCAAAGGCCCACGTGGAGAACGGCCAAGGAGCAGAAAGAGGATGAAGAGAAGAAGCAGGAGCATGGATTTTGTCAGCATGGAGCTGGCACTGGAGACACCTACGGACATAGGTGGAGCAATCTTCTTCTAGGGTCGGCCAGTAATAGCCCTGCCTAAGAATCTTCTTTGCCAACGCCTGTCCATTCACATGCCCTCCACATTCGCTGGAGTGAGCCGCTTCTACTACTTTCCAAGCCTCTTCGTCATCTAGACACCTCATTAGAACTCCGTTCAGAGCCCGCCTATATAACTTACCAGCAACAATTGTATATCTTGCAGCGACTCTTCTAATGGCCTTTCTCTGTTCAGCATTCGCAGCCTCCGGAAATGTGCCATCCCTGCAATACTGCTCAATTTCGTAGAACCACGGCAATCCTTCTTCTTCGATGATTTCCTCAAGCTCAGTCAAGGATACTTCTCTCACCTCCTCCCTTTTTGTCTTCTTCTCTATAGACTTCCTAAGGTTGTCAAACCAGGGATCCTGTGGGGAAGGAACATCTAACCGCTGGACCACAATGGTCTCAGTGGCACGACTGAGGGGGAACGCGAGGGAAGAAGCGAGTGACGCAAGTGCGTCAGCCAAGATGTTCTGAGAACGAGGAGTATGAATATAGATAAGTTTTCGGAACTGCCTAGCCAAGAGCGTGACCAGATCTTGATAGGGCTTAAGCTTAGGGTCACGGGTGCGGTAAGTTGACAGAACTTGACGCAACACCAATTGAGAGTCTCCTATGATGTTAAGGTATCGTGCGCCCATGAGGTAGGCGTGCTTCAGACCGGCAAGGAGAGCCTCATACTCGGCTATATTATTAGTGGCAGGGAATGAGAGTTGATAAGCAACAGGGATGGTTACTCCCTCCGGAGTGAGGAGAACGGCGCCAACTCCGCTGCCCTGGGAATTGAGAGCACCATCGAAATGAAGAGACCAGAAAGGAAGATGAGTGATTACTGCCAAGTGTTCATCAGGGAACTCGTCCTGGATTGAATCAGTACGAGGAATAGGAGAATGAGCGAGGTGCTCGGCGATAGCATATCCCTTGATTGCTTTCTGAACGATGAAGGTGATGTCAAACTGGGAAAGAAAGCTCTGCCAGCGAGCTAGTCTGCCAGAAAGGACAGGCTTTTCCAAGAGATAACGAATGGGGTCCATTCTAGAGATCAGCCTAACCTCGTGGGCGAGGAAATAGTGTTTAAGCTTCTGAGCTACCCACACTAGCGCCGCACAGGTCTTCTCCATGGCAGTATACTTAGATTCAGCAGGATTAAATAACCTCGAGAGGTAGTATGCTGCCCTTTCCCTTCCTTCATCATCTACCTGTGCCAAGACAGCTCCTAGGGAGTCCTCAATCACAGAAATGTACAATATCAGGGGTTTCCCAGGGACGGGTGGTTGTAGAACCGGGGGATTAGAAAGGTAAACCTTAAGCTCCTCATAGGCCTTTTGGCATTGTTCATTCCATTCAAATTTTGCGCCTGCCTTTAACAGTTCATAAAATGGGCGGCATCTTTGCGAGTGTTGAGATATGAACCTCCTTATAAATTGCAAACGCCCAATCAAGCCTCGAAGTTCAGTAATGTTCTTTGGCGGCGGCATTTCCATGACGGCCTTTGCTTTGTTTGGGTCGATCTGAATCCCCCGTTTACTAACTATGAATCCAAGCAATTTCCCTGACGCAACTCCAAATACACATTTCTTCGGATTCATTTTTAACTTATATTCCCTAGCCCTTTGCAACACTTTGGCTAGAATGGCGGGGTGTTCTTCTTGAGACCTCGATTTGACCAGAATATCATCCACGTAAGCTTCCAAGTAGACATGCATCATATCGTGGAAAATAGCCATCATCGCCCTTTGATAAGTGGCACCTGCATTTTTCAATCCGAAGGGCATGACAACGTAGCAGTATGTGCCCCAAGGCGTAGTGAACGAGGTCTTTTCTTGGTCTTCTGGAGCTAGAAGGATTTGGTTATATCCAGAATAACCATCCATGAAAGAGAGGGCTTCGTATCCAGCTGTATTGTCGACTAAGACATCGATGTGAGGAAGTGAAAATCGTCTTTTGGACATGCCTTATTTAAGTCCCTAAAGTCAATACAAATCCGGATTTTACCATCCTTCTTCATTACTGGGACTATGTTTGCCACCCATTGTGGATATAGTACAACTCTAATGAACTTGGCCTTATGCAATTTATCAACTTCTTCCTTAATTCTCAAGGCCATCTGCGGGTGGAATCTTCTCGCCTTCTGCTTAACGGGTGTTGCCCCTGGTTTTAGGATCAATCGATGTTCAACCAGTGCAGGGTCAAGACCTGGCATGTCCTCATAGGACCAGGCAAAAGAGTCGCTGTACTCCCTCAAAACCTTGATAAGCTCCTCTTCGACCTGAGGAGGGAGGTTAGCAGAAATAAGTATGGGCCTGGGATCCTCTTCTGTTCCGAGATTAATCTCTTTAGTGGGTTCATCCACTGCCGAGGAAGGTTCGTCAAACTTCTTTAAGCCTTGTGCGTATAAATCGCAGTGTCACCCACCTCACTTTCCTCATCATCAGCTGGGTCCTTCTCATTTACGATTTCATATACCCCTAGTCCATCATTGCTCCATACCCCTTCCAATTCTTCACCATCTTCCAAGACGATCGCGAGTTCTACAAATTCAGGGCACTTCAGAAGGGCGTGGCATCTTTCAGCCAGATCTTGCAGAAACCTATCGGGAATGGTTTTGGGATGACGCGTCACGGGGCGCGCCGCAGACGTGGATGGGCTTACTAGACTCGAACTAGACTCTACTCCCACTGACTCGACTAACCTAGGAGACTCTGCACACTGTACATTTACCCTAGGAGAGAGGAAATCTACTGGAAGAGAAACAGGGGTCTCGTGCCCCTGGGAACCTGAGCAGAACATAGCGTAATCTTCCATTGAGACCTCCGTTTTGAAATTGACATTTTTTTTTGGAGGCCGGAGGTGATCATGCAGCAAGAGGAGGAAGAAGACGGAGGAGGAGGTAACTGCATGGGGAACAATTCCGGAAATATGCAATCAAAGAAAGGATCAGAAGAAGAAAACCACATTTCATGGAGCTGAGCTCCGGGGGGAGGAGGAGTAAACAATGTTGAAAGATCAATGGGCCGGCAATGCCCACAAACACAAGGAACAAACAGAATTTCGGGCCTCTCCGTGAAGTGTGGTTCGACCAGGATCGGAGGAGAACGAGGAACAAACCCCAACTGTTGGAACCAAGAGGCAAGACGAGATGGGGACATAGAGTAAGAAATGACAGAGCTCCCCACTTCCCGTGGCCCCTGGTGAGCCAATGGCATCGGAGAACGCTTCACCAGCTGCATCTCCTTTTTCTTCGGTTTGCTTTCTTTTTTCTGAAACAACTTTTCAAAACAACCAGACCAATCTTCTAGGTCACCAACCACTCTTTGCAGCGGCGGTGGTGGCTCAGTGACAACACAGGCTTCATCTCCCTTTTCTTTGAGACTGGACAGCGATTCCTTCAAGGTACCTGGCTGTAACGGCCCTTTTACAAAATGTTGCCGGTAGTCCCATGTTAATGGCCCAGAGTCTCCGAGTACTGACATTGAGGATTCACGGTAACCGAGGCCTCGGCGGCCCATCTTCCTTCCTTTGGGAATGGGGTTGGTCCGGCCCTGTAACTGTGCACCAAGCCCCTGGCCCGGCTGATAACCCAATTTCAAAATCATCTGCCATCCTTTGGAATCTCTAATCTTGGATTTGACTTTCACATTGACTGGCGCAGTGGTGGGCTTGCGTGACGCATATGCCCATGAATAATTCAAATCCATCACCGACAGAACCGGCCTATTGGTGGGCCAGAGTGTAGGGAGAATCTTAGCCGCTATGGCATCAACATTTTGGACTGTGGAAATACTTTTTACCTTGACCACCCGCCCTTGGAATGGGAACTTCAAGCATTGGTGGGCAGTGGAGGGTATGGCATTTAAACTGTTCAACCATGGACGACCCAGTATGGCTTTGAACATCGGGTCTATGTCCAATACATAAAATTCCACGTTCATGACCAAGGGCCCTAGCTCGGCCTGTATAGTCACGACCCCGTGACAAGCACGCCTGGAATTATCATAGGCTGCTATTGTAGTCGGTGTTGGCTTGAGCATGTCTTCTGAGATATTGCAGGCACGGAGGGTACTTAACGGACACACATTTATTGATGCTCCTGTGTCCACAAGGGCAGACTCCACGGCCACTTTGTTCAGGGAAATGGTGATGCACAACGGCATCTGCCGTGCCTCAGGGGGTGCCAGTTCTGCTTCAGAAAATGAAATGGAAGGTCCCTTGGTAATTGTTGCCAAAACCGACGGCAAGCTATCTACTGCCACGTCCTCGCTCACCATAACTTTCTGCAGGAAAGTCTTCAAGGCGTCCTGGTGTAGTGGCGACCTCTTGATTAATTCCAAGACTGAGATTTTGGCCGGCATCCGATCTAAATGCTGCAATAAATCATATTTTGTGCCCGGCACAGGGTCTACTTCTTCTGTTTCAGCTGTGGGGGAATGAACTTGGAGGTTAGGTGCAGACGCACCGGAAGGGGAAAAAATTCTCTGGAAGGGATGCCCGCTCCGAAGGGCGCACTGTGATGCTGGCCCGGCCTGAGATGGACCCCCGCTCGGTCCGGTGGAGTTGGTGAAAGGCGTGGTAATGGGGGTGAGGATGGCGGAAGTGGGTCTAATGGGCCCTGGTGGAAGGGAAATGGGTGAAGGGTTAAGCGGAGGGGTAATGACGGAGGGTACAGTGGGTGGTGGCGAAGGGACTGGTGGAGCGGAGGGGAATATAACGGGCTTAATGGGTGGCGTGGAGGGAGCAATGAGTGGTATAGTGGTCAGAGTGGCGGGTCTGAGGATGGAGGGGAAAGCAGGTGCAGAGGAATGGTTGTGGTGGAAGGCTAGAAGGTGTGCGGGGGTTTCATCATCAAAAGTCCACCCAGCGCTGGGGGTTGGGTGCTGGACAATACTTACTTGTGCTGGAGCCGGTGCCGGCGGCTGTTGTTGTTGCTGAGGAGCGGGTTGATGTACTGGCATGGGATTGTGATGGATCCCGAGGTCTTGTTGCTGCTGCTGGGGTTGCTGTTGCTGCTGGGGTTGCTGCTGCTGCTGCTGCTGCTGGGGCGCCGCCTGCTGCGGCCTGGCCTGTCTTTGTCTTTGCTTGATATCCTCGATCAATTGGTGCATCTGGGCCCAATCAATCCTCTGGCCCTCATGCAGGTCATACACCAGGTCTCTGAACTGATAGCATCGTTCTATTGTATGCCCGGGTTGCCGATGGAATATGCAGTATCGAGACTGATCGGCTGCCGGATTCCAATTTGGACGCTCAGGAGGCAACTGAAGATCACCAGTGTACATTAAGGCAGAGAAAATATCGGGCAAAGCTTCAGGAAGAGGAGGGTAATGGGCCCTCTTTGGACTCGGTCGAGCAGATCCATAGGCGGCGGGGGGCGGCACATTGTTGTATTGTGGCGGCCGCTGAGGCTGTTGGGGTGACGGAGGTGTTTGTTGCGGATATTGCGGGACTTGGAAGGCGGGCTGGGGAACTTGTGTGGTGGCAAACTGGGGGTTGCGTGAAGGCTGGGGGAAGCGGGGTGAAGCGGCCTGGTGGGGGAACTGAACAGCCTGGACCTGCTCATTAATCTGTACTCCCTCAGTGACGGGGCCCTGGGATTTCCTGGGAGCCTTGGGTTTCTGGGCCTCAAATAAGGAGTGGATGGGGGAGTCTTTGAACTGGGTTTGTATGAACCGAGCTCTGCTATATAACTGGTGCATGTTTGAGATATCATTCATTGCCAAGATGTTCTTGAATGTTGGCGTGGTATTGGAGATCAGCAACTTCACTTTCTCTTCCTCCGGGATCTGCCCGGGCACACGTGAGGCCATCTGCCTCCATCGGTCTGCATAGGTTGCAAAGTCTTCCTCCGGCTTCATCTTCTCGGCTACCAAGTCAGTAAAAGAATATTCGGGTCCGACCCGATCTTGAAATCTCTGGATGAACCTTTCCTTGACGGTCTTAAAACTCTCAGCCTCCTCCATGGACAAGGTATAGAACCATTCCAGGGTGACCCCTTCCAACGATCGGCAAAATAAATAAGCCATTAGACGGTCATCTTGCTGGAACTGTGCTGACTCATATAAGAACTCCCGGACATGAATGAACGGGTTGCCATTCCCGTCATATTTGTGATACACGGGGAGCTCAGACTGAGAAGGAAAATGAATGTCCCTGAAGTTAGGGATAGGGACATCAACAAGAGATTGCGGGCCGACCCGCTTGTGGAGGAGGTCAATTTGTTGCTGCATAGCAGCCCATTTGTCAAGAATTTCCCGTTCCCGGGAAGGAGGAGAAGGAGCAGGAGGAGCAATACCTGGATAGGTAGTTAAAGGATAAGCTGATTGAGGGGGCGGCCCGTAAGAGGGATAGTGGGCCGAGGAAGGGCCCGTCTCCGCATGAGCCAACTGGGCTGTCCCTGATTGCAACCTAACGAGATCCGCCGGGGCTACGAGGGCCTGTGGTGACGGAGAAATCGTGGCGTATGTATCCAGGTAGGAACTGAGGGGATTGGAGACTTTCCCTTATCGAGCTGCTGATGGGCCGAGGTGGAAGCCTGGCCCATTTCCATATTGGAATAGCGAAGGGCTTGAGGTCGGCCAGGAGTAAGGTCGATGGGAGCCACAGAGGTGGTCCCAACAGCGGGAGACTGGATGGCAGCGGCAGTCGTGCCATGAGAAGGAATTGAGGTTGGCGCATCGGCCCCTTGCAAAGCCTGCCGGATGAGATGGAGCTGGGTAGGGTCCAGCTGGGCCATCATATTGATGATTAGATTGGCTGAATTCTGATTGGACGGATTTGAAAGAGAGGGTTGGGAACCTTCGCCAAGAATGGTTGGGAGGGGAGGGGCAGTCCCCTCTCCTCCTTGCAAGTGGGCGACCCTAGGTGGGTCCTCAAGAAGGCCACGAGGAAGGGAGTCCTCGTGGGACTGAGAGAAGTCGTACGACGATATGGAAGATGACGAATCGAACAAGGGGTTGGAGTATGAATGGAAATAAGAACCAACCCTAGGAGGTGATCGTGAGGGAAAGAGACAATCCCACATGCACCAAGACACCTAGGACTAGGACCGACAAAACTAACCGACCGAACCTACAAAGCAAATCACAAGCATGCAATGGAAGGAAGAGATGAGATCCGAATCACCCAATTAGGCAACCAAGTTATTAAATGATGCTCGTTAATTTCTTCTAATTTCCTCTTCGAACCTTAGGGAGTTAATGAAAGTATAAGTTCTCTCAACCACTTGGTGCCTAACTGGGGTAGGTAAGGAGGAACTGTGTGACTCTACAAGGATCTCTCGCTCGCGGATGTAAACCCTAGACTGGTGGTGGATGTGGTACAACCTGCCCGGCGTCCGTGTGGGAATCCACGGCTCACGGGGGCTTACGGAGGTCCTCGGCAAGGTCCCTAGTCGGCTCCAAGGAATATGGAGACGAGAGGAAACCCTACCTCGGTAGGAATGCAGCTACTATGAGAAGAAATGGATGCTCCTATGCGCACCGGGGTGCATGCATAATCTAGCCTAGCAACTATCCATCAATGAGCAAGTATACGCATGAACAACAAAGAAAATGATAACGCAACTATGATGAGGGAGCAGGGGGGGAAAATAACAAATAGCACCAGGAACACTGCGACAGAAGATGAACGGCCCTTATTCGACCGCTCCACCAGTAAAACGGTCTGTCTAGGACCATGTAATCCAGGGAGAAAACAACAGAAGCACTATGGAATAATCACAGGATACTGAGAACACGAGGTAGCAGTGGCAGGAAAATACCTGTAGAATGGTCTGTATTCAACCGCGCAATACTTTGCACGGTCGTCCAGCAGCCGCGTGCCTACAAGCAAAATAGAGCGAAGCGTACCTGTGCTGAAGAGATGGACGGCTAGATTCAAACCGCTCCAGATGCTTGACTGTGTGTCAGAAACGGTCAATAACAGGAAAGAGGAGAGAAGCTGGCTCTGGCCGCAGGGAACGGACGGTGGAGAATTAACCGCTCCTATGTATGGACGGCTCAGTAGGAACCGCGCACGTCCCAGCAGGCAGAAAACGCTTCCAACCTACAAATCACTCTTAGAAGAAAACTTGCACAACAAATAAGGGGGGTCAGCAACTCAAAAGCACTATGGGCATTAGGGGTCCCACCGTGATCGCCACAAAAGGGGATGTAGATATATTTTTCTCCTCCTACTAAAGATCAATATGCATCATGGTGGAATAATATGCGATGAGCAAGTAATAAGGATAAGAGGAGAATAGAGAACAAAAGGACCGTGATCGCTACCAAGGTGCCGGACGTGATGGACACGCCGTACCTTGGAAAGAGGGGGAGTACTCGCCGAAGCTGCAGCGCTGAAGAGATGAACAGCTCTTTGAGGGCCGCCTACTGGATGTACGGTCTTACGATAGACCGCCTAAGTGCGCTGCAGAGGGTGCGGGAGGAGCTACCACTGGAGGACGGACGGCGCTCTGTTGACCGCACCAACAGGATGAACGGTGCTTTCTGTACCGCACACGATGTTGAACGGTTGTCTGAAGACCGCACAAGTCCACCACGCAGTAAGTTGCAAGGGGTCCAACCTCCACCCTCTCCGGCCGGCCAGAGGGGATGGGCCTCGTGATGATGATTGCTGACTACTCCCTGAACCGGAGACTTATATGGACGTAGAAAGCCTCCCTCCTTGGTGCTAGGTCGCTCAAGAGTGGGGCAGGGCTTCGCCGTCGACCAAAAATCCCCCCCCCCCTTCAGTCCGACCATTAGGGTCTATTTATAGACCCTAGAAAGCCAGCCCCGAAACTAAGGTTTAGAGCTATTTTTAGGTCGAAATCATAAAAGATAAATCATAGATATTATCATAATCCCTTATCCAGTCGAAACGGCATCAAAAAAGGTTGATTATCCACGGAGAAATCGACAAGAGAAGTCAGGGATAAAACCATGCATAAAAGGGATAAAAATCTGTTAAAAATCACCACTTGACAGGATGAACGGTCTTACGATAGACCGCTCAAGCTTATGGGCGGTCCATAAAAGACCGTCTAATACTGTCGGTGGAAATTCAGAAAATCAGGAAATTAACCCAATTATCGCTCAAACTGACCGAAACGTCCGCCGTTGGACACTGAAAGGTGAACGGTTCTAATAAGCCCGTTCAAATGTAGAGCGGCCAACCATCGACCGTTCTAGCCCTATCGGTGATAATTCAAATAATTGGATAATTATCTGAGAAATTGGCACGTGTAGGACTCTGAGATATAGGAGGTTTGAATTCGCCCGTCCATTTGTTTGAACGGGCCTGATAGGGCCGCACAAAAGCCTGTCGGTGAATATTCAGAAAATCCTCAGAAATTAGCCAAAATGTATAAACGTTGTGGATTCAACCGCCCCAGTACTGAACGGCTGATGTTGGACCGTTCATGATCTTGGATACTTGACTTTCATAAAACCCGTTCAATTAATCAAAGCCAAGGTCCAATAAGCCCTGAATTGATACGGACTTTAACAAGGAGGGAGGCTACCCATAAAATGGGCCCAGGACGTGCCACAAAAATGGCCCAATGAATGATGGACAACTTAGGGCATCAACTAATGGGAGTAAGAGAAATGACTCAGCTTATCGGCATAAAACGGGTGTCAACAGGCGTGTATTAGGGTTCCGACGAGCGCGTCCTCCCTTCCTCTTCCTAAATCGGTAGGTGTCTCTCAGGCCAAACGAAAATCTAATGATACCATTTTATTCGTCTTCTTGAGCCCTTTCTTTTGATACCTAATTGCCCAATTTTCGTTCTCCATACTGTTCGAATTTTATGTTTTACTCCGAGGTACATAAAAGGGTAACTTTCATGATTTCTATTTAAAGGTTGAAATTTATTGATCTAGATCTAAATCGAAGTATGCTATCTTGTACGATTTTTAATGCCCTTTTCAATTGTAGTATTTTCCCCAATTTTTGTTCACTCTATCATGAGAAATCGAGGTTTTAGTATCACATGGCGGAGTTCGTCGTTGGCAGGTCTCGGGATCGAAGTGACGCACCTACCAGTGACCGTTACAATCGTGACACTCGCTCGATAAACCGTCACCTGCGTCTGACGGCCCCACGACAGACCGTCACGTCCCCCTTGAGTTTTAAATTATAAGATTTAAACCTCTTTATTTTCTGATATGTAACGCACCTTCGATAGACTGTTATATTACTGTAACGCCCCTGTTATGGACCGTCATGTTCCCCTGACAGGGTGTTTCAAACTCTGATTTATGTGTTTTTAACCAGGAACTTGCTGTGTTTTGGGTATGATATTTTTACAGAACGTGATGATAATCTAGTATCATGATCATAAACCTTAAATTTTTATTTTTCTTACATGAAAGTTGTTTAGATAATCCTAAGTTGAATGATCACATGAGAGTTGATAAAGAATGAAGTTAATACTTGTATAAATTCCGAATCTATGCAAAAAATATGTTATTGTTTGATAGTCATGCCACTCCAGTGGGATTGACCGACCGCACCGTTATGGTTTCCGTGTTTATTAGCCTCAATTCTTGTAATAGATGGGACTCTCCGCCGGATATTCCTTCCGTCGGACTAGGACCACTATTATGAGACCTCCGTAAGACCCCGTGAGCCTGGGATACCCACCAGGACGCCGGGCAGGTTGTACCCCCAAAGACCTGAACCCATGAACGTGGTTTGAATCGTGTTTTGGGTCAGTCCAAACTGGACTGATCTGTGAACTGTAACGGTCCAAGGTTGGACCGTCACGTTAGCGTAACGGACTAAGGTCAGACCGTCACGTTCCTGTAGCAGCCCAGTTATCGACCGCCACAGGTAAGATATCTCATATGTTTCCCTTGTTTTATTATCGTGTAGCAGTCATCGAGGTTGGCCTTGAATTGTGAAATCGTGCGTGATTCTTGTTTGCATCCTTGTCTCTCTACCTAATGTTCATTCCAACGATGTTGGAATTTCTCTCAATCTTAGAAGTAAGTTTGTGAGCTTAAACCTTGGAACTCTTGGCCATTAAACATTGTGGATGTCTAGATTTCATGGGATCTATGATCTAATCAAAATCAATGCCAAGGCAAACACATTAAAGGGCCCAGTCTGGTCCTGAGAGGTGCACCCGAAAAGTACTTGATCCCCGGGGAGGTGAATGACTAGGTGTGACATTTGGCATCGGTACTATCTAGCGTGTTGGGTCTACGACATTCCACATTCTCGTGAACTTGCTATTCGTGCTTGAAAGCATGAAGCACTTGCTTGCATGACTCGACTTGATATATGGCCATTCACTTAAAGTTCTGATTACTTGCTCTTGCTATCGTGTCTTGCAATCTTTATCGTGCTAGTTATCTTGTTATCATGCTTACTTGTTTCCTCACGTTATTCATGCATTAATGAAATGGTTAATTACTTAAACTATGCCTGATGATAGAGTGTAATTCCTACTGAGCTTCTTGCTCACCCCTACTTTCCAACCCTTTTCAGGTAACGCGGTAGATGGAACACTTGCAATTAGGATCGGGTCAACGTGATCGAGTGAACCTGGTGCCTTAAGATCCGAGTCTTTTATTTCTTGAGTCCGATAGTATAGTCGTATGCTATCTTTTTTTTCCTCTTCTTTATTTTTTTTATTGAGTCTATTATTGTAATAAATGAGTCCACATTGTATTTAAATTTCCAAATATGAATAAAATTCTATTTTTCTCAAATTAATGGCCTCCGTGTGTTCGAATATTTATTTATTGTGTTTATTTATTTTCTGCTCTATTATCATGACTGTTTCGCTGCCACGTTCCGAGCACCGCTTCCCGCTGCTATCGGTTCGGGGCGTGACAGAAGTGGTATCAGAGTCTCGGTTGTTTGTGTTCTAGGTTCTTGTCTATAAGTATAGGTTACCCTAAGTTATAAGACCCGTGTCATCCCTTTTGTCACCTGGTGAGATTGGGTAGTGTCTCGGGTTAAGTAATAAAATATGTATAAGATTGCGTAGTGCGACGCGTAAGGGTAATAGCTTTCTAACTTTATTATTATTTTTGCATGTATCAAAGCCCTTTTTGAAATGGAAGCAAAGGGGTTCCCGAGTAAGCCAAGATTCGGTTTCGCTAGAAGGTGGCGAGTCCATCGTAAAAAGATTCGAAGTAATAAGAAGAAAAGGCATAACCTTTCGCAAATAAAATATTTTCGCTGTCACAAAGTTGGTCATCTAATCAAGGAGTGCTGGCGAAGGAGCGGAGCGTGTCTTCATTGCGAAAATAAAGAACATGTAATGGATAATTGCCCTAAGCTACTTCCACACGCAAATTACAACTGATTTCTTCCAAATGAAGAATTTTATATAAGGTACCGTTCTAATTCTTAACTATAGTTAAATTCTTTTGCATTCCATTAGTGGTATGATTAACATATTATTTTGGATAAATAAGATCATCTTAGTTTAAATGTTTGAATAGTTAATGACGTCCGACGAATTTGGGGACCAAATTCCTTAAAGTGGGGGAGGATGTAACACCCAGGTTAAATAATAAAATATAAAAGAAAAATTTTGAAATATGTATTGGAATTAAAGATATTTCCTTGTTATTTAATGACTTCAATAATTTTCTTAATTAAAGAATATTATCTATTTTTTGTGTGGCTAAAATTATATCAATAATTATTTTATACATTTATCATAAAAAAAACTTTCATATTCTAAGACGCAATCGAATTTTCTACGATGAATTAAAATTAATAAGAATAAGTTAAATTAATTAAATTTCACCCGTAGGCTAAAGTTTTGACTAAATTCTAAAAATATAGAAAAATCATATCTTGTAGAGGACGAAGAGTTTAACAATAATGTCAACTGAGTCGACTCCTAATAAAAATTTAATTAGGCTGAATTAAGGAGTTTTTAGCCAAAATTGTTGTTCTTGATAGCCTGACATTAATCGACCAAATTCGAGCCCATTTCTCAACCATTCGAGCCCAAACCAGGCCCATTTGATAGATAAACCCTAGGAGTTCGTTTCCCCTCTGTAACCCTAGCCTCTAGAGCCTTCTATTGGCGGCGGCGGCGTGGATTAGGTAGAAGAATCGAGTTTCTCGCCGAGTTTAAACCCTTGGACTCTCGAGTCCAATTCGATCCCTAGAACGACCTATAGGCGCTATAAATTGAGGGCTTTCGCAGTCCTAGACCTTCTTTTGATTTTTCAACAGGTGGCGTACGTGAGCGATCGTGGTCGAACCTAGGCGAATTTGGGCGTTTGGTGGCGGCGTGTATTAGGGTTCCGGCGAGCGCGTCTTCCCTTCCTCTTCCTAAATCGGTAGGTGTCTCTCAGGCCAAACGAAAATCTAATGATACCATTTTGTTCGTCTTCTTGAGCCCTTTCTTTTGATACCTAATTGCCCAATTTTTGTTCTCCATACTGTTCGAATTTTATGTTTTACTCCGAGGTACATAAAAAGGGTAACTTTCATGATTTCTATTTAAAGGTTGAAATTTATTGATCTAGATCTAAATCAAAGTATGCTATCTTGTACGATTTTTAATGCCCTTTTCAACGGTAGTATTTTCCCCAATTTTTGTTCACTCTATCATGAGAAATCGAGGTTTTAGTATCACATGGCGGAGTTCGTCGTTGGCAGGTCTCGGGATCGAAGTGACGCACCTACCAGTGACCGTTACAATCGTGACGCTCGCTCGATAAACCGTCACCTACGTCTGACGGCCCCATGATAGACTGTCACGTCCCCCTTGAGTTTTAAATTATAAGATTTAAACATCTTTATTTTCTGATATGTAACGCACCTTCGATAGACCGTTATATTACTGTAACGCCCCTGTTATGGACCGTCACGTTCCCCTGACAGGGTGTTTCAAACTCTGATTTATGTGTTTTTAACCAAGAACTTGCTGTGTTTTGGGTATGATATTTTTACAGAACGTGATGATAATCTAGTATCATGATCATAAACCTTAAATTTTTATTTTTCCTACATGAAAGTTGTTTAGATAATCCTAAGTTGAATGATCACATGAGAGTTGATAAAGAATGAAGTTAATACTTGTATAAATTCTGAATCTATGCAAAATATATGTTATTGTTTGACAGTCATGTCATTCCGGTGGGATTGACCGACCGCACCGTCTTGGTTTCCATGTTTATTAGCCTCATTTCTTGTAATAGATGGGACTCTCCGCCGGATATTCCTTCTGTCGGACTAGGACCACTATTATGAGACCTCCGTAAGACTCCGTGAGCCTGGGATTCCCACCAGGATGCCGGACTCAAAAACTTGATTTTCAAAATATAAGAATTTTTTCAACTTGTTTAAAAGAAATATTTCCTCCCCGTGGAATCGACTTTTGTTCGTTTGGAAGAAGCATGAATCATAAAATTTTCATTAACATAAAGAAAGAGATTTTTGAGAAGTTCTAGGCCAAAGGATTGAGAAGTAGCCTGTGATTCTAGAAAGAAAGCAGCCGAAAGGACCATTGGAAAAGGGATCCCATATTTTCTAACATATGATGCATTTTTTAGCCAAGATCAGAGGAAGAGGAAGAAGGTTTCAAAGTTTTATGGCACAACAAATGGTCCATCCCATCTAGACTTCAATTTTCTGGGGAATTTTAAGTGGTCCATTAACTTATATTTATTTTCCTTGAAAAAGTTTTCAAGGAATAGAAAAAGATTAACTGATATTTTCCCTCCAACCAATCATGAAATAAATATACCATAACGTAAAAACCATTACTATGTGCCTATGCTATTCCAAAAGGGTTATAACCATCTAGACTTCAATCTTTCTGGGAATTTTAAGTTATAACCTCGCCGATAAAACCAAATGCTATTTTCCCTTTATTAATCTCTTTTTTTGTATGCCCGGCAACGGCGCCAAAAATTGATAACGCGAAAATGTATGTCGTTACTACACACACGCTAATAATCTTAAAACCAAACTTGCACAAAATAATCAAAAAAGAACGTAGTACTATGGCAAGCTCGGGTCGAATCCACAGGGAAGAATATATTTTTAAAGTTCAAAACATTGTAACCTTTTAGAAAATGTTTGTGATTTTTTGTAGTTTGAAGAGAATGATTAAACAAAGAACGATTCCAACAAAATAATTACATAACATTGAGAAGAAGAGGTAGAAGAATGAGGAAGAGAGGGAAGATGAACAAACTCTAGATAAAATGAACATTGCTTTCATCAACATAAAGTAACGAGTACACGAAGTGCAAGATAATCTTACAATAAAGATGTGACGAGATTACAATGAAATAAAATGAAACTAAAACAATAGCAACAAGAGGAGTCTGAGATGTGAAGATGGTGGCAGCAATGGTGATGACAGCGTCGTCCTCTCTTGGCCTTGGATCACGAACCACCTTGCAGAAGATGTCGTCTACGCAGGGAGGAAGTCACCTTCGTCATTGAAGTGACCTTTGGAGGGTGAATAACTTTAAGACCAAGACGAATTAGCGGATGCCGAAGATGAAGCAGTTGAAGAGCAGGAAGAGAGGAAGAACTTTGATGAAGTACTCAGATAGAAAAGAAAAGCAGAAGGGCTTCAAAACAGAGGAATAACAGAAGCTAGTATCTCGGATGAACAGTAAAATCACAGGATAGTAAGTTAAAAAATAGGAAATAACTTTCGAACTGGAAAGAATTAGAAGATGATGCAGAAGAATAAATTGTAGAATACTTAACAATAAAGAACTTTCATGAAGACAACAAGAGGAGAAAGGGACTAGAAGTGGGAGAAATAAGGGGAAGAATAGAGAGAAATACTAGTTCGTAGATGAATAGGATAGCACAGTGAAAAATATAAAATAACTTAAAAACCAGAAGGCGTTAGAAGATGATGCAGAAGAAGAAGTTGTAGATAATTTAAAATTGAAGAACTTACATGAAGAAAGCCAGAGGAGAAGAGGGACGGAAAAAGGAGAAATCGGTGACCTAAGGTTGGGAGAGAAAGAGTGAAAGATTACCAAAAAAGAACTCCCCTTCTCCTCCTTGTCATGGGCTATTTATAGGGGAAGTTGGATCAATGGAGGGTGGAGATTGTATCAAAAGGTGATGGATGCCTGGGATTTAGGTAGAAGATGATGTACGGGAAAAAGGAAAAGGAGGTGGGCACCCCCTTTCTTGGACTTTGGGCACCCCCTTTCCCAAGGCTCATCATGTCTCTCTTTTATTTCAAAATTTGAATTCAATTTTTCCTGCAACCAAAATATGTGTTTCTTTTCCTCAATTTCAAACCTTTAAAATTTCTTTTCCCTCCAACCAAAATGTGTGCTTTTGACTTGGTTAAAGTGGTGATGACAGTTTTGCCCCCGGCTTCTTTTGCAATTACCTTTGGTGTCCTGCACACATATAATTATGATTTAATCCATAAAAATTACCATAATATGCACGTGAATCACAATTACTCGTAATTATGCAACGGAGAATTAATGTTCATGACTCTCAACTCCATTTTATTAAATAAAATTATCAAATTAATTAATTTACGTAAAATATCCAATCTACATGCGAAGTTAAGATTAACGATAGATCATGCATAATTACCTAATTATATGCACATAAAATGATGTACATGCGATGAATTGTCATAGAGAATGGACGGTTATCACACCCCCCAACTTATTCATTGCTAGTCCCTTAGCAATACAAATAAATAAAAATTTAGGACTAATAAGAGTTTGTAAAATTTATACTCTCATATCTAGCTCTCCCTTCATAGAATCAACCAAAGATTAGGAATCTAGAATCATTAATGCACACTAGTCTTATGTAGGAACATAATGGTAAGAATTCAAATCAAAGTTCAATAGCACTTGTTCATGTGTAACTACCAAATCCACAGCTTAGACAATTACATCCCCCATTCGCTATTTCAAGTAAATGTCTTTCAACCCTGCACCTCTTAGATCAGAGCATTAAGTATATTAACTTTTTGTCTGCCTTATTACTTTATCCCTTTGGGATCTTTTATACCACACATGATGCTGCACTACTCTTCACTGCTCAACGTGAACCTCGACTCTTGTCTTAGGAGAAGCAGGCCTGGTTTCACAGATCAAGGTTCCCTTTTCCGTTTTACGTGAACCTCAACACGTCTCAGGTGAAGTAGGCCCGGTTACTAAGACTAGGGGTATTTTTCATGGTATTTCTCTTCTTATTCTTCTTTTTTCATAGTGTCATTGCTCTTATTTGATAGATAATTTTGAATTCTATGTAAATGTTTCGCACTAGATGAAAGAGAGACGTAATATGGTGGCGAGAAAGGTCGAATCCACAGGGAAGAAGAGATTTTTAGAGTTAAAAATATTGGATTCCTTTAGAAAACACTTGTGATTTTATTTTACTTAAAGAAAATTGTGAAGTGATGAACAAACCAAACACTTAATTAAAAATACCTATGACCATGCGCTTATGCTATAGAAAGTAATTACATGAAATGAAAAGAAGAGATAGAAGAAGGATGTAGAGAGGGAAGAAGATCAAGAACTAGATCAAATGAATAACTCTTTTTATTAACTTAAAAGAAAGAGTACATGAAGTGCAAGATAAGCTTACAACAAGGATGTGACGAGATTACAATGGAGTAAAATGAAATTAAAATAATAAAAATAAAAGGAGCCTGAGATATGAAGATGGTAGCAGTAATGGTGATGACAGCGTCGTCCTCTCTTGGCCTTGGATCACGAACCACCTTGCGGAAGATGTCATCTACGCCGGAAGGAAGTCACCTTCGTCGTTGAAGCAACCTTTGGAGGGTGAATAACTTTGAAACCAAGATGAATTAGGGGATGCTGAAGAAAAATAAGTTGAAGAAGAGGGAGAGAGGAAGAATTTTGATGAAGAACTCAGATAGAAAAGAAGAGCAGAAGGGCTTCAAAATAGAGAAATAACAGAAGCTAGCACCTCAGATGATTCTGCACTTCTTAAGAAAAGAGATCGTTTCACAAACTTTCTGCCAAATTATCTATTAAAAAGAGAGAGAGAGAGAGAGAAAAGAAAGAAAAAAAATACCATAAAAAATACCCCTAGTCTTAGTAACCGGGCCTACTTCACCTAAGAGGTGTTGAGGTTCGCGTAAAACGGAAAAGGGAACCTTGATCTGCGAAACCGGGTCTGCTTCTCCTAAGGCAAGAGTCGAGGTTCACGTTGAGCAGTGAAGGGTAGTGTAGCATCATGTGTGCTATAAAAGATCCCAAAGGGATAAAACAATGAGGCAGATAAAAAGCTAATATACTTAATGCTCTGATCTAAGAGGTGCAGGGTTGAAAGGCATTTGCTTGAAATAGCGAATGGGGGATGCAATTGTCTAAGCTATGGATTTGATAGTTACACATGCACAAGTGCTATTGAGCTTTGATTTGACTTCTTACTATTAAGTTCCTACATAAAACTAGTGTGCATTAATGATTACAGATTCTTAATCTTTAGTTGATTTTATGAAGGGAGAGCTAGATATGAGAGTATGAATTTTACAAACTCTTGTTAGTTCTAAAATTCAATTTATTTACATTACTAAGGGATTAGCAATGAGTAAGTTGGGGGGTGTGATAAGTGTCCATTTCTTATGATAATTCATCGCATGTACACCATTTTATGTGCATATAATTAGGCAATTATGTATGATCAATCGTTAATCTCAACTTCCCATGTAGATTGGACCTTTCACGTAAATTAATTTATTTGACGATTTTATTTAATAAAATAAAGTTGAGAGTCATGAACATTAATTCTCCATTACATAATTGTGAGTACTTGTGATTCATGTGCACATTATGGTAACTTTCCTGAACTAAATCATAATTATGTGTGTGCAGGATACCGAAGGTAATTACAAAAGAAGTCGGGGGTAAAACGGTCATCATCACTTTGACCAAGTCAAATAAAGAATTCAAAAAATTTTGGTTGGAGGAAAAAGAAAGTTTAAAATTTTGAATTCAAAATTTGACAAGGAAGAATTCAAAATTTAAGTTTGAAAAGGAGGAAAATGACATTCAATGTTTGAAAAGGAGATTCAAAGTTGGAAAGGGGGTGCCCAAAGTCTAAGAAAGGGGGTGCTCATCTCCTTTTCCTTTTCCCATACATCATATTCTACTTAAATTTCAGTCATCCATCTCCTTTTCATACAATCTCCACCCTCCATTGACCCAACTTTCCCTATAAATAACCCATGACAAGGAGGTGAAGGGGAGTTCTTCTTTTGGCAATTTCTCTCCCAACCTTAGGTCACCGATTTCTCCCCCTTCGATTTATTTTCTGCTCTTACACTATTCATGTAAGTTCTTCATTTTTAAATGCTCTAAAACTTCTTCTTCTGTATCATCTTCTAATTCCTTCTAGTTTTTAAGTTATTTTGTATGTTTCACTGTGATGTCCTGTTCAACTGTGAACCAATATATCTCTCTGTTCTTCCCTTTATTTATCTCACTCCTAGTCATTTTCTCCTCTTAATGTCTTCATAAACGTTCTTTATTTTTAAGTATTCTACAACTTCTTCTTCTTCGTCATCTTCTAATTCTTTTTTGTTTGAAAGTTATTTCCAATTTTTCAACTTGCTGTCCTGAGATTTGACTGTTCATTTAAGGTATTAGCCTCTGTTATTCCTCTATTTTGAAGTCCTTCTACTCTTATTTTCTATCTGAGTTCTTCATAAAAGTTCTTCCTCTCATGTAGATCTAGATTTTGTTCTTCTACCACTTCCTCTAATTCTATTACGTTTTTAAGTTATTTTTAATTCTTCTCAGTTCAGTTTTTATGCATAGTTACTGTTCATCTGTGCAGACAACTTTTGTTCTTCCCTAGTTTTCACCATCTTTTAGACTTCTTCTCCCTCTGCACTCTTCACAAATCTTCTTCTTCTTCCTCTGATCTTCAACTTTTATTTTTACCACTTCTTCTAATTCTGTCCGCTTTTAAAGTCATTTCATTTCTAATCTCGACTTATTTTCATTATTTCTGTTTCACTATTTTCAAACTCTCTTCTTCATCTTCTATCTCTCCCCCTCCTCTATTTTCATCCAAACATCCCAAGGCAGAGATTATTTTTCTTCGGTGCTCTAAAGACGGTGTCTAATCCTAAGGCGGGACGATCTTCTTTCAAGGCTCGGCATGGAGATGGCGACGCTATTCTTCTTCGGCTTTGCTCCTTTCTTCCTTTCTTTCCTTAGCATTATTCAAGTTGTATTTTTAGTTTTCATATATGTTGTACTCTTCATTAGCAATAAAAATTAAGTTTGTGCAATTGATCTTTATTTTCTCTTTCCATCTCCTTCCAAACTCTATTCTCAACCCTCTCATATTTTTTAGTTTTATTTATTTCTAGTCGTAAGTTCATGTAATTTATTTTCCACTAGCTTTAACTCACTCAAAAACTTGATTTTCAAAACATAAGAAATTTCCTAAATTGTTTAAAAGAAATATTTCCTCCCCGTGAGATCGACCCGTACTCACCACTATACTTAGATTTTAGATTTTATATCTTTTTAGTGAGTGAGTCCGATTATTTTTGAAATTGTGGCATGGCTTTTAAACGACGAGTTTTATGCGCATCATAGCTCGATTAGGGTAGAGTGCTACTAGACTAAGGTGAAGGTAGCTCGATCAGGGCGGAGTGCCACTAGACCAAGGTAAAGGTAACTCGACCAGGGTGGAGTGCCACTAGACCAAGGTGAAGGGTATTCCGATTATTCACGGAATGCCGATTGTGCCGTGTGATACAGCTTTATATGCTTTCCATGGAGGGGAGAGAACTGGACGACTCCTTTGTAGTCTACCAGGACGTAGGCACCCCCTTCGTATACTCGGCGGACGATGTATGGTCCGACCCAATTTTTGACCAACTTCCCTTTGGGATTGAAGGCCATCACTTCTCTTCTTTTAACCATCACCAGGTCACCCTTCTTGAATTCTCGTCCTTTGACCAGCTTATCGAAAGCATGGGCCATGCGGGTTTGGTAGAGTTGAAAGTTTTGTTGTGCACGGAGACGCTTTCCTTCGAGCTCGGCAAGCTCTTCCAATCTTCTTTCTGCATTAGTTTGTTCATTGTTGACTAGTCCATGTTGGATAGTGACTCGTAGTGAGGGGACCTACAATTCAATCGGCACCACAGCATCTGACCCATATACGAGGGAGAATGGTGAACAGTCGGTTGGGGTTTTATAGACCGTACGATAGGCCCAAAGCGCTTCGTGCATCTTTTCTTCCCAGTCCTTTTTGTTAGACTTGACAGTCTTTGCTAGCAGCGTGCATAGTGTTTTATTGAAGGCCTCCGCAAGTCCATTGGCTTGAGGGTTGTAGGGGGATGATATCCTCTAGTCAATCTTGTATTTATCAGCTAGCCGATAAACCTTCTGGTTTCTAAAATGGTTGTCGTTGTCCGAGATAATTCGACTGGGAACCCCGAACCGAAATATTATGTTTTACTGGAAGAACCTCGCAACCAACTCTCCCGTCACTTCTCTTAGTGCCACTGCCTCTGCCCATCTGGAGAAATAATCTGTAGCCTCTAAGATATATTTGCACCCTGATGAAGATGCTGGCAGTGGCCCTACCACATCCGTGCCCCATTGAGCAAATGGCCAGCTTGGTATGGTGGGGTGTAGCGGCACTAGAGGTCTTCTTAACACATTGGCGTGCTCTTGACATTTCTGACAAGCCTTGGCGAACTTGCAGCAATCATCAAATATAGTGGGCCAATAGTAACCCAATCTCTTTATCTCGATTTTCATCTTAAGCCGACCTGATGTGCTCCCGCCGAACCCGCATGGACTTCTTGCATCACCTGCCTGTTGTGCCTCTTAGGCACAAGCATATGCTATGTTGTTTTGATGATAGCAACACAGTGAGAGTATCACAGGTGCATTCATAACAGTGAGTCAGTATAGATGCATTGCATTCTGTCAGTTAGCTTCAGTTCAATATCTGCTTTGTGCATACATTGCATCAGTGCACTTAGATGGGTCGACCCCCCAGATTCGCATGTCTATACATCGCGCATTCTGAAGTGTGTACAGTCAATGCATCAAGTCTACACAATGCACACACACACAGGTCTACACACTGCACACACACAAGTCTACACACTCAATGTCTATACATTATCTTGTGTTGTGTTTGTGCATCGTTTAGAACATAAGTCTATACATCTTTAACTATGTAAGTTCATACATCGCTTTTGGGGCAGACATGGCAAGTCTATACATTGGACTTGAACATTGGCAAGTCTGTACAGCCGGCCTGTTCATGCATTCATCGAACAAGTCTATACATTCATGCATTGTTCATAAAGTTTGTACATTGGATTATTCTTGCAGTGTCTTTCAAAGTCTATACATTCATGCTTGTTCATTCATCCAAGTCTGTACAGCCCTTTGCATTGCACTTAATGTCTATACATTGTGCATCGTCTTACTTAGTGTCTCATGCTAAGCATATAGGAAGTCTGTACATCGTCTGCTTTCCATGCATCGAAGTCTGTACATCATCCATCGTCTCAACTTGCATTTTATGGCAAGTCTGTACAGCCTGCATCGTCTCATGCAGCGTCTCAAGCCAAGTCTATACATCGTTCGTCTGCATTTAGAAGTCTATACAGTCTTGGCTGTTTAGCGTCTCATGCATCGTCTTGGTGGAAAGTGTGTACAGCCGTCCGTCTCAGGTAGCGTCTCTCTTTGTGTCCCACTATTGAAGTCTGTACATCGTTTTACTGTTAAAGTCTATACAGACTTCACCGTCTCATTCACCGTCTCATGCAAGTCTGTACATTTGGTATATTTTACCTACGTTGCAACCAGCAAGTCTGTACAGCGAGTTGAAGGCTGGCTAAGTCTATACATCGCACATCATTCAAGTCTGTACATTGTGCATGAATTGAGTTGAAGTCCATACATCGTTCAGGTGTCTGTCCAAGTCTCTACATTGCGTAAGTCTATACATTGGCTGCTGAACGTTCTTCAAAGTCTTCACATTGCATCGTGTGCTTCATCATTCAAGTCTGTACAGGGTCTGCTTGGAATGCATTGGTCATCAAGTCTACACACTCTGTGTATCTGCATCGCATTCATCAAGTCTATACACTCTTGTGTCTGCATTGCATTCACGCTAAGTCCATACACTGCATTTGGGCATTGTTCTTCACAGCAAGTATGTACATTGTTCAGAACGCCAAGTTCATACAGCCATTGTGCATACTTCACCTTGTGCATCACTGCACACACTGCAAAGTCTATACATTGTCTTCGCATTATCAAGTCTATACATTGCTTGATGCATCGAACGAAGTCTATACAATGTGTCGACACTGAACTGATAATTCTCTGTCTGACAGGCTCTGTTCGTTGGGCACGTGATCCGAGGCTGGAAGGGCTGACAGGATGACACGTGGCCAAAACACTTGGGCGGGAAATGTGGAAGACACGCGTCCAGCGCTGGCCCTCCTGCTGGCTGCTGCTATAAAAGGAAGTCTTCTTCCTCAGGAGAAGACTGATCGAAAGTGTGGGATCGAATGTAGAAGCCTTGAAGGAAAAGTAGAGAGCAGAGAGCCTTTCGATCTAGCAGAAGAGAAAAAGAAAAGAGAGAATAGGAAGAGAGTTGAGAGAGTGAAGAGTTGAGAGAGATGTTCCTCAGATCTTTGGTTCAAAACCAGATCTGAGGTTTGCTCACTTGGTTGAGCTATATTCCCTGCAGGGATTTCTTTTATATTTCGTTTGTCTTTTGTTTTGCTTTTCGAAACTATTGTGTTCAAGCTGTGTGGCAGCACTTGCAGTGGAGGATTCCACTGGACGGCTAAGCTGTATTGCCCAGCGGTTTTGCAGAGGAGGATTCCTCTGGACAGCAAGCTGTGAGGCTCAGCAGGCGAGGTGGGTACCTCGGACAGCAAGCTGTGAGGCTCAGCGGGTTGTAGGCAAGCTGTGAGGCCCAGCGGTTCAAGCTGTGAGTCAGCAGTAATCCACACTCGGGTTGAGTGTGGGGTGGATTTAGGTCTGGAGGACCGAGCCACCTAAAAGCCTTTGTCTACTGTGTGATTGTTTTATGGTTTGCCTAGCTTCTATATTTCTATCTTCGCACAGTAGATGTATGCTTAGGACGGTTCTTCATCTGTTCTGGGTGGCATTCGCATTGTGCCCACTATCTGTTCAGTAGAAGTTTTCATTCCGCATTTGATTCTGCTGCAGTAATTTTTTAACGGGTGATTGATCTATTCACCCCCCTCTAGATCACTCTTTAGCGTCCCAACAATTGGTATCAGAGCCTAACTCTTTGTGCAGGACTAACATCCTAAAGAGGATCGGCCATGGATGCTAGAGGGCTAACAGCAGAGGGTCAGTCCACTACGAAGCCACCATTCTTCGATGGTTCCAACTTCCATATTGGAAGAACCGGATGCAGGTCTTCCTCAGAGCCAAAGATTACGAGGTATGGAAAATTGTGAGCAAAGGTCCTTATGAGCTACATGAGAATGAGGAATTATGGACCAGAGAAGAAGTCCGGAAATCTACTCTGAATTGGAGCGCTATCAACGCCATTCAGTGTGCACTCCATCCCACTGAATTTGACAGAGTGTCATCCTGCAAGACAGCGAAGGAGATGTGGGATACCCTCAAAGTTATCTATGAGGGAACATCTGAAGTGAGAGAGACGAGGGCAAATATGCTAGTGTCAAAGTATGAAGCATTTCGGATGAAGCCTGGTGAGACAGTGACCGAAATGTATGCTCGTCTGACCATCATCACAAATGGTCTAAGAAATCTGGGAAAGAGTTATACTGATCATGAAGTTGTAAGGAAGATCCTTCGATCGTTGACTCCTATATGGCATACCAAAGCAACTGTGGTTGAGGAGTCAAAAGATCTACAAAAGATGAAACCCAATGAGCTGATAGGTTCCTTGATGGCGTACGAGATGAATTTACTACAAGCTGAAGAGTTCGAAAACAGGAAGCCTATTGCTCTGAAGGCCAAGCATAGCTGCTCAAAACAGTCCAGCAACATTGGATCATCCAGTGATCGGAGTTCATCTGGATCAGATCTTGAAAAGGATGAAATAGCTATGATCACAAAAGAGTTCAGTAGATTTCTTAGAAGAGAAGGGAAGAATCTCTACAGAAAATATCACAGTAGGAAGCAAAACATGTATAAATTTAACCCTGCTGAAAAATCTGATGTTAATGCTTGTTATCATTGCAGGAAGACAGGTCATATGAAGGCTGATTGTCCAGAGTTACAGAAAATGAAAGGAAGACCATGGAAGAAAGCGCCAAAGGGAAAGGCCATGGTCAATACATGGAGTGATGAGAAAGAAGACATGCTGAGCACTTCCTCAGATAGTGGAAAATCAGAAAAGGGCATCTGCTTGATGGCCAGGAATGGAGAAGAAGAAGAAGAGTCTGATCAGGTATCATCCCTTTTCGAACATTACACTATTTCTGATTGGGCAGATGCTTATGGAGATCTGTTAGATAAAGCTAATGATATTAGGAAGGAAAACAGACTCTTGAAGAAGAAAATGAACTCTCTGGTTAATGATAAAACTCTTTCTGATAAGGTTGCATGCTTACAATCAGAGAATGACAAATTGAAAAATGCATGTTCTGAGTTTGATGAATTAAAGCATGTTGTGATTGATTGTAGGAAAGAAAAAGAATTGCTGAAAAATGTTATTGATGAATTAAAATGAAAAATTCAGAAGTCTGAAAAAGAAATTAAGATTTCAAATGAAAAATATGAAGCTGTCTTGTCAGTGAATGTTGAATTGAAGAAAACTATTGAAAATCTGAAAAATGAAAATTCTGACAAAATGAAAATCATTGAAAGCATGACCCAAGGAACAGAAAATCTAAATGCCTTGCTAGGGTCAAAAGTTAATTTCAGAAAGGAGGGTCTCGGCTTTAATCCCTCAGCTAAAAAGAGCTTTGAATTGAAAACTATTTCATTTGTGGGAGAAAAGAATAGAGGACCACTCATAAAAATGGTCAATGAAAAATCTGCTTTCAAAAATGTAAAATCAAAAGTGTCCAGTGCTAAGGACAAGGGAAAGCAAAAAGTTGTTGAGCCTAGAGCTACATGCTCTTCTCCCAAGGATAAGTCCAAGGCTAGGGGTCAGCCAGCTAGCACATTAAAACCCCAGCCCAAGGCTGCTAAGTCTCCATCACCATCAACCGCCCAGAAAAAGACCCAACATAAGTCAGTTCAGAAACCTAGTGGGTCAAAGGTGGCAGGGAGACCTAGTGTAGCTAGGAACCAGTCTGCTCATCCCTATTTCCCTAGAGCCCAAGTCTATCATCACAATCACTCACAAACATTTAATAGGTTTGGGTGGAACCCTGCATACATGAGGTCTAGGTATCAGAATTTCCCCACTTGGTATCAGCCCTATAAACCTCAGCCAGATAGGAGATGGGATAGTCAGTTTAGGACATGGAGTCCTAGTCACCAGGGGTTCTATGGTCAGCCTAGGACCAATTTGGGCCACAACTTCCAGCACAATCATTGGCCAAGGCACTGGCAGAAAAACAAAAATATTTTTAATAAAATGAATGCCAGGACTACACAACAACCATCAAAGCACCAAAAAAAGAAAACTAAACCTATTGGTGCTGAGAAAAAGAAAAATAACAAAAAGAACTCTCAAGCTGTAGAATCCACCAAACCTTCCACCTTTACACAAATGTGGATCCCTAAACAGTTGTTGTCATGTTCTCACTCTCAAATGTCTGGTTCTGTCTTGGGGCCCAAAATATCTTGGGTTCCAAAACCTGCTCCCTAAGTGTGTTTGCAGGTATGTCTGGTAGCCGGGAACAAACTGATGAAACAGAAAAAGCTACTTCAGGCATATGACAGGAGGCAAGGCCAAAATCCTAAGAGCTGAAAGAAATTGGAGGCCTTGTCAAAAATCTGATGCAACACCAAGGGTAAAAATAAATCAGTCTGGTAAAGCAGGTAAGTGATTTACCTTCAGAACTGAATTGAGAAAGTCATGTTGATTTGATTGTTTGATGTCTGATATTCTATTCTTGTCTAGCTGATCAGTCTGTATTCCAGACTCAGCTATTGAATTTAATTCTGCTCAAATTCAATGCTATTTTCTTGCCAGTTATTGCATGTGTACATAAGATGCTAGATGCACTACACAACCATGTTCATAGTCAATGCATGTGTCTAATGTTTGCATATATCATTTGCATGACTATCATTTGCTTATTGTTGTAGTCTGCATGTCGTGTAATGCATATCATCATATGTTGAAAAATCTGAAAAGGATAAAAATGTTCATGACTTGGGTGCATAAACTTGAAATGATTGCATACTTGCTCTATGTATAATTGTTGCATAGTCTGCATGTAGAACAGTGTATTGCATATCATATCTTTTGCATCTTGGTGTCAGGAGGAGCTGAGAGTTCTGTTCAATTCTTTGAATCTTTTCACTTCTCATTGTCCCCATTCAATTCATTCACATTCTTTAACATCAGATGCCATTGGACCTTATTGCCTATTGCTATCACTGTTTATCAATTGCCATCATTTCCCTAACCTTCACTGAACAACAGTATTGCTTCGGTTTATACATTGAACTGTGGTTATTACAATTGTTCACTTATAAGAATCACACGTACAAATTGAAAGGAACTGAAGGTTTAACTTTTATAAATTGAAGAGTTTACTGTCTGCACTTCAGAAATTGAGATAAAAGAAAACTTTTATAGCTCTTAATCTTTTTCTTGTGGTTAAAATAGAATAAGTTTTTTTTAATGCCTGAAAGTGTTAGACTGGAAATGACTAGAAAAGGTAAATGAGAGTGTGTACTAATTTTTTAAACAATCACTCTAAAAGAAATAAGGGCAGCAGTAAATAAGATCATCAATGTAAAGAGCTGAACATAGTGACAGAGCAATGGCTGAATTGCACTGAGAAACTGTGATCTCCTCCAATGGAGCAGGAGAATTCATAAGTCATGAAGTGCTTCAGATTACCTCTGCTCATAGGGTCAAATCTATAGGGGGAGTTTTCACCAAGTAACTGGGGGTACTGGCCTCTGATCAAGGTGTGCCCTTAATGTCAAAGGTGAAAATTGTTCCTTGTAGGTCTTGATCTGAAATAGATCTAGTAGTTTATGCCTAGTAACTGGGGGTACCTACCTCTGATCAAGGTGTACACCTAATGTCAAAAGCATAAATGCCACTGGTCTATTCACTTAGCTCAGTTTTTGAAAATTAAAAAGTGAAAAATAAACTGCTGTAACCCTTTGAAATCAAAAGTCATTGAGTGAAAATTATTTTTCTCAACACATATTCAAGTTGCCTTTCTTGAACTTCCATGTTTAATCACAAAGGGTATTATTTCTGACTTCTCTATTAAAAACATGTGCCTTAGATTCATTGCTATAAATGGAGTCTAAAACTCTTTTTCAGTGGTCAGCTGCTTTACTCTATTTTTATCACTGTTAAACCTGAATTCTTTCAAGACTGTATATTGCTGAATCATGTACTTTAACAGTCGTTTATAATCATACTCATTTTTCTGAACCACTGTTTCAGCTATTGTGTAATGACCCCTTATTCTCTTCATGTTCCTTCCCTACCTTTGATCATTTGTTTCATCGGTCCATATTCCTTCTCAAAAGGGGACCCATAATTCAGGGGGAGTCAGTACTTCAGGGGGAATTTGAGCATGTATTCTGCATGTTGCACTCATGTGTTTCTTTCTTTTTGATCATGTCAAAGGGAGAGAATATTTGACTCACTGTCACTTTGTTGCCATCATCAAAAAGGGGGAGAATGTTGTGCCTCTTAGGCACAAGCATATGCTATGTTGTTTTGATGATAGCAACACAGTGAGAGTATCACAGGTGCATTCATAACAGTGAGTCAGTATAGATGTATTATATTCTGTCAGTTAGCTTCAGTTCAATATCTGCTTTGTGCATACATTGCATCAGTGCACTTAGATGTGTCGACCCCCCAGATTCGCATGTCTATACATCGCGCATTCTGAAGTGTGTACAGTCAGTGCATCAAGTCTACACAATGCACACACACACAGGTCTACACACTGCACACACACAAGTCTACACACTCAATGTCTATACATTATCTTGTGTTGTGTTTGTGCATCGTTTTGAACATAAGTCTATACATCCTTTAACTGTGTAAGTTCATACATCGCTTTTGGGGCAGACATGGCAAGTCTATACATTGGACTTGAACATTGGCAAGTCTATACAGCCGGCATGTTCATGCATTCATCGAACAAGTCTATACATTCATGCATTGTTCATAAAGTCTGTACATTGGATTATTCTTGCAGTGTCTTTCAAAGTCTATACATTCATGCTTGTTCATTCATCCAAGTCTGTACAGCCCTTTGCATTGCACTTAATGTCTATACATTGTGCATCGTCTTACTTAGTGTCTCATGCTAAGCATATAGGAAGTCTGTACATCGTCTGCTTTCCATGCATCGAAGTCTGTACATCATCCATCGTCTCAACTTGCACTTCATGCCAAGTCTGTACAGCCTGCATCATCTCATGCAGCGTCTCAAGCCAAGTCTATACATCGTTCGTCTGCATTTAGAAGTCTATACAGTCTTGGCTGTTTAGCGTCTCATGCATCGTCTTGGTGGAAAGTGTGTACAGCCGTCCGTCTCAAGTAGCGTCTCTCTTTGTGTCCCACTATTGAAGTCTGTACATCGTTTTACTGTTAAAGTCTATACAGACTTCACCGTCTCATTCACCGTCTCATGCAAGTCTGTACATTTGATATATTTTACCTACGTTGCAACCAGCAAGTCTGTACAGCGAGTTGAAGGCTGGCTAAGTCTATACATCGCACATCATTCAAGTCTGTACATTGTGCATGAATTGAGTTGAAGTCCATACATCGTTCAGGTGTCTGTCCAAGTCTCTACATTGCGTAAGTCTATACATTGGCTGCTGAACGTTCTTCAAAGTCTTCACATTGCATCGTGTGCTTCATCATTCAAGTCTGTACAGGGTCTGCTTGGAATGCATTGGTCATCAAGTCTACACACTCTGTGTGTCTGCATCGCATTCATCAAGTCTATACACTCTTGTGTCTGCATTGCATTCACGCTAAGTCCATACACTGCATTTGGGCATTGTTCTTCACAGCAAGTATGTACATTGTTCAGAACGCCAAGTTCATACAGCCATTGTGCATACTTCACCTTGTGCATCACTGCACACACTGCAAAGTCTATACATTGTCTTCGCATTATCAAGTCTATACATTGCTTGATGCATCGAACGAAGTCTATACAATGTGTCGACACTGAACTGATAATTCTCTGTCTGACAGGCTCTGTTCGTTGGGCACGTGATCCGAGGCTGGAAGGGCTGACAGGATGACACGTGGCCAAAACACTTGGGCGGGAAATGTGGAAGACACGCGCCAGCGCTGCCCTCCTGCTGGCTGCTGCTATAAAAGGAAGTCTTCTTCCTCAGGAGAAGACTGATTGAAAGTGTGGGATCGAATGCAGAAGCCTTGAAGGAAAAGCAGAGAGCAGAGAGCCTTTCGATCCAGCAGAAGAGAAAAAGAAAAGAGAGAAAAGGAAGAGAGTTGAGAGAGTGAAGAGTTGAGAGAGATGTTCCTCAGATCTTTGGTTCAAAACCAGATCTGAGGTTTGCTCACTTGGTTGAGCTATATTCCCTGCAGGGATTTCTTTTATATTTCGTTTGTCTTTTGTTTTGCTTTTCGAAACTATTGTGTTCAAGCTGTGTGGCAGCACTTGCAGTGGAGGATTCCACTGGACGGCTAAGCTGTATTGTCCAGCGGTTTTGTAGAGGAGGATTTCTCTGGACAACAAGCTGTGAGGCTCAGCAGGCAAGGTGGGTACCTCGGACAGCAAGCTGTGAGGCTCAGCGGGTTGTAGGCAAGCTGTGAGGCCCAGCGGTTCAAGCTGTGAGTCATCAGTAATCCACACTCGGGTTGAGTGTGGGGTGGATGTAGGTCTGGAGGACCGAACCACCTAAAAGCCTTTGTCTACTGTGTGATTGTTTTGTGGTTTGCCTAGCTTCTATATTTCTATCTTCGCACAGTAGATGTATGCTTAGGACGGTTCTTCATCTGTTCTGGGTGGCATTCGCATTGTGCCCACTATCTGTTCAGTAGAAGTTTTCATTCCGCATTTGATTCTGCTGCAGTAATTTTTTAACGGGTGATTGATCTATTCACCCCCCTCTAGATCACTCTTTAGCGTCCCAACACTGCCCAGCTTCTGCTGAAGACAAGCAACGAAGTAGGAATTTTCTTCGGGCATCTGCCATTATTCGGAACAGGGTTCCGTTTCTCATCTCGTAAGAGTCTTTGACCCTCAGGAGTTTCATTCTCTGTTCTTTCTCCTTTGGGAGCTGTTGGTGCTGGAACCATCGTAGGAGATGTTCTCGCCAATCGGGCTGTTGAACCTCTTCGACGGCTGCCACCTCAATCTCTTGTTTGTCGGCCAAGACCTCTGTCATACTAGGGACCTACCAGCAGTTGATCACTGTTATATTCACGCTTGTGTCTGGCGGGATCGCCAGAGAACTGGCCAATTTAGCGAGGGCGTCCGCCTGAGCGTTCTGTCCTCGGTTGACATGCTTGATGCTGATGAAGTAAAATCTTGACATCAGACGGGTTGCCAGCTGATGGTAGGGGAGGAGCTCTTGCTTCCGCACACCGAACTCTCCTTCCAGCTGTTTTATAACTAGCATGGAGTCTCCGAATACTTAGAGCATCTGAATTCCCATGGACAATGCGATCTGCAACCCGACTATTAGGGCTTCATATTCTGCTTCATTATTTGTGCAAGGCTTGTTTATTGAATAGGGTGTATGTATGACTTCTCCTTCTAGAGATTTCAGAACTATGCCTGCCCCTGCTCTAACCCTGGCCGATCCAGTGGCTGAGGTGTCAATTCTGGAAGCGCCATCAAAATACAGCTGCCACAAGGAGGGCTGCACTTGAGCGGCTTCCAATGTTTCATCTTCAGGAAGCTCCGGTTCCAGCGGGCAATCCCCGGGTACTGGGTGCTCGGTGAAGAAGTCCGTAATAGCTTGGCCCTTGATAGCCTTTCACGGCACATAGGAGATATCAAACTCCATAAGGATCACCGCCCATTTGCCCAAGCGACCTTTGAGTGCCGGCTGGGACATAATATATTTCAGCGGATCCTCTTTGGATACCAGGTTGATTTCATGCGACAACATATAGTGTCGAAGCTTCTTGACTGCGAAGACCAATGCTAGACAGATCTTCTCAATGTAAGTATATTTCTCCTCAGTCCTGACCAGTCTCCGACTGAGGTAGTAGAGGGCTTGTTCTTTCCCTTCTTCATTATTCTGGGCCAGCATTGCCCCCAGGGAGTTGTGTGTGGCCGCTATATATAATATCAACGTCCATCCTTTTACCGGTGTGCCCAGCACTGGAGGAGTCTTTAGATAGTCTTTCAACTTGTCAAAGGCTGTCTGGCAATCTTTATCCCAGTAAAAGGGAACATCCTTCATCATCAATTTGTGGAACGGCTGGCATCGCCCTGATAAATTGGAAATGAACCACCTGATATAAGCCAAGCGGCCCTACAGTGATCTCAGCTCGGAGAGGTTCCTTGGTGCAGGTAGCTCATGAATTACTTTGATCTTCGAGGGGTCTATCTCGATTCCCCGATATCTGACAATGAAACCCAAGAATTTTCCGCTCGATACTCCGAACGCGTATTTCATAGGGTTCATCTTCAATTCATACTGCCTCAGCCTCTGAAAAATGATTCGGAGGTCCTGCATATGGTCTTCTTTTCTTCTGGTCTTGACCACCAGATCATCTATGTAGCACTCGACCTTGTGGTAGAGCAGCTCATCAAATATCTTGGTCATCGCGCGCTGATAAGTCGCTCCAGTATTCTTTAGTCCGAACGGCATCCTCTTGTAGTGATAGATGCCTTTAGGGGTTCGGAAGACAGTGTGGACCCGGTCATGCTCCGTGATCCATATCTGGTTGTAGCCGGATGACCCATCCATGAATGACAGGGCCTCATTGCCGGTTGTAGCATCAATCATGACTTCCGTTATCGGCACCGGAAAGTCATCCTTGGGACAAGCTTTATTCAGATCTCGGAAGTCGACACATATCCGGATCTGTCCATTCTTCTTCTTCACGGGGACGATATTTGCCAACCACATGGTATATTGATTTTCTTCGACAAATCCCACGTCAATGAGCTTGTCTACTTCTTTGCAAATCTGAGTGATGAGCTCCGGCCTCATGCGCCGCGGTGGTTGCTTCACCGGCTCGGCTTTAGGGCTGATCGCCAGCTCATGTTGCGAAACTGCAGGGCTCAGACCTGGCATTTCTCTGTAAGTCCAGGCAAAGCAGTCTCGGTACTCTTGTAGCAGCTGGATATGCAGCTCCCGTTCTTCTGGGGATAGCTGGGCGCTGAGGAAGGTAGGCCTAGGGTCTTCCTCGCTTCCCAGGTTGACTTCTATCAGCTCGTCGACTGTAGCTTGGCCTCCGTCTTCTATCTCTGGAGGTGCCGGTTGGAGGTCGATGAAATCTGAAATGCCATCTTCGGGGCCGAGGACCTCGATTTCCTCATTTGACATCATCAGAGCCTCCAGGGAGTCCTCTGCTTAATTCAGTAGCAGCTATGTAGATTGCTCTATCAGCAAGTCCACGGCCGTTGTAGTTTCTAAGGGTGAGAGAGCAGCTTCACCCCCCGTAGATAGAGTTGTAGCCATGATAGGCTGGTGGTTGCTCATTGTCGGGCTGGGACAGACTCCCAGTCTTGTGGCAGAGGTTGAGGAGGCCTTGCCCTCTGAGGCAGTTGTATTTTTCGTAGAAGTGACCTTTTCTTTCCTGGCAACATGTGCCTCTTGATCGGAGTCGGCTGATGCTTCCCCGATTGGCAGGGGAGGTGCTGAGGTCATCATCAGTAGGACTTTACTGGAGGGAGAGGTCCCTGCTTCTTCAGCATCTTCGGCTTCGCTACTGCTAGCCGTATCAAATTTGGCTTGAAGGGTCGGGATAGACTTGCTCCCAGCATCGGTAAGGGATGACGGTCTCCGCTTCTTGATTTCCGGGCTGAGTAGGCTGAGCATATTCAGCTTCCGCCGGGTATTCATCAAAAGTTGCCCCCAGTGGGCTATCTTCAGCAGGGTAGAAGACGGAGATGGTGTCCACCTCGTATCATCTACTGTAGTAATATTCTTCCAGGGTGAAGCCCAACCCCGGGTGCTGAGAGACGAGCCTCAGTTCCTTGTCCAGACTTGCGAGATGCCACATTTTCTGGAAAACTTCTTTGTTTTTATGAGATTGACCGGAGGGGACGTGTTGCTTCTGGAACATCCTAGCCATCCGGTCGGTTGTAAATGCTAGACCTTGAACGGGAACTGATAGATTTTCTATGTCTTCGGGCAGGCAGCAATATGTGTCTTCCCGGGTGGGGTGTTCTTCAGCCATGTAGAACAAGCTGCTGGGTCCATCGATCTGCGCCACCTCCCAAGTTTTAAAAGGCTCGACGGTGGGGTTATCAAGGCCGGGAATCGGCTTGGTGAGGCCGTCCGGGACTCCAATGTGGTTGTGCTGCTGATCGACCTGCACTTCATTAGCTTCGGGGTACAAAGCTGGGGGTGCTATTCTGCCCACGTCGCCGGATACAGTGATATGAGATACCGCCTTGGGCTTAACATATCCGCAAGGTGGCGATGGATACCAATTGTCGCCGGATGCATTTTTTGACGCCCCCGCAGGGGCTTTGGCTTCAGAGGTCTTCTAAGAAGGCCCCGCATATAGGTTGGCGTCCGCCAAGTGACATTCAAATACCTCGAACGGGTGGAGGTCAGTAAATATCCTCTCCTCCTTCCCCTGGAGACTATATTTGATACATTGGTGGAGCGTAGAGGGCACCACCATATTTTCATGCAGCCATGGGCAGCGGAGCAGCGCCTTGTACGAGGTGCGGGAGTCGATGACATGGAACTGCACCGTCGTAGTGAAATCCGCCAAGGTAAGTGTGAACTTCGCCACCCCCATCGACACTTCACATTTTTGATTGAAGCCGGCGATACGCATATCCCCGACCTTCTCAAGATGCACGTAGAAGTGGTGCCTCTCGTAGATTCTGTAGGGCATAATATTGACAGCTGCACCAGGATCGACCAGAATTCTGTTCAGCTCCCTTCCGTTCAGGTGTCCCTTCATGTATAGCGGCCTGTTGTGGCTGATGGTGGGAAGAAGCATGTCCTCTTGAGTGAAGGTCATGCTGGCTTCTGACATTACTTCAGCCAAGTAGGTCTCAAAATGAGCAGGCGTCTGCAGAGCAGTGATAATCGCCTGTTGGGTCTCTTCACTCAAAAGAGAGGATATCCCAGATTGTAAATCTAGCAGGGAGCTTCTTGAGTAGCTTCATTATTCGGCTCCCAGCTCAGACATTGGAAAGCTTCATCTCTTCCGCCCACCTGGGCTTGGGAGAGTCCTGAGTTGCAGCCCTGGACAGACCCGCTTCATCCACATCAGGCTCAGCACCTCTCTGGTTAGCACCGGATCCTTGCTGTTCTTCATCAGCCGCTGCAGGGCAAACTCCATCTGTATTCGGGGCTTCGGCAGACTGTGCTGGCTGCGGGTGAACATCCCCGGGTGCAGGGTTAGCCTCCTGGCATGGTTGCTTCCCCTTAGACATCTTCATGAATTCAAGAAATGAAGGGACTGCCTTGCCCCCACTCTTGTTATATAGGCCTGACGGAGGACGGATCTGGACTCCCTTGACCTCCGGGGGAGGTGTCTTGTAGGGCTGCTCTTCCCTGAATATAATGTTGTGGTTGGGCGGCGGTTGGCGCCCCCATTTTCAGCCTGAACGGGTTGCATGTGTAGCGGTCGCGACTTCGGCCTTGCCTCCCTCAACAAGGGGTGTGAAGCAGATTTCCTCTTCTTCCTCATCTCCGGGCAAGTTGAAGAGTGCTGATAGAGTATTACAGGAGACAACCTGCACTTTATCGGCCTTAGCGGCCTTTCTTTTCTTCTTCTTTTATTTCTTCTTCTTCTTTGCTTCAGCAGGCGCCTGCCCCCAGAACAGACCGCCCTCCTTATCGGATGTTGCATCAGCTTCTTCTTTTTGCTCGAGTGAGAGCTGCTCCAGTTCTTGCCATGGGACATGGTCCTGTACCAGCAAGGGCTTCAATTTGGGCTGCACGTACTCATCTAGCCCTTCAATAAGGTCTTGTAGTCTGCGGATCCCAAGACTGGTTTCCTTGACCACCGATAGCGAAGTTTGTCTCCTCCGATTGCGGGTGGGTATTATGATGACTACAGGTGGAGTGGTCCACATAGGTGCTGCCACCGGCGAAGCGGGTCGTGGTGTGACGCCGCGGACATGTGCCCCCACTTTCGGGCAGGGTGCCCTCTTCTTTTTGTGCTTTGTAGGGACCTGCTGCCACCCCTGTTGTTCCTTCACGGGCTCCAAGAAATGAGTTTCATAGGTGTGCCGCGTGCTTGCTTCAGAGATATCCTCGGGCAATGCCTGGTATAGGGAGATCATGTTGACTCCTGCCCTCCTCAGAGGGGCTTCATATGGTTGAGGAGGGTCCACTTTGTACTCTCCCAACTCTATTTCATTTTTCTTCACCATCCCTTCGATCATGTCCTTGAAAATATAGCAGTCTTCGATTGGATGCCCCAGCATCTGGTGGTAGGGGCAGAATCTTGGGCTATCTTTTCTCTTCAGGTCCTCCAGCCTCTTTGGCTCTGGCAGGGTGACCATGCCATATTCCGTTACCCAGTCGAACAGAATCCTGGTCTTGTCCTTCGAAAAGGAGTAGGCCTTCTTCATCTTGTCCCGCAGTGAGGGACCTTCTTTGCCATCTGGGGCTTTTGCAGGCTGTGGGGCGACCGCCTTCTTGCCTTTGTCTTTCTGTTGTTCGAATGCCTTGATATCAAGAGCGTTTGCTTTTTTAGGCACCGGACGCCGCTCCACCGCCTTGCCCTTCTGGGTTGTGCTGGCAGTTGATGTAGGGGCAGGTCTGGCCAGAAAGGCTTCCACCTCGGCCACGACATTGTTTAATCAGTCAAAGGACCGTATTTCCATTCCAATCATCTTTTCCAGAACCTCCCTCCTGAGATTCTGTTTGCATATTTGTACAGCGTCCTCCTGATGCGGGGGCCGCTTGCACCTCATTCCGAGGTTCCTCTACCTCTTAATATAGTCGAGGGCTGTCTCATCTACCCTTTGCTTTGTTGAGTAGAGTTCGGCCACTGTGACCTCCCTCTCTGTAACATGGAATCTTTCCCTGAACTCCCTCTGCATATCTGACCAGTCGCTGATCGACCCGGCCGGGAGGCTGGAGTATCATTCAAATGCGAGCCCCGTCAGCGAGGACCTGAAAAACTTCAGCAAGTATGACTCATCAGTGGCCAGATCACCCATGACGGTCATATAATATGCAACGTGACCCCTTCCCATTGAACTTGTCGAACTTTGACGGCTTGCTGATCCTTGGGGGCAGCCACTTGGCAGCATGGTGTTGCGGGTATGGCACCCGATAGGCATCGAATGCGACGTAGTCGCCTTCACTTCTTTCTGCGAGCTTCAGCTCGATCATCCTCTCCACCATCATCCGGTTCACGACCGTGGGGTCAACTGGTTCCGGATAGAAGTGTGCTGGCTGCAGGTACGGGGTGACCAGAGTGGTCGCCTGTGGCGGGCGCAGCAATGGGGGTGTCTGGTGCACTTGAGGGAGCATGGGTGGCATCAGCGGCTGCGATGGCCGTTGTTGTGTCGTCGCCAAGCTTGGCTCTGACGGCTGGGGCATAGTGTAGATTGGCGGAGGGTCGACATGATGGACCGCTCCCCGAGATGATTCGCCCTGGACTTCAAGCGGCTTGGAGGCTGATGATTGTTCAATTTTCTCTATCAGCTGTTTCTTCGGCAAATCTATTTCTTGCTGGTATCTTTGAAGTAGCATCAGGACCGTCAGGTCCATAGTTACAGTGCTGGGGATCGCCTCTGTTGCTTCCCCGGTCGTGCCCTCGGGCAGGATGTCGAGGAGGACGTCATCTTCCTCTTCCGCCATCACTACATTAGCGGTTAGAATAGCAGTTTCATCATTCCACTGTTGGTAGACTAGGGGTTGTTCTCCTTTGCTTGCCGCCAAGAGCTCCCTTGCAGCTTCTGTTCTTCGAGTATTCGGCCCCGACCTCGCGGCCAACTGAGCCAACTCGCGGGGGTCTTCGGGAAGTTCCCCATAGCGACTGAATGTGCCAGCCATATTGCAGGTGAAGACAAGCATCCCTCTTCTCTGTCGATAGACCCTCCTTTTAGCCTGATCCGGAAAGGTCAACCTCTCGAACACAGAAGTTCTTCTTGTCTCTTCTTCCCGCCGAGGGGCAGTTTCATCGGCTTTGATCTCAAAGCTGTCATCATAGCCATTATCGTCAACTAACGACGCCATTATCCTTTCTCTTGCATCTTCTTCAACTGCCATTAATGGGCAGTAGTCTTCATTGGCTGCGGCTGCTTGCATCAACCGATGTTGTCCAAGCGAGGGGTTGCTCAGCCCTCAGAAATAATTCCTGACCATGTTGGTCATCTCTTCTCGACCCCATTCTCGATGTGACACGGGGGACAGTTGTGGACCTCCCGCAGGAGGGATATAAGCCAGCCGAACCTGGTCAGCAGGTTGCTGAAATCTTTGTCCCACCGCAAGAACGTTGGCTTGGCGGGCGCAGGCCCTGAAGCTTTCACGACGCGGAGGGTCCGCAACCACTTCTTCTTCTCTTGGGGCCAAGCCCCTTTCCTTCCTTCCTTCCGCTCCGTCGCGAGCAGGGCGGCAGCGAACTGGTGCAGCTTGGTGAACAGGCTGGACCCTCTTGGGGACCCACACCTGTTTGAACTTCCTTGGCCTGGGGGCCAACTTTTCCTGGCCATAGCGGCCGGCTTCTTCTCTTTCTGCCCTCCTTCCAGCGAGGGCTTGGTATGAGTTGTGGATGGGGACAGCGGGGATGACCCGGTCCGGGACTATTCGTGCGTCGCGTCCGTTGAGGAAGATGCGTACGCCACCAACCATCATGGATTTACCGGATTGAGATAGGGATCTGGTAACCATAGCAGTACTCGTACGGAGTTGCTTGTGCTGGCGACCTCCGGACTTGTTAGCAGCATTGGGGCGGGCCCTAGGGACAGCGTGGTGCACCAGGTAGTTGGTGACCAGGGTTGGACTCTTGGGCGAGTCATGGCAGCATCGAGCCTTCAGAGGCTCCATCTTCTTTGTAGCTCTCTCGATGGGTTCCGAGGGTTCCACCTCCAGCATATCTACAAAGGCTAGCCCCAAGAAGTTTGGGAAACCAACAGCAGCAGGGAAGTTGCCGAACACCATGGGCACCGCCAGGTACCCTTGCGCATGACCCGCAACGATTGAAGGATCGAAACCGACACCAATCAGTCCAGTTGTCGCCATCATTCGCCTAAAAAGACAAAGCAACAAACGATCAGCAACCTTTGAGAGGGCCTCGAAGCCCATGCATCTCGGCAAAGAGATGAAAGGTGACACTGGTCCCACCGGGCGTGCCAGACTTGTTCTCATTGTTTATTTTTCTTTTTTCTTTTTTTGGGTGTTCATTTGGTTTATTTACGCGTCGATCAAACCATTATTTAATCGGTAACTAACTGAATAATTGACTGTGCAGGCGTGCCAGTCACGTGAGTGACGAGTTCATTGTGTGCTCATTCTGACCCGTGTCAAGTGAGAGTGAGATTCGGTCGGGACCAGCAGTCCGCCATACCGTAAAGGCTATGGCGTTAATTACATCCCCCGTGAGGAGGGAACACCTTTGATTAATTACTGAGGTAGTGGGCTGTCGAGGCCAGAAAGGAAAATGCAAAGGATGCAGATGATCATGCAGGATATTATAATCTACCATGCACGGTTTATTAGGGTGGAACCCTCAGTACATGGCGGAGGACACGGGTCCGGAGACCACCATCACGCATAGTAATAGCTTCCTGTCGGGCATAGCCCGGCTTTCGGCTAATGTCATTTGATATACCAAGGGTCCGTACACTCAAGCATACATTGATGCGGCATGAATACTTAGACTAAACATGATAGTGAAGCTATGCACCTAGCTAACTCAGGTTTAGACAAACCAATTTACTTAATTCATCGATCACAGGGTTTGTTTAATTCTGTTATTAGCATTGGGGATCACCCCGGAGGCGAGGGGAGGATTGAAACGGCACGGCAAAGCGATTCGGGACAAAACCGGCACGGTTCCCGTAGGTGTAGAGTTAATACGGCGCGGTGGCTAACGGGAAGCTAATACGGCGCGATGGCCTGAATGGAAGTTAATACAGCGCGCCATGGGCGCGCCGGATAGAGGCTCAAGAAGGCCAGAGGGATTATGTGTCTAATGTTAAAATGGTGCGGGGGGGGGGGCGCCGGAAATTGGCTCGCCAGATTTGGGCCGCACCGGATTACGGGATTTTTGGTTTATTTGAGCTCTGATTGAATTTGAGGCATATTCATTGAGACTTTGTTGATTTTTTTTAGAAGATTAGAAGATTTGTTTGGGCCTCAGGGGCACTGCAATTGAGGCAATTACAGACATACGCGAGGTTCCTACTTAAGCGTAGTCTTTAACAAACATGTCAGAGCATATCAACCGCAAATTAGACTAAGTCCTCAGTCTAAATTTTGGCAACACCTCCCCATGATTGGGGGGGTTGCAGGGACGAAGCCGAGACAGTCCCATGAGTTCGGGGTACGCTCCTTTAAGGCCGGGAGTGCCAAACAGTGACCGGCGGACTAGTTAGAGGGAAAAGATCCCGAGGGCTAGCCTACTAGGGGTATCCATCTCCATGAGTCAACAAAGCGATTAAGGGACGACTGAGATGAGAAGTCACCTCGAGGGCCAGCCTACGAGAGGTAAACTTCTCACAGCCACCACCCCTCCTTCAAGAAGAAGGTGGATTTGATGTTGAGCCTAACCCCATTAATGTTCATTAGGTGAGTCACAAGGTTCATATCATTATAAGATATGACTTTGTGGCTCGACAATGCTTGAAGATAGTAAGGAATGTTCCCCTCCCTAGGCAGTATGTCCTTCGGAAAGATAGATTACTAAAGAATGCTATAACTGGAACACATTCGATCGGGGAACGGACAGCCGGTGATCACATACGCATGTGCTTCGAATAAATATGCCAGAGAAAAGCCAGTAAACTGGACTCAGGGCCAGAAGGGCCAGCCAATAGACCGAGCTCTTAGAAGAGGCAAATCGTCGAACACCTCGACAGCGGCTACAGCGTATACAAATGCACGACAATAACATCGGGGCGTTCATTCTCCCAGCCCCGAACCGTGAACAGGGACGCGTTGGGGAGCCGTCTCCCGGGGTGAAGGGTACTGCACTAACACGCAATCCTCCAGCCGGGGGAGAACACAAGAGCATACAGATTCATCTATACAATCCATACGACAGAGAGAGAGAACCCCAGGGAGGGGGACTATTGATGTTGCCTCAAGAACCCGAGGCGTATTCGGCGGCGGTAGAAAACCAAAACTAGCAACACATAAGAAATAGAGGAGATGGCAACGGACACACACTCATTCATTCATTCGATCGCACGGCGAAGATATTACAGCATATTCGGCTCGGTGTTGTCACCTGAGGCCGATTCCATTCTCGAAAGAAAGGAAAGAAAAAAAAAGAAGAAAACAAAGGAGATAGGAAGGGAGAAGCAGGGAACCCCCACGGGCTCATACCAACGCCCTTCGAGGGTAATGCTCTATGGAGCTACATCAACAGAAGAGAGAAAGGAAGCAAAATAAGCAGACGCCAGCAAACTCGCCAACCCACCTTGGAGCTTCGCAATAGAAAACGGCAGAGGAAAAATAGAGTATCGGGACGGACGAGCTCTCTGCTCCCCCCCTTCTTCCTCTCCAAGCTTTTCCTTCTATCTCTTTCTCTTTTTTTCCGTTCTTCTTCTTCTTCTTCGCCCCTCTTTTTCCTCGAACATAAGCCCCTTTATATAAGCGACCCCCGAACGAGTTTCATCCGGCGCGGGGTTTGGCGCGCCAGTTTAAGGCCATTCACGCGCCCCGGATCAAAGTTGAACGGGGCGCATAGGTTCAGAAGGCTGCCAAAGCCAAAGGGGCACGCCGTATTTGAGGGGCACGCCAGATTTGAGGGGCGCGCCGGTTTAAGAGGAGCGTGCCGGATTCGAGCCATTTGATCGTGTTAACCCAACACGGGTCTGACAGCGGGCTCCGGACTGACCCAGAGGGTCGCTGTGATCCTTCATCTCTCCATGGTCTTGCCGGGGCATAGGAGAGCATGTAGACGAGGCTTTCGGGCCACCAGACGGTTGCTCCTTAGAACTCGGGTACCTTCAGCTCGGACACGCAGGTTTTCCGCTGACACGGCTCTCGGCACCATGGTTTGTGCTGTCGGCTCGCCTTGACTTGCATTGGTAGCTTCCCCAGGTGGTGGTATGCTGCCTGGGGTGTTTTCGTCTTGACTGGGCGATCATCTGGCCACTAATTGGCCCAACGTGTTGAGAACCCGTACCCGTGCCGGGTAATCGGGGTCTTCTGTTGTCAGAACCTTCTGTCCTTTGTTTTGAGGGGCCGAGAGCGTTCTTCCCCCTCAGGAGAGTCTTCATTCAGGTGGTGAGCCACTGGGTAGATCATCATCCTTGGTCGGGCGACGGGTGTAGGGTAGCGGCACGACGGAGTCGACGCCGGATCATTAGGCAGGCTTGGTCGCGCTGCCGGTTGGTTGTGGATTCATCTCAACTCCCCTGAGGCGAAGTCCCCGGTGCTCATTCCAGATGACTCTAGGCTTTGGCAGCTTGAGAAGTCTTCAATGTGTTGGTCCTCTTCAGCTTCCTTGCTTCAATGGGCCGCATCATTTGTCTCTAAGGCTTGATCGCCATCGAGTATATTTTGAGTGCCAACATTAGGTCAAGAGGTTGAGGAGTTAGAGCGACGTGAAGTTACTGTAAATTCACAAGAAGGGAAAGATTAGGGCGTGTCTTGCAGTCCCAAATTGGAAGATTAAAGCCCAGAAAAGAGGTAAGTCATCACATGAATGACAAGAATATCATGTTAGGGATAAAAGCCCTCTGGTTTTGATTGATTCCAAGCATCATAGACTTTGACTTTCATGTTTTAGTAAGTCTATACATACATGCATGTCTTTAGCCTTAAATGAGGATAAAAGATATTCTCTTGTTCATTCACTGCAACCTATGCATCTAGATGGACTATACTTCGTTTTATCATGACTAGATTAGTTAAGTCTTTTCAAAGCATGACATGTTTCAAGGCATAGTCTTTTATCTTTTTATGCTGTCAACATGACTCTAACGGCCTATAGTTAGACCGTCAGAGGGACGTAACGGCCTTACGATAAGCCGTCACATTCCCTGTTACCTTTAAATTTCTCTGTTGTCTCTAACGGACCATAACTGGAGCATTATAACACTGTAACGGCCCCACGATAAACCGTCACAGACCTGTGACGCGTCCATTCTAGCCCGTCAGATTAACTGTGTTCTGTCAACCTGAGACAGAAATAAGAACATTTAAGTTTACTTATAAATAAGCCTAGTTATCTAAGTTGTGACCTATTTTTCATGACTTTGAGTTTATTGATCAATTCATGATTGGAATTTGCATGTTTTAAGCATTTTGAGTTATTTTAAGTTATGTTAATTTCATGTGCTAAAACTCTATAGTTTGTATTAAACATGAATTTTACTGATGTATTGACGGAGTTTTATCATGGTTTCACATTGTTACACATTCTTTCTATCTATAGAGTCAATTTCTCTAAGTACATGGCATATATTCCGGTACATGGCCATTAGTTCACACTTTTGCACTATAGAAACATATTCTTGGATTTGAGGACCTCTCTATTGGATATTCCTTCCAATAGATTAGGAAATCTTGTTTCAAGGCCTCCGAAATTCTCCGCGAGCCTAGGATTCCCACTAGGACGCCGAGTTGGTTGTACCATGAAAGCCCAATTGTTAGAAAGTACTATCGATGTTTTCGGGTTCTGGATATGTAACGGATCTATATTCAACCGTCAGGCACATCTAACGGTCCAATATATGACTGTCACATTGTTTGAGTCCATAGCTATTTTCTTCTGGATTCAACCATTCTAACATCTCAATATTCGACCGTTATGTCCATGTAACGGCCCATTGATTGACCGTCACAATACTTGAGTGATTTAACCCAAGGTTTGACCGAAGGGTTGATATTTCAAGGTTCCTAGATGAATTATTGATGGTCTAGGACTTGTCATATTGTTCAAGATACTTAATTTTAAATTATGAAAAAATAAGGAATGTACCGTTATGCTGTCGATTTATTTCCATGAGCATAACCTTGTTTTAAGTCATTCTTGACTAGCATTTCTTCATTGAAGCGTTCATTCATTGAACTATTGTTATCATGAACTTATTTGAACTTGCTATATTATTGGCCATACTTTATTGCTTGAAACGTGGAAGTAGCTTGATTTATACTTGAAGATGCGATCGAACACTGATTGTGTTCAAGGGCTCTATGCTAGTCCCCTCGGATGATTACCGGAAACATACTATTATAAACCATGGGGTATGATGCTACTGGCGTCGCATTGCGCTGGGAGTACTTTCTCTATAAATAAGTGAAGATCCACGGGCATCATGAAAATACTTGTACATGACTTTCTTGCTTGATACGTGATATTCCATAGAAATTCACCAAATACTTGCTCATAAGCAAAAGATGTTTGGGTGATGACTACGTGGTATTGCTAGTACATTCTCGTTACATTCTTGTTCATGAAGGGTCATATCATGTTCTTGTTACATTCTTGCTAGTTCATACTTGCTCATTATATCTCAAATGATCGTCTTTTGTTACTTTGGTTTAATCGCATGATTGAACGCAGTCGCATGATTTTACCTTATTTCTTTAGAGCCAAAATGCTAATTACTTAAATATTGCTAATCATGTTGATGCGAAGATACCTACTGGGCAAGTGTGCTCATTACCTATTTCTAATCTTTTCAGGAGATGGAAGTGAGTCGGATTCGGATTCGGAACGTTCAAATAGCGGGTCCGAGAGTGAATGAAGAATGAGGGAAGACTTAGGAAGTCTACATTGTTTAGATTGAGTCTATGTAATTTTCTTATTTCTTGAGTCTAGTATGATGAAGAAAGTTGAAATAGTGACTCTATTTGAATATTTGATTTGATTATTAATGAAATAAGTTGAGGTTGAGTAAATATTGTGCAATTACATTTATGTGTGTGATTGTCTTGCGCTCTGATCGTTCTTGCTTGCAAGAGGCTTACCATGCCGGTTGTTCACGTTCCTCGACCTAGTCTTCCGTTGTAATAAAGGCTCGGGGCGTGACAGTTAAGTTGGTATCAGAGCCTAAGTCTCAGGACTTAGGGAGAAGAATCATGTCATAGGATAAGTCCAATGTTAAGGACCCTTACCTATGAACTAAGGAAGAAATTTTTATACCCATGTGAGAATTGGGTAGAGCCCGGGATAAGATAATTAATTAGCTTTAAGATTAATTTTCTTCCAATTCCACGAGAAATAACAAGTTGTTATATTTCTCTCAGGTACCTTATTTTACAAATGGCTCATCGCGTAGATTGGAATGGCATGCAACAAACAGTTGCCGGCCTTACTCAGGCATTGCAAACTATGGCCCAGGCAGGCGCAGGGGCAAGGGCTGGCGACTTACATCGTAAATTCCAGAGTTTAAACCCTCTGCGTTTCTATGGTTCTTCTAATCCAGACGAAGCAGAGAACTGGATTGACGAGATGAACCGTATATTTAATGTCATCCAGTGCACCGATCAAGAGAAGGTGCGTCTTGTAACTTTCCAACTCAACAAGGATGCCCGTACATGGTGGAAGTCGGTTCCGGCACCTCCGGTCGATGCACCTCATACATGGGATGGTTTTCTCACATTGTTCCGTGCTAAGTACTTTTCTGAGCATGTGAAAGAAAGAAAGGCTATGGAGTTCACCTCTCTTCGTTAAGGAATGATGACAGTCGCGAAGTATGAACTTCAATTCTCCAGGCTAGCACCTTATGCACCGCATTTGATCAGTATCGATCTATTGAAGGCTAATCGGTTTATGGACGGGTTACGACCCGATTTCATTCAGCAGCTCAGGACCCAAAATATCCGTACCTATGCGGAGATGGTACAGCGGGCATATTTATGTGAAAGGACCTTAGAGAAGGTCTAGAAATTGAAAGGAAAAGGAGAATAGTCTAGCCGACGATCTGATCGACGTTATAAGAAGGAGAAGTTCAGCATCACGGAACATTACAAAAGCCGTGATAGTAAGAAGAGATCTAGGAGCGGGAACGGTGGAAGTTCCCATAAAAATAAGAAGATTAAGGAGGAGGAGAAACAAGTCACCACGGCTTGCACTTTTTGTGAAAAGTTCGGCCATTCGGCTGAAGAATGTTGGAAGCGCCTTGGTGCTTGTCTACGTTGTGGAAGTAGGGAGCATCGTATGCCAGATTACCCCCTTATGAAGGAACAACCGTCTGGTGGAGGACGCAGGAGGCAGGCTCGCCTCAATGCTGTTCTAGAAGAAGAAGAAGCACCCAAGGATGGTGGACTTATGAAAGGTACTCTTCAAATTTGTTCCCGTCCTGTATTTGTGCTATTTGATACTGGTGCCTCTCATTCTTTTATCTCCACTATTTTTATAAAAATATTACCAATTGCATCAGTTCTCATTACCTTCAGATCCTGCTACTACCACACCCTTAGGATATGGAACTAAGCTTACCGAATATTATCCTGATCGTGAGGTGATAGTAGAAGGTCACAATCTCCCCGCAAACTTAATTAGTATGCCTTGACATGAAAAGTTATGATGCCATTTTAGGGGTAGATTGGCTTATAGAGCATGATGCTGATATTAATTACCGAAATAGGATTATATCCTTTCGAAAACTCGGTCTTCCAAGATTTTCTTTCCTTGGCATCAAGTATAGGAAGCATCCCACTATCATATCCTCTCTTCACGCTTATAAACTTATCTCGCAAGGATGTGAAGCTTTTCTTGCTTCTGTCATTGTTACTGAGTCCAAGAAAATCATCATAGCAGACATCCCTATTGTAAATGAGTTCCCAGATGTGTTCCCATCCGAATTACCTAGTTTACCACCCAAGAGGGAAGTAAACTTCACCATTGAACTCATTCCAAGTGCAGCACCTGTTTCTATAGCCCCTTATAGGATGTCCCCCACGAAACTCAAGGAATTAAAAAGGCAGTTACATGAATTGCTAGATAAGGGTTTCATTAGACCTAGCACATCCCCCTGGGGTGCACCAGTTCTTTTTGTCAAGAAGAAGGATGGCGCTCTCAGGCTATGCATAGACTACCGACGACTGAATCAACTTACAATCAAAAATAAGTATCCGTTGCCGCGTATTGATGAGCTCTTCGATCAACTTTCAGGAGCAGAGTATTTTTCTAAAATAGACCTCAGATCAGGTTATCATCAGCTTAGAATTAAAGAAGAAGATATTTATAAATCGAATTTTCGAAGTCATTATGGCCACTATGAATTCGTGGTAATGCCATTTGGATTAACAAATGCCCCAGCAGCATTTATGCAACTTATGAACAATATTTTCCAACCATATCTGGAACAGTTCATCGTTATCTTCATTGATGACATCCTGGTATATTCCAAGACAAAAGAGGAACATGATGAACATCTGAGAATAGCTTTGCAAACACTTAGAGAACATAAACTCTATGCCAAGCTTAACAAGTGTGAGTTCTGGCTCAAGGAAGTTTCATTCCTAGGCCACATTATTTCAAAAGAAGGTATCGCTGTGGATCCTTCTAAAGTAGAAGCTGTCAGAAACTGGAGCTGGCCAACGACTGTATCAGAAGTAAGGAGTTTTCTCGGTCTAGCTGGTTATTATAGAAGATTCATTAAGGACTTCTCAAAAAATGCAGTTCCTTTAACTAGACTCACAAGAAAAGAAAATCCTTTTGTCTGGTCCAAGGAATGTGAAAAAAGTTTTCAAACTCTTAAGAATCATCTTACTACAGCTCCAATTCTATCACTACCGGTGGAAGGTGGTGGATTCGAAGTATATACAGATGCGTCCGACATTGGCTTAGGGTGCGTCCTTATGCAAAATGAAAAGGTAATCTGTTATTCTTCAAGACAATTGAAACGACACGAGGAAAATTATCCTGTGCATGATTTAGAATTGGCAACTGTTATTTTCGCCTTAAAAATTTAGCGTCATTATCTCTATGGAGAAAAGTTCACAGTCTACTCGGACCACAAAAGCTCGAAATATTTATTCTCTCAAAAGGAGTTAAATATGAGGCAGAGGAGATGGTTAGAATATCTCAAGGACTTTGATTTTACTATTCAATATCATCCTGGCAAGGCTAATGCTGTAGCAGATGCACTCAGCAGAAAACCAATGGGTATGCTATCAAGTCTTATGATTAGTATGACTAATCTTATTCCTCAATTTACTCAGCTGAACTTAGATATTGACAGGAAGGAAGAGGATTGTTTCATAGCCAATATCCGAACTCAGCCTACATTGATAGAGGATCTTGTCAAGCTGCAAAATGATGATCCTGTATTACTAGAGATTAAAGTTAACATAGAACAGAGGCCGGATTTCTCTATTACCAATGACGGAAGATTGTTATTTAAGGGCCGAGTGTGTGTACCGGATCATGAGGATACGAAGAAATTGATCTTGGATGAAGCGCATAATTCCAAATACGCCATTCATCCTGGCGGTCCAAAAATGTATCAAGATCTCAAAAGAAATTTCTTGTGGCCCAATATGAAAAGGGAAATAGCTAATTTCGTGTCTCGCTGTCTCACTTGTCAACAAGTTAAGGCAGAACATTTTAGACCTGCAGGTAAATTACATCCCTTGAATATTTCCGAATGGAAATGGGAGAGTATAGGAATGGATTTCATCATGGGTTTACCTAAGACCAGAGGAGGACACGATGGTATACGGGTAATCAAAGACCGATTGACTAAGTCTGCACATTTCATACCAATCAAAAGTCGATGGTCTGTGGATATTCTAGCAGCATTATACATAAAGGAAATTACCAAATTACATGGTGTTCCTATCACTATTATATCTGATAGAGATCCTCGATTCACATAACAGTTCTGGAAGGGCTTACAACATTCACTAGGAACTAGATTGAATTTTAGTACAGTATTTCACCCACAAACTGATGGTCAAACTGAAAGGACAAATCAAGTGGTAGAAGATATGCTCAGGGCTTGTGCTATTGACTTTGGAAGAAGTTGGCATGATCACTTGCCTCTGGTGGAATTTGCATACAACAACAGTTATCAAGCCAGTATACAATTGGCACCCTTTGAAGCTTTATATGGAAAAAGCTATAGATCACCAATATGTTGGAATGAAATAGGGGAAAGGTAATTTCTAGGCCCCGACATTATCAGGGATTCTTCAGAGAAAATCAAGCTCATTCGAGAAAGATTGCAGATGGCACAGGATAGGCAAAAATCTTATGCTGATAATCGAAGATGCGACTTAGAATTTCAAGTAGGAGACCATGTGTATCTCAAGGTTTCTCCAGGTCATGGTATTCAAAGATTTGGCATCAAAGGTAAGCTAACTCCAAGTTCATTGGCCCATTTGAAATTCTTGAAAGGGTCGGTGAGGTGGCTTATAGACTGGCTTTACCTCCACAATTAGCAAGAGTTCATGACGCATTTCACGTCTCTATGCTGAAAAAGTATGTATATGATCCTGACCATGTTATCACTTATGATAATTTAGAGATTCAGAAGGATATGATGTACGAGCAAACGCCAATAAGGATTCTGGAAAGGGAAGTGCGTCAACTAAGGAATAAAGCTATTCATATGGTCAAGATTCAATGGAAGAAATCGTGGCCGACCGAAGCAACTTGGGAAACAGAAGAAGCCATGCAGAAAATATTCCCAGAACTATTCAACTGTAAGTACACTCTCTACAATCCATATATATATTGAATTTGGGGACCAAATTCTTCTAAGTGGGGGAGGGTGTAGTGCCCTAAAATTTATATAAATAATTTCTATTTATATATATATATATATATATATATATAGAATTTTTCTAGAAATTATTAGGAATTTATAAAGGTGAATTAATATTGGGATTATAGGGCCCAATTATGTTAAATATTAGTCCAGCCTATTTAATTGAAACCTAATAGGTTTATGGACCAAGCCCATTAAGTTTGACCCATATTCTAGAAGGTTATTTAGCCTACTCACGAATTTTAAGAATAAATACTATTTTTATAGATAATTATATGGATAAACAAACAAAAGAGTTTGAATTTTATTGAATTCTGCGCACATGGGATGTAGCGGTCTATCGTGCGACCGCCACAGTCATGTAACGCGCCTACCTTCGACCGTTACGCTCTGTTAGTTTCGTGAAGTGAAGAACAAGCCAAAAGATTATATTTTTACTAGTTTATCTCTTAGGGATCGAGATGGGAAGACTAGTAGAGGTGTTAAGGACTCTTAGAAGTCGATCTAAGCTTTAACAAGGACTCTAGAATCGATCTAATCCTCAAACCCTATAAATAAACCCTAGTTTTGACCTGCGTAACCCCTACATTAGCTCGCGTCAAATCATGGTAAGGGGTCATAATTTCGGGTAAGTTCTTTATAACTTTTTATTTATAATACTTTAGACTAATAGCTCTCAAAATTTCGTGCTAGGAGATCAACTACACAAGAAGTTAGAAGCTTCCAAAGTTGCTGGTACGACCTTAGCAACCTAGGAATCTGAGCAAAGGTCCACTTAAGATCAGAGAATTAGATCACCAAAACGAGGTATTTAGGGTTTGATTCTTTAGAACTTTTTGTTCCCCTTAGTTTTATCTTCTTACCCTCAAAATTTCACATCCTTAGGTCAAGAGGTTGAGGAGTTAGAGCGACGTGAAGTTGCTATAAATTCATAAGGGAAAGATTAGGACATGTCTTGCAGTCCCAAATTGGAAGATTAAAGCCCAGAAAAGAGGTAGGTCATCTCATGAATGGCAAGAATATCATGTTAGGGATAAAAGTCCTCTGGTTTTGATTGATTCCATGCATCATAGACTTTGAATTTCATGTTTTAGTAAGTCTATACATACATGCATGTATTTAGCCTTAAATGAGGATAAAAGATATTATCTTGTTCATTCACTGCAACCTATGCATCTAGATGGACTATACTTCATTTTATCATGACTAGATTAGTTAAGTCTTTTCAAAGCATGACATGTTTCAAGGCATAGTCTTTTATCTTTTTATGCTATCAACAGGACTCTAACGGCCTATAGTTAGACCGTCAGAGGGACGTAACGGCCTTATAATAAGCCGTCACATTCCCTGTTACCTTTAAATTTCTCTGTTGTCACTAACGGACCATAACTGGAGCGTTACAACACTATAACGGCCTCACGATAAACCGTCACAGACCTGTGACGCGTCCATTCTAGCCCGTCAGATTAACTGTGCTCTGTCAACCTGAGACAGAAATAAGAACAGTCAAGTTTACTTATAAATAAGTCTAGTTATCTAAGTTGTGACCTATTTTTCATGACTTTGAGTTTATTGATCAATTCATGATAGGAATTTGCATGTTTTAAGCATTTTGAGTTATTTTAAGTTATGTTAATTTCATGTGCTAAAACTCTATAGTTTGTATTAAACATGAATTTTACTGATGTATTGACGGAGTTTTATCATGGTTTCACATTGTTACACATTCTTTCTATCTATAGAGTCAATTTCTCTAAGTACATGGCATATATTCCGGTACATGGCCATTAGTTCACACTTTTACACTATAGGAACATATTCTTAGACTTGAGGACCTCTCTATTGGATATTCCTTCTAATGGACTAGGAAATCTTATTTCAAGGCCTCCGTAATTCTCCGCAAGCCTGGGATTCCCACTAGGACGCCGAGTTGGTTGTACCATGAAAGCCCAATTGTTAGAAAGCACTATCGATGTTTTCGGGTTCTGGATATGTAACAGATCTATATTTGACCGTCAGGCACATCTAACGGTCCAATATATGACCGTCACATTGTTTGAGTCCATAGCTATTATCTTCTGGATTCAACCATTCTAACGGCTCAATATTCGACTGTTATGTCCATGTAACGGCCCATTGATTGACCATCACAATGCTTGAGTGATTTAACCCGAGGTTTGACCTAAGGGTTGATATTTCAAGGTTCCTAGATGAATTATTGATGGTCTAGGACTTGTCATGCTGTTCAAGATACTTAATTTTAAATTATGGAAAAATAAGGAATGTACCGTTATGCTGTCGAATTATTTCCATGAGCATAACCTTGTTTTAAGTCATTCTTGACTCGCATTTCTTCATTGAAGCGTTCATTCATTGAACTATTGTTATCATGAACTTATTTGAACTTGATATATTATTGGCCATACTTTATTGCTTGAAACGTGGAAGTAGCTTGATTTATACTTGAAGATGCGATCGAGCACTGATTGTGTTCAAGGGCTCTATGCTAGTCCCCTCGGCTGATTGCCGGAAACATACTATTATAAATCATGGGGTATGATGCTACTGGCGTCGTATTGCGCTGGGAGTACTTTCTCTATCAATAAGTGAAGATCCACGGGCATCATGAAAATACTTGTACATGACTTTCTTGCTTGATACATGATATTCCACAGAAATTCATCAAATACTTGCTCATAAGCAAAAGATGTTTGGGTGATGACTACGTGGTATTGCTAGTACATTCTCGTTACATTCTTGTTCATGAAGGGCCATATCATGTTCTTGTTACATTCTTGCTAGTTCATACTTGCTCATTCTATCTCAAATGATCGTCTTTTGTTACTTTAGTTTAATCGCATGATTGATCGCAGTCGCATGATTTTATCTTATTTCTTTAGAGCCAAAATGCTAATTACTTAAATATTGTTAATCATGTTGATTCGAAGATACCTACTGGGCAAGTGTGCTCATTACCTATTTCCAATGTTTTCAGGAGATGGAAGTGAGTCGGATTCGGATTCGGAACGTTCAAATAGCGGGTCCGAGAGTGAATGAAGAATGAGGGAAGATTTAGGAAGTCTACATTGTTTAGATTGAGTCTATGTAATTTTCTTATTTCTTGAGTCTAGTATGATGAAGAAAGTTGAAATAGTGACTCTATTTGAATATTTGATTTGATTATTAATGAAATAAGTTGAGGTTGAGTAAATATTGTGTAATTACATTTATGTGTGTGATTATCTTGCGCTCTGATTATTCTTGCTTGCAAGAGACTTACCATGCCGGATGTTCACGTTCCTCGAGCTAGTCTTCCGCTGTAATAAAGGCTCGGTGCGTGACACGATACCTCCACGCGCCAGGCGTGGGGAAGACGATCCCGGCCGAAGCTCGTACTCCCGGTGTACAAATATCAACAATAATTGCAGAAATGATTTTAAGGCCCACTCCACGTAGGGAGGTAAAGGGCTACAATGTGGGACCTGGGAGTAGCAAACTTGGGTTGACGGGCAGCAATTTGGACGGTTCTCAGGCCAGAAACGGGCTGCTACTCGGCACGGTTCTACGGGGCCTGCGGGATAGCAGGTGGGTCCGGCTACTGGGACGGTAGTGTCCGAGCACCTCCTTGTTGCTGCGACTTGCTGGGGCACTGCTGGAAGGTTTCTGATGGTTCCTCGGGAGCGGCGACGCCCGAGTGTGTGCCGGCGTATTTTTTGAGGAATTAATTCCCGGACTGAGTTGCTGGCCTATCCTCAGATCTGAACTGCGTGCCTCCACGAGAAGAATTTCTGCGGCCAGATCCGATGTCAGATCGACTCAAAAGTGGTACCGATGGATAGAAGACTCAGAGGGCTACAACATATAATTTTCTCAGATCCATCAAGTGAATGGATTAAAAATGAAAATGACTGTCTCTCAAAGATTTCTGTTGGCTCGGACTGACAGACACACAAGACAGACTGAGTTTTCCCTGAAAATGAATTTTGACCGACAGGAAGATGATAGATCTAGACTCCATGAAAATTGTGTGTGGGAGGTGGGGAAGTGAGGAACACGCATGAATTTTTTTGGAATTTTTGGAGAAGTGTAAGGGGGCGTGAAAAATAGAAGAACATACTTCTATCCTGCAGATCTGTAAACTGGTAGACTGTCAGGGGTGGAACTAAAAATCGCGAAAAAATAGCAAATGACCTCGGATTGACACAAAATTTAAAATGGAGACTGGGGATAACAAGAAGAACAAAGACTCAAAATTACAACTCGATCAGATCGATGTGAAGATAAAATTCGGGCTTCAACCATCTGTCCTGATGTGGACAAAACTCCGACGCAGTGGCGGTGCGATGGCGGCTCGATGGCGACGGCGGGGCTGAGCTTCTCACTCAGAGAGGGGGAGGGGAGGAGACTTCACACCTCAAGAAATTTGTAGAACTCCATCTGCAAGGGGGTGGGAGAGAGAAAGTGGCGCCCTTGGGCTACTCTTGGTAATTTCTGAAATTGGGAATAACAAAGACGAATATAGTCTAAAAATGCATAGGATAGAATAGTAAAGAACACAAAATACCTTGCAAACTAGAAGGAATTGGAAGATAATGCAGAAGAAGAAGTTGTACAGGACTTAAAAATAAAGAACTTTTATGAAGAGTGCATGAGTAGAAAATGAACGGAAGAAGAGGAACTCGGTGGCCTAAGATGTGAGAGGGAGAGGGAGAGGGAGAGTGAAAATTTCTAAAAGAATAACTCTCTTTCTCCTCCTTGTCATGGACTATTTATAGGGAAAGTTGGGTAGATTGAGGGTGGAGATTGTATCAAAAGGAGATGGATGGCTGGGATTTAAGTAGAATATGATGCATGGGGAAGAGTAAAAGTAGGTGGGCACCCCCTTTCTTGGACTTTGGGCACCCCCTTTCCCAAGGCTCATCATGTCTCTCCTTTATTTCAAACTTTGAATTCAATTTTTCCTCCAACCAAAATATGTGTCTTTTCCTCAATTTCAAACTTTTGAAATTTCTTTTCCCTCCAACCAAAATATGTACTGTTGACTTAGTCAAAGTGGTGATGACAGTTTTGTCCCCGGCTTCTTTTGCAATTACCTTCGATGTCCTGCACACACATAATTATAATTTAGTCCATAAAAATTATCATAATGTGCATATAAATCTCAAATGCTTATGGTTATGCAATGGAGAATTAATGATCATGGCCCTCAACTTCAAATTATTAAATAAAATCGTCAAATTAATCAATTTACGTGAAAGCTCCAATTTAAATGCGGAGTTGAGGTTAACTATGAAATATGCACAATTGCCTAATTATATGCATATAAAATAGTGTTCATGCGATGAATTATCATAAGAAATGGACACTTATCACACCCCCAACTTACTCATTGCTAGTCCCTTAGCAATGTCAATAAATTAAAATTTAGGACTAACAAGAGTTTGTAAAATTCATGCTCTCATATCCAGTTCTCCCTTAATAGAATCAACCAAAGATTAGGAATCTGACATTATTAATGCACACTAACCTTATGTAGGAACTTAGTACATGATTAAGAATTCAAATCAAAGCTCAATAGCACTTGTGCATGTGTAACAACCAAATCCATAGCTTAGACAATTGTATCCCATATTCGCTATTCCAAGCAAATGCCTTTCAACCCTGTACGTCTTAGATCAGAGCATTAAGTATCTTAACTTTTTGTCTACCTTATTACTTTGTCCCTTTGAGATTTTTTATACCACACATGATGCTGCACTGCCCTTCACTGCTCAACGTGAACCTCGACTCTTACCTTAGAAGAAGCAGGCCCATTTTCGCAGATCCAGGTTCCCTTTTCCGTTTTACGCAAATCTCAATACGTCTTAGGTGAAGTAGGCCCGGTTACTAAGACTAGGGGTATTTTTCCTGATATTTTTTTCTCTCTCTTTTTTTTGTGCCATTACGCTTATTTGATAGATAATTTGACAGAAAGCTTTGTAAAAAGATCTCTTTTCTTAAGAAGTGCAGAATGTCAGATAGCATACCAAAAATAGCAGAGGGCTTATCTTGCTTGTTTCATTAGTGTGCAACATAAATTTTTTTTTATTTTTTTTTTCAAAGTGCACATGAACTTTAAAGGGATTCTTATATCAGTTTTCCATGGCTAGATTGACTAAATTTCCTATCATCCTTCTCCCTAGTCTTTTCTATTCCAAAATTACTTTTAAGTTCAGCATGAATCATGAAACTCAAAATGAGGTTTACATCTTTCTACTTTCATGCAACGATGACATGCAAGACAGAACTCCTATAAGGTTGTACTATATGCATCATGAAAATTTCTCTCCCCCCCAACTTGAGTGATATTGTCCTCAATGGCTTATAGAATTGAAAGCAATAGAATAATGTATCAATAAATACTTCTGAGTAGGAAAGAGACAACCGGATATGTCAGACGAAACCTCCATCAATGTCATGGACGGCGACGACTTCCTCTCCTTGGCCTTAACCTGACTACTAAAACACACTCAAATAAAAACGTCAAAACAACAAAAACCGTGGGTTGCCTCCCAGAAGCGCTAAGTTTTTCATTTTTAGCCAGACGCATGAGAGCTTACAAAGATTTTATTCTAGACCACTTAGGACAATTGATTCTTTTTGTAACTGATCATTTTTCAAATAAGATTTCAATCTTTGACCGTTGACAGTGAAAATTTGACCATTTTTAGGATTCAAAATTTTGACGGCACCGTGGTCAAAAGCTTTGACAAGTACAAACGGTCCATCCCATCTGGACTTGAGCTTTCCAGGGAACAAGCGCAGCCTAGAGTTAAAAAGCCATACTTTCTGATTTGCTTGAAAAGTTTTCCTTTGAATATGCTTATCATGGAAGGCTTTCATTTTGGCTTTATAGATTTTTGAATTTTCATAGGCTTCATTTCTTAGTTCCTCCAATTCATTGAGTTGTAGAGCTCTTTGGGCCCCAGCTTGAATGAGATCAAAGTTGACTTGTTTGATAGCCCAATATGCTCTATGTTCAAGTTCTACAGGCAAGTGGCATGCTTTTTAAAAATGAGGCGGTAAGGTGACATGTCAATGGGAGTCTTAAATGTAGTTTTGTAGGCCCAGAGTGCATCATCTAGTCTCTCGGACTAGTCTTTTCTATCCGGCCGAACTGTCTTATGCAGAATGGTTTTTATCTCCCTGTTGGACACTTCTACCTGGCCACTAGTTTGGGGATGGTAGGGGGTAGCGAGCTTGTGAGTGATACCACGTTTGTGAAGTAGAGCTCGGAATTGAAAATGAATAAAGTGAGAGCCCCCATCACTAATGATAGCTCTAGGACAACCAAATCTAGAAAAGATGTATTTCTTCACAAACTTCATCACAACCTTGTGATCATTTGTCCTAGTAGCAACAGTTTCAATCCATTTCGAAACATAGTCCACCGCCGCCGAATGAAGGTGGAAATGGTCCCATAAAGTCTATTCCCCAAACATCAAAAATGTCTACTACCAGAATGGGACTAAGCGACATCATATCTCTTTTTGAATTGTTTCCCACGGCTTGGCACCTTCAACAAGTTTTGGAAAATTCGTAAGCATCTTTGAATAATGTGGGCCAATAGAATCCGCTCTGTAACACTTTCGCCACTGTTTTCTTTCCTGAAAAGTGTCCCCCACAAGCGAGATTATGACAGAAGTTCAAAACAGATTGTTGCTCCTCCTCGGAGACACATCTTTTTATTATTTGATCTGGACCCATGTGAAACAGCTCTGGGTTTTCCCAAAAGTAGTACTTAACCTTAGTAAAGAATCGATCCTTCTCCTGCCTAGACCACCCTTCTGGGATCTGTCCTACCGCCAGGTAGTTGACTATATGAGCGAACCAAGGGATTTTTGTATGAGAGATGGAAAGAATTTGTTCATCGGGGAAGGAGTCGGACATAGGGGCACTTTCGGGAATTACAATCCTAGATAAGTGATCAGCTACGACATTCTCCAACCCCTTCTTGTCTCTGATTTCTAAATCAAACTCTTGTAGTAACAAAATCCACCGTATGAGACGGGGTTTGGCTTCCTTCTTAGACAATAAAAATTTTAATGCTGAGTGATCGGAATAAACAATGACTTTCACCCCTAACAGATATGGAAACTTTTCGAGAGCAAACACAACAGCTAACAATTCCTCTTCCGTGGTGGTGTAGTTCATTTGGGCATCAGCGAGGGCGTGGCTCGCGTAGTAGATCACCACGGGTTTCTTTTCAACTCTTTGACCTAGGACAGCTCCTACAGCATAGTCTGAGGTATCACACATGATCTCAAAAGGGAGTGACCAATCAGGAGATTGGAGAATGGGAGCTTGTGTGAGAGCCGCTTTCAAAGAATTGAACGCCTCTAGACATGACTCATCAAGATGAAAGGGAGTGTCCTTGGCAAGCAATTGTGTAAGTGGTCGAGCAATGGTGGAGAGGTTTTGAATGAATCTGCGGTATAATCCCGCATGGCCAAGAAAGGAATGGATCTGTTTGACTGAAGAAGGGGGAGGAAGATTAGAAATCAGATCTACCTTGACCTTGTCAACTTCTATTCCCCTCTCTGAAACTACATGGCCTAAAACGATCCCTTCTTTTACCATGAAGTGGCTCTTCTCCCAGCTCAACACTAGATTCGACTCAATGCACCTTTTCAATACCCGAGTTAAGTTTCCCAAACAATCTTCAAACGAATCACCAAACACTGAAAAGTCATCCATAAAAACTTCCAAGCATTCTCCCACCATTTCAGAGAAAATGGACATCATACACCGCTGGAATGTGGCAGGGGAGTTGCAGAGCCCAAAAGGCATTCTTCTAAAAGCAAATGTGCCATAGGGGCACGTGAACGTTGTCTTCTCTTGATCTTTCGGGTAAATAGCAACCTGGTTGTACCCAGAATAGCCATCCAAAAAGTAATAGTACTTCTGCCCTGCCAGTCTCTCCAAAATCTGATCTATGAATGGTAGTGGAAAATGATCTTTCTTTGTAACTAAATTTAATTTTCTGTAGTCAATGCAGATTCTCCACCCTGTTGGTAATCGTGTAGGAACTTCTTCTCCTTTCTCATTTGTTACAACTGTCAGCCCTGACTTCTTGGGAACAACTTGAGTTGGGCTGACCCACTTGCTATCAGAAATGGGATATATGATCCCGGCATCCAACCATTTGACAACTTCTTTCTTCACTACCTCTTTCATATATGGATTCAGCCGACGCAGCATCTCTCTGCTCGGCTTGGCATTGTCCTCCAAGTAAATGTAATGCATACACACATCCGGACTAATACCCTTCAAATCCGTCACTGACCAACCTATCGCCCTCTTGTGCTCCTGAAGGACATCTAGGAGTTGGGATTCCTGAGCAGCGGTGAGGTTGGAGGCAATGATTACGGGCAGAGTTTGGTGTGGACCTACATAAGCATACTTCAAAGGATCCGGCATAGGCTTCAATTCTAGACTGGGTGGTTGATCCAAAGATGGAAGAATAGATTCAGCTTGAAGTGGAGGGAGTGGCTCTACTCTAGAGTAGGGTGCACTAGAAAGTGGAGAATCTTGGAGCATGCTACCCTCTTCTAGACATTCCTCATTAACTTCTGAACTTTCTTCAATTAGTTCTTCAAAGATATCTATGACATTACATTCCTCCTCATGGTCCGGATATTGGGATGCTTTGAATACATTCAGAGAAACCTTCTCTCCTCCGAAAGAGATATCCATCATCCCCGTGGCATAGTTGATGTTGGCCTTAGCGGTTGCTAGAAAAGGACGTCCCAAAATAATAGGTGTGTGCTTAACATCCTGGGATGAGGCCATATCCAAAATGAGAAAATCCACCGGGAAATAACATTCATGCACTTTAACAATGACATCCTCCAACAAACCCCTTGGTGTTTTAACTGACCTATCCGCCAATTGAAGGATGATTGAAGTGGGTTTTAACTCCCCCAAATCAAACTGCTCATAGATAAAGGTGGGAAAAAGATTTACGCTAGCACCTAAGTCTAGCAATGCTCGATCAAACATGACTCCACCTATATCACATGAGATTAGAGGGGCTCCGGGGTCCTTCAATTTTTTTGGCAAATGATTCATCAAAACAGCACTCACATCCTCAGACAAGCGGATCGTTTGAGTCACCGCCCTGGGCTCTCTCTTTGGAGTACAAAGCTCTTTCAAAAACTTTGCATATGTCGGCACATGCTTAATTGCATCCAAGAGTGGAATATTGATATTCACCTGTTTAAATAATTCCACTAATTCTTCCTGTTGCACTGGCGGTTTCTTGTGAGCCTTCGGCTTTAGAGCATCGGGAAAAGGGACCTGAGGCACATATTCTTAGGGTCATTTATCAACTTTCGCCTTCCCTTTATCCAGCTTCTTCTCTCCACCCTCCAGCTTCTTTTTCTCTTGCACAATCATCGGCTCCTCATCCTCACTATCACTTTTCATATGGGCATCTTGACCCGAACTACTGCCAACTTCCTTAATCCTATAAGGATTATCTAAAACCTTCCTGCTCCTAAGAGAAGAGATTGCCTTAGCATTCTCAAATTGAGGACCTATAGGAGGGGGCAGCTGAGGTTGATTGGGACGATTGGGTTGAGGAAGAATGGGAGCCCTTGAAGGGAAGCCTGGAGGTTGTTGATTGCGGGGGTTGGCCACCGGTTGGCTCGGGAGCTGGCCTACCTCTCTTCTCATGTTATTAGCAATAAGTTGCCCTATCTGGTTTTTCAACTTAGAAATGGATTGTGCTTGGGTAAGGATGAGTTGTTGGAGTTGTTCAAACTTGTCATCAAAATTAGGCTGCGGAGGTTGAGGAGGAGGAGGTTGGAAAGGAACTTGAGCTTGAAAATGGTTTGGAGGATACTGATGATACTGGCCATGAAAATGTTGAGTGGGAAATTGAGGATACGGGGCTGGAGATTGAGAAAATTGTTGGAAAGGTGCATTGGATTGAGAGAAATTATGATGAGACTGAGCTTGTTGAAAAGGAGATTGGTAATGTTGGCGGGCTTGAGCTTGAAAGGGTTGTTTTTGAAAAGAGGGATTAGATTGGGTAGATGGATCTTGCTGAGATTTCCAAGAAAAATTCGAGTGGTTCCTCCAGCCTGGATTATAGGTGTTAGAATAAGGATCATAAGGAGGCTTAGAGACACCCTGAGCAGCAAAGATTTATTCTTGGATGAATGGGGGAAGTTGGGCTGCTGTGGGCAATCAGTTACGGAATGGCTAGGGCTTGAACAAAGAATACATATCTCTTCATTAGTGGGAGCTGAGAATGATTGGGGTTGGGAGACAGAAGGTACAGAAGATTCCTGCCTATTCATAGATAACAACTGGTCTAGCTTTTGGGCAACCAAATCAACCTTTTCCATCTTCTGCGCCAAAAAATCCTTTTTATTCAACCTTTGGGTTATGGCATTGATATCCATTTTGTTCTCACACTCACCTTGGCTCTTAACTTCATAAAGCCCACCCCTCTCAGAGGGCCCAATCATTCTTTCATATGATGATAGCGAGGCATGGCTTATGGAATTTTCACTAAGCATTTCAAATAAATCGTAAGCCTCATCCTCACTCTTACTCATGAATGCTCCTCCACATGATGCATCCACCATCTGTCTATAATTCTCTGCCAAACCCTAATAGAATGCCTGTATAATTTGCCATCTTGATAAGCCATGGTGGGGGCATTTCCTCAATAAATCTTTAAGTCTATCCCACGCTTCATGGATATGTTCCCCCGGGTTTTGTGTGAATCCAGTAATTGCTCTTCTCATGGTATTGGTTCGCCCTATGGGATAGAACTTCTTCAAATTTTCTTTTTGCATTTCCGCCCATGTATCAATGATTCTACCCAAGGCTCCTAACCAATATTTGGTTTTATCCTTGAGAGAGAATGGGAAGAGAGTTAGCCTAAGAAAATCATCAGAGAAATTCTGGATTTTAACAGTTGAGCAGATCTGAAGGAACTCATCAAGATGTTTGTAAGGGTCTTCGTTGGGATTTCATAGAAAGATGGCAACATTTAGATGGTACTAGACTTGATTTTATAATGAATCGACTGGTTCTGAGGTGCTTGGACATAGAAGGACGGTTGGTATTGATTGGGCAAGAAATAGTCCTTCATTTATTTTGGAGGATCGGGATTTTCGGCCATTAGATTTTGGTGGTGAGGTCCTTGATTTTCGACCATGAGATCTTGTTGGAGATCGTTCCCTGGATACAAGACTCTCTCAATTTCTTGAATGGGTCCTAGTAGGTTTGGATGTTGAGATCTTCTACCTTGCATTAACTAGGACGAAGAGAGAGATGAAAGATATTTTTTGTATGATGATTTTTGTTTGTTTGTTTGTTTTTTTTATTTTGACACAAACTAGGATGAAGAAAGAGATGACTAGAATTTTTTTTATTTTTTTTTGTTTTGATTTTTTTATGCAAACACAAACAAGTTGTTACATAAATTACCTAATGACCTATGTGTGACCTAGACCTACAAATTAGGTTTCACAAAATGACTAAAGTGAAACTTAAGTTCACCCTCAATATTTCCACCGGCCAGATAAGGGGTGGGGTAGTGAGAGGTTCCCCCTACTTTCGTAGGGACCTAATTATACCAAACCACTAGCCCGCTTAAGGCGTTTGCCGTCCGACCGTCTTATCTTAGGCACCGGTTTTTATAAAAGGGTAAGCCCAAATAACACAAGAACCACAATATGAACCTAGGGCCAATGTCTATTGGATTTTATTTAAGGTCTAGGAGATGTAAAGATGCAAGGGAATTATGGTTTGTGAGCTAAGGAATGGTGATAAAATCCCCACCTTATCTTGCTTATGGGTGTTGCCCTTAAGATACTTTGAAATGATATGCAACAAAGTAAGTTCAAACAAGGGGTTCTATGCAAGCATGGAAATACATGAGCATGCTTTTGGAAAAGTTAGAGTACTCACCTTGCCTCCCGCAATCTTCAACAATGTAATTAACAACAATTAAACAACAAGGAAAAATAAATACTATCTTAAATGATGCATGACCTAAAACATGAAGGTGTGATTTCTACTCTTAGAATGAGGACTTTTATCAAGTTCAAGTGAAGAGTTTTTTTTTTGAACCTATCTAACCACAATATGCAAGAATGTTAAGGAAATGACACAAAATGAGAGGAATAAGTTTGAAAACTTACTTGATGCGCAATCCCTCGTTCTTTTTTTTTAATGAAATGAATGACAAAATCAAAAGGTGAAAGAAAGAAATACAAACTTACCTCTAATTTTTTTAAATTTTTTTTAACCTCTAAAAAAAAGAAAAGAGAGCTTTATTAGTATCCTATATACACAAGGAAAATAAAGTTCTTAAATCAAAAATCATCATTCTTCCCCGGTAATGGCGCCAAAAATTGATAACGCGAAAATGTATGTCGTTACTACACGCGAGCTAACAATCTAAAAATCGAACTCACACAAAATGATCAAAAGAGAACGTAGTACTATGGTAAGCACGGATCGATTCCACGGGGAAGAAGAGATTTTTAGAGTTAAAAATCTTAGAGTCCTTTGGAAAACACTTGTGATTTGGCTTTGCTTAAAGAAAATGGTGAAATGATAAACAAACCAAACACTTAATTGAAAACACCTATGACTATGCGCCTATGCTATAGAAAATAATTGCATGAAATGAAAAGAAGAGATAGAATAAGGAGGTAGAGAGGGTAGAAGATCAAGAACTAGATCAAAAGAATAACTCATTTCATTAACTTAAAAGAAAAAGTACATGAAGTGCAAGACAAGCTTACAACAAAGATATGACGAGATTACAATGAAGTGAAATAAAACTAAAGCAATAAAAATAAAAGGGGCCTGAGATTTAGAGATGGTAGCAGCAATGGAGACAACGGCGTTGTCCTCTCTTGGCCTTGGATCATGAACCACCTTGCGGAAGATGTCGTCTACACCGGGAGGAAGTCACCTTCGTCATTGAAGCTGTCTTTGGAGGGTGAATAACTTTGAACCCAAGATGAATTAGCGGATGCCCAAGAAGAAGAAGTTGAAGGGAGGGAAGAGAGAAAGAACTTTGATGAAGAACTCAGAGAGAAAAGAAAGAAGAAAGACTTCAAAATGAAGGAATAACAGATTCTAGCACTTTGGATGAACAGTAAACTCATAGGACAGTAATGTCAAAAATGGGGAATAACTTAAAACCCTGAAAGACTTAGAAGATGAGGTAGACGAAGAAGTTGTAGAACATTTAAAAATAAATAACTTTCATGAAGACAGCAGGAGGAGAAAATGAAAGGAAGATGGAGAAATAATAGGAAGAACAGAGAGGAACATTGATTCGTAGATGAACAAGATAGCATAGTGAAAAATAAGAAATAACTTGAAAACTAGAGAGAATTAGAAGATGATGTGCAAGAAGAAATTGTAGAGAACTTAAAACCAAAGAACTTTTGTGAAGAAAAAAAGAGGAGAATATGGACGGAGGAAGGAGAAAAATAGGGAAGAACAGAGAAGAATATAGTTTAAAAATGCATAGGATAGAACAGTAAAGAATAAGAAATACCTTGCAAACTAGAAGGAATTGGAAGATAATTCAGAATAAGAAGTTGTAGAGGACTTAAAAATAAAGAACTTTATGAAGCGTGCATGAGTAGAAAATGAACAGAAGAGGAGGAACTCGGCGCCCTAAGATGTGAGAGGGAGAGGGAGAGAGAGAATTTCTAAAAGAAGAACTCTCTTTCTCCTCCTTGTCATGGGCTATTTATAGGGAAAGTTGGGTAGATGGAGGGTGGAGATTGTATCAAAAGGAGATGGATGGATGGGATTTAAGTGGAATATGATGCACGGGGAAGAGGAAAAGTAGGTGGACACCCTCTTTCTTAGACTTTGGGCACCCCCTTTCCCAAGGCTCATTATGTCTCTCCTTTATTTCAAACTTTGAATTCAATTTTCCCTCCAACCAAAATATATGTTTCTTTTTCTCAATTTCAAACTTTTTAAATTTCGTTTCCCTCCAACCAAAATATGTGCTTTTACCTTGGTCAAAGTGGTGGTGACAGTTTTGCCCCCGACTTCTTTTGTAATTACCTTTGGTGTCCTACACACACATAATTATAATTTAGTCTATAAAAATTATCATAATGTGCATATAAATCTCAAATACTCATGGTTATGCAATGGAGAATTAATGCTCATGGCCCTCAACTTCAAATTATTAAATAAAATCGTCAAATTAATCAATTTACGTGAAAGCTCCAATTTAAATGCGGAGTTGAGGTTAACTATGAAATATGCATAATTGCTTAATTATATGCACATAAAATGGTGTTCATGCGATGAATTATCATAAGAAATGGACACTTATCAGCTGCCAACATCTCAGCGGCGATCGCCCGAACCCCGTTGGCAACTGGGTTTGGCACGCCCCTGGTTGAGGCTCAACCACGAGCCTCCAACATGCCAGTGCCGGAAAATCTCTTGGCACAACGCCAGATGATCTAGCGCATTGTCAAGACAAAGCTCGCCCAGTATGGTGAAGGGATGGTCACGGTAGATCTCTACAGTGTACCCTACCCGCTTCACCACCAGTTGAAGAAGCTTCCTCCAGAATACTCCAAGCATCCGAAGCTGTAAAAGTTCGATGGGCAGGGGTCGCCACATGAACACTTGGCCTACTATGTTACGGCCATGGGCGAGTTAGCGTTGGATGAATCCTATCTCCTCCGCTACCTTGCCACTTCACTCACAGGAACGGCCTTCCAATGGTATTCTCGCCTAAAGCCCAACTCAGTCATCGACTGGGCGGATCTCCAGAAGAAATTCCTTGACCGCTTTCAAACGGCCCAGTGAAGGGTCTCCCTAGCCGAACTCTGTTCTCTCCGGTAGAAAAAGGGCGAGAGCGCCCTCTACTTTATCAAGAAATGGCGAGACCTCAGTATGAGGTGTGTCAATCCACCCGTCCAAGAGGACGCCATCACTATATGCCGTCGAGGTCTGGCGGCCGAGGTCAGCGAAAAGCTTCTCGGCACCAATATCAAAGGCTTCGACCAGCTCAATTCGGCGGTCGTCGAGATAGAGATGTTCTTCGCCGACAACCCGAGCTATATCGCAGCAAAGGGTAAACAAGCGCGAGAACGCCAGCCCGGTAAGGAGGTGAATATCATAGAGTTCACCCCTACCACTAAGGCCAGTAAAGCGGCCGAGTCCAGCGGCTCCGACAAAAAGCCAGCGGACAAGCCGGCTGTTCCCTCCTTCTCGTAGCGCATGAAGACACCCTTCTCCTTCAAGAAGGAACATACGAAAATGCTCTTCGACCTCTGCATGGCTCAGAAGATCGTCGAACTGCCAGAAATCCGCAAGCCAGACGAGGCGCTAAAGACCGACGATCCCAGTTATTGCCTATACCATCGCATGCTGGGTCATTCAATTGAAGATTGCTACGTCTTCAAGACTCAGGCGTAGAAGCTGATCCGAGACGGCCTCGTCAAGATGAAGAGCAGTCTCGTCGATCCTCCGCAACCACATACGTGGGCCAGGCCGGCTAAAGCAGCACGCGTGGATCACCCCTCGGCCAATGTCATCCACATGATGGCCGCATTCTCTCTTTCTAACGACGAATCAGAGGAGCCCAGCACCAGTCGAAGGGAACGTTTGATCTGGTATCCAGGGTGGAGGCCTTGGCATGATCAGAGACCTCTCTCCTTCCCCAGGGAGAGAACCCGGCGACTCTTTGATATCCCCGTCGAGAGGGGGCAAATCATGCCCCGCGACTCACCTCCTGGCTACACCCATTGGGATCGTAGTCACCCCCGGTATTGCCCCTTCCACTCCAGAATCTGCCACCCGATCGAGTCTTGTGAGGAAGTCCAATACCTCATCCAGGAACAGATCCAATGGGAGCAGATCGATGCGGAAGGAAACTGACGCGGCGGCGACGTGGAAATGGATCGACGGCAACTCCTGACGGCACGAACGGGAACAGATAGGTTGCTACCTCGCGCAGCTCGGCCTCATGCCGGACGGTCTCACACCGGGTGACACACTCACATTCACAAAGTGGATGAGGGAAGGGAAGCACAAGAAGGGGCAAAATGCATCAACAGGATGTTCTTTGATATAAACTTTCATATCTTGTAACACACCCTTAGCCTCCTATTTATAGGAGGAGGCTATAATAATTACACCCATAAACTTTACAAATAGCATATATGCCCTTAGCCTAATAAACCAAACTCACATACCTAACTTTTCACTTGGGGGGTTTTAACCAAATAAAATACACAAAACACACATGTTTATTGACTATGACTTAGCCTAATAAGACGAAAGTAAAAATACATGTACTAATACATGTATTTTACACACAATACACAAATACGTATAATACAAATACACACAAATAAATATTATGCTCTAGACGCTGAGTCTTCAAACAAGTCGCCGAGCCATAAGCTCGGTGCAGTGGCGGTGCGGTGTCGGCTCTGAGCATTGGGCCCAGTAGTGGGCCCAGTGTCCCCACCAACCCTCCCGGGGCGGCTGGAACTCGACTCCGTCGAGTAAGGGGGGACACTGCTATGGTAGTGCTCCAGCAGATCTAGATCGAGGCGCTGGAGATCTTCCCGGCTGATCCAGGAATCATCAGAAGGTGGACGGTCCCGTCAGCGGACAAGGTAGCGCTGGTACTCCCTGCTCCGTGTAGTGGTCACCTGCTCATCCAGTATCCTCTCAATTTGCTCGCGCGGTGCTCTCGAGGCTGTAGGACGCACAGGGGTGGGCTCACTCTCAATGGGAGGAGAAGGCTCGAAAGGATCACTAGGAATCGATGTGGGTTCCTTGTAGGCCACTAGGTCTGCCACATTAAAGGTCGAGCTAATCCCATATTCGGGAGGTAAATCCACAACATAGGCATTGGCGCCAATCTTCCGTAGGATTGGGAAGGGACCATCACTACAGGCTTGTAACTTTTTAACGGCTCCCGAGGGGAGTCGTTCGGGCCGGGCCCGTACCATAACCAAGTCACCTTCTTGAGATTCATGGTGACGCCTATGCGAATCAGCTAACTCATGCAGACTAATGACGTGATGTGCAAACTCTTCGGCTGACTTGGACAGTCTAGACTCGAGGGGAAGGTTGGGTAGGGTGGACCCAGGGGCAAGCTCAATAACGTGTTGTACATCACGCATGGGAGGGAGTTGAGAAGGCAAGTCCTCGGGGACGATGCCTTGGAAGTCCGGCAGTATGGCCGGGTCTTCAGTTGGGACTGAGACTCGAGACTCCTTGGGTGTGATGGTGACATCAACGGCCAAAATAGGAGCACCCTAAGCAACCCCTCTGTTTAACTCACCGACATTTATGGAGTCAAGGCGCCTAACTAGGTCATGACTAACCTTAGGGGCCTCAGAAACGGGTGTGATAGATGCACGAGAAGAGGGAAGGGAGGTTTCCCTTCAGTGGGAGTTTGGGGATTCTCTGAATTTTGGGAGTTCTGGTGGAGGTGGAGGTGGAACTCTTTCCCGGGGTCACCTTTGGGGGTGCCGAGTACAACTGAATCTTCTTCCCGTTGTAGGAGAAGGAACACTGATTGGACCGACCAAAGGTAGTGAGGTCTACATCATAGATCCATGGTCGTCCTAAGATGACGATTCCGGCCTTCATAGGCATTACGTCACATAAGATTTATCCTTGGTAGGACTGGAATTGGATGGGAATGACACATGTGATGGTGACTGGGATAGAAGTGTCATCAACCCAAGCTACGTTGTATGGCCTTGGATGAGGGTGCGTAGGTAGACCTAAACGGGAGACAAAGTCTGAAGAGACTGCATTGATACAGCTCTCGTTGTCAAGGATTACCTTACAAGGATGAGAGTTCACCATGATGTAGGTTTGAAAGATAGAGGTTCGACGCCAATCGTCCTCTTGAGGTGTTGAGATACAGTGAACTACACCCAATCTTTTCTGGTTAGAACTCTCGAAAATGTCTCCTACCTGCATGTACTTGACATGCGTGCCATCAAATATTATATCCATTCCCTCAAACTGGGCGATGAGGTCAGGATCGGCCATATATCTTTCCTGTTCCATGCGTTCTAGACGGCCTGATGAATTCCTACACCAACGTGGCATGCACGAGCTTGGACCTAGGTGATGCAATCCTGAGACCGAAAATTAGCAAGTTGTGGACCCAGCTAATATACAAAGGGTCAATATGAAGGGATCGGTCAGGGAAAAGTTGCTCGCCCGTAGACGAAGTAGTCGTGGAATTACCTCCTGACAATTAGGGTGCCCTAATGCGGCAGTCTAGGGCCTAAAGGATAGGCTCAAGCAAGCTCTCTCTTGCCGTCCACAGCGATGCACTCAGGAGACTGGTTGCATAGATCAGGCTCTCTCTCACTTTGTCGCGCGGCAATTTGAAAAGATACTAAATAAGCAAGTTTGGAGCGCGTACCTAGCTGACTGAGAAGTCAAGCTCCGACCGGAGACGAAGGCGAGCGGGGACGTGCGTGCCCGCACGGCGTCGATGAAGCTTGACCGGTTACAAAAATTCACTCCACGCAGGGAGGATTATTACAGACCACTTAAAATTTCCCGTGCAGGGGAACAAATCAATCTAAAATTTTCTCCGCGCAGGGAGACTCTCGCGTATGCACGTTCTGTAATCTACGGATCTTCTGTCGGCATCCGGGCGACTCAGACACGGGCCGAGCCGTAATAGTGGACTCGGGTGCCACAAGAAATAATAAGTTAAACAGATATATAATAATATATATATATAAGATTATATATATCTCAAATATATATATTATATATAGTTAACTTATTTTCAAAAACCTCTTTTTTAATCAAATGATATATATAAATATATATATAGATATATATATAACATTATATATATCCTATACATATTATATATTTAACACATTTTTTTTCAACCTCCTTTTTTGACTTTTCTTCTTTTTTTAACTTTTTTTTTCAACACTTCAACTACCCTTTATGACTTTTCACACTTTTTTTTTTCAATTTCCACACCTTCTTTTCAAACCTCACCTGCTCTTCTTTTTTTGTCAAGCCTTTCGGCTGGTCACCCACGCGGGCGAAGCTGGATGGGCCGGCAGGGCGCTGTGCGCGGTGGGTGGCGGGACGATAGTGGAGGTGCCGGACGCGGTGGAGGGAGTTCCCGGCGGTGGGTTTAGCAGGGAGAGGGTGTTAGCAGGGGGCCGAAATGAGACGACAGCGGCGGAGGGAGACGGTGCAGGGGGAGGTCTCGGTGGAGGGTGCCGCGGGTTAGCAGGGACCGAACGGCAGCAACCGGTGGCGTGTGCTGGAGGTGGGCTCGGGGTTGCCAAAGCGGCGACGACAGACGGGTTGGCAGTGGGTGAGACGGGAGGACGGCCGGAGGTGAAGGTGGTTGCGGAGGTGGTGGGTACATGGGGGGTTCGCGCAGAGGGGCAAGCACGGTGGCGGGGCCGGAGCTAAGCCGACGACTGGCGGGCGCGGTGGCAGCGGCCTGGGGCGCGGGCAGCAGCCCTGGCGCACGACGGGCGGTAGCCCTGGGCGGCAGTGCTGGCACACCACGGGCGCAGGCGCGGGGCAGCACAGTAGGGCGGCGGGCACGCTCGGGCGCGGTGCTCGGGCTCGGGCGCGGTGGCTGGCGAGCACAGGGGCTTGCGGCGGGGGCGGGCGTGGGCCCCTTGGGCGCAGGCGGGCGCGGGCCCGCTCGCAGGCAAGGCGACCGATTCGCGGAGCGGGCGGTGAGCCTCTGGTCGCGGGCGGCTGTGCGAAGCGGCGGGGGCTGGGCCATTGCGGCTGCGGTCCTCTTTTAAAATGGCACGGGCGACGAGGGGGCAGCGGGTGGGTGAATTACTTTTGATGAGAGAGAGAGAAACGGACAGAGAGAGGGAGGGAGAGAGAGAACCGAGAGAGAAAGAGAGAGAGTACAGAGAGGTAGAGAGAATAACAGAAAGAAAGAGAGAGACTAACACGGGAGGGGGTAAAAAAAAAATTTTCCTTTTTTTTTGCTTCTATCAACAGCAAGCTACTCTCTCTTTTTTTGTTTCTCTATATCTTTCACTCTTTTTTTTCACTTTAGCAACTTAGAGAGAGAAAGGGAGACGACGTCGGGGACGTCGGGGTCGTCGGAGACGCCGTTGTTGGGCTCTGATACCAAATCTGACGCGGCGGCGACGTGTAAATGGATCGACGGCAACTCCTGACGGCACGGACGGGAACGGATAGGTTGCTACCTCGCGCAGCTCGGCCTCACGCCGGACGGTCTCACACCGGGCGACACACTCACACTCACAAAGAGGATGAGGGAAGGGAAGCACAAGAAGGGGCAAAATGCACCAACATGATGTTCTTTCATATAAACTTTCATATCTCATAACACACCCTTAGCCTCCTATTTATAGGAGGAGGCTATAACAATTACACCCATAAACTTTACAAATAGCATATATGTCCTTAGCCTAATAAACCAAACTCACCTACCTAACTTTTGACTTGGGGGGGTTTAACTAAATAAAATACACAAAACACACATGTTTATTGACTATGACTTAGCCTAATAAGACGAAAGTAAAAATACATGTACTAATACATGTATTTTACACACAATACACAAATACGTACAATACAAATACACACAAATAAATATTATGCTCAGGATGCCGAGTCTTCAAACGAGTCGCCGAGCCATAAGCTCGGTGCAGTGGCGGTGCGGCGTCGGCTCCGAGCATTGGGCCCAGTAGTGGGCCCGGTGTCCCCACCAGAAACTTCATGTCGCTCGTCAGGCTTCGGCAAGCTGTAGAAGAGACCCTGAGCATCACCAAAAGTGCGCCAGAGCGGCCAGACTCTCCCCAATAAAATGGGCACAGGCTGCCTTACCAGCATCCTCCAGAATGGCTCGAGTTCTGGACTGACAACCAAGAGGCGCTCGAGCGACTATGAAGGCGTAGAGAGCAGGATGGCAGTCAAGAGACGGGGTCGACCGACTTCTCGGTCAACGTCATTCATGCCCCTGCTCCTCCAGCCCTTGAGGGCTCCCAGACGTCAGCACCTAGCCAGCCAATCTCAGCCACATTGGCTGTGCAATGGTGGTCTTGGCGGGAGCTAAAGTCTCTCCCTTTCCCTGAAGAAGACACTGGCCGGCTCCTCCAGGTCCTTCTCGGTGGAGAGGACGTTCTGGTGGGCGAGACGATGACAAGCTCTTCAGCTCTTTCTTGTTCTCCTCCCATCCTATCTCCGTCGCCGACAGCCGCGCATAGGAAGAGAAAGCAAAAACAGGGTGAGGCCCCACCTCGACCTCGTGACACCTCCCCAGCAGGGGGGCCGTCTCGTCCCCTCCGCCTACATGTTGACGCAATTCGGAGTACAAAGAAGACATCTTCGGAGTCTTCAGCGGCTTCGCTTCAAGTGGCGGGCCCACCGCCATCAGGCTCCTTCATTCCGCAAAGTCGGGATAACTGTGCAGAGCGACAATGCCTTGCAACGCTGTCAGTTGTCGCAAGGCCCAGCTCTCAGCATGGTCACAAAGCCAAGGCTAAGGAGTAGGACGACCAGTGCCCTTCTCTGCCCGCTTCTCAACAAAAGCCACCGCCACTGCGGCTAAGGTATCAAACCGCGCATATGTCTTCCGACACCGGTCCCAACGTACCGGCTCAGCAGAAGACATCTTTACCGCCACCGCGGCTAAGGCATCAAACCGCACATATGTCTTCCGACACCAGTCCCAACGTACCGGCTCAGCGGAAGACATCTTCATCGCCACCACAGTTAAGGCATCAAACCGTGCACACGTCTTCGGACGCCAGCACCAACCTACCGACTCCTCGTAGGCTCCCGTCACCACTACGGGTAAGGCACCAAACCGTGAACACGTCTTCGGACGTCGGTCCCAGCATTCCGGCATACCAGGAATTGCTGCTCGAGGTGATTGAGCAGGCGATTAATGCCACCTTCCAGATACAACAAGCGGAAGGCGCCTAGATTGAAATCTGGGCGAGGAAGAGTCAACGACCTCGCCCTGCAAAGACATCAGCTCGGAGATATCCTCAACAGAATTTGTCAACTCCGGCCCCCGCACCTCTCCCTCCTACTCCCTTGGAGATGGCTATCGCCAAGAGACAAGAGAAAAGTAGGAGGAAGAATCTCAGAAGGCGGCTCAAGAAACAAGACGAACAAGCCGCCGCCCTGCAATCCCCAGCCGAGCCAACGCCTCTCCAAAGGCTCCAGCGGCTCATTGATGACCTGGAGGAATACGTCCCTCCTTGTCCTACCGGGGCTCTCCCACTCGATAGCTACATCCTGTGGGAAGAGATGCAGAAACGAGCCTACCTCAGAAATTGGGTCCAAGAAATGATCTAAAAGCTCAAGAACGGCGAAAGACTCATGATCCCTGACGAGCTCTCCTTGTGCTATAAGGATAAGGAGATCACCCCAGAGCAACTGGAAGAAATGCTCCGGCGCTGCACCTGCAACATGGTGGCCATCCCACCTCCCGACAACATCAACGCTTCTCGGCGAGGTGAGCCAGTAGCCTCTCGAACAAGACAAAGAACTGTTGCCCCTCTTGGGCTATAGCCAGCTCTAGAACACACCGACCGTGGCCGAGGTCGTGGCCGGGGACGTGGCAGAGGTCGTGGGAGAACTCCCGAGCTACCCCTCTCTCCGTCCACCTTCGATCCGGAGTGAGTTATCCTCTTTCGAGGAGAAGAACCAGCTCCCATTCCGGAAGTAGAAATTCGGGGCGGACCCAGCATCTTTGATCCTTCGGGCAGCAAAGAGGCTACTTCTAGCCTCCCAGTCCCTGCACCAGTACCGACTTCCGTAGCAGAGCAAGCGGGACCGTCCGGTAAGGATGAGCCAACCCGCCAATCACCCCCAGAAGAGCCATCATTGGCATCCCTGCTCCAAGAGCCCGCTGGTGATCAAGGTCGATCTGGTCCCAGTGATAAGGGCAAGGCAGTGCAACTTTCCGATGGGGAACAGCACGGCAACTCACAGAAGGTTCTACCTGACATACTACCTTCTCTGGAGGATGCTCGAGCCCGAGCTGACCGGAAGATCCTCCACCAGATGAAGCGCTTCCCTGCCAGCATTTTAATTTGGGAAGCCATCGCTTGGAGTAAGGATTTAAGGGAGACCCTTATCAAAATACTCCAAGAGCCAGAAGTTTATGAAGCACATGCCGCGGAACTGAAGGCGGCTGCCTATGGGGCCTTCGCAGCCACTATCACCTTCACGGAGAAAGATATGCTGATGTCCCCTCCGTGCCACAATCGTCCTCTCTACATGAAGGGGAAAATCAATGGGCACGATGTGAACTAGATCCTAGTGGACGCTGGTGCCGATGTTAACATCATGCCGCTCAAGAAATTCAAGTCTCTATATCTAACCTCATACCTCCAGAAGGTCCAGGCGGTCAAGATATCCGATTTCAACTAGAACACCGAGGACGTCCTCGGCTGAGTGGACGTCGATCTGGTGCTCGATGATTTTGCCTCCAAGGCAACATTCTACATCATCGACTCCAACACGCTTATAAGATGCTGTTGGACAGACCCTGGCTTCATGAAAATTGGGTCGTCCCGTCGACTCTCCACCAATGCATCAAATATTCCAATGATGGGGAGCAACACAAGGTCTTTGCAGACCTGTCACCGTTTACACTAGCAGAGTGCAACCTGGCCGACGCTGCGCTCTATTTCAAGGGGATTAGTCCGTACCCTATGATCAAGAGCAAAAGCAACGGTTGGCTCTCAGAGGAAGATGATGATGACCTCTTCTCTGTTGACGAGGAAAAGGCCAAGCTCCACCGGCTGCGCCTCAGCTCCAAGTCAACCTCGGATCGCCCTATGAGGCGCCAGATCAACTTTGAGGCTAATCTCATTAGCCGAGCTATTGGCAAGAGTATATGCTTGCCACCAGACTGCTTCCAGCTCTCGTGTGCATCTGAGGAGCACAGCGTCGAGTCGCTGACAACATTCATTGTCACCTTCAAGCGACAACACCGGAACAAGAAGAAGGCTAACAGGGACAAACCCATTGTCTTCTACAAAGGAGACATGGTCCCTCAAGCCCCTCCAGATGATGACTTCGGCTGGTCTAGACAAGCCGATGATACTCCTGAAGCAGTTCAGGTGTGGGGCGACCTGTCGCCGCATATTCAAGAAATGTGTCTGAAGCAACACATTCTCCTGTGGCAGACTCCTACCCAACAAAGATATTTCCATCGACTGTGGTACCCTTCCCAGGGCCGGGGGCAACCCCCGTCCTTCCACAAGGATACCAAGGGGCTTGGTTACGACCAGGACCCGGACATCCACGTCCACTAAGCAGTTAACGTCGTAGGCTTGGCACTACCGGCCCACGACCAAACAAGAGTCGAAGCTAAATTCGACAGCTCCAGGGATGAGGGAGAGGAAATTCTGATCCCAATCTCCGCCAAAGCCAGAACCCCATCTCAAGCCGTCGGGGAACCTTCTTCACCTCCCTGCCAAGACAAAGGGGCGGAAGAAGCCCCTCCGGCTTCTCAGCCCGTCGAGGGGCCCATTACAATATACCCTCCTGAGAGGGGGGATCCTACTGGTCCTAGCTGCGAAAGATTGTCAGCTTCGCCAGGCAACCCTAAAAAGACCTCAGCAACTCCAGTTGACAACCGCTGGCAAAAATCCGGTGGTCCAGATCAATCCTCGGTGGATTCCAGTGACAACCACTCTCCAGTCCCTTCAGCATCGACTGGTGACTTCGAGAACCAAGAGATGCTTGAAGCCGACACTGATGATGACGATTTCATCGACCTCCAACCCGCTCCTCCCGAGCTGGAGGACGGCGGCCAGGCGACCGTCGATGATCTCGTGGAGATCAACTTGGGCGATGATGAAGCCCCTCAGCCTACATTCATCAGTGCTCTCCTTACCAAGGTGGAGAAGCAAGACCACAAGCAACTCCTGCTCGAGTTCAAGGACTGCTTTGCCTGGACATACAAGGAAATGCCAGGGCTAGACCCCTCCATAGCGGAGCATGACCTAGCCATTTCTCATCAGTCGCTCCGGTCAAGCAACCACAGCGGTGCATGCGCCATGAGCTGGAGCTCCAGGTTTCCGCCGAAGTCCACAAAATGACGGAGGTCGACTTCATCGAGCCGTGCATCTACCCGATCTGGCTCATCAATATAGTGCCAATCAAGAAGAAGAATGGTCAAGTCCGCATCTGCGTTGACTTCTGGGACCTCAACAAAGCTTGTCTGAAGGATGACTTTCCAGTCCCGATCACAGAAACGATGGTCGATATGACCACCGGCCATGAAGCCTTGTCTTTCATGGATGGGTCGTCCGGTTATAATCAAATCTAGATGTCCCTCAAAGATAAGAACCATACAGCCTTCAGATCCCCCAAGGGGATTTTCAACTACAAGCGCATGCCCATTGGTTTGAAAAATGCCGGTGCTACTTACCAAAGTGCCATGACCAAAATATTAGACGAGATGCTACACAACACCGTCAAATGCTATGTCGACGACCTCGTCGTCAAGACTAAAAGGCGCGATGACCATCTGCGCGACTTTCGCCAAGTCTTCAAGCATCTTCGGCAATATGGGCTCAAGATGAACCAGATGAAATGTGCCTTCAGCGTATCCAGTGGCAAATTTATCGGCTTCGTCGTCAGATACCGAGGAATCGAGGTGGATCCCAGCAAGATCAAAGCGATCCGGGAACTTCCACCACCCAGCAACATCACCGAACTCAGGTCCTTCCAAGGGAGGCTGACCTACATTCAGAGGCTTATCTCTAACCTCTCCGGTCGATGCGCGCCTTTCATCAAGCTAATGAAGAAAGACGCCCCCTTCACATGGGACTCCGAATGCCAAGCGGCTTTCAAACAAATCAAGGAGTATCTCCTTACTCTCCCAGTTCTGGGGGCACCAGTCAAGGGTAAACCCCTCATCCTTTACATTGCCACCATGGACGCTTCGCTAGGAGCTCTGTTGGCGCAAATCAATGAAGAAGGTAAAGAGCAACCCATCTATTACCTCTGCCGGAAACTAATCGGTGCCGAGTACCGCTACTCCTCTATGGAGAAAGTTTGCTTGGCACTGGTGTTCGTAGTTAAGAAGCTGTGGCATTACCTCCTATCTCATCGAGTCGAGCTTATCTCCAAGCACGACCCTCTGAAGTATCTCCTTCGACGACATGTCCTTTCGGGCAGACTAGGGAGGTGGGCTCTCCTGTTGATGAAATACGACATTACCTATGGCCCCAGAAAAGCAATCAAGGGACAAGGTATGGCTGAATTCTTGGCAGCCCATCCAGTGTCAGACGATTCACCCTTCAACTCGAAGCTCCCGGACGAGGAGTCCCTTGCCACTCAATCGCAACAACCGATTGAACAGAGCGGAGATGTCTTGCATTACTGGCAGCAAAGCGCTCTCACAACCACTATTGCTCAATCACAACAACCAGTTGAACAGAGCGGAGATGTCTTGCATTATTGGCAGCCAAGCGCTCTCACAGGCAGCGTACCTTGCTGGGAGCTCTACTTTGACGGTGCTTCCCGAGGGATCACCCGGAGCAACCAGAATCCAGCCACCACGGCAGGTCCCGGCATAGTCTTCCTGACTCCTCAAGGCGGAGTTTTGTACAACTCCTGCGCCCTCATGAAGTCCCTGACCAACAATGAAGCCGAATATGAAGCTCTACTCATTGGGCTCCAGATGGCTCTCCACATGGGCATTAAATGCCTCAAAGCCTACGGGGACTCCCAGCTGATAGTTCAACAGGTCCTTGGCATTTATGACGTACGGAAGCCAGAGTTGGTTCCCTATCACACCGTCGTCACCAGATTAACCCAGAAGTTCTATTTCTTCGAAATAGATCACATTCCCAGAAGCAGCAACGCTCAGGCGGATGCCTTAGCCAAATTGTCCGCGGCCATCAAGCTCCCGCCCGAGGGCGAGGTCGACATCGTCATCAAGCACTGGAGGCTGATGCCGAGCTCACTCGAAGGCAACGCCGGTCTCACCATTTATGAGGTTCACGACCTCGACCAAAGCACACCTCCAAAAGAAGATGATTGGCGTGCGCCCATCATCAAATTCAAGAAAGGGTGGCTTCCTTCTAACCGAGCTTAAAGAGTCCAGCTACTCCGCCGAGCAACCTCTTACGAGTTGATTGGCGATTCCCTGTATCGGCTTGTCCATGAGAAGGACAAGTCAATTCTTCTGAGATGTGTCTCCCTCGCCGAGGCTCGAGCCATCATGAAGGAGGTCCACTCCGGGTTGTGCGACGCACACCAGGCCGGAGACCGAATGAAGCACAACATCAAGCTCAAAGGCTTCTACTGGCCGACCATGTATGCGGATTGCATCCAGTATGCCTGTGCATGCCATCAATGCCAAGCCTTTGGCCCAGTACCCAGAAGACCTCCCAACCCACTGCGTCCTACAGCCCCCACTTGACCATTCGCTGAGTGGGGCATGGACATCGCGGGGCCTTTCCCGCCATCTTCCAAGGGTCATAAATACATCTTGGCCGCCACTGACTACTTCTCTCGTTGGGCTGAGGCTCTACCCTTACGAGAGGTCACCGGCAAAATTGTTGCTAGGTTTGTCCGACACAACATCATATACCGATTCAGTACTCCTAGTCGCATAGTGTCTGACAACGGGACACCCTTCAAGAATAAGGCCGTATACCAGTTAGCGGCCAAATTCCAGATCGACTGGAGAACCTCTTCGATCTAAAACCCTCAGGCTAATGGCTTAGCGGAAGCCTTCAACAAAACCCTCTGTAAGCTCCTGGCTAAGATGGTTAGCCACCAGAAGCGTGACTGGGGTGAAAAGGTCCTTGAAGCGTTATGGGCCTATCGAACGGTCTATAAAACCCCCACGGGGTGCTCGCCGTTCTCCCTTGCTTGCGCGACAGAAGCGGTTATCCCTATCGAAATCTAGTTAGCTTCTTACCATGTGGCAATCCACACCGACCTTGCCGGCTCTGACGAAGATGAGTACCAGAGAAGGTTAGAAGAGCTCACCGATCTAGAAGGCAAGAGACTCGAAGCCTACAAACACCTGCAAGTATAGCAGGCCCGCATGGCCCGAGCCTATGACAAGCTAGTCAGGCAACGAGCTTTCAAACAAGGCGACCTTGTCATGATCAAGGAAAAGGAAGTCATGGCAGGGCACTCCAGTGGAAAACTGCAACAAAATTGGCGAAGTTCATACATCATCCAGAATGTCTATGAGGGTGGGACCTACACGGTTGTTGATCACAAAGGTCACAGACCGTTCCCACCTCTCAACGGTAAACACATGAAACTATATTACGCACCGGAACACGAGTTCGCGCACCATCCGGGCTAAGGCGCACGTCCCAGCTACTACCAATAAGGCCGGTCCTCCCCCGTGGAGGATCCCACCGGCCAGTCCTTCCAGTCTACAATTCCTAGTCAACCAGCCAGCTCGGCTCCTTGGAATCACCGCCAGGCACCCGTGGGAACCGGTCTCCTGCCCTCGTTCTCGTCACTGTGGGAGCACGAGCACCTCTGCACCGACACCAGTCTAGCCGCCAGGCTCTCATGTAAGTCAAAAAAAATAACAAAAAATGGGGTTAAAAATAGAGATGCCCCGGCAGACCCAGTCATCCTCACCACAATGGGGTGGCTGGGGGCAAAAAGGCCAACAACCCGGCTGAGGTGGAAACCCGAAAGGGCACCTCGGGCAAAATTGGGAAACCCCTCGACATGAAAACCCTCAAGGGCGCGTCGGAAAAAGCTAAAGGGGGTCGGCTCTGACGAAAACCCGAAAGGGTAGTAGAGCCGATAACGAGAAAATCTTCTTCTCCCTACCAGTCAACACGGCCTTCCACCTGTCCTTTGGTGGGCTGCTAGCCTCACCCAGAACCCGTCTCCAATCCACTTGCACTGCTACGGCACAAGCCCTTCAATCCCCAGTTAACCTTACGTTACTCCTGCTTAGTCTGGCCAACCTTCGGCCCTCACCTCGACGTCACAGTTCAACCAGCCCCTGTGACAGTCAAACTTCCAGTCACCATCTCGGTGAACTTACATCTCAACACGTTCCTAAACATCTACCATTCTCTGCCCCCACATCCCACACGCCCTGCAAATTCAGGGCCTTCCAGTATAGTATAATCCCAGTTTCCCCCATACAATCCCAGATTCACTAGTCACAACCCCAGTCATACCTTGCCATGGCAAAGTGGCCTTTCGCCACCATGGCTTAAGGATTTCTAAAAACCCTTGTGAATGGAGAAACAATATTCGGCTATCCACACCTTCCAGTCTCAAGTTACGTCCCCTGACAGCAACATGCTATGGACGGCAGTCTCAAAAAAAATAATAATAATAATAAATGATGTTAAAAATAGAGATACCCCGGGGGCCTCAGGCAACTCTCTCTACGAGACGACTGGGGGAAAAAATTGCCACCAACCCAACTGAGGTGGAAATCCGAAAGGGCACCTCGGGCAAAATTGGGAAATCCCTCGGTGTGAAAACCCGCAAGGGCGCACCGAAAAAAGTCAAAGGGGCCCAGCTCTGGCGAAAACCCGCAATGGTGGTAGAGCTGGTAAAGAGAAAAAAAAACTCTCTCCCTCCACACTTTTCACTCACAAAGGCATCGGCCACGACACGTCCCGATGGCGAGTTCAACATCACTTCACGACAATGGTGTCCACTACACCCCCGAAGGTCGGTCATCGCCAGCTTCCGGCTTCCAGTCTCGGCTACAACACCTCCACAGGCCAGCCGCCAGTCTCTAGTTTCCAGTCTCGACTACAATGCCTCCACAGGCCAGCCGCCAGTCTCCAGTTTCCAGTCTCAGCTACAACGCCTCCACAGGCCAGCCGCCAGTCTCCAGTTTCCAGTCTCAGCTACAACGCCTCCACGGGCCAGTCTCTAGTCTCCAGTTTCCAGTCTCAGCTACAACACCTCCACAGGCCAGCCACCAGTTTCCAATTTCCAGTCTCGGATACAACGCCTCCACAGGCCAACCGCCAGCTTCCAGCTTCCAGTCTCGGCTACAACGCCTTCACAGGCCAGCCGCCAGCCTCCAGCCTCCAGCTTCCAGTCTCGACTATAACGCCTTCACAGGCCAACCGTCAACTCTCAGTCCCAACCTCGGCTACAATGCCTTCACAGGCCAGCCGTCAACTCTCAGTCACATCCTCGGCTACAACGCCTTCACAGGCCCAGCCGCCAGTTTTCAACTCCAGCCTCGGCTACGACGCCTGTGCGGTCTAGCCGCCCGGCCCCCAGTTCCAGTCCTGGTCATAACGCCTTTTCAGGCTAGCGATCTGGCTCAATTCCAGTTCCCAACCATTGCACCTTTCTAGATCACCCAGCTGGCTTCAACTCAAGCCCCTCTTCCCAGTCACAGTCCCAGCTTCAATTTCCAGTCCCTCTCCCAGTTCCAATCTTGGTTGCCATGTCCGCCTAGGCCGTCCAGCTAGCCCAATCTCAGTTTCCCAGACACATACGAATCCCGTTCTTGGCCAACAGCACAATGTTAGCCAATGTTCCACCATCCAGCTCAGGGTCAATATACACCTTCCAGAATCACCTCTACAACCCTAAATCACGCAAGTTGTCCCGTTCTTACGGGCCTACATTGGTTCCCCGGTATGTGGGCTTTCATCCTCCAGAAGGATTGGCCCCCACATATAGCCCTTCTTTCCTCTACTACCCAGTACTCAACCTCCTGCTTCTAACACCGAGTTCCTTAAACTCGGTTCCTGTCATCACTCATGGCGATGCGTCATAGGACAAGCAAGCATGACTAACACTAAGTGGTCGTCAGTTCACGCGCATCATTCCATTCCATCAAAGAAGGGAGGGAACAACCCAGTAAACAAAGGATCTAGAGTTCATTAATACTCTATAAAAAGAGCCCAGGACATGCCCTTGGGGTAACAAAATCCATACACTCCAGACATCAAAAAAAAGGGGGGAAGATACAATCAGGGTGTCTGCTCAGTCCCCTCTAGCGCTGCAAGGCGATAGTCCGCCACTGCAAGCTCCGCCTCCAGGGTGGACAAGAGCTGAGCACTGGCTTCGACTGTAGCCTCAGCCTCCTGTCACTCAGCTCGGACGCGCTCAGCAACTACCTGTCGCTCCTCCCAGGCCTTCCTCAAGGCCTCGGCCTGGCTTTCCACCTCCCTCAGCCGTGCGGCTCGCTCTTGAGATGCTAACGCGGTAGCTTTGGCGTGACTCCTCTGCTTAGCTACGGCTGACACAAGCTGAGCCCGCTGCTCCTGTGCCTCTCGGATCGTCGCTAGCCTCCGAGCCCTCTGCTCCTGAGCCTCGCGGAGTCGCAGGTACTCGGCCCAGATCCCAGCTAACTCGGACATCCAGAGCTCGCGTGGGAAGCCAAGTGCGTGATAGCCCTGGGTGCACTCCCACAGTTGCTGCCTTAGATCCTCGGGAGAAGGGAGGGGCTCGCTCTGTGAGTAGCCTCGCGCCTGCTGGAGCAGGGCGGCACCTACACTCGCCTCTAGTAACGGCTCTGGCGGAGAGGCGAATGGAGGCCACTCGACCCCTAAATCTAGGGAGAGGTCTCCGGACGCAGCCAGCACTCCAGTGGAACCTGCATAGTTCCAACAAACACCAAGGAGAGTAAGTAGTATACAAAAGGCTTCCTTCGACAAACAAGATGAAAAACCTGAGAAAAAGAAGGAGATAAGTCTTGACTCCTTACCTGGAGCAAGCCCAGCTGTCCCTGTGGCATCATCTGTCGGGGTCGGGGAAGGCAACCGCACCTCCGCCTCCACGGCGTCACCTGTCAGGGTCGGAGAGGGCAATGGTTCCTCCACCATCCAGTCATCTCCAGCAATCACGGGTGGGACAAGAAGCTCCTCCTACCCGCCCTCACCAGGAGCCGACGCGTGCCCCTCCCCAGAATCTGACGCTGCAAGTGACTCAAGGATGTCAGCACTCTGCCTTATAGAGCTAACAAGCACCAAACAAGGACGGAAAGGACCACTACATACCTCTAGAAGGGGCCCCCGTCAGAACCTCCCTACCAGCAGAGGCCCCGGAGGACGAACAACTCGAGCTCGGACTCTCCCCTGTCTCCATCTCCGAGCCGCCGCCGTCTGAAGAGCTCGACGAGGTCCCCGACGAACTCCCCGAGGTGGCCGAACCTGAAGCTCCTGCAAGCCAGTGCAGCAAACAAGGTCATCACAAGACCCAGCCCTATGTAAGGATGCCTCTCCAGCTAAGAGTTGCAAATAGAAAACTCACCGGCCGGAGTGATCCCCTCCAAAACCTTCTCGATATCGGCGATCTCCTCGTCGCCCTCAGCAGGGGCCACTTCTGTGGGCCCCTCCTCCACCATCTCGGCCCCGTTGCAGGGAAGCTCACCCTCTCCTAGAGGTGAAGGTACACATGTAAACAATACCAACACGACCTCAGCACTAGAAGACAATCAACAACCAAAGGCTTAACAGAAATGGTTAAGTCCCCGGCTACGTACTTGAGGGTCCCATGCTCGAGGACCCGACCAATCCCACAGTGCAGGCTGACACCACAGCCGACAGGGAAGCTCGCTCCACCCCCGCCAACAGCTGTGGCAACAAGCTGGACACTTCCTCGGTCGTGGGCGCCATTGAAGCACTCCTCCCTTCAGTCTCCCCCTCAAAGGAGGGCAGAGACAATGAAGGGCCGGTACGGACCAGCTCCTGAATCATCTCCAGAGTAGCAGCTGGATCCTCACCTGACAAATGACATCATAAAGTCAGTCAGTATCGACATTCCCGCAACTCTACAATGGAAGGGCAATGCCCTCTGCAGCGATTCAGTGCTCACCCGAGCCATCCTGGGTCACGCCGGGCTCCTGCCCGTCAATCGATGGGGGCACCTCGCCTTGCATCTCAGGAGAAGCCACTGTCTCTGATGCCCCGGCCATCTCTGCATGACACCAGCAACGATGTCAACTCCCAGAATCAAATATAGCCATGAACACAACACGCTTGGTTCCAGAATTATTTACCTGACTGAGCATTCTTTGAAGCCTTCCATGGCTCAAAGTCAGGGAAAGTCTCGACATTGGGGGCAGTCTCATCCATCATACGAAGGAGCCCCTCCATATCTATCTCATGATCGACCCCGTCGTCCGGAAGGGGGTTGACCTCTTGAGGTGGCAAGAAGGCCACATCAGCCCCGGTCTCTAGTGGCGCTGTGAAAAGCAAATCCAATTGCACAAGGTTAGCCAATCGTCAAGGCTGAATCAACATAAAGCAAGTAGGCGGATACGATACTTACTCAGAGCCGGCTCCGCCTTGATATGCTCCCTGGCAGCGGGTCCCCGAGAGGACTCACCAACCTCCCTGACACCAGTCTCCATCCGGGGGCGCTTCCTCCGGGGCTGAAGGGCCCCGTCACCATCCCCAGAAGATGTCCCTGTGGAAGGATGATCCCTATCCGCCGCAGAACCTGCCAATAAACACAACCACACAGGATCTCTCAGCCATATGCCATAGAAAACCATAAAGCAGGGCTAGCAAGCTAATGAAGAGTTCTTACCTGAAGTCACGAATGGGGTCAGCGACAGAGGAACTAGCTGCTCCGGCTTCAAGCCCATAACCCGTGTGGCCTTTGCGACTGCCTCCTTCACGTCCCTCAGGGTGTAGGTGCACTCGATGAGGAACACGAGCTCCATGGGTCTAGCTGACCCGATCGCATGGGTGATGTGACGCCTCCAGTCGTTAGCCGCCGTATCTGCAAAGCTCCCCTCAGGGAGCACTCGGTCCAACGAACCCCGCTGCTCAAACCCGCAGTCCGCCAGAAACTGGGTCCACCAAGTCCTCGATGTCTAGGGTCGAGGTGCCCTGACTCTGGTGCCTCCAGGCGCCGCCCGCGCCTGCTTGACGGGCTTCAGTGCCCCGTTGCCGCTACGCCCCGTCGACAAAGAGCCTCGGCTCCTCCGGGGTGCCTACTGCACCAGCCTCTCTACCTCCCGGTGGATCCGAGGAAACCGAGTCCGCAGATACCCATCATCCAGTGCGATGAGAGGCAGATCCTCTGATGGGGACATCACCTCCCATGCCCACGTTCACAGCTCGTCTCCTCGCCCCGGTTGCATCGGCATGGTCTAGTCATTTAATTTTGAGTCCTATGTAATTTTTATTTGAGTCATTTGATGTATTTTCCCTTTTATTTGAGTCATGTTCCTAGGTCTTGTGTTCAGTTCCCTAAGTTTGAGTGTCATTAGGTTGTCTAGTTAGCTATTGGGCCCAATTCATTGGGCCTGGCCCAAGGGCTCTCCCCTACCCCTCGGTTATTTGTCATTGAGTCAATTGTCAGGGACTTTTGTAGAAATGTGGGTTTCCTATATATAGGACCCCATTCCCCCCCATTTCAACTTAATGAATCAATGAATGAAAAACTTGCCATTTTGAGAGTTTACACTTATTATCTAGTGGAGAGATTCCATTTTTTGGGTGAGAAACCCTAGGGGAGAGATTCCCACCCTTCCCTCTCTTAATCTCTCTTTTTCACTCCACTTTCTCTCTCCTCAACACCCAAATTCGAATTTTCTTCTCTCTCCTCCCTTCCCAACCACCTCCACTCCCCACCTACCCCATTTAAGCCTCTTCCCATTCCCCACAACCCTCATCAATACTCCATCCCTTCCCAAGACCCCCTCCACCAATCCTCTCCTCACCATCCAACCCCCAACAACCCCTCCCACTTTCCCAAGCACCCTTCCCACTATCCTAAGCACACATTCCCTTCCCCAACACAACCCCCCCCCATTCCCAAGACAAACAAATTAACCCCACCCTTAAACCCATTTTCAAATACCCTTTCCCTCTCACCCACCTTCCCAAATTCGCAGCCCCCACTACCACCATCTGTTGGACCCTCTTCCAGACCTTATTCTCCACCTCCCACACCTTAGAACAACCCCTCCAAGACCCCCTTACAACCAGGGGTCACTCCCACACTCATCTACCCCCTTCCCCTTCTTCTTTCTTGGTCATTGGAAGCTACTTCGAAGTTACATTTTGCTGTCAAGAGGTTGCAGATGAACCAGTGACTTGCAGCGGCCACCACGACTTCCACTGGACGAGTTTGAAGACCCAAGAGCCATCGTCGGAAGCGTCTACCAGTCTCCTTCGCAACAGAAGTGGTTTCATCTTCTTCCGATCTCCGAGCCGTCCAGGAGGTCCATTCTCCCACAACTGCGTAGTTCTGCCTCGGCTGAGGACTTGAGCCAGATGAGAAGCTCTGCCACGACAAACCCCGGAGGAATCAGCCCACAAGTTCTTCTTCAAAATTCTTCATCTCCCAATCTACTTCCAGAATCAAGAAATAGAACTTCATTCGGCATTCGTGATCCAGAGTTCTCATTTTTCTCCCTCAGCTACACAGATCTGCTACCCACAGTCTACACCGACCATTCGCCATTGTTCTGCATCCCCTAGTCTTCTCCGACATCGGTTGGCTTCCCCGTCAGTTTTTCTGCGAAGAGGACTCGTCCACGATTCCAACGACTCTGACGGCGCTTGATTCTGAGGTCGGGAGCTGCCGGGGCATTCTCTGCAATCTGCTGTTAGAAGTCTGCGGCTGCCGGTCCGAGAATCTGAGGCTCTGTTCAAACCTCCATCCCGGCCAGCAGCGACTCCAGAAGAAATTAAAGAAATTCTGAGGCATTCCCTTCTCAGCTACGAAGATTTTCCCACCGGTCTCGCCACCAGCAAAATTTCTGAGCGGGTTCTACAGCAGCAACACCGACTATCTATCCATGTTCGCAGACAGCAAGCAGATTCGGTGCCGTTACTTAGTCATCCGTCTTTAGTCTAATTTCCCCGCCCCGCTTGGCCGGCTGAAGGCCCCTCCCTGCGTGGAGGTAGTATTGTTTGTAATCTCATTAACCCCCACCCCAAGATCCCCCTCCTGCGAGAGGTGTAGTGGTGTAACTTGTTTGGGCAGGTCAAGCTTCCCCGACGCGGCGTGTGGGGATCCACTCGCCTCCCCGCTCGCCCTCGTCTCCGATCGGGACCGGTTTCTTCAAACCGGTCGAGTAAGTGCTCAATCCTTCACTCCATTTAGTGCTTGTCTTTCAATATTCGTTCTAGTTCCGCTGGTTATGCGAGTGAGAGCTCGATCCTCAAGTCCCGTTGTCTTGAGTGATCACCGTGGGAAGAGAATCATCGGTGCCTTTGGCACTTTGTCGGCCCCCTTGAATTGGGCATCCACATCCATTGGGAATCAAACATTGGTCTTGCTGGCCCTCTACCAGCAAGGGTCCAACCCCACTTCCTCCACTTGGCATTGCCAAGTCACCCCGGGCTTGGGTGAGTGTCGATAGAGCGGTGGCCCAATTCGGCCCATTTGAATGCGATTGTGCTTGCTTGCTTAAGTCCAAGGGTGTTTCACATCAATTGGTATCAGAGCAAGTTCACAACTTGTCTCTCCACAAGTTGGTCCTAGGGCATGTTTATGTATTTAGAATCCTCGGTTGCATCTCCCATGTCCACTAGAATGGCCACTTCATACCCGTCATATCCATCCCCATCAACTTTCCCAATAAGCCCAAATCCTCATGGAAGCTCCATTGCCAACAAAGTGGGTAGCAACACCTCTATCATAGAAGCCCTACCTAATGTCCTTAATCGGCTTGAAGATATCATGTCTCGACTCGACCGACTTGAAGGAAATAGCCGTGTACCAAGAGTGAATGAGAGTGACCTTTGGGGAAATCTAGAAACCATATTTTTAGAACACTTGAAAATCAAAACCCCCGCCTTTGATGGATCCAACAGCCCAAGCCTTTACCTAGATTGGGAGATTTCCCTAGACCAATTCTTTAAAGGTTGCCCCTTGAACGAAGGAAGGAGAATGAGGCTAGCCAAGGCACACCTCTCCAAACAAGCTAAAACTCATTGGTTAGTTGTGGAAGGTTTGAGAAAGATCCGTAGGGAGGCTCCAATTAGCACTTGGGATGAGATGAAGACCGAGTTTAGAAAAACCTACACTCTCCAACCCTCTCCCTCCTACTCAAATCACCAAAGTCCAAGGAGCACTTCAACTCCATCATCCCCACCCAGTCAATCCAAGACCCCAATCACCCATTCCCCACCACTTCCCATCTCTCCTACCCCAACCACTACATTTACACCCCACCTCCAAGTCCACACCACAACCATAGGTCCCCATACCCAATTGGGCCCCATGACCAACTCTCCACCTAGGCCCATGATAACCCTCACCACTACCTCTCCATCACCCCTAAAAGGGGACACTCCTCCCAAAACCAATCAACCCAAACCCCTTCAACCCACCCATCTTCCTCTCCCTACCCCAATCCAACTCCCACCAAAGCCTCCACTACTACCCTTACCTATCCTAACCCAAGTTTCCCACTACCTACCACCCCGGATACACCATGCCCCAATCATCACCACACCCTCAAAAGCCCCTCTCACCTCCTTGGAAGAAGAACCCATACCCGATCTAATAGTGGTGAACACCCCAAACCCACTCCCTACCTTGGAAGAAACCCATGACCAAGAAGAAGAAGCATCACATGGTGACCTTCACGTTACACCACCCTCTCTAGTTAGGGTCAAACTCATCTTAGAGGAACCCCTTATTAGTTGGCTAAAGAAGAGCCCAATAAGAGAGATCACGGCCCACGATTGCCTTCCCATAAAGGAAAACCTTCCCATAGTGCACATCTCCTCCTATCACACCATAATCCAAACATCCTACCAAGTGGAAACCTTAGAGGACCTTCTCAAGGACTTAGCTTGGCAATATGAGTTGACCAGCTTGTTGACCCCCATGGCCCCCCAATCTAGGAGCCTTGACCTCCTACACCTTTGTGTCGGGTCTATCACCTCGGTTTGCACCATTGGATGCTACACTAGTGACCTCCTTCTATTCCTCCCCACACCCGAGGAGCCCGACCTTCTCCTCAATTTGGAGCTTCTTATATCGGGTGGAAAGTCAAGCCCTTCCTTCATGGTCGACCCACTCACAAAGAACTTCGGCCCAATTATCTCATTAGAGGAGGATGACCCACCACCACTTGAGGATCTTGAGGACATAGTGCCCCTCCCCCTCGATAACCATTTTTATGATCCCTTTGATCCCTTCCAATGGGGGTCAAAGAACCCAAGGGACCCAACCACCTTATCCACCACCCACCTTTCCCTATCCCAACCCACCATGTTTGATCCAATCCACCCCATCCTAGACCCGGGTTACACCTTGGGAGCCATGACCTTAGGCCATATATCCCTAGGTAATAAGGTTGTGCCCCACCCCATGATGACCACCTTCTTAGATCCATTCGATCCTTTCCAATGGGAGTTCAAAGGTTGTCCCACACCTATACACATGGAAGTCACCTTTGGGAAAAGCATGTATGTGTCTAGGCTTACCATACCCCTTGGCATGAACACTATGTTGGGTCCATTCATTCATATCACCCACATGTCAAGTAGAAAGTATGAGTGGTCCATATTCGGATGTCGTGGTCCACCTTCATTCATCATGGGTCTTAAGCATGTCAAAGGCATCTACGGATGTCCGGGTCCCCCAATATTTATCACCAATTTACATGATAGGGCCACCTACGGGTGCCCCGGCCCACCTAGGCTAACCAAAGTCTACACTGCATCATTACACGATAGGTCTACTTTTGGTTGCCCAGGTCCACCCATCACCCCTAGAATGTCTGCATTCACAACATTGCATAAAGAGATCCGCAAGCACATTAGCAAGAAGAATGTGACTTATAAAAGGCAAGCCGACTCTCATCGACGTCACCAAGAATTCCATGAGGGTGACTTTGTGATGGTAAGGACGGAGAGGCTCTCCCCGGGAGCCATCTCCAAATTGAGGCCACGTGGGGCTGGTCCCTTCCAGGTCCTGAGGCGCATTGGTGCAAATGCCTATGAGTTAGATCTCCCCGAGGAATATGGGGTAAGTCCCACATTCAGTGTCGCCGACCTAGTGCCATACAAGGGACCCACGGTGGTACCTAGTGAGGATATTGAGCATATTCCCTCCGTTGAGAGAGCACCCACCCGTGAGGAGAGTCCACAGCCAAGAGAGCCCAGTGTGAGCGCATTGAACGAATATTGGATGAACAGGTCACTACCACCAGGAGCAAGGTATACGAGCGCTATCTCGGCAGGTGGATGGATCGGTCTCGTTCGGAAGACTTGAGGGCAGTACCACTTCTACACCCTCCAAGGAGGGAAGGACACTTACTCGACGGAGTCGAGTTCTCCACACCCCGGGAGTATGATGGGGACATCACCTCCCATGCCCACGTTCACAGCTCGTCTCCTCGCCCCGGTTGCATCCGGCATGGTCTAGTCATTTAATTTTGAGTCCTATGTAATTTTTATTTGAGTCATTTGATGTATTTTCCCTTTTATTTGAGTCATGTTCCTAGGTCTTGTGTTCAGTTCCCTAAGTTTGAGTGTCATTAGGTTGTCTAGTTAGCTATTGGGCCCAATTCATTGGGCTTGGCCCAAGGGCTCTCCCTACCCCCTCGGTTATTTGTCATTGAGTCAATTGTCAGGGACTTTTGTAGAAATGTGGGTTTCCTATATATAGGACCCCATTCCCCCCCATTTCAACTTAATGAATCAATGAATGAAAAACTTGCCATTTTGAGAGTTTACACTTATTATCTAGTGGAGAGATTCTATTTTTTGGGTGAGAAACCCTAGGGGAGATATTCCCCACCCTTCCTTCTCTTAATCACTCTTTTTCACTCCACTTTCTCTCTCCTCAACACCCAAATTCGAATTTTCTTCTCTCTCCTCCCTTCCCAACCACCTCCACTCCCCACCTACCCCATTTAAGCCTCTTCCATTCCCCACAACCCTCATCAATACTCCATCCCTTCCCAAGACCCCCTCCACCAATCCTCTCCTCACCATCCAACCCCCAACTACCCCTCCCACTTTCCCAAGCACCCTTCCCACTACCCCAAGCACACATTCCCTTCCCCAACACAACCCCCCCCATTCCCAAGACAAACAAATTAACCCCACCCTTAAACCCATTTTCAAATACCCTTTCCCTCTCACCCACCTTCCCAAATTCGCAGCCCCCACTACCACCATCTGTTGGACCCTCTTCCAGACCTTATTCTCCACCTCCCACACCTTAGAACAACCCCTCCAAGACCCCCTTACAACCAGGGGTCACTCCCACACTCATCTACCCCCTTCCCCTTCTTCTTTCTTGGTCATTGGAAGCTACTTCGAAGTTACAGTTTGCTGTCAAGAGGTTGAAGATGAATCAGCGACTTGCAGCGGCCACCACGCCTTCCACTGGACGAGTTTGAAGACCCAAGAGCCATCGTCGGAAGCGTCTACCAGTCTCCTTCGCAACAGAAGTGGTTTCATCTTCTTTCGATCTCCGAGCCGTCCAGGAGGTCCATTCTCCCACAACTGCGCAGTTCTGCCTCGGCTGAGAACCTGAGCCAGATGAGAAGCTCTGCCACGACGAACCCCGGAGGAATCAGCCCACGAGTTCTTCTTCAAAATTCTTCATCGCCCAGTCTACTTCCAGAATCAAGAAACAGAACTTCATTCGGCATTCGTGATCCAGAGTTCTCATTTTTCTCCCTCAGCTACACAGATCTGCTACCCACAGTCTACACCGACCATTCGCCATTGTTCTGCATCCCCTAGTCTTCTCCGACATCGGTTGGCTTCCCCGTCAGTTTTGCTGCGAAGAGGACTCGTCCACGATTCCAACGACTCTAACGGCGCTTGATTCCGAGGTCAGGAGCTGCCGGGGCATTCTCTGCAATCTGCTGTTAGAAGTCTGCGGCTGCCGGTCCGAGAATCTGAGGCTCTGTTCAAATCTCCATCCCGGCCAGCAGCGACTCCATAAGAAATTAAAGAAATTCTGAGGCATTCCCTTCTCAGCTACGAAGATTTTCCCACCAGTCTCGCCACCAGCAAAATTTCTGAGCGGGTTCTACAGCAGCAACACCGACTATCTGTCCCTGTTCGCAGACAGCAAGCAGATTCGGTGCCGTTACTTAGTCATCCATCTTTAGTCTAATTTCCCCGCCCCGCTTGGCCGGCTGAAGACCCCTCCCAGCGTGGAGGTAGTATTGTTTGTAATCTCATTAACCCCCACCCCAAGATCTCCCTCCTGCGAGAGGTGTAGTGGTGTAACTTGTTTGGGCAGGTCAAGCTTCCCCGACGCGGCGTGTGGGGATCCACTCGCCTCCCCGCTCGCCCTCGTCTCCGACCGGGACCGGTTTCTTCAAACCGGTCGAGTAAGTGCTCAATCCTTCACTCCATTTAGTGCTTGTCTTTCAATATTCGTTCTAGTTCCGCTGGTTATGCGAGTGAGAGCTCGATCCTCAAGCCCCGTTGTCTTGAGTGATCACCGTAGGAAGAGAATCACCGGTGCCTTTGGCACTTTGTCGGCCCCCTTGAATTGGGCATCCACATCCATTGGGAATCAAACATTGGTCTTTCTGGCCCTCTACCAGCAAGGGTCCAACCCCACTTCCTCCACTTGGCATTGCCAAGTCACCCCGGGCTTGGGTGAGTGTCGATAGAGCGGTGGCCCAATTCGGCCCATTTGAATGCGATTGTGCTTGCTTGCTTAAGTCCAAGGGTGTTTCACATCATCCTCCCTCAAGAGACGAGTCTCCTCGGCTTTCTGGATCGCCGAGGCCTTCTGTCGGTACTGGTGACTGTGCTAGGACCACCATCTGGCATAGTGGACGTCAAACCGTCCCCTGCGTTCGGGCCCAGGCGTCGGCAGTCGCTCCGACTCTCGGCGACAGTAAAAGTCCCACCACGCTGCGGCTAGCAAGTGTATGTCCCGACCTTTGTACTGACGACCCGCCAAAGGGAACTCCTGGTTCGGCGGGATCCCCTGGTCGTACCCGAAGTTCCGACCGAACCTGTGCGGGTAGTACATGTAGCACCCCGTATTAAAAAAAATGAAATGAAAAAAAAAATATTAGATAAACTCTATAGGAAGCTTATGTAAAAAGTTGGAACACGGAGTTATCATATGTAAAGATTACTCACTTAACAAGTGACTTCCTAGTGTAGTTGGTTAAGTGATGTGTCTTTCAACCTAGTGACCAGGGTTTCAATCCTAGCATCCACCATTTACCTTTTTTGCCAAATAATTATATGTTATAAGCTAGCAAAACTTGCACTTACGAATTGGGCCATGGATTAGCTGTACAAACATTATCTCTTATCTCTCCAGCCTATCTCTTATCTCTCCAGCCTATCTCTTATCTGTAAAGCCCCATTATTCCAGATCTTGCCCCCCCCATTCGGTCATACGAGACCCTATAACACACCCTTTGCTACCCCCATTCTAGGCTAGCTAAGGTTGGGGCAAAGCTCTGCAGGGATTACACCAGAAGGGTTCTGCTACTATGATCTTCCAACAAGGTAGGTGTTCTCAATTTTTAATTAAACTAGTAGCTAATCTAGGATGATTAGTCTAGGCAGTTAGTCTTAGGCTCATCTCCATGTGATATTTCATGTTTATACAGTATGTGTTAGCCTCATAGTTATCATGTATTAGCTTTAATATAAGAAAAGTAGTAAAATTAGTAAAGTAATTAGTTTCACAACCAGGATAATTAGCATGCAATAGCTTCTATCTGGGACAATTAGCAAGTATTAGTCTCATGCCCTAGATAACTAACATGAATTAGCTTTATTAACTAATATAATAGCATACCTAATCTATTAGCATGCTTAATTAACCTGTTAATCTACCAAGACACTTCAATGTCAACACCTCTACATATAACACTTTCAGCATATATAGTACACAGGTGTTGCCCAAGTGTTGCGAGAGTGTTGACACCTACGCGACACCTGGTCGACACTTCCATTATATATACAGGTGTTGCACAAGTGTTGACACCTCGTTGACACTTGCAGCATATATAGTCAAATGACACAGGTGTTGCACAAGTGTTGCACAAGTGTTGACACCTACGCGACACTTACCCGAGGTGTCAACACCTTGGCGACACCTACGCGACACTTACCCGAGGTGTCAACACCTAGGCGACACCTACGCGACACTTACCCGAGGTGTCAACACCTACGCGACACCTACGCAACACTTACCCGAGAGTGTTGACAAAACCAAACTTAAACCATAGATTAAAACCTTAAACACTTGATTAACAAGATGATTAAACCAAAACAAGACTTAATTAACAATAAACACAGAATTGAAGACAGAACCAACAAAACCACATGTGTCGACATCAAGTGTCGACACAGGTGTCGACACTTAGTGTCAACACATAAAAACATGTAACAACACTGTACAATAGGGACTAAAAAGGAACAGTAAGTGTCGACACTTGGTGTCGACACATGCAGAAACATGTTGAAAAACAACCGAAACCCCTCAAAACAAGTGAAGGAAAATATGAACAATTTATGAACCTCCATTATACCTCTATTAATAGTATATATATAAGACCTACACTTCCATACATATATATATAACAACAATATATGTATCTGTATAGTCAAATGTCGACACCTATATATACAAATGTCGACACCTCCATATACAAATGTCGACACCTCTATATATACAAATGTTGACAGTATATATATAATACCTCCATTAATTGTATATACAAAACACCTTCATTATATATTGTTAGATAAGAATATATATATATATATATATATATATATATATATATATATATATATATAACTAATGTCTACACCTCCAGTATGTGCTGTTAGAACTAATGTCTACACCTCCATTCTCACCGAATATATATATATAGAGAACAGAATATAATATAAAATGGACTCCTCCATTCTTACAGAGTATATACATATAGAACAATGTAAAATATACAGAATATATATAGACCAATGTAAAATATGTAGATACACATATAGAAAAATATATAGATATACAGGAATATATATATAACTAAATACCGACACCTCATATATATATCGGATAGAATATATATATACCTATAACCTCCATTATAAATATATAACAGGATGTTATATACATATTGGACAGAATTTTATAACCGGATATATATATATATACATATTGGATAAATATATATATATATATATATACCTAGTGTCGACACTTGTGTCAACACCAGCAAGTTTAGTCTCATACCTCATGATAATTAGCATGTATTAACTTCAATCCAGGGTAATACTTAACATGTTAGTTGACATACTCATCAATTAGCATACCTAATTAACTTGTTAGTCTACCTAATCTATACACCATATTTGTTACAGATAGAGTTATGCCTATCTAGAAACTCTATCTCTATTAAGTTTCCTGTAAAATGTAAACTAGTATGATACGTAATGTTAAAAATTTGATATGTAAAGCATGAAACGAATGCATGTAAACCGCACAAATTCCTTTATCTGTCCATGTCATCAATTTTACATAAATCAGCTTAAATTGAAGTGTGCCCATGACCCGGACACTGTAACAACGACTATACAACAGACACTTGTTCTAAACATAAAATGAGCAAAACTGCCACCTGTAAACCTATTAAAATTCTGTTAACCAATAGATCATCTAGTTAACCCCTATTGTCATTAGTTAAACCATTGGTTAAACCAAAGCTTACAAGGCACCAATCTCACCCAGTTTTTCCATGTATCGAACGTTACGGGTTTTTACTCCTAATTCGTCCCTACATAACGATACGCCTTGGATTCTATTCTTTAATCCACCTTATATACATCCTACCGGGTCAACCCTTGAAATTCCATATTGGCTATAAATGAGAGTGGATGTCGACAAACATGATCAATGCTGTGCATATAGGGCCCGGTCTGGTCCTGGGAGGAGCACCCGAAGGTACTTGTGCCCATGGGAGTTTATTGACCACGGTGTTTAGCATTGCACCGGAGTACTTGCTTGCTAGACTTTAGGCATTCCACTCATTTTCGTGATATTACTTGATTGATTGACTTGAGACCCGCAGAAGGGTAAAAGTGTTTACTTGAATGCATTATAAATAGCCAATTCCAGTTATACATGCTTGAAACTACTCTGCTTGCTATTGCTAGCTTGATTAACATGTTGCTATTCCAGTTATTACTTCTCAGTTATCACTGGCTTGATATCATTTGCTATCACTTTCTACTGCTGCTTGAAATTGTGAAATCTATATACTCTCACTTTCTACTCTTGTCGATCTTACGATTCTTTGATATCTATCTGCCTGCATGCATAGGTTACCTACATTAAATGAATGTGTAATTCACTTAAAGCATGTTAGAACTTGAGATGTAAATCCTACTGAGCGATTCGCTCATCTAGTTATTTTCTAACCTTTTCAGGTAGTTCGGATATCAGCCAGAACTCGGAAGGGAATGAGTCTGAGTGATGAGTGTAGAAATGGAGTTATCATGTTGTCTTGTTAATTGTTCTTGTGTAAATTATGTTATTGTAATCCCACTTATGTCAGTCATATCCAGTTATGTCAGACGTCAGTTGTGTTAGTCCAATTGATTAGAACTGTAATAAGGGCTTGAAGCCTAGTAGTTGGACCTGGAAATGTATGTAGTTGTCATTTGGTTAGTTGTAACAATTGTCAGCTCATCCTATTTGTATTACTTTCAAGTTAAATCTTAGTTATCTGCGCACTCTATTAACTATCAAATGAAGAATTCCATCGAATAGCTAGCTCGCTTTGGTTCTATATAAGGACTGTCGCGCCACGGGTAAGCTTCCGCACTCGGGACGTGACAGCTTTCTTGGTATCAGAGCCTAGGATTTCGATTTCCTAGGTAAAAACCGAGTCCAAAGATATAAATGTCTAATAGAATTGTCTATGGATAGGTTTAGATCTTACCTGGTGAGATGGGTAAAGCCAAGGGTTAAGTTTAACAATGACAATTGACCCTAAAATAACGAAACCCAATAATTATTACACCTTAATTCTTTTGTAGGATTATGGCCGCTGAAAGAGCACAATGGCGCGAGATGCAGCGCACTGTGCAAGGACTTACGCAGGCGCTACAGCAAGTGGCGCAAGGCGGTGCTGGCGGTGCTCACCGTGGAGCTGGTGACCTTCACCAGGATTTTCGTAACATGAACCCACCAAGATTCATGGGTTCGGTGGACCCCGATGATGCCGAGAATTGGCTGAAGGAAATTGAGAGGATCTTCCATGTAATGCAATGCACGGATACAGAGAAGGTTCTATTGGCTACGTTCCAACTGGAACGGGATGCTCGATGCTGGTGGGAATCCGTAGAAGCAACACTGCCCGACAACCATGTCACCTGGGTGGAGTTTGTTGAACACTACAACAGCAAGTATTTTTCTTACCGTGTTCAAGAGAAGAAGGCCGCGGAATTTGCCGCGTTAAAGCAACGGAGCCTGAAGGTGGCCGAATATGAGGCCCAATTCTCAAGACTTTCTCGTTATGCACCCTACTTGGTGTGTATGGAAAAGATGAAAGCAAGGAGATTCTTCAACAGGCTACGGCCCCAATATATTACACAACTTGCGCCAATGGACATCCAAATCTATTCGGAAATGGTTCGGCGTGCTCAATTGCTAGAAGATGCCACTGAATTCTCTGAAAGGATTCGAGGCAAGGACAAGAAGGAACCCGTCCCTAGTATGGTAAACTTCAAACCACCATTTGGCAAGAAGCGATTCTTAAATGGAGGAGAATTTTCCAAAGAGAAGAGGTTCCAGAAAAGCAACAAGCCCTTCTCTACAATCAACAATAAGCCTTCCTCCGCCATCACACCTTCCAAGGAAATCTGCAAGTATTGTGACAAGGCTGGTCATAAAACTGAGGAATGCTGGAGGAAACTGGGAGCGTGTCTCCGATGTGGGAGTCGAGAGCATCGAATCCCCGACTGCCCCTTGATGAAGGAACAAGCCAACAAAGACGAGAAGCGTCTGGTAAAGAAACAAGGCCGTCTACAAGCTCTTCAAGGGACGGAACCTATGAAAGGAGGAATCGTGGAAGGTACATTAACTGTTTACTCTAAACCTGCAAAAGTTCTATTTGATATTGGAGCAACTCATTCATTTGTTTCCAAGAGATTTACTGCCTCATTTTCTAAAGAACCTGAATGGTTAGATTTAGTAATATCTACACCTCTTGGAAACAAGTCTGATATCATGCATCACTACCCAAGTTGTGAAGTTATGGTCCAAGGTAACAATCTGCCAGTCGACCTGATATGCCTTGATATGGAGCATTATGATGTCATATTAGGAGCTGACTGGTTATCCACATACCAAGCAACGGTAGACTACCGGCATGGCAAGATAACTTTTGCGGATTATTCTGAGTTATTTTATGTTAGCCCTTGGAATAAATCCCCTCTCATCTCAGCTCTTCGAGCCAGCAAACTTGTGAATAAAGGATGTGTGGCTTTCATAGCTTTTGTGACTGCCATGGAAGTCGAGAAGACTGAAAATGAAGACATCCGTGTAATTCGGAACTTTTCAGATGTTTTTCCTGAAGAATTACCTGGTTTACCCCCGGAGAGGGAAGTGTCGTTCACTATCGACATTATTCCTGGTGCCGGTCCTGTGTCTAAGGCACCTTATAGAATGTCTCCCGCCGAGTTGAAGGAGCTAAAAGAGCAGCTAATGGATTTACTGAAAAAGGGATTCATTAGGCCGAGTACTTCCCCCTGGGGAGCACCCGTGCTCTTTGTTAAAAAGAAGGATGGAACATTTAGGTTATGCATTGACTATCGGCAGTTGAACCATCTTACAATCAAGAACAAGTACCCGCTGCCGAGAATTGACGAGCTGTTCGACCAATTGTCTGGAGCTAACTATTTCTCCAAGATTGATCTTCGGTCTGGTTACCACCAATTGAGGATCAAAGAAGAAGACATATACAAAACTACATTTCGAAGTAGGTATGGGCATTACGAATTTACTGTTATGCCTTTTGGACTAACAAATGCCCCCGCAACTTTTATGCAGTTAATGAGCAACATCTACATGCCTTATTTAGACCAATTTATTGTGGCTTTTATTGATGATATATTGATCTATTCAAAAACTGAAGAAGATCATGAAGTGCATCTCAAGAAGGCATTACAGATATTGCGAGACAACAAGCTATATGCCAAATTCAGCAAATGCCAGTTCTGGCTTGAAGAAGTGTCCTTCTTAGGCCATGTCATATCAAAGAATGGAATTTCTGTTGATCCTGCGAAGGTCGAAGCTGTACAAAATTGGGGACGACCAACGAATGCAATGGTGATTCGTAGCTTCTTGGGTCTAGCCGGCTACTATCGGCGTTTTATTAAGGACTTCTCCAAGATTGCTGTCCCTCTTACCAGATTGACTCGCAAGGAAGTGCCTTATGAATGGAGTGAAGACTGTGAGAAGAGTTTCCTAACTTTGAATGATCTCTTGACTACTGCTCCGGTCTTATCTCTACCAATTGAAGGAGAGAAGTACGAGGTATATACCGATGTATCTGGTATCGGCCTCGAATGTGTATTGATGCAGAATGGAAGAGTCATTGCATGCTCTTCCCGGTAATTAAAGAAGCATGAAAAAAACTATCCTGTGCATGATCTGGAACTAGCCGCAGTGGTATTGGCTTTAAAGATCTAGAGGCACTATCTCTACGGAGAGCAATTCACCGTATACTCTGATCATAAAAGCCTTAAATATCTATTCTCTCAGAGAGAGCTGAACATGCGACAAAGGCGTTGGCTCGAGTATCTCAAGGATTTTGATTTCACTATACAATATCATGCTGGTAAGGGTAATTCCGTAGCAGATGCCCTTAGTCGGAAGCCGAGAGCCCTAATAACCAACTGTATGGTTCAAGAATGGAAGTTGCTGGAAAAATTCTCTGAACTCAATATAAGCATGGATGAGAATGACGGGTGTATTACTCTATCTCTCATAAGTGTACATCCGGATTTGCTAGCTGAAATCAAGAGGTTGCAAGAAGAAGATCCTACCCTAGTGGAAATAAAAGAAAAGCTGGACGAGAAATCTGATTTCAAGTTGGCACTCGATGGCAGATTATTATACCATGAACGGACATGTGTACCAGACAGTCCTGAGCTGAAGAAGAGGATTCTTGAAGAAGCTCACCGATCGAGGTATACGATCCACCTTGGAGCCACTAAGATGTACCAAGACATAAAAAGAACCTTTTGGTGGCCCAACATGAAAAGGGAGATAGCAAACTTCGTGTCTAGATGCTTGACATGCCAACAGGTGAAGGCGGAACATCAGAAGCCCGCTGGAAGATTGCATCCACTAGATATCCCCAAGTGGAAATGGGAAGACATCGGTATGGACTTTATCATGGGTTTGCCCAAGTCTAGGGGCGGATATGATGGAATTTGGGTAAACATCGATCGTCTTACTAAATCAGCTCATTTCTTGCCTATCAAGAGTCGATGGTCGGTTGATGTTCTTGCTGCCCTATATATCAAGGAGGTTACTAGATTGCATGGAATTCCTGTGTCTATAGTATCTGATCGAGACCCGCGCTTTACTTCTTATTTTTGGAAGGGTCTACAACACTCTCTGGGGACGAAACTTAATTTCAGCACTGCTTTTCATCTCCAGACAGATGGTCAGACTGAAAGAACAAATTAGGTTGTTGAAGATATGTTAAGGGCGTGTATTATAGATTTTGGCAGAAGCTGGCATGACCACTTACCCCTATCCGAATTTGCCTACAATAACAGTTATCAAGCCAGTATCCAGATGGCACCTTTCGAGGCACTTTATGGCAGGAGTTGTCGATCTCCAATATGCTGGGATGAAGTCGGTGAAAGACAACTTCTAGGCCCAGATATGGTTAGAGATTCAACTGAAAAGATACACCTTATTAGAGAGAGACTCAAGGTAGCTCAGTGCAGGCAAAAATCTTATGCTGATAACAGAATGAGAGATTTGGAATTTCAAGTGGGTGACCATGTATTTCTCAAGGTATCTCCCGGCCGAGGTATTAGAAGATTCGGTGTTAAGGGCAAGCTTACACCAAGGTTTATCGGTCCATTTGAAGTATTAGAAAGAGTGGGTGAGGTGGCTTACCGCATTGCCTTACCTCCTCAACTCTCGGAAGTGCATAATGTATTTCATATTTCTATGCTGAAGAAGTATGTGCACGATCCTCTCCACGTCATCGATCACACTGACTTGGTGATACAGAAGGACCTCACCTATGAGCAAAGGCCACTAAAGATTCTCGACCAAGAAATCCGAGTTCTAAGGAACAAGACGATCCCTATGGTTAAAATTCAATGGAATCGATGCTTAGAACAAGAAGCTACATGGGAAACTGAGGAGTCTATGAGAAGGAGATTTCCAGAGTTATTCTAGTCCGTAAGTGATTCTCACCCTCCTTATCTCCATATATGCAATTGAATTTGGGAGACCAAATTCTTTTAAGTGGGGGAGGGTGTAGCACCCCGTATTAAAAAAAAATGAAATGAAAAAAAAAATTAGATAAACTCTATAGGAAGCTTATGTAAGAAGTTGGAACACGGAGTTATCATATGTAAAGATTATTCACTTAACAAGTGACTTCCTAGTGTAGTTGGTTAAGTGATGTGTCTTTCAACCTAGTGACTAGGGTTTCAATCCTAGCATCCACCATTTACCCTTTTTGCCAAATAATTATATGCTATAAGCTAGCAAAACTTGCACTTACGAATTGGGCCATGGATTAGCTGTACAAACATTATCTCTTATCTCTCCAGCCTATCTCTTATCTCTCCAGCCTATACAAGCTGTAAAGCCCCATTATTCCAGATCTTGCCCCCCCCCCATTCGGTCATACGAGACCCTATAACACACCCTTTGCTACCCCATTCTAGACTAGCTAAGGTTGGGACAAAGCTCTGCAGGGATTACACCAGAAGGGTTCTGCTACTACGATCTTCCAACAAGGTAGGTGTTCTCAATTTTTAATTAAACTAGTAGCTAATCTAGAATGATTAGTCTAGGCAGTTAGTCTTAGGCTCATCTCTATGTGATATTTCATGTTTATACAGCATGTGTTAGCCTTATAGTTATCATGTATTAGCTTTAATCTAAGAAAAGTAGTAAAATTAGTAAAGTAATTAGTTTCACAACCAGGATAATTAGCATGCAATAGCTTCTATCTGGGACAATTAGCAAGTATTAGTCTCATGCCCTAGATAACTAACATGAATTAGCTTTATTAACTAATATAATAGCATACCTAATCTATTAGCATGCTTAATTAACCTGTTAATCTACCAAGACACTTCAATATCAACACCTCTACATATAACACTTTCAGCATATATAGTACACAGGTGTTGCCCAAGTGTTGCGAGAGTGTTGACACCTACGCGACACCTAGTCGACACTTCCATTATGTATACAGGTGTTGCACAAGTGTTGACACCTCGTCGACACTTGCAACATATATAGTCAAATGACAAAGGTGTTGCACAAGTGTTGCACAAGTGTTGACACCTACGCGACACTTACCCGAGGTGTCAACACCTAGGCGACACCTACGCGACACTTACCCGAGGTGTCAACACCTACGCGACACCTACGCAACACTTACCCGAGAGTGTTGACAAAACCAAACTTAAACCATGGATTAAAACCTTAAACACTTGATTAACAAGATGATTAAACCAAAATAAGACTTAATTAACAATAAACACAGAATTGAAGACAGAACCAACAAAACCACATGTGTCGACATCAAGTGTCGACACAGGTGTCGACACTTAGTGTCGACACATAAAAACCTGTAACAACACTGTACAATAGGGACTAAAAAGGAACAGTAAGTGTCGACACTTGGTGTCGACACATGCAGAAACATGTTGAAAAACAACCGAAACCCCTCAAAACAAGTGAAGGAAAATATGAACAATTTATGAACCTCCATTATACCTCTATTAATAGTATATATATAAGACCTACACTTCCATACATATATATATAACAGCAATATATGTATCTGTATAGTCAAATGTCGACACCTATATATACAAATGTCGACACCTCCATATACAAATGTCGACACCTCTATATATACAAATGTTGACAGTATATATATAATACCTCCATTATACTTTCATTAATTGTATATACAAAACACCTTCATTATATATTGTTAGACAAGATATATATATATATATATATATAACTAATGTCTACACCTCTAGTATATGCTGTTAGAACTAATGTCTACACCTCCATTCTCACCGAATATATATATATAGAGAATAAAATATAATATAAAATGGACTCCTCCATTCTTACAGAGTATATACATATAGAACAATGTAAAATATACAGAATATATATAGACCAATGTAAAATATGTAGATACACATATAGAAAAATATATAGATATACAGGAATATATATATAACTAAATACCGACACCTCATATATATATCGGATAGAATATATATATACCTATAACCTCCATTATAAATATATAACAGGATGTTATATACATATTGGACAGAATTTTATAATCGGATATATATATATATATATATATACATATTAGATAAAATATATATATATACCTAGTGTCGACACTTGTGTCAACACCAGCAAGTTTAGTCTCATACCCCATGATAATTAGCATGTATTAACTTCAATCCAGGGTAATACTTAACCTGTTAGTTGACATACTCATCAATTAGCATACCTAATTAACTTGTTAGTCTACCTAATCTATACACCAGATTTGGTATAGATAGAGTTATGCCTATCTAGAAACTCTATCTCCATTAAGTTTCCTGTAAAATGTAAACTAGTATGATACGTAATGTTAAAAATTTGATATGTAAAGCATGAAACGAATGCATGTAAACCGCACAAATTCCCTTATCTGTCCATGTCATCAATTTTACATAAATCAGCTTAAATTGAAGTGTGCCCATGACCCGGACACTATAACAATGACTATACAACAGACACTTGTTCTAAACATAAAATGGGCAAAACTGCCACCTGTAAACCTATTAAAATTCTGTTAACCAATAGATCATCTAGTTAACCCCTATTGTCATTAGTTAAACCATTGGTTAAACCAAAGCCTACAAGGCACCAATCTCACCCAATTTTTCCATGTATCGAACGTTACGGGTTTTTACTCCTAATTCGTCCCTACATAACGATACGCCTTGGATTCTATTTTTTAATCCACCTTATATACATCCTACCGGGTCAACCCTTGAAATTCCATATTGGCTATAAACGAGAGTGGATGTCGACAAACATGACCAATGCTGTGCATATAGGGCCCGGTCTGGTCCTGGGAGGAGCACCCGAAGGTACTTGTGCCCATGGGAGTTTATTGACCACGGTGTTTAGCATTGCACCGGAGTACTTGCTTGCTAGACTTTAGGCATTCCACTCATTTTCGTGATATTACTTGATTGATTGACTTGAGACCCGCAGAAGGGTAAAAGTGTTTACTTGAATGCATTATAAATAGCCAATTCCAGTTATACATGCTTGAAACTACTCTGCTTGCTATTGCTAGCTTGATTAACATGTTGCTATTCCAGTTATTACTTCTCAGTTATCACTGGCTTGATATCATTTGCTATCACTTACTACTGCTGCTTAAAATTATGAAATCTATATACTCTCACTTTCTACTCTTGTCGATCTTACGATTCTTTGATATCTATCTGTCTGCATGCATAGGTTACCTACATTAAATGAATGTGTAATTCACTTAAAGCATGTTAGAACTTGAGATGTAAATCCTACTGAGCGATTCGCTCATCTAGTTGTTTTCTAGCCTTTTCAGGTAGTTCGATATCAGCCAGAACTCGAAGGGAATGAGTCTGAGTGATGAGTGTAGAAATGGAGTTATCATGTTGTCTTGTTAATTGTTCTTGTGTAAATTATGTTATTGTAATCCCACTTATGTCAGTCATATCCAGTTATGTCAGACGTCAGTTGTGTTAGTCCAATTGATTAGAACTGTAATAAGGGCTTGAAGCCTAGTAGTTGGACCTGAAAATGTATGTAGTTGTCATTTGGTTAGTTGTAACAATTGTCATCTCATCCTATTTGTATTACTTTCAAGTTAAATCTTAGTTATCTGCGCACTCTATTAACTATCAAATGAAGAATTCCATCGAATAGCTAGCTCGTTTTGGTTCTATATAAGGACTGTCGCGCCACGGGTAAGCTTCCGCACTCGGGACGTGACAGTACGGCTCTAAGAAGCTCGTCACGGACCGGTGTAAAGGCAGCACCACTGGCCGAGTGCTCATCACCCACTCTGTGTACAATGACGCGTCCAACTCCGGCTGGTAAGGTTGGGCGCAGGCCGCCCCACCATTCAAAGGCACCATGATCAGGTGGGAGTCCCTGGTAGCACCGTCAAAAGGGACACCCTCCTCGGCCCTACCGGGCAAGTAACACAAAACCCTCCTGGCTTCCTCCAGCTGCATCACTGCATCCCCATCAGGCTGTCCTGTGAAGCTGAACAACAACTGTGCCACCTGGTTCGTCACAGACCCGCGAGACACCAACCCTGGGAACAGCAACCCAGCCCATGCACTGAGGTAGTGAGTCGGCAGGAGCAGGCTCCGCTCACGTGGCGTCGGGTGCACCGCCAGTACTCCCAGTCCCTGGTAAACATTGGCCAAAGCCGCTGGGGCTAAGGCCAGCCTCCGTCCCTCTGCCAATTGGCACGCAGGCCACAACAGCTCTACTCTCAGCTGGCCGTCCTCCCTGTGGGGGACCACAAATGTCGCCAGCCAGTACGCCAAGTAAGCGGCCAAGTGCGTCACGTCCGGCAGTCTATGGGGGTTCCACCCCTCCTGTGGTGCATAGATATACCTGCTATATGTCCGAAAATGCAGCTCCACCTCTGTATACTCCTCCCAGGGGGTCTGGTCCCTCGCGAACTCTTGGTGAAAGCAAAAGGGGCCGTTATAAAAGTGGCGAATCCACACATTCAGCGGCACCCTGGGAGTCTGCGCTGCTCTCTCTTTCCCAGCAAGGGCTAGATCCCTCCAGGTCTTCAGTAAATACCGATAGCTGTAAGAAACCCGGTATCGTCCATGCCTGTCAGTGTGGCTACGATGGAGGTCATCCAACACTATCTCCTAGTACCCCTCGCCGCTGATCGGCAACCCAGAGATCCTCCACAGAGACCACAAGTCTAACGAGGTCTCTCCCTAAGCCGTTGCCACGGTGTTCCACCTGTGGTTGAAGCACTCTGTCAGCGCCTGTAAAAGTCATGTGTAACAAGGATACCCATACAGAGCCGCAGTCACAGCATATCTGATATCAGCTCGGTCTAGCTGCACCCGGTAGTGGTGTACTTTGCCCATCAACCACTCAATAGCTCCCTGGCGGTACCTGTGTGATGGAATCACCGCCCAGCGGCCATACCAGCTAACGGCGGTCTGTCGTAGAATCATGGACATAAGGCTGTGGTCATCATAGCCTTCCCCGGCATACTCCAGCCCTGATGGCTCCAGCACCAATCTCGGACTGCCCTCTGTCTCTGCTCGGTGGTGTCCATGCGAATCCTAAAAGGCGGGACCCATCACTCCAGCACGAACTCCGAACTGGTCTGCTCTGCTGAAGAAGCCCAGGCACTCAGCACTGGGAAACTGACTCTGCCTCTAATAATACACGGAGAAACTCGGGAAGCCATAAAGGACGATCCCGTGCAAGCTATCTCGACCCACCAAGATCGCCCACTCCAGTCGGCGACGGGCTCCAGCAACTCGAGAGTCACTCTCCTCCATGCCTAGCAAGACAAAGTGTCTGATAAACTCAAACAGGTGACGGTCCAAAGGGAACTCCACTGGATAGCCACCGCTGCGATCATAAGTGTAAATTCCGCCCGCCTCCGACGTGCGGGCCAGCTCCACGACCCAACCCCGTTGCCGCATTCACCGACGGGGCCCTCTGCCATAACTGCATGCCCACCATCAAGCTGCTCCACGCTGGCCGCGGTGACAATTGGCGGGCCCAAAGGGGGCATGGGCCGCTCGGTCCTCCTTACCCAGTGGTCCTCTTCCCGGACCACATGCCTCAGGACCCTCTCGTCCCTGCCAAATCGGGCCATAGCTGTAAGACATAGCACAAAAATGGTCAGTACTCCAGAAATTCAACACATATAATACAACAAATCACAAACATATGAAGCGTCAAAATGCAACTACAACAACTCAGAAGGAGAGGTTCACGGGCCGTACGCCCTCGTCTCTGCCTCCGATGCACGACCCGTGGGGGGCATTTGTTGTACTCGGACTATTTCCTCAACGAAATACCCAGAATTAAGGGTTCGAGAATTTCCTCAAACACCTTCAAGGCATGGGCTACCCGACCCCTCCGACAATCTAGTGGGCCCGACCAACGGCCCTAACCCGCTAGCCGAGGCGCACGGTGGCACTAGCCATCGATCGGGACCACTCCCGACTCATAAGTCGCGGACTTCTTCCGCACTCTACACGGCCACCCGGGGCACCCTGGGGGCACTCCGACTACGAGCCACGCCACGTGGCACTCAGTGAAAAGGCCGGGGGCCTACCCCGGAATGCCTTCCCTCAACCCTCCAAGGTCAAAGGGAGACCTAAATAGGTCAACCACAGGCTCAGGAGGCTCGAAGTACGCGTGTACGGCTCACACACGCGTGTTCGGCATTCTACCGAACACCTTTTGGGCGCACGTGTTTCAACCCTTCTACACCAACCCGCGGGCCACCCCGTGGTTCCAGTACACCAATTGGGTCCTACAACGACCCCCCAGCAAGCCGGGGCCACCCCCGACCCTCAGACACGTGGCAACATGCCACTCGACTTTAGCTCTCGGGCCAACCCGAGGCTACCCTGCCAACCCGCCGTACAACATGGCACGCAGCACAAGGTAAGGCCCATCGGCCCAAGGTGCCTCCTTCCAGCCCCTACGGACTTCTACCCTTGGCCCTTGGCCGAATCTGAGGCCCGTCGGCCACCTACGCGGCTCGTTCGGCAACCAGGGGTGTGTCAAGCATTCGCCCGAACACCTTGCGAGCGGCCACTACAGCTCGAAGAACAATGGCTCCCATGGGCCATTTCAATACCCTAAAACTTCATATCCCCCAAGGGATATCCCCAGACGATGAAGGAAGATCCCCGGGGGCCATCCCTCGGGGTTACGGCTTTGCCCGGGGGCCGTGCGCCCCAGGGCGTGGCCGCGCCCCCGGGGAGTTCGCTCTCCCTGGGGGGCCGCGCCCTCTCCCCAACCCGGAGGCCCGACGGCCCTCCCCAGTCCCAGTCCGTGCAAACTCTCAGTTTCACGGTCCGAGGTTCGTGCAAGGTTCATCGTCGTACCCATGTGCCGAAGGATTCGCGAAGACGGAGTCCCGGGATTACGTTTAGTCGCACACGTCAATCCCTCGATCTTCGAGCACAAGCATCCAGTCCACCAGTGTATCCTCCCAGTATCCTTTATCCTCTTTCTTCTTAACCAATTTGAGAAGAAAATACACAAAAATCGGGTTTTATAGAGGTGGGGCCACTCCCCCGCTCTCTCTTCTACCTGGTCCGCCCAAACCCCCCCTTGGGGAGGGGTTTAGGCGGACCAGCTTGGGCCTCCAAGCTGGTCCGCCTAAACCCCCCAACGGGGGGGGGGGGGGGGGGGGGTTTAGGCGGACCAGCCTGGACCCCCAGGCTGGTCCGCCTAAACCCTTGAATAATAAAAAAAAATTTAAAAAAAATAAAAAAGAGGACCACTTTGGTCTGCCTAAAACCCCCCTGGGGAGGGGTTTAGGCGGACCAGCCTGGACCCCTAGGCTGGTCCGCCTAAACCCCCTAGGGGAGGGGGTTTGGGCGGACCAGCTTGGACCCCCAAGCTGGTCCGCCAAAACCTCTCCAAAAACTAAAAAAAAAGATATTTCCACTCCGAAGAGGGGTCTAGGCAGACCAGACCATCCCATGGGGCTGGTCCGCCTAAACCCCCCTTGGAGGAGGGGTTTAGGCGGACCAGACCAGTCCACTCCGACACACACACACAAAATACAAATAAAATTCAAATAAAATAATAATAAAAATACTATTTGGGGGGTTTACCCGGACCAAGTTGGACCCCCAACTTGGTCCGCCTAAACCCCACCCCCACCCCTTCAACTTCTATAAATTGCCCCCCTTACCAACAAGCTAAGGAAATGCATGAAGAAAGGAAGGAAGCAACGCACTGACACATAGTCGGACGAGCGATCTTCCCCGGCCTAATTGTCGCACCCTCGGACTCCCGAGGCTTTCGACAAGGGCCGGGAATGCGAGAAGATAAGTGCGCGCATGTTTGGCTTGCTAGTCGGCTCACACACGCTGAGGGTATGTCTCACGTACTTCCCTCACGCGGTGTCTAGCCGTCTCATGACAAGTCCATCCCCGCCACGTGTAAGATGATCGTACCAACGGTAAATATGCCCGCACCCCGGGACCGCCCGTGTACGTCAACTTACGAAACTTACGACAGTGACGAAGGGTACTTCATAACGCCATGTCGGCCCTCGACACAGAACTGCGTGCCCACCGCTCACCTCCCAGTTGGCCGTAGGACCCTCAGATTGACGAAACAAGTCTAGTCGGACCTTTGGCCCGGGAATCATAGTGCCGGGGCCGACCTCGACTCTCCAACATGATAACACTCACCATCCGAGACCCGGACCCGATCACTCACCTCGAGCCGCGTCCGACCTCCGCCAGGCGCCAACCCGTGTCCGTTCTGACCACCAAGGCAGTCAGGCCCACACCAGCTCCTCTGTAAAGAGTTCCAGTAGAACAAGCGGACATCCGATTTGTCACGCAATGACCCGGGGACCGACTCACATGTCGGAATTGTCCCATGGCTTGCTCCAATTGTACTTCAGACGGTCAGGCCCGCTTGTAAAGCCCATGTGGATCATCATAAAACCAGTAAATTGTATACGCCCGTGTTCGGGCTCCCGGCTCTCTACCCACACCACTCGGCATCCGTGCCCAATACCCTAACCCCAGTGAACACCCCCCAGTCTAACGCCTACTCCTAGCTGCTGAATGCACCCGGCCCTCCACCCACGGCTTCAGACACATATACAGACTTTTCTTCAGCATGGAACGAGTTCGGATTCAATCCGATGTAAATAAACACTGGTTGCTTGCGGTTGGTGAGGAAAGACATCATGTACACGATTCCCGCAATCGCCTACGCACTCGCACCCATGGAACCCCTTCTCTCCACGTGTCGCCCGATCACTCGAGCCCACGTGCCGCGCCCTGGTGGCGCTCCCCCAGTCAAACCTTGGTTCCATGAGTGATTGTCGAGAAATCGACTGGCACGCCCGTACCCTGTCCGGTTAATCTTTATCCCGACACTTACGTGCCATTCGACCCTTTCCGACTTTCCGTGAAAGGAGAGTGCCCGATACCACCGTGAGAGGCATGCACCCGTAAGGAGGATACCCAAGATACATCAAACTCCCGTATTTTTCCTTCCCTGCTGTATCCCTTCCTTCCCCCTGGTTAATCAGCATAAAAAACCCGCACCACAACGGTACCTCCAGACACCCCAAACACATGGACACAGAACCCCGGGGGTGTCCAGGACATCCACGAGCCGAAGGTCGACCACTGGGTCACAACTGGGTCAACCGGGGGTCAACACAACGTAATCGGAACACAACTAGCACAGAAAATAGGGTAGCAGTCCCCCGGGACCGTCACGACAAGTGGCGGTCCACTCTGGACCACAATCCATCAATAGTGGTCCACCCTGGGCCGCTAGACACATGAGACGGTTACAATCCAGGCCGCAAACCCCCCCAAGTGGCGGCCCTAGCCTGACTACAAGCATCGACTAGCGGTCAAGCACAAGGCCGCTACTATTGAGTCTCCTTGAGTGATTTTGATGATAACAAAACTCTGAGTGGAAGATTTATCTCGGCTCGTGTCTTAAGACTCTATATACGAGCTAATGAGGTTCAAGTTTATACCTATCAATTCTACGAAAAACTCATAAGTTTTATTTGAATCAATGTGTGTCAAATTGAGTTAACCTTATTTAAACAAACCCCAAAATGCATGATACAATCATTCACTTAAAGCCCTTGTCACCTTGATCAATTTCTCCGGGCTAACAACTCAGTTTTGCAGGTCCAGGCTATTCCGGTCGACCAGGACCATAGGCCCGGTCGACCAGTTTTTCCAGAGACGAAGGGTGGCAAGTTTTACATGTTTCGGTCGACCTGGACCCCAAGACCGGTCGACTGGTTCTTCCAGAAACCAAAAACTCCGGAAGTTACAGGTTTCAGTCGACCGCCTCTAGAATTCCAGTCGACCGGAATTCTCGAAGCCCTCTTTTGTTGACTTTTGGTCCAAGCTCGAAAAGAGGGAGTTTCTCCCAATTGTTTAAACCCTTTGGTCTCAGTCTTGGAGTGAATTGTGGATCTGGTCTGGGGACTTGTCTCCTGACCTTCCAAGATCTATAAAAGATCTCTTTGGGGTCATAAACCCTAAGGCTTTTCAAGAGAAGAAGAAGGAGAGGCTGTCAAGGAGAGGGTGCTGGTAGTAAATGGTAAAACAGTGATCCGAGAGAAATTCTTCATCTAGGTGCTGAAGCTTTCAAGAGCAAATCTGCATCCAAATCAAGTGAAGATCAAGCCAAGAGCAAGCTTCATTCAATACTATCTTCATTCACTAAGGGGGAGCCTGATCTATGTTTTCACTTCTTGTTTATGTTCCTTCCATTCATGTTTGAGCTGATTCGTGCTTCCCTTGTAATATTCAAGCACTCATGTGTGTGGATCTCGGCAGATCCGTGTGTGTGTGTGTACTTCGTTGTCCATCATTGTTCTTGTGTGTCCATGCTCTAGCACTTTCGTGGGAGTTCTATACTCCTCACGTGTGTGTGTGTGTGGTTGCTGTTCATCTTGTAATCTTCTACAAGATAGTGTGTGAATCCTCACAGTGTGTGAGGGGTGGACGTAGGTTGCTGTTGTTGCAGCCGAACCACCTAAAAATCGCTGTCTACTGAATGGTTTGATCCATATCTTCTACCTCCATTCTCTTTAGCTTAGTTTTATATCGCATTATCCAGCCTTAGTTCATTAATTTTTAATACCCCATTCACCCCCCCCCTCTTGGGTGCCATTTAATCTCGGGACTTCAATTGGTATCAGAGCTAAGGCTCTTTCTTTCACAGATCTAATGATCTAGAGTAAGATCCGGTTAAATGGAAAACAAGGGTATGATACCCGAGGGTCACTCCATCAACCGTCCTCCCTTCTTTGACGGTTCAAACTACTCGTACTGAAAAAATAGAATGCATGTTTTTCTGAGGGATCAAGAGTATGAAGTTTGGAGAGTTGTGGACAAGGGTCCTCATAAACTAGGAGCTGATGAAGAAAAATGGACACCCGAGGAAATTAAGAAATGCACTGCTAATTTTAATGCCATGAATATTATGCAATGTGCGATACACCCTAATGAATTCTCTCGCGTTTCTATGTGCAGCTCAGTCAAAGAAATGTGGGACAAGCTGCGACTCATATACGAGGGAACTTCAGAGGTCAAGGAAATCAAGGCAAATCTCCTAGTCACTGACTATGAGCTATTTAAGATGAATCCTGAAGAAACCATCTCCGAGATGTTTGCAAGGTTAACATAGATCACAAATGGTCTCAAAAGTCTTGGGAAGGAATACTCAAATTCTGACCTTGTGAGGAAGGTGTTAAGGTCTCTATCGTCAGCTTGGCACACAAAGGCCACGGTAATTGAAGACTCAAAGAACCTGTCAACTCTCACCTTGGATGAACTCATAGGGTCACTCATGACCTATGAGATAAATATAAAGAGGACAGTTGATGAAGACATCAAGAAGAAAAAGGTCATTGGACTGAAAGCTCATCACTCCGATGATGAATTTCAAGAAGGTGAATCAAGTGACGGAAGCAATGAAGAGGAAGAATTGGCGATGATAACTTGCCAAGTGAGGAAATTTCTAAGGAAGAAGAGAAATTTTCAGGGAAACTTCAGAAAAGGGCAAAGAAAGCCCACGCAAACCAAAGGCGAATCGAGCAAGCCAAGTAGCATCATATGCTACGAATGCAAGAAGACCGGGCACATGAGAGGTGAATGTCCAGATCTGAAAAAGAAATTCAAGAAGGATAATTTCAAGAAACCTAAAGCCATGGTCGCCACTTGGAGCGACGAAGAAGATGAACCATCTGATGAAGAGATTCAAGAACTTGTGGAAAGCTTGTGCCTCATGGCACATGAAGATGAATCTACGGAGGTAAATTCTGACCCTGATTTCATTTCCAATGAACAATGGGAATCTGAATATGAAAAGTTGTACACTAAATACAAGAAAATCAGATCTGAAAATAAAACTCTCAAAAAGAAACTTGATGACATGTCACGTGAAGATATCTTTGTCAAATTTGAGAAACTGGAACAGGAATGGTTGAGGCTACGGAAGAAAAAGAAAGTCTATTGGAAATAATTTTAGACTGTGATAAAACCAAAGAGGAACTATCGTGCAAAATAGTTGAAATGGAGGAAGCATGTGAAAAGATCAAAATTGAAGAACAAATTCTGAAATCCACAAACTTAGAACTTGAAGAAAAGGCTGTGAGTTTAGAAAAAGAAGTGACTGATCTTCAGTTCACATTGTCAAGATTTGTTAAGGGCAAGTAAAATCTAGATAATATGTTGGGAGTTAAAGTCAATTTTTAAAAAGAAGGTCTTGGATACACACCTCAAAACCAAAAATCGTTTGAGCATAAGATCGCCACATCCTTTGTTCATGGAAAAGATAAAAACCATGCTTCATGTTCCAAGCCTGAACCAAAACATGCTCAACCCAAACCACGACAGTTTCAAAGAAAGTTTGCACATGTTAACTATTATCATTGTGGTAGATTTGGTCATGCTATTGTAAATTGCTGGTTCAGACAAAACCCACCTAGAAATCATGTTTTTTAGACCAAGAAGAGATATACTCAGAACTTGACTAACTCCTACGGACCCAAACTAGCTTAGGTACCAAAAACAATTGCATGAGAATTCTTCTTCTTGCAGATATGTCTTGAAGCCAGGGGGAGCAAATGGTACCTGGACAGCGGCTGTTCAAGACATATGACAGGGGACAAGAGAGTGTTCTCTACACTGCAAGACAAGGATGGAGGTTCAGTTGTCTTTGGAGGTCAAGACAAAGGTAAAATCGTTGGGATTAACAACATTAGTAAGAATTCTGAAATTCTTATTGAAGATGTGCTTTTGGTGAAAGGTCTGAATCACAATCTGCTAAGCATAAGTCAATTGTGCGATAAGGGTTTTAAAGTTATTTTTGATGAAACCCACTGCATTGTCTTGAACAAAAACACAAATGAGATCAAATTTCTTGGAAAAAGAAATAACAATGTCTATACTGTTGATATTGATAATGTTTCTTGTGATGATCTATGCTTGGCTACAAACAATCATGAAAATGCATGGTTATGGCACCGTAGGTTGGGTCATGCTAGTTTTGGAGTAATCTCCAAGTTGTCTAGACATGATTTGGTGAATGGACTGCCAAAATTAAAATTTGAAAGTGATAGAATCTGTGAAGCTTGCACAAAAGGTAAGCAAACACGAACTTCTTTCAAAAACAAAAATAGTGTTTCATCCGCTAGGCCATTGGAATTACTGCATCTTGACTTTTTTGGTCCTACTAGAACCTCTAGCCTAGGAGGAAAATTCTATGGCTTTGTGATTGTTGATGACTTTTCAAGATTTACATGGGTGCTCTTCTTAGCAAATAAAAATGATGCCGTGACGGAATTTCAAGTTTTCTGCAGGAAAGTTCAGAATGATAAAGGCTATCTCATCACCACCATTCAAAGTGATCACGGTGGAGAATTTGAGAATCATGACTTCAGCAAACTTTGTGAAGATCAAGGATACACGCACAACTTTTCATCACCACGGACGCCTCAACAGAATGGAGTAGTGGAAAGGAAAAATAGAACCTTGATAGACATGGTGCGGACCATGTTAAGTGAGAACTCCTTGCCCAAGTATTTCTGGGCCGAGGCGGTAAGTACAGCATGTTACATCATCAACAGGGCAATGGTAACGCCCATCTTAAAGAAAACTCCTTATGAGCTGTACAAGGGTAAGAAATCAAACATCTCTCATCTCAAACCCTTTGGATGCTCATGTTTTATCTTGAACAATGGTAAGTCTAATCTAGGAAAATTTGACGAGAAAAGTGACAAAGGAATTTTCCTAGGCTATGCACTCAACTCTAGAGCTTACCGATTGTTCAATAAGAGAACCTTGGTTGTAGAAGAAAGTCCTCATGTAATTTTTGATGAATCTGAATAAAAACTAACAAATCAGTCCGTTCAAATTGTGGATGCAGATGAGGATTCCAAAGGTCGGGATGATGTCAAGGTCAAGAATGAGCCAACTGAAGGTGGATCAAGTAAAAGTGAAGAAGATGAGGATCCCTCAATTGAAACACTTCAAGAGCAGCAAGTGCAACACCCGGATTTGGCAAGACCATCCACTCTTCTGAAAGATCACCCCGCTGAAAATATCATAGGTAATCCTGAAGACGGGGTAAGAACTAGATCCTCTCTAAGGCAAGTAGAAGAGGAGGACTTGTTTGCTTTAATTTCTCAAGAGGAGCCTAAGGACATTCATGATGTTTTGCAAAATGACTCCTGGATCCAGGCATGCATGAAGAGTTGCACCAGTTTGAAAGAAGCAAAGTGTGGACTCTTGTGCCACGTCCTAGAAATCCGCCCGTAATAGGAACTCGTTGGGTCTTTAGAAATAAGCTGAATGACATGGGTATGGTTGTTAGGAATAAGGCCCGGCTTGTAGCCAAAGGGTATAGCCAGGAGATGGGGATTGATTTTGATGAATCTTTTGCCCCGGTCGCTAGGCTAGAAGTAGTCCGGATTTTATTATCTTTCACTTGATCACTAAACTTCAAACTATTTCAAATGGATGTCAAATCTGCTTTTCTTAACGGGTATATCAAAGAGGATGTTTTTGTAGAACAACCTCCAGGCTTTGAAGATTCCAAGCACCCACGACATGTGTACAAGCTCCAAAAGGCGTTGTATGGGCTTAAGCAGACACCAACGGCATGGTACGAAAGGCTTACTTCTTTTCTGACTGAAAATGGGTTCAAAAGAGATAAGGTTGATCAAACACTCTTCACAAGAAAATCAGGTAAAGAGATACTGGTAGTTCAAGTGTATGTTGATGACATAATCTTTGGAGCTACCAACAATGCCCTATGTGATGAATTTGCAAGAATAATGCAAGGAGAGTTTGAAATGAGCTTAATGGGTGAACTAACCTTCTTTCTTGGTTTGCAGGTAAAACAAACGCCCGAAGGCATCTTCATAAACCAAGCCAAGTATACAATGGAGCTGTTGAAAAAATATGGAATGGCAGAAGCAAAACCCATAGCGACTCCGATGGCCACAACCACGAAGTTGGGCAAAAATAAAAATGGTAAAACAGTAGATCCTACACTGTTTCGAGGTATGATCGGATCACTACTGTATTTAACAGCATGTCGCCCTGACATTCAGTATAGTGTGTGTCTGTGTGCTCGCTTTCAATCATGTCCAAAAGAATCACATCTAATGGCTGTTAAACGGATTTTTCGGTACTTGATTGGCACACTAGACTTTGGTTTGTGGTTTCCTATTGGCAGTTCTTTTGATTTGATTGCATATACCGATGCCGATTATGCTGGTTGCATTGTTGATCGGAAAAGTACTCGTGGGTACTGTCAGTTTCTTGGTGGTTGCCTAGTTTCATGGGCCTCCAAGAAACAACATTTAGTAGCTCTCTCAACGGCCGAGGCTGAGTATGTAGCCGCCGAAAGTTGTGGAGCCCAAGTACTTTGGATCAAAAATCAATTTCTTGACTTGGATATTGAAATAAACGGTGTTCCAATTTTATGTGACAACACAAGTGCAATCAGTCTATCAAAAAACCCTGTTCAGCATTCTAGGACTAAGCATATAGACATTCGACACCATTTCTTGAGAGATCATGTAGGCAAAGGGTTTTGAGCTGCATTTCATTGATACTCTCAATCAGCTGGCCGATATCTTCACCAAGCCCTTAAACCAGGAGCAATTCAACAAGATTAGAAGGGAACTTGGCATGTGCAAGGGTGAGGGCATTCACTTAGGTCTACATTAAATCGCGTGATGCATTTCAGAAGCATTAAGGGTAGTTAGTGTGACTTGCATCACCATGTTGTGTGTTTCACTTCTCTATGTTTGATACCATCCTGCATGTGTGATTATATTATTTTATCTTTATACCTCTCCTTGAAAATTTCTAAAACCCTATACTCCTTGACAAATAAATGTGGACAATTGACCTAGAGATACTAGACAGTCACTGAGGGGGAGCCTTCAGAAAAACCTCGTTGGTTGATTCTTCGGATGTTCCTTACTGAAATTCTCCCCAAAAGAAAAGACAGAAAAGGAAAGAAAATAAAAAAAAAAAAAGAAAAAGGAGAAAAATTATAGAGGGATGAATACCACTTAGTGAAGGGAGCTCAAGAGGACAGGAGATATGGAGGACTTCTTTACCTATAACAAACCAACACAAAAAAAAAAAATTGACTGTTGACCTTTTCCGGTCAACCGGACAACCCGACCCGGTCGACCGAAAACGGCGGCCGGCCCAACCGGGACCCGACCGCCCCCCCTTTTTAAGGGGTTTTCACCCCCTCTTAGTTCATTCTTCTCCACTCCTCTCTCCCACACACTCTCAAAACCCTAGAACACCAACCTTCCACCTCTCAAGCCTTCAAACCTCTTCATTCCTCCATCCGCACAATCTCCATCGGATTCGTCACCACTCCGGGACGCGATCTCTGCGGGTGTTCGTGCTACCACCCATCTACCTCCTTGATTCCAGAGCGTGGGGAACGATCTTCCAGAGCTCCAGAAGTGCTCCTTGGTCCACTACAACCTCAAGGGTAGAGTCCCTTCACCTCGAAGGCTTTCACATTCGGTTCCCTCGTCTAAGATGCCGCCTAGACGGAGCTCTCGGCGTTCCACTCAAGGGGAAGCCAGCGGTTAGAGACGAGAGGCCCCGGCTCGTCCACAGCGGGCACCGGAACCTCGTCGTGCACCCCGTCTACCTCTACGACCCATCATCAACCCTCGCCTGGTTGATTTTCAAGAGGTGAATGACATATTGCCAGATTTTTTTGCACTCTTTGCAATTCAAGACGGGTGGAATGATTTTGTCTCCAGATACACTAGGTATTATCCAAACCTAGTACAACAATTTTATGGGAATCTCGTTGAGAGAAATGGAAACTTATTCACAGTTGTTCAAGACATTGAGATACATATTGGACCCGATCTTTTCTGGCGTGCATTAGGAGTTTCAGCCTGGGGTGCCGATATGACGTTTGGACATGGTGAAATGCCAGACACATTCCTTGCTATGACGGGTTATGACTATGTTCAGGGAGTTAGTAATCTTATTCAGTTGAATGCCAATCATTTTTCGCCTCTGCAACGTGTTCTACATCATATGTTCACTACCTTGATTTATCCAAAAGGTGGTAGCAGAAATGAAGTGACGGCAGTTCATCGATTCTTATTTTACCATGTTATGAATGGGAACACTGTAAATATGGGTCGGCTCATGACCACCTTGATTGATTCATGCCGCACCAACTTGGGACGATCCTTACCTTATGCATCCCAGTTGACAGGAGTGTTTATCTATGCTGGGGTTGATTTGGGTGAAGAAAGATCACTTCCAATTCGCTAGGATGATGTTTACAATGAACACAATATCTTCTTCAATCTTGGTTATTATTGGGGTGAAGATGGTGAGCTTACAAGGGATATCCCCACTTATGTAGAACTGCTTGCAAATGAGGAAGAACCGCAGCAACCACAGGATAATGGGGATGCACCCCCACCAGTTCAGGCGGAGGATCAGCCTCCCCCACCTTCTCCACACCATATGGATGAGGAGTTACCTCCACCTCCACAGTTTGCTCACGGAGAGTCCTCTACTCAGGGTGCTGGTCAGCCTTCTTGGGGGGACTATGAGGCTCTTGATAGACGCGTATTAGGCATGGAAACCCGACTCTACTCATCCCTTGATAGGCTGGACACCTTCATGGACAGCATGACTGGCCGAATGGATTCTTTCTCCCATGCTCTGGATGACCTTTCCACCCACATGGCCACACTTTATGCCAGCCACGAAGACAACCGTGAAGCCTCCCGGATTACCAATCACTCCCTTCTTACCATCCAACAACAGCTTCTTCATAATAATGAAATTCTGCATAGCATTGAAGACTGTCTCCCTCCTGCTCCTGCTCCCCCTGCTGCCGGTGCTTCTGGTGATGATGCTCGCGAGGGGACTCCGGATCACCCTACTCATTAGCTGTCCCTGTGTCTATGTAGTGTCTTTTCTGTCCACTTTTCCTGTAACCCTCTCCCCATTTTGATGATGCCAAAGGGGGAGAAGTAGCTATGTCAGGTCCTATCTATATGTATTTTGTGTGTTTGCTTGTCAGCATGCTTGAGTCATTGTGAGTCGTGTTGCATCATGTTAGCTTGCATCTTGTGTATTGCATTTTGTGCGTCTTGTTGGTTGGAACTCCTTGCACTATATCAATCTTGTATCAGCAATCCTCGATCTGTAATGATATGATGTAATGCACTTGGTTTTAGCCACTTAATGGATTCACTTGTTCTACTTCATATCAATATCTGGGCATATATGAATGTTTCAATTATTTGGGTTCTTGGTTGACTCGTCTTCGCTCTCTCTACTTGTGTTTTGGCATCATCAAAAAGGGGGAGATTGTTGAGTCTTATTGAGTGATTTTGATGATAACAAAACTCTAAGTGGAGGATTTATCTCGGCTCGTATCTTAAGACTCTATATACGAGCTAATGAGGTTCAAGTTTATACCTATCAATTCTGTGAAAAACTCATAAGTTTTATTTGAATCAATGTGTTTCAAATTGAGTTAACCTTGTTTAAACAAATCCCAAAATGCATGATACAATCATTCACTTAAAGCCCTTGTCACCTTGATCAATTTCTCCGGGCTAACAACTCAGTTTTACAGGTCCAGGCTATTCCGGTCGACCAGGACCATAGGCCCGGTCGACCAGTTTTTCCAGAGACGAAGGGTGGCAAGTTTTACAGGTTTCGGTCGACCTGGACCCCAGGACCGGTTGACCAGTTCTTCCAGAAACCAAAAACTCCGGAAGTTACAGTTTCAGTCGACCGCCTTAGAATTCCAGTCGATCGGAATTCCCGAAGCCCTCTTTTGTTGACTTTTGGTCCAAGCTCGAAAAGAGTGAGTTTCTCCCAATTATTTAAACCATTTGGTCTCAGTCTTGGAGTGAACTGTGGATCTGGTCTAGGGACTTGTCTCCTGACCTTCCAAGATCTATAAAAGATCTCTTTGGGGTCATAAACCCTAAGCCTTTTCGAGAGAAGAAGAAGGAGAGGCTGTCAAGGAGAGGGTGCTGGTACTGTTCACATGAACAGTGATCCGAGAGAAATTCTTCATCCAGGAGCTGAAGCTTTCAAGAGCAAATCTGCATCCAAATCAAGTGAAGATCAAGCCAAGAGCAAGCTTCATTCAATACTATCTTCATCCACGAAGGGGGAGCCTGATCTATGTTTTCACTTCTTGTTTATGTTCCTTCCATTCATGTTTGAACTGATTCGTGCTTCCCTTGTAATATGTAAGCACTCGTGTGTGTGGATCTAGACAGATCCGTGTGTGTGTGTGTGTACTTCGTTGTCCATCATTGTTCTTGTGTGTCCATGCTCTAGCACTTTCGTGGGAGTTCTATACTCCTCACGTGTGTGTGTGTGGTTGGTGTTCGTCTTGTAATCTTCTACAAGATAGTGTGTGAATCCTCACAGTGTGTGAGGGGTGGACGTAGGTTGCTGTTGTTGCAGCCGAACCACCTAAAAATCGTTGTCTACTGAATGGTTTGATCCATATCTTCTACCTCCATTCTCTTTAGCTTAGTTTTATATCGCATTATCTAGCTTTAGTTCATTAATTTTTAAAACCCAATTCCCCCCCCTCTTGGGTGCCATTTAATCTCGGGACTTCAGCTATCCTCAGTGAAACTGTCGTGACCAGACTACAACAACGGGGGCTGCCCAACGGCCATAATAGAACACAAAACAATAGCGATCAGAGGCCGGCCGCTACCAATAGGGTAATGGTCAGTCGCGAGATCGCAACCAGGCTAAGCGATCTTCCCCAGACTGCTAACCCTGCCGACACTATGGGAGCCAGGTAACGGCCCCCAGCGGGCCGCCTCATGGAAGTGGCGGTTCCTGTTACGACCGCCTCTATTCCGGAAACCCGAAAATGGTGAGTTCGGTGGAAAACTCCATTCTACGCCCCGTTCACACCCATGTGAAGGGGAAAACAAGAGGAAACCATTCCCCACCCTCTCTAGCACCGAGAGGACCCATTTAAACCCCAAAAATGTGATTAAAATGCTAGATGTGGCTCACTCCCCAAAAATATGTATTTTCCCCAAAATGCTCAAATAAGCCCGCTCGGCTCACCACGGCCTTCCAAAATCGTGAAAATGGAAGTATACGAGTTGGCGATCCATCTCCCTACCTCCACCGAAGATTCCACGCGTCGTGGACGCCGATCCATAAAGAAGATGCCGCGAAACCCTCGGCGAGCACCAGAACACGTGTCCGATGTCGCCGCGCCTCCACCGCCTCGATCCTCGCCCCATCCTCACACTCCTCGCCCTCACGTTATTCCTGCCTCGCCCACTATCGCCCCCGTCGGCCGCCCGGAGGAGAGGGGGTGAGAAAGAGAAGAGAGAGAGTAAGAATGAGAGAAAGAGAAGGGGTGGGTGGTTATTAATGGAAAAACCCAAAAATTCCAGAAATCCAAAAAAATATAAAAAATTACCTCCGCGATCCTTGGGAAGAGCAAAACGCGCCAGTACTATCCCGGAGTCGAAGAACGTAATGGTTCACCCTGCATAGAGTTTCGAAGGCACATCAGGGAAAAAAACACGCGTAAAGCACAAAACACACTCCGGGACCCACGAAAGCGATCCGAAGCACACGGATCATGATTCAATAAATAATCCAAAAAATCCGGGGTGTTATAGCCCTCCCCCCTTAAAGAAATTTCATCCTCAAAATTCAGGACAAGCACCAAGCCACAGGGGGAGAACACCTTAACCCATTGACAACGCTGTCAGAGACGTAGCACAGAAAACCTCGATTCTCACGAAAGCACTGATCATGAGGGATACGGCCAGGCCTTAATCACGGACGATACCACGCTCCGCACACCGCAAACACATCGGTCATCAGAGCAGGCATAACACAAAAGAGCAAGTTTGGCATCACCTCAGGCAACACGAAAACCAACCACGGCACCGCTGCCACCCTCTCGCCCACCGAGGGAACGTAATCCTCGCCACAAGAACCAATCCACCGGTCAACGCCCACGCTCGGTGGACCAACTAAATGCCAGCTTCAGAAGCAGTTGACTAATCTCACGCCCCACACCAGGGACAACCACCGCTGAGCCTCCACCAGCTCACACCTGGCAAGCCAAACGCCAACAACGGCACCAGACCAACTCTGCCAAAAGATAAACTTCGACAAAGCCCAGACCCAATCAGGAAAAACACATCACAGAAATGGCCACCAAAGGCCTCGCTTGCACACGGCTCTTGCCATTCTCGATGCGCGACCACCAGCATCTTCTGTCTGGAAACACCAATCGTGAGTCACCAGGCACTCGTCAACAGCGAACCTCCACCGGCCTAGCAGGCACGATCCGAATCGCGACAAGCCATCCACTGACTCATGCACAGACCATCACCACATCCAGACCTATCATCATGCCAACTCCACCCTCTCAGGGGAGCACGGTGAAACCAAATGACAAGGTCCGGAGTCTTTGGTCTTCACCTCACTTGACTCAGACTTACCGGGGAACCATCCCATGTCGGTCATAGACCAAGGATTACCATTCCACGCCAACGTCCCAACAAGGACCTCCACGCACAGGCATCGACCACCGTCCCGTCTCATCAAATCCTATCACATCTCAATCGCTCCAAATGGATGCCTGCCAATCCCGGTTCCGCTCTTACCACAGAGCCACAGGACACACCACCTGAGCAATTCACGGCACACTTCTCTAGAACCGACAAGTGCCGCCTACTACCACAACAAGCAGGTCGATGATGCCACGACCAATGCACACGAGTCCCCAGACAATACACATCTTACCACAGTCGACCACTCGGCCAACCTGACCAGCCACTCACGGCCACCAACCAGGACCTATAATCTCTCAGAGATCACTTCTCCAAAACACGATCTCTTCCAAGAACACAACCTCCAATCGCAAGAACATGGTACTCATGTGGCAACCTCGCCAGCGCATTTCCCCAATTCTCCACACTGCCAGTGCTGTGAACCACAAGATCTCAAGCAACGGCATGGCAACAACACATCTCACGCAACCGGAGACAACGCATATCGAGGAACCAATCCTCCGCTGCTCTACACTTCCTCAAGAATCCACCCGCAGCAACCGATGCTACGATCCGCACACTCTGATCTACATACACAGCCACCACAATGCCAACTCGGGATCCTCCATCCTGACAATCCTCTGCAACTCCGCAGGCTCCGATTCTCCACACATCGGGAATCATAACACCAACCGTAAATTCTCACGAACACCGCCCGATTGGCATGCATCCTTCTGAAACAGCGCCAATACACCCTTACACAGCAGGGAACGGGCAAGGCTTCTCACAGGCAACCATGTTGCCAAAACACGGGACGTGTCTCGCACGGACTTCATGGCACATGAAGGCCAACCAATCCGAATACACGATGAACGAGGACGAACCTTAGCCCAAATGTGATCTCCTCCAACCAAGGTAAAAACTTAATACACTTCCGACCAACGGAAGGAAAACTCCATGCTTGATCTGACCTCAAACCTCACGCACGCTGGGAACAGCACCTTCCAGCATCAAGAAAACCGTCACCTCTGTCAGGTCAGCTCCTTTGACAACACTCGTCAAGTATCTCGTCGGATCGCGATCACAGCATCTCTCGATGCACCACCACTGCAATTCCTCGGACTACAACACGCCACGCCAAGAGCCACAACACAAGCCATAACCGGCAACCGCCAACGCTCATCCTTGAGTCCCGAACTCACTGCGAAACTTACACATCTCAAACCAAATCCAGGGCGAACACAACCCATTCACACATAGAAGTGTAGGAGCGAGAACTTACTCGGACATCTCCGCCCAATCCTGCCTTAAAATCTGCAAAAATAACCGGGATCGACACGTCATTCCTGACGCCACAAAGCATGACAAGGACAGCGGGCTCGACAAATCAGCAACTTAACAGAAAATCCTCCGCTCGCCAGAGCATAAATCTGGACCAGAGCACCCGCTCCGACACCTCAAACCACAACCTTAACACCTCAAGGGCTGGATATCCTCAAGCTGGAGTGGCAAGACTCCATAACAGCTCCCTCAGAGCACACTCACGACCACTTAACGATGAACAATCCTCGCCAGCCACCTAACCTCGCTGCATATTCCTTGAACGCAGCACCACAGCAACGCACGCCTTCCAGCAACCTCTGCCCAATGCAGCACAACCAGGGCCACCACCCATTGGGAAGAAACCTCTCCATCACGTCTCTCGGGCCCCACACCGACACTCCACGAAACAGCAACCACATTCACAGTGCCAGCGTCGCGCACTCAAGCTCTTACATGAGAAACCAAGCGGAAAACATGCACAAACCCCATGCCAGCTGCCGACTGTACTGGACCTTATGGACTCTGATCACTGCAATATCTCGAATTCCCAAATACGTCCACAACCACGCGCTCTGATACCAACTGTAGCGACCCAAGATCCAGATACCGGGAGGATCCTGATACCATTCTAATCCAGGCTCGCAGCCCACGAGTCGGAAGGCTCGGAAGGGCTAAAAGGAGTGTGGAGGTACAAAGAAATAGGAAATAAAGCAGGACAATACAATAAATAACAGAAATAAATAAACTAACTATGATAGAGTCCAGTCTAACAAAAGTACAGTTTAAGGCAGAGAACGTACCTAATACCGAGTGAACACTCGGACCAGCAAGCTGGCGACTAAGAACCTCCGCACAGCACCCTCGAACCTTGAGGAAGAACCACCGCACCTGAAAAGTAGGGGTGAGCCTCCTGTCACTGGCTCAGTAAGGATCCCGCGGAACCCCAACCGTAAATAATGGCGGTAACGAAAAGCAGCAACAATGGCAGGAATAGTAAACACGGTGGATGAAAAAAACCTCAGCTCTACAGCTACTCCTACCAGAACAGAAACCAACACCCCGAACTCACAGTCGGGGGACCACCAGACTAACAGAGAAACCCTGGCTACACAGCCAGAAGAAACATCGCGACAACTCTGTCGCGAACCAGACACTGCCTAGGGAAAAACCCTCAGTGACGCTCACCGGAAACCCTAGACCTCAACCTCGGGAAACCACCCAGAACTGCACGCAAAACAACGTCTCACAGACGTGAAACGGAAACTCGACTCACGAAAAACTCACGTCACGTGACAAGAGTACCTGCCTACCAGAAGCAAGGCCGGATGCGTCCACTGATGACTTAGTCCATAGCCTCGGATGTCTCGCTGCGATGCCCCAGGCGGAGACAGAGACACCGTACAATAACCAGTACCATGAACAAGGACTAGCTGGGGTCGCGCTGGTCAGTGCAGGTCCGACGTCCCCAACCACGTGTGCACACACAGACCATGCGCCCTAGGTCTGACCCTCTAGCTGGTTCTTCCCCCGAGGCCCGGACTCAGCTGCTCGTGGGGGCCCTACGGTAACCAGCCTAAAAACCGTCTCTCTGGGTCACGCTCTCCACCACTCCCAAGTGGGTTCGCACATGCGTGCGCAGGAAAGCTACGTCTAGTGGGGGCTCATAAAACGTGAACACGGAAAGTCACGCATGCACCCATTGCGAGAAACATGGAGTAACATGTGGCTCAGTGCCACCAGACTCTGGATGGTCCACTAAACCTACTAACCCAACGGTCCTTGAGTCACACGACTCGGGTCAAGATCGTTGTACAAGGACAGCTCCATGCCGTCAATCTTACCTAATCCCTAGGTCCGAAACCACGGTAGCATAATTCCCAAGGTAGCTCACATGCCGCCGAGCCGATCCTCTATCCAAGGGAAAAGCAGGAAACCTCCAGCCCCAGACTGGGTGACTGGACTCACAGTCTAAGGGCCAAACCCACGGCCCACTCGGAAACCCTTACAGGGAAGCCAATGACATGCGGGGATAACCCATCGCACACATGCCGATACACGACGACTCGTTCTAGCAAAAACACGAAAGCCCAGAACACATGGGGTCACCCGGAGGTCAAAAACCCATAGGCACGCTTATCGAGGTAACACGGTACCTCCAACCATCCCAAAAACACGGACACAGAACTCCCGAGGTGTGTCCGGGCGATCACTGGGTCACAACCGGGTCAACCGGGTGTCAACACAACACAATCGGAACACAACTAGCACAGAAAAAAGGGTGGCGGTCCCTCCAGGACTGCCACGACAAGTGGCGGTCCACTCTGAACCGCAAGCTATCAATAGCGATCCACCCTGGGCCGCTAGACACATGAGACAGTCACAATCCAGGCCGCAACCCCCCCCCCAAGTGGCGGCCATGGCCTGACCGCAAGCATCAGCTAGCGGTCAAACACAAGGCCGCTACCCTCAGTGAAACGGTCGTGACCTAACCGCAACAACGGGGGCTACCCAACGGCCATAATACAACACAAAACAATAGCGGTCAGAGGCCAGCCGCTACCCATAGGGTAACGGTCAGTCGCGAGACCGCAACCAGGCCAAGCGGTCTTCCCCAGACCACTAACCTTGCCAACACTACAGGAGCCAGGTAACGGCCCCCAGCGAGCTGCCTCATGGAAGTGGCGGTTCCTGTTATGACCGCCTCTATTCCGGAAACCCGAAAATGGCGAGTTCGGTGGAAAACTCCATTCCACGCCCCGTTCACACCCATGTGAAGGGGAAAACAAGAGGAAACCATTCCCCACCCTCTCTAGCACCGAGAGGACCCATTTAAACCTCAAAAATGTGCGTAACATGCTAGATCCATCTCACTCCCCAAAAACATGTATTTTCCCCAAAATGCTCAAATAAGTCCGCTCGGCTCACCACGGCCTTCCAAAATCGTGGAAATGGAAGTATACGAGTTGGGGATCCATCTCCCTACCTCCACCGAAGATTCCACGTGCCGTGGACGCCGATCCATAAAGAAGATACTGTGAAACCCTCGGCGGGCACCAGAATGCGTGTCCGATGTCGCCGCGCCTCCACCGCCTCGATCCTCGCCCCATCCTCGCACTCCTCGCCCTCATGTTATTCCTGTCTCGCCCACTATCGCCCCCGTCGGCCGCCCGGAGGAGAGGGGGTGAGAAAGAGAAGAGAGAGAGTGAGAATGAGAGAATGAGAGAAAGAGAAGGGGTGGGGGTTATTAATGGAAAAACCCAAAAATTCTAGAAATCCAAAAAAATATAAAAAATTACCTCCGCGATCCTTGGGAAGAGCACAACGCGCCGGTACTGTCCCGGAGTCGAAGAACGCAATGGTTCACCCTGCATAGAGTTCCGAAGGCACATTAGGGAAAAAAATACGCGTAAAACACAAAACACACTCCAGGACCCACGAAAGCGATCTGAAGCCCACAGATCATGATCCGATAAATAATTCAAAAATCCGGGGCATTACACATTCTGTGTAATTAGCACCCACCCTAGTGGACACGAATTCTTTAATTCGCGGCATCCTGAGTGGACGCGAATTTCTTAGATTTATGTGTCTCCCGGATTTTTATGGCTAATTTCTACCCAAGTTATCCCCATACGTTATTTAGTCCATGATCTCCACTATATCATAGATCTTCCTGATTGTCATCTACACTAGTTATGACATGCTATTCCTTTCGACAAATTCATTATCAATATTTTTGGAACATAACCTTTTGACTCTATATTGGCCATATATGCAAATTCTAAAATATTAAGGGTTGTGGGTCTGCAACAACCAATGCCGGGTAAGACGGAAGTGCATTATATAAACCATAGGAAATTCTGGGTGTAGCATTGCACCAAATTCTGTTATTCTACAATTCTGTTATTCTGCAAATTCTGTTATTCTGGAAATTCTGTTATTTTGAAATTCTGATATTATGTTATTCTGTTATTCTGTTCATTCTGATAATATAGATATTCTGCTAGACTGATTATTTTTGCTTATCATTATTGAAATTCTGATATATTCTGGCCAAATTCTAAAGTTATGTTCATCTGAAACATCTGTCTTTGTTTTTCATACTAGCATCTTGCCCTTGGTTCTGCATGGGAATTACTTCCCTTTTCTCTTGAGCTTATATCTGCCCTTGGTTTGATGTTCGTTGATGATCATCCTTTCTGCTAGATCTAGTGACATGTTATATCATTCATGCATTATATGCTCTTATACATGATTAATTGGCTAATCACTGATATCCTGCATGATGAGAGATGCAATTTCTACTGAGTATTTCGCTCATCCAGCTTATTTTAACATTTTTTAGGTAATAATGTCGAAGGCAATCAATCAGACGGGGAAGGACAAGAGTGATAAGTGCTATGGAGAATCGAGTCGGTGTCTTTTATTTTCTTGAGTCTTGTCCTATCTTTGACTCTTTATCCTTTTTTAAGTGTAATATTAAGTCTTTTTCTTTTACTTATGTAAGTTGAGTAGAGATATGTAACTTTGACATTTGATTATTAATAAGAATCATATTTTTTCAACGTTGTCTGGCCTTATATTTGTGTCTTATGGTCAGCTCTGATTATTCATGACTGTTCGCTACCACGTTCCGAGCAATGCATTTTACTGCTATCAGTTCGGGGCGTGACAGAAGTGGTATTAGAGCCTAGGTTTATTAAACCCTAGGTCTTGACTAAAGGTTTCCATATGCTATAGGTTCAATCCTATTATTACCCGGTGCGATTGGGTAGAACCATGGATTAAGTGCTAAAAATTGGCTTATAAGAAAAAAATGGCTTAACAATTTTTATGAGAATAATTTGCCTAATCTTGCATGGTTTGTCTTGTAGGGTTAGATAGCTAGCAATGGCGGCCGAGCGTGCGCAATGGCGGGAGATGCAAAGGATGATCCAGGGTTTGACTCAGGCGCTTCAGCAGGTATCGCAAGGTGGGGCGCATCGTGGTGTTGGAGAATTGCATCGAGAGTTTCAGAGTCTCAATCCCCCTAGGTTTAGTGGAACCCCTGATCCCGATGTGGCGGAAGAATGGACTAAGGCGATGGAGAGAATTTTTCGGGTAATGCAATGTTCGGACCAAGATAAGGTCCTTTTGGCAACTTTCTAATTAGAGAAGGATGCGAGAGCTTGGTGGGAGTCAGTGGAAATAACCTTGTCAAACGATCAGGTAGCATGGGCAGAATTTTTAGAGTACTTTAATGATAAGTATTTCTTGGAGAGAGTTCAAGAGAGAAAGGTCAGAGAATTTGCCTCACTCAAGCAAAGAAGTATATCAGTGGCGAAGTATGAGGCCCAATTTTTTAGATTATCTTGGTATGCGCCTCACTTGATAATAATTGAGAAGATGAAGGCCAAGCGATTTTTGAATAGATTGCGGTTGCAATACATACCCCAATTGGCGCCGATGGACATCCAATCTTACGCTGAGATGGTTAGGAGAGGTCAATTATTGGAGGATGCCATGGAATTATTCGACAAAGTTAAGGCAAGGATGGAAAAGAAGAAGCTAGGCAATGATAACAAGAGGTCTAATGAGGGGAATGGTGTTCCGAACGGCAAGAAGTTTAAGGAAGAGAAGTGCAAGCATTATGGGAATGAAGGTCATCGATCCGAGAAGTGTCGTTGGGAGAACGGAGCTTGTTTTCGCTGTGGAAGCCGGGAGCATAAAATAGCCGACTATCCTTTCCCAAAACAAGGACGATTACAAGTAATAAGATGAGTCGAGCGTGCTAATGGCGAAGAAGTATCTAGAGGTGCCCCTTAACTCTAGCCTAGCCTTCCTTCCTTAGATTGTATATTGCTTTGCAAGCATGCTTATGTGATCTTGTTGATGCTTAAAGAATAGGATTAGATACCCCACTATTGTTTTGGAAATGAATTTCATGTGAATTTGGGAATCAAATTCTTTTAAGTGGGGGAGGGTATAGCACCCCGATAAATTATGGAAAATAAAATTCATAGAAAAAATTGAAATGATAATTTTTTAAAATATATATATATAAACCCAACCCAATTAATATTACGACACAAAAAAGGCCTTAAACTCAAAATGGACCTTTAACAAATATAACTAGCTATAGATAACGGGCTTTAAAAAAACATAAAGGCTTTTGGGGGCCTTAAGAGAGCTACGTCTAACACATATAATGGGTTATATATATAAATATATTAACAATAGGTTTTTCTCGTAAGGCCAAACCCTTATCACGTTCAAAGACGTGCATGGGCTTTAGGGCTTCAGGAACCTAACAGGAAAGCGGTGATAAACGGGGCAGGTTGGGCTCGAATAGAGGAAGGAGGTGTTTTCATGGAACTTGGAAATTCAAAGTAGGATTCCTTAATCACGTACGTCTCTATTAAGATTCCTTCTCCTATAAGATACCCAGCCCGTCGAACGAGCATGGGTTACCGCTGCTTGTTTGAAGGCGTCCTGCTACCGCTACGTCTTGCTACTTCAGCTTCGTGCTTCTCCCTCCGGCATCTATTTCTTCTTTCTCTTCCGCCTGCTGCCGTACGTGGAGAAGGAGCGTCGCTGCTTTCTCCTATTTTTTCTTCCCTGGGTGCTGTCGTTCATCCTCTTCTTCCCCGTTAGTTCCCTCTTCCTCCGTTGGATCACGTCGAGGTAGGTGTTCTCTCCCAAGCAAAACTTGTTAGTAATTAAATCTTGCATGATCTCTACATGTTTCATGATTCCTTATAGCATGTCCTCTGTTAGTTTTACGTAGGTTATCCCAGTGACTAAGCCTAAGATAATCATTAAATTGATTGCATGCATAAATCCTTGTTCCAAGTTTTAACGTTTCCTGTGTTACGTGAAATAAACCACCGCATGGATTAAAAATTTTATAATCATGTAAACAAATGCCTAAAATTTTGGATATGCATATTTTTGAAATGCCCATAATTTTCTCTTAATTTCCATGTATTTAGATCTAGGAAAAGTTTAATATTTAAAAAGTGGCACTGTTCATTGGTTAACATGTCGTACCACCTTTAAAGATTTTTATATTTTAAACCAGATAAAATATAATTATGATATTTCATGATTAAAGATCTTAGATTTTTCTCTTAATTATCATATAATTTGTTTTGTTAAATTCCTCTTAAACGAAAAGTGGCATTGTTCATGCGTTAAAACTCCGTGTGAATCTTAGGGATTTTTATCTTTAAACCAGACAAAATAAAATTATGATATTTCATGGTTAAAATCTTTAGATTTTTCTCTTATTTTTCATAGAATTTATTTTGCTAAATTCTTATTAAATAAAAAGTGACATTGTTCATGTCTTAAATGAATAGTAACACCTTAAAATGAACTATAATTGTTTTCCCTGATCGCCTGTGAACCGTGGGATGCATGGAAATTGGCGTCCATATCCAAGATGCCAATTAAATAATCAGAGCCTTTTTGAAAGGATGCTATTTCCTACAAATAAAATACATAAAGAATTGGCGTCTCTGCTAAGAGACACAGATTTTTAAAAATTCGTTACAAAATAAAATAAATCATGAATTAACGTCCATTCACACGGACGCAAATTATAATTAATTTTATCAAATTATCAGAAAAGCCACGAATTGGCCCCTCTTCATAGAGACGCTAATTTGGAATTTATTTTAAATAAAATCTACCAATAAAAGAATTGACGTCGCTTCTGAGTGACCCCAATTCTGAAATTAATGTCACCTATACCTGACGCTATTTCTCGTCGCTAATGTTTTATCGCATTTTGAACCATACCACGGGTCTTCTGGCACTCCTGTCTCATAGTCGAGATAGAGTCCCTATTTCACGAGGTTTCACGTTTACACCCAAATTCTTGGAGATTGAATGAACCTCCGTCGGATATTCCTTCCGCCGAATTGAACTTTCTTTCTCTAAGGCCTCTGTAAGTCTCCGCTAGCCTTGGAATCCCTCAAGACAGCCGAGTTGGTTGAACCCTAAAAGCCTAGAAACCCGTGATTGTCGTGTCACTCTAAAAAAACATGATGCCTCAGCCATCATAGAACGTTGTTCTAGTGTTCTGTGAGAGTTCTGATTCTGCATGGAATTGGCGTCTGGCACAGACGTCGCTATTTTATGAATCAGCATCCAGACCAGGTGATGCTATTTTGTTCATGCCTACCCATTCTGTGTAATTAGCGCCCACCCTAGTGGACGCGAATTCTTTAATTCACAGCATCCTGAGTGGACGCCAATTTCCTAGATTTATGTGTCTCCCGAATTTTTATGACTGATATCTACCCAAGTTATCCCTATACGTTATTTAGTCCCTGATCTCCACTATATCATGGATCTTCCTTATTGCCATCTGCATTAGTTATGACATGCTATTCCTTTTGACCAATTCATTGTCAATATTTCTGGAACATAACCCTTTTGACTCTATATTGGCCATATATGCAAATTCTGAAATATTAAGTGTTGTGGGTCCGCGACAACTAATGCCGGGTAGGACAGAAGTCCATTCTGTAAACCATGGGAAATTCTGGGTGTGGCATTGCACCAAATTCTGTTATTCTGCAAATTCTGTTATTCTGCAAATTTTGTTATTCTGGAAATTCTATTATTTTGAAATTCTGATATTCTGTTATTTTGTTCATTCTGATAATTTAGATATTCTGCTAGACTGATTATTTCTATTTATCATTATTAAAATTCTAATATATTCTGGCCAAATTCTAAAGTTATGTTCATCTGAAATATCTGTCTTTGTTTTTCATACTAGCATCTTGTCCTTGGTTATGCATGGGAATTACTGCCCTTTTCTCTTGAGCTTATATCTGCCCTTGGTTTGATGTCTGTTAATGATCATCCTTTCTGCTAGATATAGTGTCATGTTATATCATTCATACATTACATGCTCATGTACATGATTAATTTGGCTAATCACTTATATCCTGCTTGATGAGAGATGTAATTCCTACTGATCTTTTCGCTCATCCAGCTTATTTTAACATTTTTCAGGTAATAATGTCGAAGACAATCAATCAGACGGGGAAGGGCAAGAGTGATGAGTGCTCTGGAGAATCGAGTCGGTGTGTTTTATTTTCTTGAGTCTTGTCCTGTCTTTGAGTCTTATCCTTTTATTAAGTGTAATATTGAGTCTTTTTCTTTTACTTATGTAAGTTGAGTCAAGATATGTAACTTTGACATTTGATTATTAATAAGAATCATATTTTGTCAACATTGTCTGGCCTTGTATTTGTGTCTTATGGTCTGCTCTGATTATTCATGACGGTTCGCTGTCACGTTCTGAGCAATGCGTTCCGCTACTATCGGTTCGGGGCGTGACATTCCCTCTCTACCTCCTTCTTCTATCTCTTATTTTTCACTTTATGCAATTGCTTTCTATAGCGTAGGTGCATAGTTATCGGTGCTCTTAATTAAATAGGACCGTTTATTGTTTCATCATTCTCTTCGATTAACAAAATCACAAGTGTTTGCTAAGGAAAGCTAAGGTTCTTGATCTAAAAATCTCTTCTTGCATGTGGATTCGACCCGTGCTTGTCATAATACTACGTTCTCTTTTGATCATTTTATGCGAGTTCGGTTTTAAGATTGTTAGCGCGTGTGTAGTAACGACATATGCTTCCACGTTATCAATTTTTGGCACCGTTGCTGCTGAAGAATGATGATTTTTGATTTAAGAACTTTATTTTCCTTGTGTATATAGTGTACTAATAAAGTTATCTTTTCTTATTTTTATAAGAAAAAGGAAAAAAATAAAAAAATTAGATCTAAAAATCCAAAAAAGAAAATCTGTCAGAAAAAATTTGTCGCAGAAAGCTGAAGCCTAGGTGCAGAGGACATAAAGCGGAAAATTCAGAGAAAATATTTGTCGCAGGAAGCATAAATCTGTAAGCAAATGTCATGTTCTAAACAAAGGAAGTCCAAAACTAGAAAAACAAAATCTAAAAATCAAAAAACATTCAAAAGTAAGTTCTCCTTCCTCTTTTTAGTCTTGTGATTGAGTCATTTATTTAAAAAAAATGAATGGTCGCTCTTCAAGTAACTATCCAAACTTTCCCTCTTTCATTTTAGTTTTATTTCTCCACTTTCCATATTTTATGCCTAGATAGGTTCATTAAAAAAAATCACTTGAACTTCAATAAAAACCTTCATTGCAAAAGTAGAACCCACACTTGCATGTTTTAGGTCATGCATCATTTAGGATAGAATTCTTCTTGTTGTTTAATTTTTGTTAATTGCATTATTGAAGATTGCGGGTGCAAGGTGAGTTCTTCCAAACTTTTCCTTAATCACATGCTCGTGCATATTTGCATAGAATCTCTTGTTTGAATTTGTGGTGTGCGTTCCATTCTAAATTATCTTAAGGGCAAAACCCATAATCACATAAGGTGGAGATTTAATCACCCTTCCTTGGCCCACAAATCACAATTCATGCATCTTGCATTTCCTAAGCCCAATAAAATCTAGTAGACATTGGCCCTAGGCTTCACATTGAGATTTGGGCCACTTAGGCCCATTATCAATTTAGAAACTGGTGTCTAGGCTACAAGTCTAATGGCAGACACCTTAAGAGGGTTTGTGGTTATTTAATTAGGTCCTTACGAAAGTAGGGGGAGCCTCCCACAACCCCACCTCTTACTTGGCTAGTGGACAAATTTGATAGTAGACTTGGGTTGGGCTTAAGTCGAATTGTGAGAAATTAAACTTCTTGGTCCAAGGATCCCTAGGTATCATAGGTAAAATTGTTTGGTAACTTGTTTGTGCTTGTTAAAAAAAAAACAACAACAAAAAATTAAAAATATTTTAGGCATTTTTCAATTGTGTGTTTGAAAAAAAAGCAACAAATCAAAAAAGAAAAAAATCAAAAAAGAAGACATCTAAAAAAATGGAGAGGGAATAATACACATTCTTGGCATGTGGACCAAGCCAGCCCATTATGTAGATGAGTGCTCAACCCAACTTTCACATCTCACCAAACATAGTCCGACCCACTATGAAAGCATAAATTTTTGGCCGACCCAAAATGAGAGCCCATTGCATATGGGGAGCCAATTTTCACCCTTTACTCAAAATCATGCCCAAACCTCTCAGTTCTTCCATAGGACCCATGATTTATCTCTCACCCAAGGACAAGTCCAAAATTCTCAAGATTTTTCCACACCATACTTTGACCCATGTCCACATGCCTTTACTTTGATTGGAGAGACCAACACAACTTTTCTTGGGGATCCTATCAAGACCGGGCCCACAGTCCTCCAGAACCAAAATTTCAAAATTGGACTCAATTTCCAAATCAACCTTATGATCAAGCCCAGTATAGAGGGAAAGCCCACATACTCCCCACCAGCATACTATCAAACTGATTGCCCTCTAGATTACTATCCACCATAGTCTGACTCTCAGCCCATTTATCGATCTCACCATACACTGATCTCAATGAGGAGGATAGATTCGATCAATTGCATCAACTCGTCATAGATAGACAACAATCCTTTGAGGCTCAATGTCAATCCATCCAAACCCTATTAGATCAGTTTGCCAAAACCATTAAGGGACAGGAAATGGACCAATTGTCTAGCCACACTAATACAAGTTTTGAAAATCAACTTCCTATACTTAATCAACATATACATCCTCATGATCAACCCGTGGTTTCTCCATTCAATGACACGCTTGACCTTGATAATGGGGAGATTGTAGAAATGACACACCAGGAAGCAGTAGAGGGAGCTAGCAATATGGAGCATCAAATTGAGGAGCTCAAGCCCAATTCCATCTGTGAAGAGGGTAATGATGAGTTTGGAGATCTTAAGTTGGGGGGAGAGGAAGAGGAAGAGGATTTGCTAGCTAATGATCAAATTTCATTAATTTCTCTTCTTGCATTTGATGAGTCCTTGTTCCAAGTGAAGGACGAAGAAGATGTGAGGGTGGAGAAAGAACTGAGTGAACTCATGAAGCATTTTTTTGGGGTTAAGGAGGGACCAGATATCCCGCATGAACTTCATCTTGAGCATCTCTTGATCTAGGGGAGGGTGTTAATCTTTTACACATTCCTGACCTTGGTGAATCTAAACTCACCTTGGACACATTACAATTAGCTAATTGGCCAGACCCACTTGAACCCAATGAGCATCCTTGTGTTGAGGAGCATATTTCTTTCATTCCTGATATTTCTTATCTCCTTGACACTAATCATTTGGTGGAAGCCCCAAAAGTCTCTCACCCTCGAAGCTATTCTCACCTCCACCATATGCAAGTAAATTTTAAAATTGAGGTTGTAGAAGAAAATTTGGGGAACAATAAGGTCTACATTAACATGTTCAACACTTATAAAGACCATATGTTTGAAGATGAATATTTTATAATTAATGACATGATCATTCCTCTTCCACTTTCTGACCGGGGGGTCCGTTTGGTCTGTTAAACCCATCTTGGTATGCAATGCCGGCCAGACCCAAAATAATGGATGTTGATTTTTACATGACCCTAAAGGAAAAGAAGTTGTTAACCTATGCAATTAATGACAAAATCAATCATGATAACAACCAACATACTTCTAGCCCCCATATTTACATGGTAAATCGTGTCTTCCAGTGGCACAAGGGTTGGAAATTAAAAGAAGATCAGATAGCATGGTGACTCATTCTTAACGCAACTAGTTAGTTATAGAGTTTATTGTGTCTGGCTAAAGACGATAAACTTAGTGCTCGTTGGGAGGCAACCTAACTTTTTTTTTCACTAAAAATCTTATTAAGTCATTTGTATTTTTGTGTCCTTAGGAGTTTGGAGCACCATTTTTTAAGGAGGCGCCGCCCCCCTTATGTCAAGTTGTATCTATCCTTCCCTAGCTTATTTTGACAGCATATCTCATATTTCATATCTTTCATGCCATTGAGGACAATGTCACTTAAGTTGGGGAGAGAGTTGATTTTTTTATATAAAAAAATCCCCTAACAAGTGCTTCATGTTCATATTTCATGATGAGAAACTTTTCTTAGAATGATAGGGCTTAGAGTGTTACTTGTGAGAGTAGCAAATTAAAAGGGTGAATTAATTGGTTATGTCTTTAGTATTTTTCTCAGAATACACCTGAAATTCTATTGAACTTGCACACATGTGCACAATAATGAGATTATTGGACTTCAAACATACGGGTGACGGGAATTTTGCTGAGCACTTAGGGATGATTTATTTTCTGCATACTCTTTGAAGAGAAATTGTGAGCAAAAAGCTACCTGCCGAAAAAAAATATATGAAAAATACCCCTGATCTTAGTAACCAGGCCTGTTGCACCTAACAAGTGTTGAGGTTCGTGTCAAACGGAAAAGAGACCCCTGATCTTAGTAACCGGGCATGTTTCACCTAACAAGTGTTAAGATTTGCGTCAAACGGTGAAAGAGGTGTGCAAAATTATGTGTAAAAAAAAAGGAAAAGGTAGGGTAAAGCTACCAAAAGTCTAAGATCTGATTGGAAGTGTGCAGAATTAAAAATCATCTTTAAATGAGAGGTAGAAAACGCATCCATCTAGATTGTTTGATAACCACTAGTCAAGTTATATCACTTCTACACAAAGGGGTATTTAATTTTGAGTGTATCCAGAGGAAAGGTCAAAACACATGGACTAATGAAAATTGTTCCGAACACATACTACTTGAACTTGTAATAATCCAAAGTCTAAATCATTATGCATAATGTTTTTGCCATGAACTGTGACACATGAGTTCTTGCTAATCATGATTCTATAATTGTTTACATTACTAAGGGACTAGCAATGTTCAAGTTGGCGGGTGTGATAAGTGTCTATTTTCTATGATAATTCATTTCACACACACCATTTTATGTGCATATAATTAGGCAATTATGCATATTTCATAGTTAATCTCAACTTCGCATATAAATTGGGCCTTTCACGCAAATTGATTAATTTGGTGATATCATTCAATAAAATGGAGTTGAGGGCCTTGAGCATTAATTCTACATTACATAATTATGAGCATTTGTGATTTATGTATAAATTATGGTAATTTGCATAGACTAAATTAAAATTATGTGTGTGCAGGACACTGATGGTATATGCAGAAAAAGCCAGGGGCAAAGTGGTCACAGCACAACTAGGGAGAAGCCCTAGGGTGCCCTCTCCATCTCCTTTCAAGGTTGACCAAGTCAAATGTAGTCGCCACCTATTTTTGTTCGAGGGAAAAGAAAATTTAAAGATTTAAATAGAGAGAATCAAAGAAAAATTGAGGAGAAAATCAAGGAGGAGAATGGGGGGGAGAATCCCACCCAAATAAAACCATGGAGGAGACGTCCAAAACCCTAGGGAAGGGGGCGCCCACCTCCTCTCTCTCTCTCTCCCCCTCATCTCATTCTCCTTAAATCTAACCCCTCCATCTTCTTCTAATGCAATCTCCACCTTCCATTAACCTCATTTTACCTATAAATACCCCGTTCCATAGAGAGAAGAGGATCTTTTTTAGACTTTTTGCTAGAGAATTTTCTTAGCCCTTAGCCTCTGTCTCTCTCTCTCACCCCTAGTGCGTCGTAGCCCTCTTCTCCTCACCTTAGGTCGCCCTAGCCTCACCCCCGTTCAGCTCTCTCCTTCCTCTCTCTTGTGCCCCCACCTAGCCTCTCTTCTTTTCTCCCTTAATCACCATCTCCCTCTCCCTCTACTTCTCTTCTAGTCATCCCCACTTCCCATAGATCTAGGTCTCCCTAGCCTCACTTCTACCTCTCCTTTTCCTCCCTAGATTCTCCTCCCTTCCTCCTCCTAGATCTCTCTCTCCTTCCTCTACACAACATCCTCCGAAGGTGGCTTCAAGGGAAAGGCGACTTTCACCCGGCATAGATGACATCCTCCGCGAGGTGGTTCGTGATCCAAGGCCAAGTGTGAAGCTATCAAAAGTCAAATATCTGATTAGAAATGTGCAGAATTGAAAATCATCTTTAAATGAGAGGTAGAAAACTCATTCATCTAGATTGTTTGATAATCACTAGTCAAGTTATATCACTTCTACACAAAGGGGTATTTAATTTTGAGTGTATCCTGAGGAAAGGTCAAAACACATGGACTGGTGAAATTTGTTCCGAACACATACTATATGAACTTGTAATACTCCAAAGTCTGCATCATTATGCATAATGTTCTTGCCATGAACTGTGACACATGAGTTCTTGCTAATCATGATTCTATAATTGTTTACATTGCTAAGGGACTAGCAATATTCAAGTTGACGGGTGTGATAAGTGTCAATTTTCTATGATAATTCATTTCACACACATCATTTTATGTGCATATAATTAGGCAATTATGCATATTTCATAGTTAATCTCAACTTCGCATATAAATTGGGCCTTTCACACAAAATGATTAATTTGGTAATATCATTCAATAAAATAGAGTTGAGGGTCATGAGCATTAATTCTACATTGCATAATTATCAGCATTTGTGATTTATGTACACATTATGATAATTTTTACGGACTAAATTAAAATTATGTGTGTAGAGGACACTGAAGGTATATGCAGGAAAAGCCAGGGGCAAAGTGGTCACAGGACAACTAGGGAGAAGCCCAAGGGTGCCCTCTCCATCTCCTTTCAAGGTTGACCAAGTCAAATGCAGTCACCACCTATTTTTGTTAGAGGGAAAAGAAAATTCAAAGATTTAAATGGAGACAATCAAGGAGAAAAATGAGGAGGAAATCATGGAGGAGAATGGGGGGAGAATCCCACCCAAATAGGAAACCATGGAGGGGATGCCCAAAACCCTAGGGAAGGGGGCGCCCACCTCCTCTCTCTCTCTCCCTCATCTCATTCTCCCTAAATCTAATCCCTCCATCTTCTTCTAATGCAATCTCCACCTTCCATTAACCTCATTTTGCTTATAAATACCCCATTCCATGGAGAGAAGAGGATCTTTTTTAGACTTTTTGCTAGAGAATTTTCTTAGCCCTTAGCCTCTCTCTCTCTCTCTCTCACCCCTAGTGCGTCGTAGCCCTCTTCTCCTCACCTTAGGTCGCCCTAGCCTCACCCCCATTCACCTCTCTCCTTCCTCTCTCTTGCGCCCCCACCTAGCCTCTCTTCTTTTCTCCCTTAATCACCATCTCCCTCTCCCTCTACTTCTCTTCTAGTCATCCCCACTTCCCTTAGATCTAGGTCTCCCTAGCCTCACTTCTACCTCTCCTTTTCCTCCCTAGATTCTCCTCACTTCCTCCTCCTAGATCTCTCTCTCCTTCCTCTACACAACATCCTCCGAAGGTGGCTTCAAGGGAAAGGTGACTTTCACCCGACATAGATGACATCCTCTGTGAGGTGGTTCGTGATCCAAGGCCAAGTGTGAATCTACCAAAAGTTAAAGATATGATTAGAATTGTGCAGAATTAAAAATCATCTTTAAATGAGAGGTAGAAAACTCATTCATCTAGATTGTTTGATAACCACTAGTCAAGTTATATCACTTCTACACAAAGGGATATTTAATTTTGAGTGTATCTTGAGGAAAGATCTAAACACATGGACTGATGAAATTTGTTCCGAACACATACTACTTGAACTTGTAATACTCCAAAGTCTAAATCATTATGCATATGTTCTTGCCATGAACTGTGACACATAAGTTCTTGCTAGTCATGATTCTATAATTGTTTCAATTGCTAAGGGACTAGCAATATTCAAGTTGACGGGGTGTGATAAGTGTCCATTTTCTATGATAATTCATTTCACACACACCATTTTATGTGCATATAATTAGGCAATTATGCATATCTCATAGTTAATCTGAACTTCTTATATAAATTGGGCATTTCACATAAATTAATTAATTTGGTGATATCATTCAATAAAATAGAGTTGAGGGTCATGAGCATTAATTCTACATTGCATAATTATGAGCATTTGTGATTTATGTACACATTATGATAATTTTTACGGACTAAATTAAAATTATGTGTGTACAGGACACTGAAGGTATATGCAGGAAAAATCAGGGGCAAAGTGGCCATAGGACAACTAGGGAGAAGCCCGAGGGCACCCTCTCCATCTCCTTTCAAGGTTGACCAAGTCAAATGCAGCCGCTACCTATTTTTGTTGGAAGGAAAAGAAAATCTAAAGATTTAAATGGAGAGAATCAAGGAGAAAAATGAGGAGAAAATCAAGGAGGAGAATGGGGAGAGAATCCCACCCAAATAGGAAACCTTGGAGGGGGCGCCCAAAACCCTAGGGAAGGGGGTGCCCACCTCCTCTCTCTCTCTCTCTCTCCCTCATCTCATTCTCCCTAAATCTAAGCCCTCCATCTTCTTCTTATGCAATCTCCACCTTTCATTAACCCCATTTTGCCTATAAATACCCCATTCTATAGAGAGAAGAGGATCTTTTTTAGACTTTTTGCTAGAGAATTTTCTTGGCCCTTAGCCTCTCTCTCTCTCTCTCACCCCTAGTGCACCCTAGCCCTCTTCTCCTCACTTTAGGTCGCCCTAGCCTCACCCCCCTTCACCTCTCTCCTTCCTCTCTCTTGCGCCCCCACCTAGCCTCTCTTCTTTTCTCCCTTAATCACCATCTCCCTCTCCCTCTACTTCTCTTCTAGTCATCCCCACTTCCCTTAGATCTAGGTCTCCCTAGCCTCACTTCTACCTCTCCTTTTTCTCCCTATATTCTCTTCTCTTCC